>CM035849.1:126072546-127272546 GCA_020510985.1 Pholidichthys leucotaenia | reverse complement strand
GTTGCTGAGATGAGGATGTCACACCAGCAAGCCTCAACATAAGAAATCCAATCCCGACCAAAAATGCAGAGAAAATTATCAGTAAAGCACGGAAAGACCTGATCAAAGAACGGATAAGAATGACGGCAAACAAAGTGGACAGAATCAACAACCAGATCAAGGAGAAAATGGACATTTTCAAGAAACACTACCCGACCGACCAGGAAAAGCAGGAGCAAATAGAAGCACAATTAAAACACGCACACGAACAAGAATTCATTAAAATGAAAAATCACCAATTAAAAAACCTAAAAAAAACTTACAGAAAGAAAGAACGGACGAAGACAAACACACGGAAACGAACACTAAGTGGGTCAAAAACGATAGTGTCTCAAAACGGTGAGACCGGTGGTGTGGTGCTGCATCATCTACAGGCAGAATAATTGTAAAGGATCTAGATTTTTATTATAATTCCAAACACAAACATAAATAAAGCAAAGCCAAAAACATCAATTCAATAAATCTCAACATAATCGAAAGCAACAACAGCTCTTCCGATAAGCCCTCACACACCATGTCCAGATGAAGGTAGAGCTTCCTATATTTACATGCTGAGTTACAAAAGAACAGTGTACATATTTAGCTCAAGTGTGTGTGTGTGTGTTCTGTCTTTGCATTTTGCAGTCTGTAGCTCATGTAAGCAGGGAAGCTTTTGCCGTGTAGCTGTGTGCTGTAGCTTTGGCTTGTGTGCCACAGTAAACACACAGTCAAACCAGGCAGACTTATAGCGTGTTTTGTGTTCATATATTCTGCTATTCGATATACAGTATGTTCTGTATAGCTTCTAAGGGCGTCTGTCTCCCACAGTGGTCAGAAGAAACTGAATGCTGGGGAGGGTTTTTGCACCCCGTTTTATTGGGATGAATCCAAAATTCACCTGACATTCTCCTGGTATTTTACCTGGAATCAGCAAAAGGTCTCAAACATTATCAAATAGAGTGATGATGATTTACAACTCTTTTGCCACCATCACTCTATAAATTCAAGAAATCTGTCAGTGTGTGTGTGTGTCACGACCATAGGCCACCTATGATGTTCCTGTGATGTCTGCAAGATGTCCTATGATGTTCCTATGATGTCGGCAATCATAGGACCATCTATACAACGTCAGATAAACTGTAATGACATCAGTTAAACCGTAAGGCTGATGTTCCTATGATCGCTGAAGGATGTCTATATGACGTCATACAGACCGCAGGACTCGCTAAAACACAGACATATAGACACAGGTAATCAACATAACAGAACAGTAACAAGCACAAGAAGAAGTAACAAGCCAGGGGCAAACAGAGACGGCAGGGCATGGCTACAGAAAACGGCATGGGTGGGGCTACACAGATAATCACACACAGGGGACCGGAGGGGAGACAAGACCAAGGCAATAATGAGAATGAGAATAATAATAATGCTGATAAACTTAAACTAAGAGGAAGACCAATGAAGAAATAAATACGCAAGACAATAATAGCAACTCTGGATAATAATAATAATAATAATGTGAAATACAGAAAATCCCAACTTAAAGCAAGGATGTGGGCTGGGATCCATGCCCTGGAGACAAGGAATATCACTACATATAATTCAAGAAATCTCTGTCACGATGTCATGATGTCACGATCATAGCACTCGCTATGATCAAAGATCAAAGGCAGGCATTACTCATGATCATGGCACTTGCTATGACATTATCAAAGATCAAAGGCAGGCATCAGCGAACGAGTGGTGATGTCAAAGATCCAAGGCAGGTTTCACCATGATTGCTGTTGCCATGGTAACAGTAACTTTCTATGGGCATGCAGAAATGTTTGCTTACACTTGCTTTCTATGGGCATGCACAGGTATGCACTAGTAGTTGCTAATTGTTGCAAACGCTGTTGCTAACATCTGTTAATAGTTGTTAATGTTCACCAGCTGCTTTCACATTCTTGCAAACACTTGCATGAATGTTGCAAATGGTTATTAAAAGTCGCAAAACAATATTAATTGTTGCAAATGACAGAGGTGAATACTGATGTTCATGAAGATTCCTGAGAAAAATTGGAGAATTCAAAAACTGTCATCTACATTTGCTGCTCCGTGAGACACTACCCTTACAGTGAGTCCATTATTCATTCTCTCCAGATACCGATAGTAGTAAGCCACCTCTGTAGCCACAGCTTCCCTGGGGCAGACTGACGGAAACATGGCTGCTAATCCACACCAACGGCCTCTCCAACCACCACTGAACATTTATACACATTCATACCCAGTGTCATGGACACTGAAAGCAAGGGTAGGTAAAGTATCTTTCCCAGGGATACAACAGCAGGATGGCTGTTGTGTAGATCTGTAATAAAACTAATAACCATGTACAGTGGGGCAAAAAAGTATTTAGTCAGCCACCAATTGTGCAAGTTCTCCCACTTAAAAGATGAAAGAGGTCTCCAATTTTCATCATAGGTATACCTCAACTATGAGAGACAAAATGAGAAAAAAAAAAATCCAGAAAATCACATTGAAGGATTTTTAACCAATTAATTGGTAAATTCCTCAGTAAAATAAGTATTTGGTCACCTACAAACAAGCAAGATTTCTGGCTCTCACAGACCTGTAACAACTTCTTTAAGAGGCTCCTCTGTCCTCCACTCGTTACCTGTATTAATGGCACCTGTTTGAACTCGTTATCAGTATAAAAGACACCTGTCCACAACCTCAAACAGTCAGACTCCAAACTCCACTATGGCCAAGACCAAAGAGCTGTCAAAGGACACCAGAAACAAAATTGTAGACCTGCACCAGGCTGGGAAGACTGAATCTGCAATAGGTAAGCAGCTTGGTGTGAAGAAATAAACTGTGGGAGCAATTATTAGATAATATACACATCTTCAATACACGTACAAACACTGTATGACATTTTTAAAAAGTTGTAGCTTGAAAACTGTTCACCAGATTGACTTGTATGGACGGATAGATAGATGGATGGATGGACAGACATCGTCATACCACGATATATCCCGTCTTTTGAGATGGGCATATAAAACTAATGATCATGGCCATAGGGCAGCTCGGTGGCGCAGTGGTTAGCACGGTAGCAGCACAGTAGGAAGGTCACGGGATCGATTCCACCCCGACCATCATGGGTTCGATCCCACCCCCCCGACCATCAGTGACCCTTCTGTGTAGAGTTTGCATGTTCTCCCCGTGTCTGCGTGGGTTTACCCCAGGTACTCTGGTTTCCTCCTCGCGCTGGGACTGCACGGCGTAGAGGTGCGGCCCCCGGGTGGCGGATGGGGGATTGCACACGTGGACCAACGCAGTCTAAGGGAAGGACACCCTGACAGAAAACCCTGGTCCTCCCAGTCTGGGGGTTGGGCAGAAGGCCAACTACCTTCTCCTGCAAAAAAAAAAAACTAGAGTTACAGAAACTATGGACATCAATCTACAAGACAACCTGGGAGGAGCAGGGATCGCTGACTCCGGCAACATGACGGCGGTGGGTGAAAGCCTACGGGAAGCTCAGCGCCCGACAAGGTCCATTGCGACCCCCAAATACAGACTGAACATCGGACACTGGAACGTCAGGACCATGTTCAGAGAAGGAGCAGCAGCACAGATAGCGAGGGAGATTGAGAGATATAAATTAGACATTCTAGGGATCAGTGAATGCAGGTGGACGGGAGCCGGAAAGATACAGCTAGCATCAGGGAAGACAGTGCTCTACAGTGTGGACAAGGAGCTGCACGAAGGAGGAGTCGCCATCATGGTCAGCCAGCAAGCAAGGAGAGCATTCATGGAATGGACACCCATCAGCAAGAGAATCATCACGGCTCGATTCTATTCAAGACAGAGAAGGGTCACCATCATACAAGTTTACGCCCCCCACAACGAAAAGGAGGAAGCAGAGAAGGAGCAGTTTTACCAGGAGCTACAGGAAACAGTTGATGGATGCAACAAGAACGACATCATTATCATCATGGGTGCCTTCAACGCCAAGGTGGGCAGGGGCAACACCGGATAAGAGAGGACGATGGGGGTGCACGGCCTGGGAGAGCAGAATGACAATGGGGAGAGGCTGTGCGAGTTCAGCCAGATGAACGGCCTCGTCATAACCGGGACGCTATTTCCTCACAAGGATATTCACAAGGCCACATGGGTATCAGCTGATGGGAAGGTGAAGAATCAAATAGACCACCTGTTGATCAGCGGGCAGTGGAGATCATCTGTCCTGGACTCTAGGGTACAGAGGGGAGCAGATGCCAACAGCGACCACTACCTGGTGAGGACCAGTATCAAGATGAGACTCAAGGCCCACAGAGACGACAATAGAGTCAAGCCAAAGCTCAACATGGAACGGCTAAAAGATGAAGAAACGAGGAGGACATACTGCGAGGCAGTAAGGAGCAAAATGGAAGAAAATAGGACAGAGAGCGAAGATGTAGAAGAGGTGTGGGAACAACAGAGAAACGCATATGTCAACGCTGCAAAGGAAGTGTTAGGTTATAGGAAAGGGAAGAGCAAGCCATGGATCAGTGAGCATACCTGGAAACTAATCGATGAGAGGAAGGACATCAAAACAAGGATGGACAGCACCCACTCAGAAAGAATCCGGAACAGGAGGAGAGAGGAGTACAAAGAGAAAGACAAGGAAGTGAAAAGGAGTGCCAGGGAAGACAAGCGAAAGTGGATGGCTGAGAAAGCACAGAGGGCACAAACTGCAGCGGAGAATGGACAACAGAAAGAATTATACAACATTGTGAAGCAGCTAACAGGACAAGGCACAAGACAAGCAGCAGCAGTGAAGAGCAAGAACAGAGATCTACTGAAGAACAAGGAGGCAAGACTGGCAAGGTGGAAGGAGCATTTCCAGGAAGTCCTCAACAGAGACGCACCGGAGGAGCCCCCACAAGCAGAGGAAGAGGAGAGAGAAGAACTTGATATCTCAACCGAAGTCCCAACTTTAGAAGAAATAAGATCAGCTCTACGCACACTCAACAACGGAAAAGCAGCAGGAATTGACCAGGTTACGGCAGAGATGTTGAAAGCGGACCCAGAGCACACCAGCACAGAACTGAAGAGACTATTCGATCTCGTATGGGAGAAGGAAGCAGTTCCCGACCAATGGATGAAGGGGCTCATTTGCAAAATTCCAAAGAAAGGCAACCTTCAGGAATGTGGCAACTGGAGAGGAGTCACGCTACTGCCACTGGCCAGCAAAGTCCTCAGCAGGGTCTTGATTAATAGGATACAAACAGGGGTGGATCCGTCGCTCAGGAAGGAACAAGCTGGGTTTAGAAAAGGAAGAAGAACAACAGAACAGATATTCATACTGAGGAACATCTTGGAGCAAACCAATGAATGGAATGGCACTCTATACATCCACTTTATGGACTTTGAAAAGGTCTTCGACTCCATCCACAGAGACAGCCTCTGGATCATCATGAGCGAGTACGGAATCCCCAAAAAACTCATCAGAATGGTTCAAACGTTGTACAAGGACTTCCAATGCTCGGTCATAGACGAAGGAAAGACAACAGACTGGTTTCCTGTTATCACCGGAGTAAAACAGGGATGCTGCATGTCAGGGTTTCTGTTCCTGCTAGTAATTGACTGGGTCATGAAGAAGACCACAGATGGAGAAAGAACAGGCATAAGGTGGAACTTAACCCTGCTGGAAGACCTCGACTTCGCCGACGATCTCGCGCTTCTGTCATCCGCCATGAATCACCTACAGCAAAAGACAGCCAGATTGGAGGAAAACGCCTCCAAAGTCGGACTGAAGATGAACGACCACAAGTGCAAAGCCATGAAGGTGAACAGCAAGTCTGCGGAAAAGTTGAGAGTCAGAGGGAATGAAGTAGAAGAGGTGGAGAGCTTCCCTTATCTTGGAGCCACGGTAGCCAAGGACGGAGGCGGAGGAACCGATTTCAAGAGAAGGATAGCCCCGGCCAATGCCCAGTACAAGCGGCTGAGCAAAATCTGGGCAACTGGAAACATCCGCAAGAAGACGAAAACCTCCCTGCACAGAAGCCTGGTGCTGTCAGTGCTTTTGTACGGCTGTGAGACTTGGAAGCTGACCAAAGGAGAGGAGGAAAAGCTGGATGCATTCCAAGCCGAGTGTCTGAGAAGGATATTCAAGGTGCGCTGGCAGCAACACATATCCAACAAGACAATCCTGGAAATGGCAGAAACCAAGAAAATCAGTGAGGTAATCAGAAGAAAGAGATGGAACTGGATCGGCCACATTCTCAGGAAAGACCCGAAGGACGACTGCGCTGTAGTCATGGAGTGGACCCCGGAAGGACGCAGGAAAAGAGGCCGCCCAAAAACAACCTGGAGAAGGATGGTGGAAGTAGAGCGGACCGTTGCTGGCTGGAGCTCTTGGGGCGAAGCACGCCACGCAGCTGCAGACCGACACCAGTGGCGGATTGATGTCCAGGCTTTATGTGCCTCCTGGCACGGAGAGAATTAAGGTTAAAGTAAGGTTAACTCTGGTTTCCTCCCACAGGCCAAAAACATGCAAGCTGGGTTAACTGGAGACTCTAAAGTGGCCCTAGGTGTGAATGTGTGTGTGTGAATGACGAAGGGATTGGCGCCGTACTGTGGCTGCCTCATCCATCCAGGTGAATGCCCTGAATTTCCCTCTGGGGATCAAGAAAGTATACTATATATATGAATAATTAATTGAGAAATTGTTTTATTATGCACTTTTTTCAATTCATAATTCTGGAGCTTGTCTATATTTTACTGTATATAAGACAGCCGGTAAACTGACTAAAATGTTGCTACGATTTGACCAAAACTGCCAACCACTTGCCTATAATGCCACACACCTTAGATGTTACTTTTTAAAGAAAAAAGTCTAATACTTATTACCTCCACCAAGGAGGTTATGTTTTCGCCTGTGTTTGTTTATTAGCAGGATTACACAAAAATCACTGGATGGATTTGAACGCCATCTTCAAGAAAGGTGGCCCTTGGCCTAAGGATTAACCCATTAGATTTTGGTGATCATCTGAGAGTGCATACCTCTGCCAAGGACCTTGTTTATATTTGTGCGGCAGCCTTATACAAAAACTACTGGATGGATTTTGATTAAATTTTCACCAGAGATGGTCCTTGGCTTGTAGAAGAACCCATTAGATTTTGTTGATGATCCAAGAGTGCATACCTCTACCAAGGCTCTATCTTCTCACAATAGGTTAGCAAGATTACTCAAAAACTAATGGATGGATTTTGATGAAATTTTCACCAGAGGAGGTCTTTTAAGTTACAGATTATGATTATTTTGATTATTATTATTTAGATGAAATTTTCACCAGAGATGGTCCTCGGCTTGTAGAAGAACCCATTAGATTTTGGAGCTGATCTATGAGCGCATACCTCTACCAAGGCCCCATCTTTCAATGTATGGTGGGATGGAGGCAGGGAGGTACAGACAGATGGATGGACAAAGGGAGGGAAGGAAGAAGCCTTTGCGGAGGAATGCACTTTGAGTGCTTTTCTAGTTGTACAATGTGACATTTTTACTCAAACATGCAAAAACATCAACTGCATTTCATTTACGATCAACCATTTTATTAAAAATATGCTATGATTTCAAACACCCAGGAATTTACTACAAAAGTTTATCATCTCAATCTCCATCAAAAAATAAGATCAACTGAAAATATTACAACTTTTTATAATAATCCAGTCTAGCAATAAAAAAAAAAACTCTTGGTAAGATAAAAACAAGTTTAAAATTGGAAAAAAAAAATCTAAATCATTTTCCCCAAAACAGCATCAAAGAATCAATACAATATACACAAAAAAGGCAATAAAACAGAATTTCATAAACACCTGGAGAAATTAAATTTGTAAAAAGCTTCGTCTCCCTTAAAGGCAGTTAAAAATAACCATTTCAGACATATTCTGCACTTGTTTGGAGTGATGATAAACCTCACGTGTTTACATTATTCACTTCAAAATCAGCAAAGAAAGCGAATGGAGTACCACTTAACGTTAAGTTGCCCTTACTAATCAAAAACGTAACTAATGTTTCCCCTTTTATGCTTCTGGTTACTGAGTTTGAAAGACACAGCAGGCCACAAGTAAAACACATGAGGAAGCTGAGGGCAACTTTAAATGTCAAAGATCTCTTTAAAAAAAAAAAAAAAAAATAATGGCGCCACAGTGACAGGCAGGGGGGCCCGCCCCGCCTGAATACTTATAGAGAGAAACACTGCAACTTTTAAAAGCTTTCAGGAAAGTGGCACTTGAACTGCATTAAACTGCATTTACTGCATGCTGAAGGTTTTGCAGCCCCCGGTCTATTTGAAAATTTATCTTGCAGGCACAATCAGTGTATATGTGTGTTAGAATACATCTAAGTGGCATTGAGCCTATATTTCCCTTTAGTTTTGTCCTTTTTCATCATAATGGCCATTAATATTTCTGATGTTTTCAATCCCCCCTCATCTGATCCACCTCTACATAGCCAGTGGTCACCAATCTTCTATAGCAGAACACACTTTTTCTTAGTTTTGGTCTCTGGAGGCTCCAAGGCTGCCAGTATGGCCTCGTCAAACACATTCTTAAGCCCTCGCTGGTTGAAGAAAGAGAGAAAGACAGTATGAGAGAAGGACATTTGGAACCACTTTACAATAAGACTACCCTTATGAAGGATTTATAAATAGATTATCAGAGTGTTTTTCGACCTTTTTTGAGCCACAGAACCCTTTTTACATTGGAAAAAACAACAACAAAAAAAACCCAACGAAAAACATGGACCCCAAAAAACTAAAATCTTATAGAATGACACATTGTGGCCTATTACAGCATATCCAATGACAACTTTGTCTTATAATTTGTTTATACTCTGTGAAATGTGGTGCAATTACATACAAACTCAATGGAAAGATGCAAATGCACATTTGCTCTGGGCAACGTGAGTGCACACGAGTTCACATCTGCGCTAGAAGTGTGGATCTTCAGTCGTCTCCCCATTCAATTACAATTAAGGCATTAACAATTCAAATGCACAACAATTTATGGTGCATCATTATGAATCTATGTTGCATCTTCAATTTTTTTTCTATGTAATGCCTTTTTTAGATTTCAGCATTTACTTTTTTAATCTATGAATGGAAAAGCACTGAACTGCTGTGTGGATCAAGTTATAAATAAAATTTTCTTTGCTTTACTACATAACTACTTTTTCATCAATTAACAGAATAATCCTATGTGAACTCTATTTAGAACGTGCTTAGACAGCAAATTCAGATAAAAGAGCTGCTTCTCTTTAGTCACATGTGTTGTTCATTGTGATGTGATTTTTTTCCTTATATATTACGCACACTACTAAGGGAGAGAAAAGGCATTTCAATTCTCCCGTCTGTCCTGCACATATAGAAGTATTGATAAATAAAAACCTTTGACTCTTTATGTGGTTAGTTTTAAGCAAAGACTCATTACCTGTGCTTTGGTTTCATTGTGCCTTGTGGGTGCAGCTTTGTCTGTAAGTAGCTCCGTGACGGGAGCTTATACTGCGGCTCCAACAGTTGCTGGGACCCTGCATTCTCAGCCGCCAAATGGAGCTGGAGATCCCCGACCGCGGGTGCTGCCTTGGGAATGGCCGGCACTTCTCACCCCTAGTTGGTCGGCAGAGTCTGCGGTGCCCCCTCCACCCTTCGCTCTCCACCTGGCAGGGTGTATTCTCTGGGGCGGTGCCGGCTCCAGGTGGGGACAGCTGCCACGGTTGAGGCTCGTGGCGCCACGGGTCTGTGGAGTGTCTCCTGCGGGCAGCGTGTGTTTTGTCCAGCTCATGGTTCCCACCAAGGCCACAAAATCCAAAATGTGTCCAAATGTCTACTTTCCAAATTCAAATGCTGGCTGAGTTTTTGATTGCTTGTTGCTATACTCCGGTGCCTTCATTCACTATGATGCAGTTAAAAAGCCCGCAACTGTGCATGTGCGACAGCAGTTTTTTCAGTCATGATGTAACTTTATTACACTTTTTTTATTGATGAAAAGAGGTCAAACAGATGACAAAGGGGTGAGCTCTCAGTCAGTAACAGTCTGCATCGATGCAGAGGCCTGCATTGCAATGCATCCAAGAATTGATAAATTTCCACACCTGTAGTTCATGCAAGTTGGATTTTGTTCAATTCAGGCTTGGAATTCATTTGATGCTTCAGCACTGGCATTTGTTTAAAAATGAGAGCCAGTTACCGGAGATGTCTCTCCTCAGACGCATGCTCCCCCGAAGGGCGCTGTTTTACAGCAGATGTGCTTTTCTTGTTTAAACACCAGTGGACCTCCGTATCCACCACCACTTGTTTAGTGCTGGGGGCAACTAGCATCAGGATGCAGTTTTGGGGGGAAGTGATGACATTTCTGCCTTCCACATAGTGTTGTGGGCTTAACCTGAGGGTCCTGAAACTGCTATCTCTGGCTGTGCAGGAATCCCCAACTCAGGTTCAGCCTCCATCGAGAGAAAAAAGGAGAGGCAAAAGAAAAGTTCAAACTGCTTTCGTGCTGCCAACCACTGACATGGAGGAGCCACTGCAGGCGCCAATGCACAAAAGTGGCAAGTTGAAAACTGCAATTTAAATTAGACAATTTCCTGCAGGACATTCTCTCACAGACCTCCTGGCTCCGAGGACACCCGGATGAAAAACACTGAGCTAGAAGCTTACTAATTCGGTTGTAAACACTTCATAAAAGTTGTTACAACATTGTGAGATAAAACGAGAAATAGTGATCCATTTCTTGCCAAATAGTCAACCTACACTCATCTGTCCTCTCAAACCTGATATCAGATTATTTAGATTCTGTTTTCTCATCAGCAAGAGTTTCACCATAGGATATTTGTCAATAAGTGACTAGCGTTAAAGCACTGTAAGTGTTTCTAGCTAAAAAGTCTCTCAGTCTTGCCGAAGAGTAAAACTGCGGGTCTCATAACTTATAAATAACTGTTAATGATTTACAAACCTGAGTGGTGGCCTAGTGGTTGAGCATCCGCCCCACAGCTGGGTCATACCAAAAACCCAATAAAAATTGTGCTTTCCATCTTCTAGCTTAGTGCTCAGCATAACAGAATGGGGAAAGTTAACACACAGAGCTACCAGAGGACTGACCCCTCACTGTAGCTTCACTGCTTACAGTAGCTGTGTGGCCTAGGGTCATAGAAATGGAGGTGGGCACTTCCCCTATACACCACATAGTGTCCCACATGCTGTGGAAGGTGACTTACTTCGTGATTCATAAAATGTTTATAAATTCTTTATTAGGGTAATCTCATTATAAAGTGGTACTTGAAACATTCTGTGTTTATATCAATGTGTTGGGGGTTTTTTTCCCTATCGATGAAAATTACCTGTGTGAGTGCAGAGCACTCAACGTATTTGACAGCCTTGAGCTCTCGAGCCAGTTTTTCCCCATTGTCAGACTGTAGGGGACGCTGTTTGTTCTTTGCCAGTTTATCTATGGTGTTGCTGTCCTCCCGCAGGTCCACTTGTGTGCCCACCAACAGGAAGGGAGTGTGTGGGCAGTGGTGGGAAATCTCAGGAACCCACTGGAAACACCAATTTATAATTTTCTTTACTTGAAGTCATGTTTAGGTAGCATAATGTGAGCATACCTAACACTGTAATGTGCTAATGTACTTTTTTTTTTTTTTTTTTTATAAAATCAAATAGTTCTTGACTTACAGTTATTTAGATTTTTTATGTCAGGGACAGTTTATAAACTGTAATTAACATTTTGTTTATTCAATTTAAACAAAGTTTAAAAGGACAACTGGAATGGTGGTCTAGTGGTAAAGCATCTGCCCGACAGCTGGGAGGTTGTGAGTGTAAGCTCCAGCTGGATCATAGCAAAGACCATAAAAATGGCAATTTCCACCTTCTAGCTTGGTGCTCAGCATAATACTGGTCAACACCAAATTTACTGTAAGTTTTTTTTTTAGCTGATTTATGACAATTTTGATGTGCTGAATCCAAAAATCACATTGGTTTTGCTCAATCAGGTCAACTTTTTGAACTATGGCCACATGTTTTCTTACATTTTTGTTTACATGTGTGGGTATTTTCGCTTTATATGATACAAAATTCTTTTCTATTTCTTGAAATTCTCTGAATTTTGAACAATGATTATGTAACATTCAATTTACATGTACTTACCTTTATCAGTGTCTACTATTCAATTTACAGTACAACTGCTTATAACTTAACATAAAACCTGACCTGATCGAGAGAAACATTTTCGGATTCGGCGGTGCAAAATTGTTTTAAATCAGTTAAAAAAAAACAGGCAACTTACAAAAAAATTATTTTTGTTATGTTGTGTAATAGAACGGGTTAAGGGAAGTTGGTTACCCAGCCACAGGGGGAAGCACAAAATAAGTGTACTCCTTGTGCTGGACCAAAGCCTGGGAAAATGGGGAGGGTTGCATCAGGAAGGCCATCCGGACAAAAAAAATAAAGTTGCAAAAATCAAACATGCAGAAAAATGATCCGCTGTGGCAACCCAGGGGGGAGAGAGAGAGAAAATCTGACCTGAGTGAATTTGGCGCAGTCACTAAAAAAAATTCAAAATTATAATATTTTTAGTAGGAAAGCTGAATGTGCCACAGTTCTGACATCTCAAATGTAAAATGTTGTCATTTGTGTCAAATAAACAACAACTGATTAGCTTATCACTCACAAGGTCAATAATAAAATGAAATGGCCAACTAAATGGTTAAACCAACTTCTAAATGATTACACATCTTAAGCAGATCAAAAAGAGTGCTGTTGTGGCAGTGCATGCATTACCATACATTGTAAAGAGAAACCAAGTATAATATCAATAATTCAACATATTACATTATTACTCTGAAGCTTTTATTATTTAGATGGGAAGTTTGAAAAATAAGATACGTCCAAATAAATGGCTATAACTTGTCTGAATGTGTCCGCTACATATTGAAATAACATTATGTGAATGTAAACATTTATCTGACTGTGAGTATGTATGTACAGTATGTGTGCTCCAAAGTCAGTGAAAAACATTTTTGAAAACTGACCTTTTCTTTGACATTTTCAAACGATGAGGGTGAGACAACAGAGAAACACACAAGGAACACGTCCGTCTGTGGGTAGCTGAGAGGACGAAGCCGGTCATAATCCTCCTGACCTGACAGCAGTGGCCGCAAGACAAATTCAGTACTTATTTATTAGAATAAGAAAAATAAAGACATTCAGAGACATTACCTGCCGTGTCAAAGAGGCCAAGTGTGTAGGGCTCTCCCCCAATCATCACCGTCACTGCATAGTTGTCAAAAACCTTTGAAAACATAGAACAATTTTTTTCTAGAATTTCAGTCAATAAGACACTGTGCATGATTCTCTTTATTTTTCTTATTCTTCCTACCGTAGGAACATATTCTGAGGGAAACTTGTTGGTTGTGTAGGAGATCAGTAAGCAGGTCTTTCCTACTGCTCCGTCTCCTACCACAACACATTTTATAGTCTGCATCTATAACGAAACAGAAAATGGGAAATCAGGAGAGTCAGAATTAGGAGAGGCAGTAAACGAGATGCTTAGAGAAGAGTAACACACAAGGCAAAGTTAATACTGCAGTTAATATCATGTGTGAATCACAGACAGTTCATTTTTTTAACTTTTATTTATACAGGGTAGTTCCACTGACAGGCAACCTCTCATTTTCAAGGACGCCCTGTTCAAACTCACAGTTACACATTCACACCTGGAATCTGCCCAATACAACCAGACTGACCTGTGGCCACTGAGCATCTCTACTGGAGCAGTTGGGGTTAAGAGCCTGGCTCAAGGGCACCACAGTGGGGTTATGGAGGGTGGGGCAAACACTGCTATCTGTCCTGCCCAGACCTGATCCTGCCGGTCCAGGGATTGAACCCGCGACCCTCCGCTCGCCAGTCCACATTCCTAGCCATTAGGCCATCACTACCACCGTATGAACAGTGATACAATTCAACAAAATGCTGACTGTGATATACTGACAGAGAAATGTGAGCAGAACCTGTTGCTAGCTTAGAATAATTTATTCGTACTGAGTCCGTATTAACATCTCTTACAGCAACACTTTCGGTGTCCAGGTGGGAGTCCATCAAGACTCACTGTTAAGTCCACTTCTGTTTATTAATGTCCTTGAGGCCTTGTCGCGTGCATTCAGGTTGGGTTGTCCATGAGAACTCCTACATGCAGATGATCTAGCTATAGCATCAGATACTCTAGATGGACTGCAGGAAAAATTTAGTCTCTGGAAGTCTGAAATGGAGTTGAAGGGTTTGCATGTGAACACTGGCAAAACTAAGGTGATGGCATCGGGCCCACAGCTTGATACACTGACAGACACTGGCAAGCACCCATGTGGTGTATGCAGGAAAGGAGTTGCAAGTAATTCCATCTATTGTAATAGCTGTTCCCATTGGGTACATAAAAGATGCACTAGTGTCCATGGCAAATTAGTCTTCGATCCTACATTTAGATGTAGCCGATGTCTTGGTACTGCTCGCCCCATTGTTGACAGACCCTATGACCATGTGGTAGTCAACGGTCATACTTTAAAGGTTGTGGATTCCTTTTGCTATCTGGGGGATACCATTTCTGTTGGTGGTGGTTGTGACTTGTGAGCTTACAACCATCGTAAGAGTGAGAGCTGCATGGGCTAAATTCAGACAACTGCTGCCTTTGCTTTCATGTAAGACCCTTTCTTTAACCACTTGGGGAGAAGTCTATAACAGCTATGTCAGAAGCACTCCGTTATATGGAAATGAATGCTGGCCACCGAAGAAGACAGACTTGTCACGACTACAGAGAAATGAGCGGTATATGCTAAGATGGATGTGCCATGTAAAGCCAGAGGACAACAAAAATACCTATGCCCTATGCAAGAAACTCTGCTTAACCGAATTAGACATGGCTGTCAGGCATAGGCGCCTAAAATGGTTTGGACATGGAAAGAGGAGTAACAACTGGATTAACCGGATCGCCCATTTCGAGATACGTAGATGGTCAAACAAAGAGAGGAAGCCTCATAAAATGTGGTCACAGCTAGTGTCTGAAGACATGAGATTTCGGACATTTCGGATAGAGGAAAATGGAGAGCAGCCGTGCATCGTCTAACCCACTTGTAGTGGAAAACAGACGTTAAAAATGATAACTTCCTCAGTTTTTCAAAATTTTAGAGAAATTATTTGAGAAACAATTGGATTCTTTTATAGGTAAACATAAATTATTAAGTGATAATCAGTACGGATTTTGAGAAAATCGAACTACCACTTATGCAGTAATGCAGATGGTAGAAGAAATTGCAAGGGCCAATGAAAATGAAGAATGTTCTGTTGGTATTTATGTTGATCTCCAGAAAGGTTTTGATACTATTGATCATGTATGTTTGTTAAGGAAACTTGAGAATTATGGGAAAATTCTGGTAGAGCACCCACAGTTTCGTTGTACTGTACTACTGTACAATGACAAAGTCTATTCTACTTTATTCTATACGTGGTCCAGCTCATTCTTGGATAAAAAGTTGAGATGAGATGAGATTCAACTTTATTGTCATTACACATGTATGAATACAAGGTAACGAAACGTGACTTGGCATTTGGGCACGCTCTGCAGAGCGCATCCAAGGCCGGGGCAGCCGCTAGGCGCCAGTCATAAAGAAGAAAGGAAAAAAAAGAAAAGAAAGGATATGACACAATAGGCAAGAGAAAAAAACATGTTTTATCAAATTGACGCTTAATGAGTAAGCGAAATTTTGATTGCAGGCAAAAAAACCCTAAATGCATATTTAGCAGACATTTAGTAGACAAATCACACGCAGAAGGAGAGCAGTGTGTGTATATCGTATGCATGTAGTGTTGTATGCATTGTGTAGTGTAAATGTAACAGTTGTTAGTGAGCAGCAGAGGGCACCTCCTGGCAGTGGATAGATGTTATAATCATGTGACTTATAAACAAGTCCAGAGTCTATCTCTCTCTCTCTCTTGCTTGCAGAAGGCACATAGGCATCGTCCTTGAAGGTCCAATCCGCTGACGACAAACAACTGATTGTTGATTGTTTGGGTAGACATGAGCCGATCCTTCCGCTTATCTCAGTCAGGAGGAATGTAAACACGGGGCAAACAAGGTCAAATCAAATCAAATCAAATCAGCACAGTGCACTCAGAGAATAGAATTTGTCCTCATCCGTGTAGTTCTGTGCTTCCATTATATATGCAGGCTTAAACCGTTTTTCCATAGAGAGCACAGGGCTTCAGATGTATTCCTTCACTGAATCACTGTCATTCAGTTCACCGTTTGCCACTACTCGTGCCCTCCCCAACTGGCCGAATTTGATGAAGGAGCTTGCCGGGTCCGCTTGATCAGCTCTCTCACTTTCCTTCAATTTCTGATGCATCAGGGAACTCCACAGCCAAAAATAGAAGTCCTGAGATCATAACCAATAATGTTTCCATAGACGCATGAATTCCAATGTCCATGAGTCTCCTCGTAGGTTCCAATTCTTGGGCTCCCCCTTGGCCCAATTCTTGTTGAAAAATAGTGACAATAGCACATTTAAGCCGCTTCCAAATCCATAATTTCCATTTAGATTAAGATTCAGCAGAAGAAGAGCGACTAAACACAGACAAAAACGCAACATTGCAAAAGCTGGGAATAGATCAGGAAGGCAGGGGAGGAGGGAAGAAAAATGCGACTGCTCTCTCTCAAGGCAAGATGGGAAAAAAAAAAAAAACATACGTGGTCCAGCTCATTCATGGATAAAAAGTTATTTACAAAGCAGGAAGCAGTGTGTACAAATTAAAGATGCAGTGTCAGAATTGAGGGAAATTACCTGTGGAGTACCTCAAGGATCAGTGATTGGTCCAAAATTATTTATACTTTATATTAATGATATTCAGAATGTTACATATTTGTTAAAATTCGTTATTTCTGCGGATGACACCAATTTATTTTGTTCTGGTAAAAACCCAAAAGAATTTGTAGATCATATTGAAAAGGAGCTGGAAACACTCAAATCCTGGTTTGATGCAAATAAACTGTATTAATATTAAGAAAACTAAGTTTATGAGTTTTGGAAGTCGAAAAGATATCGATAATATTGAATTAAAAATTTGTAACAAATATTGGAAGAGTTTTTGAGACAAAATTTCTTGGTATTATCATTGGTCATTCATTAACATGGAAGCAACATATTTGTTATATTAAAGGGCCTATATCATGCAAAATCAACTTTTTTGAGCTTTTAAGCATGTTATAATGTTAATTCCTCACCGAAAAACACCCCCAAAGTGGTATTTTGCTCCATTCACGCATCTCTGAGTAGTCTTCCTCAACCCTGCTCTCTGAGCTGCTGCTCCACCCCGTCCCTGATAATGACTGGGTCCTCACGTTCATACGTATGAACGTGGGTGAGCCGCCCACTCCAGGAAGTGCCTGTGCTGCCAGCACCACCCCCAGGCTAACGCACACACCCACTTTCTCCGCACAGCTAACGAAGCGGTGATCGGCAAAACTCTTTCACTTCAGCATTGACGCTGTGAAGAAGTAGTTCCTCTCGCACCTAATCTGCTCAGTGACAACAACTGTTTGCTTTTTTACGTAAAACAATATCTTCTAAGTTTTCATGGGCGGAACCCAGCGACACGCTGTAGCAGCCGGCTCAGGGGTTACATCATGAAATGGGCGGCAGCCACAAGAAGGAAAGGCTGATCCTCAGAGATCGAGGCATCTTACTTCCGGGTTGGAAAAGTAGCTCACAAAAATAACTTATTTCATAACAAATTCATTCTCCAGTGTACCAAAGGTAATATACTATCACATACATGCATATAGTTTACTCTGAAAGGCTTAAAATAGCATGATATAGGCCCTTTAAAGGAAAAATTTCAAAGTCAGTAGCAATATTGTATAAAGTTAGAAATGTATTAAATAATAGAGCCTTGCACATACTCTGCTGTTCACTTATTTTACCTTATTACTGTGTAAAACTGTGGGGATCAAGTTTTAAAACATATTTAAATGCAATAATCGTTCTTCAAAAACAAGCCAAACGTATAATCAACAAAACTGATTATTAACTGCCTTTGTTTCTAAATTCCTGTATAATGACATTTAATGACTTATATTATTTTAAAATTATGCAGATAATAGAGCTAAAGATGGATTACTTCCACACACTGTACAAAAATTCTTTACAATACATGAAAATAAATATAAGGGGTGTTTTTAAGTTTATTGTCCAAAAAACTAAAAAAAAGTATTGAAAGGAGATGCATTTCTATTATTGGGGTAAAGTTGTGGAATGATTTAAGTATGGATTTAAAAATGTGTAACTCACTTCAAATTTTCAAGACATCGGTTTGTAAAGTCATCTTTGAGAGTTACAACTGTAGTCCTCAGAAATAGCTGAAACTGCTTGTTTTTGTTGTTGCTTTTCTCATGTCTATTATGAATAGCAGCTATAATACATGAGAATATAGGTTAGAAACATTGATAAGCATTTTGCTTCTGCCTAAGCCTGTTCAGTCGCTGCATTGTATGTAGAATAATTACCTTAATTATTTTGTTTTTGTTGGGGTTCATTGCATTTGTTATGGTGACTGAATAAAATACTACTACACTATAATGATGATGAGTGATTGTTGTACTGATTACAGTGGGGTAAAAAAGTATTTAGTCAGCCACCAATTGTGCAAGTTCTCCCACTTAAAAGATGAGAGAGGTCTCCAATTTTCATCATAGGTATACCTCAACTATGAGAGACAAAATAAGAAAAAAAAAATCCAGAAAATCACATTGAAGGATTTTTAATGAATTATTTGGTAAATTCCTCGGTAAAATAAGTATTTGGTCAATAACAAAAGTTCATCTCAATACTTTGTTATATACCCTTTGTTGGCAATGACAGAGGTCAAACGTTTTCTGTAAGTTTTCACAAGGTTTTCACACACTGTTGCTGGTATTTTGGCCCATTCCTCCATGCAGATCTCCTCTAGAGGAGTGATGTTTTGGGGCTGTCGCTGGGCAACACAGACTTTCAACTCCCTCCAAAGATTTTCTATGGGGTTGAGATCTGGAGACTAGCTAGGCCACTCCAGGACCTTGAAATGCTTCTTACGAAGCCACTCCTTCGTTGCCCGGGCGATGTGTTTGGGATCATTGTCATGCTGAAAGACCCAGCCACGTTTCATCTTCAATGCCCTTGCTGGTGGAAGGAGGTTTTTACTCAAAATCTCACGATACATGGCCCCATTCATTCTTTCCTTTACACAGCTCAGTCGTCCTGGTCCCTTTGCAGAAAAACAGCCCCAAAGTATGATGTTTCCACACCCATGCTTCACAGTAGGTATGGTGTTCTTTCTCCTCCAAACACGACAAGTTGAGTTTTTACCAAAAAGTTCTATTTTGGTTTCATCTGACCATATGACATTCTCCCAATCCTCTTCTGGATCATCCAAATGCTCTCTAGCAAACTTCAGGCGGGCCTGGATATGTACTGGCTTCAGCAGGGGGACACGTCTGGCACTGCAGGATTTGAGTTCCTGGCGGCGTAGTGTGTTTCTGATGTAGCCTTTGTTACTTTGGTCCCAGCTCTCTGCAGGTCATTCACTAGGTACCCCCATGTGGTTCTGGGATTTTTGCTCACCGTTCTCATGATAATTTTGACCCCACGGGGTGAGATCTTGCATGGAGCCCCAGATCGAGGGAGATTATCAGTGGTCTTGTATGTCTTCCATTTTCTAATAATTGCTCCCACAGTTGATTTCTTCACACCAAGCTGCTTACCTATTGCAGATTCAGTCTTCCCAGCCTGGTGTGGGTCTACAATTTTGTTTCTGGTGTCCTTTGACAGCTCTTTGGTCTTGGCCACAGTGGAGTTTGGAGTCTGACTGTTTGAGGTTGTGGACAGGTGTCTTTTATACTGATAACGAGTTCAAACAGGTGCCATTAATACAGGTAACGAGTGGAGGACAGAGGAGCCTCTTGAAGAAGTTACAGGTCTGAGAGCCAGAAATCTTGCTTGTTTGTAGGTGACCAAATACTTATTTTACTGAGGAATTTACCAATTAATTCATTAAAAATCCTTCAATGTGATTTTCTGGATTATTTTTCCTCATTTTGTCTCTCATAGTTGAGGTATACCTATGATGAAAATTGGAGACCTCTCTCATCTTTTAAGTGGGAGAACTTGCACAATTGGTGGCTGACTAAATACTTTTTTGCCCCACTGTATTTGTATTTTATGTTAGAAATAAAGAAAGGTGGATTCACATTCAACATCCTCAAACTGCTTCATCTATTGGCCAAAAATACACAGTAACAAAGATGAATAAACATGACACTGAAAAAACACTTCCTCAGCCATGGCATAAAAAATAATGTATACATACAAAATAAAAATAAAAAATAATGAATAATTATTATTGTAGAGATGCTCAAGTGGCATTCTTTTCCTTTCCTGATGGCGCTTTCCACATTTGTCCAATACCAAGTACCTGAACCAATACCAACATGTAAAAATAAATTATTTTTTTATCACTAACAGATCAATACCAGAAACTCTGTGTGAATCTGATATAAGTACTGTCATTGTTGCACGGCTTGGCTCAGGTTAATAATAATCTTGCTAGCTCTGTCAACTCTCTTCTTCACTGCTCACAAAAAGTAGCTGCCAGTGTGGCAGCCCAGCACAAATTGCTGTGTTAATTGAGCTGGTTTGCAATGTTAGTCTGAACTAATGGAGCTAACTGGGAAGTAGCTGGGTGCTGTTTAGGGGTTGGGGAAATATTCACTTTTTAGATGCATCGAATCACCATATGTGGAAGATTCTGAATCGATGCACAAATGTCAAATAATCGAAACACCTCGAGAAGTGAAATTTGCAAAAAGGTCTTTGTCTCCCTTAAAGTCACTTAAAGGCAGTTAAAAATAACCATTTCAGACATATTCTGCACTTGTTTGGAGTGATGATAAACCTCACGTGTTTACATTATTCACTTCAAAAATCAGCAAAGAAAGCAAATTGAGTACCACTTAACATTAAGTTGCCCTTACTTATCATAAATATAACTAATAAGTTTCCCCTTTTATGCTTCCAGTTACTGAGTTTGAAAGACATAGCGGGCCACAACAAGTAAAACACATGAGGAAGCTGAGGGCAACTTTAAATGTAAAAGATCTCTGAAAAAAAAAAATGGAGCCACAGTGACAGGAAGGGGGGGGGGGCGCCCTGCCTGAATACTCAGAGAGAAACACTGCAACTTTTAAAAGCTTTCAGGAAAATGGCATTAAACTGTATTAAACTGCATTTATTGTATGCTGAAGGTTTTGCAGCCCCCGGTCCATTTGAAAATTTATCTTGCAGGCACAATCAGTGTGCATGTGTGTTAGAATACATCTAAAAGGCATTGCGCCTATACTCCCCTTTAGTTTTGTTCTTTTTCATCATAATGGCCATTAATATTTCTGATGTTTTCAATCCCCCCCACCCATTTGATGCACCTCTACATATCCAATGGTCACCAGTCTTCTATAGGAGAACACACTTCTTAGATTCTGAATCGATGCACAAATGTGAAATAACTGATTTTTTTTTGTAACTTTGATTTTTATTCATTTTTCATCAAACATATTACATTCAGATCACAGTCTATATTTAAAAAAAAAGGAGCTAGAGGAAGAAAGAAAAAAAAGGGGGGGACAAATGTTGGAGCATCAAGTTTTTAGTTTCCATCTCTTAATTCTTCTGGTTTTTCCAGTGTCTTTTTTACATGCAATCAGCAAGATTTTAACTAGATATCTGTCCTCAGCCTGTATTACATTGACAGTTCATTGGTATATTATATCCTAATATCCTCTGTATTGTCACATGCATAGATTTCCAGAATGATGAGATTTTGCAGCATTTCCAAAACATATGTGAGTGGTCTGCATTTTGAGCCCCACAGCCCCTCCAGCATATAGATTGGGTATTTGTATATTTTCTTTGAATCTGTGGCGTAATGAAATAGCGAATCAGGTTTTTCCATCCAAATTCCCTCCATGTCCTTGAACTTGTTGATGTGTGTTGTGTTTTCCACATTTCTTGCCAGTTTTCTTCTGTTATGTTTAAATGTAGCTCTTTCTCCCATTTCTCCTTTATATAGTTGCTTGAATGTTTGTTTGCCGTAAGTTTCTGATATAGCTTTGAAATAATTCTTATTTTATTTCCTGCATATGAGCATAAAATGAATTGAATAATCTCGCTCACATCTGTGTGGAGGTTATGCCTAATCTTCCTCATATAATAATCTCTCATCTGCAGATATCTGAAGAATTCCGATTTTTCTAGTTTAAATTTTCTTCTCATGTTTACAAAATTCCCGAAATCTTTTTTTCCCGATATTGCCCCATGCTGTGATTCCCTTGTTCACCAGATTTTTGTATCCCCTATCTTGCTTTGCCGGTTCAAACTGACTGTCAAATGCTACCCATTTCAATAGTTTTAGGTCCTCCTTTATATTATACTTTTGTACTATTTTATACCACAGTTCCAAAGTAAATTTAGTGATTGGGTCTATTTGTTGGATTTGCTTATATGCATCCTTATCTCCTATTATGCTTTGTACTGGGAGTCCCTCAATTTCCTTTTCCATTTCTTTCCATTTTGCCTCATATCCTCTGTTGCACCAACATATGATATATCTTATTTGTGCTGAGTAGTAATATTCCTTTAGACTCGGTAGACCCATGCCTCCTTTCTCTTTTGGTAACTGGAGAGTTTTATATTTCACTCTTGGCTTTTTACCTCCCCAAACAAATCTCGATATCATCCTGTCCCACTTTGAGAACTGGGCACCAGGAATCTCTATTGGTAGAGCCTGGAAGAGGTAAAGCAGTCTAGGTTGTATGCTGATTTTGACTGTTAATTTTTGAATTCAGATCCATATTTAAGATTGACCATCTATCAATATCTTTTTTTATTTCTTGTTCCAACCTATCATAGTTTGCTTTATAGATTTTGCTTAGATCTTTAGGTATGTTCACTCCAAGGTATTTTATTTCTTTTTGTTTCCAGTTTAGTTTGATCTTATCAGTTATCTGGTCTAGAGGGTTATAGTGGAATGTCAGTATTTGTGTTTTTGTTATGTTTATCTTGTATCCTGATAATTTTCCAAAATTTTCTATCAAGTTCATCATTTCCATTATTGATTCATCTGGTTGTTCAAGGTAAACTATAATATCGTCTGCAAATAGCCCAATCTTGTGTTCTGCTCCCTTTATTGTTACACCTTTTAATTTCTTATTTTGTCGCATCGCTTGAGCCAGTGGCTCTATGAACAGAGCAAACAAGGTGGGCGATAGGCAGCATCCCTGCCTAGTTGATCTTTGTATATTTACTTTGTCTGTTAAGCTACCGTTTATCTTGATTCTTGCCACAGGTTTTTGATAGTCTTTATGCATTGTACTGATTTTTAGTTAAATCCAAAGCGTTCCAGCACATTATATAGGAACATCCAATTAACTCTATCAAATGCTTTTTCTGCGTCTAAACTCATTATTACTGCGCTTTTCTTTTCTTTATGTATTTGATTAATTATATGTATTGTTCTCCTGATATTATCATGTGTTTGGCGTCCCTCTATGAAACCAGTTTGATCATCCTCTATCAATTCCGTCAAGAATGTCTTTATTCGTTTACAGATAATTGTTGTATATATTTTATAATCCACATTTAATAAAGAGATTGCCCTATAGTTTCCGCATTGTTCCCCATCTTTCCCTGGCTTTAAAATAACTGAAATAATGGCTTCGTTCCATGATGGAGGTATTTTGTTGTTGTTTAATGTCCAATTAAATGACTTTAGGAGCTGTGGCGTGAGTTCTTCTATAAACAGTTTAGAGAACTCAGAAGGGTATCCATCACTACCTGGTGATTTACCATTTTTAAGTGACTTAATCACATCTTTAAACTCTTGTGTTATTTCTGCTGTTAGCTTTTCATTTTGTTGGTTTCCTATTGATGGCAAGTCCAATGTGCATAGGAATTTTTTAATATCCTGAACATTTGTCTCTTCAGGTTGCGAGTATACTGTAGTTCTTGATAGAAATTATGGAATATTTCTTCGATGTTTTCTGGGTTAACTGTGGTTTTATTTGTGATGGGGTCCTTAATCTTATATACATTATTCACTGTTTGTTGTTTTCTTAACCGTTTTGCCAGCAGTTTTGTGGCCTTTGGCCCCATTTCATAATATTTTTGTTTTAAATATCTATTTTTCCTTTCAATTTCATCTATTTGTATTTCTTCTTTATTTTTTCTTCCTTAATTTCTTGATATATTTTTGGGTCATTTGTGCTTTGATGTTTACGTTCTAATTCCCTCAGTCTCTCACATCTTTGTTCATACGTTTCCAGTTTAGACTTATTTGCTTTTCCTGATTCAACAATTAATTTACCTCTTAACACGGCTTTTAGTGCATCCCATAGTATTGTTGGGTCCACTTCTTCATTATCATTTTCCTTGATATACTCGTTTGTTTACTTTTATTCCTTCTTTCATTTTCTCATCATTTAACAGTCCTACATTAAGTTTCCATGTTGTTTGTCGTTTTCTATTGTTTAAATATATTTCCATGTATATAGGATTATGATCTGATATTTCTGCCCCTCCAATCTGACAATTTCTCACCCTGTGTCTGTCGCCTTCATTCATAAGGAAGTAATCTATTCTAGAGTGTACTTTATGGACTGCTGAATAATGTGTATAGTCTTTTTCGAGTGGGTGCAGGTCCCTCCATATGTCTACCATACCCATTTCTGCCAGTGAGGTTCTTATGAACTTTGTTACATGTTTTTTTGTCTTCTTAACACTTGTTGTGTCAACTTCATGATCCATGACGGCATTTAAGTCTCCTCCACAAATTAGGACTCCTTCACTGTGTGTTGCTATGAGATCAAACAGTTGTTGACAAAAAAAACCTTGTCACTTTCTGGTGGGGCATAGATGTTCACTAATGTGATCTGCATACCATCTATTCTTCCCTTTATTATTACATACCTGCCTTCTTTATCCTGGATTTCTTGTTCACATTCAAACTGTATTTTATTTGAAATTAGTATCATAACCCCCCTTTTAGTTCCTCCCTTAAATGAACTGCAGTAGGAGTTCTTATAGCCAAATCTTTTTAGTTTCTCATGTTCTGTCTTGCTCAAATGTGTCTCTTGCATAAATATAATTTCGGCTTTTTCCTTCTTGAATTTTCTTATTATTAAGATAAGATAAGATAAGATAAGCCTTTATTAGTCCCACAACGGGGAAATTCCAGGATTGCAACAGCACAGGGATAGCAACACTCAGAGCAACAATCAGAAGGCAAGAAAAAAAAACAAGCAAGCAAGAGCAGCTAATAAACATATGTACGTATTACTATAAAATATATATATATACACACACACACACAGACACACAGTGCAGAGCATTGTAGCTGGATGGAATAAATATATGAATATATGAACACACAGTGCAGAGCATTGTAGCTAGATGGAATAAATATGTAAATATATAAACACCCACAGTACGGAGCATTGCAGCTAGGTGGAATAAATATGCAAGTATATAAACACACACAGTGCGGAGCAATGTAGCTAGATGGAATAACATGTAGATATATAAATATATAAACACCCACAGTACGGAGCATTGCAGCTAGACGGAACAAATATGCAAATATATAAACACACACAGTGCAGAGCATTGCCGCTAGATGGAATGAAACAGCATAACCGTCTACCCAGCTATCCTGCATGGTATGATTATGTGCCCATACACACTCTCACCCTCCATAGCGACCGGCATGCTCCTAGTTGTATGCCGGAGAGGACCACTGTGTAAGTCTATTGCATCTTCTGCATTCAAAAAACTATTAGTTTGTTACGTCTTTTTTGCTATCTCTGCGAGCAGCCCTGCTTAGGTTGTACAGTCTGACAGCCGTTGGTAGGAAGGACCTACGAAACCTCTCGGTTGTGCACCTGGGATGATGTAGTCTGCTGCTAAATGAGCTCCTCAGTGCATTCAGTATGTCCTGCATAGGGTGGAACTCGGACTCCAGCAGAGATGACAGTTTAGCCACCGTCCTTCTCTCTCCTATCTCCTCCATCGGATCAAGGCGCTGCCCCAGGACAGAGCTAGCTTTCTTAATCAGTTTGTTCAGTCTCTTCCTATCGGCTGCAGTAATGCCACTGCCCCAGCAGACCACTCCAAAAGTGATGGCTGATGCCACCACCGTGTCATAGAATGACTTCAGCAACGCCCCTTGTACACCAAAAGACCTGAGTCTCCTCAGCAGGAACAGCCTGCGCTGTCCCTTCTTGTAGAGTGCATCAGTATTGTGTGACCAGTCTAGTTTATTGTTCAGATGAATACCCAGGTACTTATAGGATGTCACCATCTCGATGTCTGTTCCCTGTATATTTACTGGTACTGTGAGGGGCTGCCCATGCCTGCGGCAGTCCACCACCAGCTCCTTAGTTTTCCTCGCGTTGATCTGGAGGCAGTTCCGATGGCACCAGTCCACGAAGTCCTGGATAAGCCCTCTGTACTCAGCTTCATCTCCATTGGAGATGAGGCCAACGATCGCAGAGTCATCAGAGAACTTCTGTAGATGGCAGTGTGTTGTGTTGTGTGAGAAGTCCGCAGTATAAAGAGTGAACAGGAAGGGAGCCAGCACCGTTCCCTGGGGGGCCCCCGTGCTACTGATGATCGTGTCGGACACACAGTCCCGGGTTCTCACAAACTGAGGCCGGTTCGTGAGGTAGTCCAGGATCCATGATGACAGGTGCTGGTCCACCCCTGCGCGCAGCAGCTTGTCCTTCAGGATCATCGGTTGGATGGTGTTGAAAGCACTGGAGAAGTCAAAGAACATGATCCTCACCATATTCCCGGGCTTCTCCAGGTGGGACAGAGAACGGTGAAGGAGGAAGATCACCGCATCCTCCACCCCAATGCCATGCTGGTAGGCGAACTGGAGTGGATCCATCGCTGGTTCCACCAGGGGGCGGAGGTGAGCAAGGAGCAGTCTCTCCAGGGTCTTCATCAAGTGGGACGTCAAGGCCACCGGTCTGTAGCTGTTCAGGTCTTTGGGGTGGGAAGTTTTTGGTACAGGTACCACACAAGATGTTTTCCACAGCTGTGGTACCCTCCCCAGTTTCAGGCTCATGTTGAAGATATACGTCACAATCCCACACAGCTGGTCTGCACAGGACTTGAGGAGCTTTGCGCTGATGCCGTCCGGTCCCGGCGCCTTCCTCGCCTTGATCTTCCTCAGCTCCGTCCTCACCTGGGTCCTGGTCAGGGTCAGGATGGGGGGCTGTGTGTTGGGAGTGGGGGGGTGTTGGTAGAGTGGGGAGTGGGCAGCAGGACTTGATTTCTTTAGAGGCAGCAGTGGTTGTTGTGCAGTCAGGGGGGAGGGCGGTTGGTCAAATCTATTGAAAAACAGATTCAGGTTGTTCGCCCACTGCTGCCCCCTGTGGCCTGGGGGGAGGTATTCTGGAGCCCCGAGATGGTTTTGAGGTTTCTCCAGACCCCGCTGATGTCGCTCTGTTGCAGCTTGTCCTCCATCTTCTTCCTGAAGCTGTCCTTGCCTTCTCTGATCTTTCTCCTCAGCTCCCTCTGTACGGACTTCAGCATCTCCCTGTTCCCTGACCTGAAGATCCTCTTCTTCTCTCTCAGAAGTGTTTTAATCTCAGGGTTGATCCAGGGATTGTTGTTTGAGTGACGCCGTATGGTCTTGGTGGGAACGGATTTGTCCACACAGAAGCTGAGGTAGCCCGTGAAGGTGTGAATGAGGCCATCGATGTCCTCACCATGTGGATCGCAGAGCTGCTTCCAGGCGGTGGCTTCAAAACAGCCCTTTAGGGTGTCCATTGTCTCCTCAGACCATAACTCCACAGTGTGCATGGCCGGAGGTTGTCTGTGCACTAGGGGTTTGTACACCGGCCGGAGATGAACCAAGTTGTGATCCGATCTCCCGAGTGGGGGTAGTTGTGATGAGGTGTACGCCTCCTTAGTGTTTGCGTAGAATAAATCCAGTGTTTTATTGTCTCTAGTGTGGCATGTGACATACTGGGTGAACGTGGGTAGAATGGGAGACAGTGAAACATGGTTGAAATCGCCTGAGATGAGGAGAAGAGCATCTGGGTGTTCTGTCTGCAGCCTGCTGGTTACTGAATGGATGACGTCACGTGCTGTCCCAGCGTTCGCCGTCGGATTTGCATAAACAACAATGCAGATCACGTGTGAGTGTTCTCTCGGGAGATATGTAGGCCTCATGCTAACAGCTAGCAACTCAATGTCTTTGCTGCAGTGTCGTTGTTTAACAGTGATATGTCCCGGTCTGCACCAGTTGTTGTTAACATACATGATCACTCCACCGCCCCTAGCCTTGCCACTGTCTGGTGTTCGGTCAGCTCGTATCATGTGAAAACCCTCCAGCTCAATGTTAGCATCTGCTGCTAGTTCAGTTAGCCACGTCTCAGTAAACAAAAGGAGAGAGCACTCCCGGTATGTGCTATCATAACGGGAGATAGCCGCTAGCTCATCTAACTTTCCCAGTATCGACCGTACATTTCCCATGACAACAGATGGAAGGGAGGGTCTGTACCTTATATTTTTTGTCCTCCGCCTTACTCCAGCCCGGCAGCCGCGGCGTTTTCGCCTCAGTTCTCTCGGTATGTCGAGTATTTCCAATGGGACCGGGTGGCGGTTGAATGCTAGCAGCTGTTCTCTGCTGTATCGTATCCTGCTATAGACAGTGGCTCCGTCCACCGGCTCAGGAGACATTTAGGACGATCTGTGTGTCCGTGATATAAGTGGGGTGAAAAAAAAAGACGGATCAAAAGAGAGAGGAAGGGAAAAAGACTCGGAATCGAGCCGCTGTTGCAAAAGGCAGCCGACTCGTGTGGCGCCGAGAGAAAAAAAAAAAAAAAAAAAAAAAAAAAAAAAAAAAAAAAAATTCTTTCCCTTTTAACAGGTGAGTTCAGACCATTCACGTTTAATGTCATTATCTTAAGATTTTTAACCATATTCATGTTTTTCCATTTTTTTAACTTGTGCTCCTAACCCCTTTAACAACAAAACTAACACATATTTGTACAAAAACACATTAACAAATCTCGACCTCCGTACTTTGGGCCTTTCTTCTGCCCACTGGTCCCTGTTGGTGGGTGGAGGGATTGTCCTCACCGAGTGAGGGGCCCTCCCTAGACCTGTATTTACTATCCAAGTAATAGTCATTAGTCTAGAAGTGTCCAACAAAAATCACTTAAACCTCTCCTAGCCGTTTGTTTCTCTTTTACCTTGTCTTCTTGGCCTTCATTTCTTCTGTGTCCTTCTTAATCTTTGTTATAATCTAGGCTTTCCGTTGAAAGCCTTGCAGTTTTTCTTGGGCCCGGTGCGCCACGTCCGTCTCCTGCCGCTCACTCGCCTCCACTCCGGCTGTCGCGATGCGTTCAGTGCCGCCGCTGCTCCAGCCGCTTCCTCCGGTACGCTCACCACAAAGCCTCGCTCCGTCATGTCCCGCACTGCCTCTCTGGCCGTATTGTAGGTCTTCACGCCGTCCTCCCAATGAATTCTCATCTTCGTTAGCGGCGTTTGGAATCTATTTTTTTCCTCTTTCAGCATTTTTTTAATGTTGGCATATTTCTTTCGCTGCTGCACAATTTCTGTCGGGTAGTCATGGTCAAAGAATATCCGTTTGTCGCCGACTCGTATCTTTTTTTTCCACGCTTGTGTCAGGATTCTTTCCTTTATGTCGTATTTCAGAAAGTTTACCACAACTGACCTGGGTGTAGAGTTTGGATTTGGGTTCTGTGCCGAGGCTCTGTGCGCTCGTTGGATCTGCAAGTCTGTTTCATCGGGCAGCTCAAGCTCTTTTTTTAAGAAATGATCCATGAATTTCATCATCGAGTTGCCTTCAATGCCCTCCGGAATCCCGAAGATGCGTATATTGCTCCGCCTGGACCTGCTCTCCAGGTCGGTTATTTTTTCCTGCATCCTGTGTGTTTGTGCCATCAGAGTCTGCAGCCGCTCGCTTGCCTCGGTCTTCCAGTCTTCCAACTCCGATATTCGAGCCTGTGCTTCTGTCATACATGCCCGTTGAGTGCGTAGCTCCTCCATGTTTTCAGCTAGCTTGCGCTCCATTTCTCTTCGGAGACCCATAATTTCCTCCATCTCTTTTTTCAGCTCCTCCTTAAGAGCCGTTAAATCCTGTTGGAGTTGTCGCTTGAAGTCTTATGTCTTTACCTATATTGGCGATGCCAGCGTTCATAATATCGAGTTTGGCGTCCTCCATTTTCTCTGCTGTAGTCATCTCGTTTTTTTTGGGCCTCGTGTTCAGCGATTTCTCCTGCGTTGTTGAAGAGGTATTCTTTAATTTTACCCTGCTTTTGTCCGTGTGCCCGGCTTCTTCGTGTTTTCATCCCTTGGTTTATTGATCCATTTATGTCGAATTGGCCATTTACCAATGATTTTTAATCCGACTAGGGAGAGCTCTCTGTTTAAGCGTTATGTCTCTCCGCCATCTTCCCGGAACGAAATAACTGATTTTTAAATGTCCAGAGTTCAGCCAGAAATAAGAAGAAAGTCACCAGGTACTGTAGTATCTACAGTATGGTAAGTCAAACGCAGAGTAAATGCAATATTCCAGTTGACTTGTCATATCTCTCTTCCATTTGATTCATTAACAAAAAATACTGGAAGCAAATTCATAAATACTTTGCTTTGAAAGCAAGTACCAGAAGTACTGGAGTGGTGGCCTAGAGGTAGAGTATCCACCCCAACAACTGGGAGGTTATGGGTTCAAGCCCCGGCCAGGTCATACCAAAGACCATATATCCAACCATCCATCCATCTTCTTCCGCTTAATCCTTTTCGGGTTGCGGGGGGGCTGGAGCCTATCCCAGCATCTTTGGGTGAGAGGCAGGGTACACCCTGGACAGATAGCCACTCCATTGCAGGGCCAACACAGAGAGACAAACAACCATTCACTTTCACAGTCATACCTAAGGACAATTTAGAATTCCCAGTTTGATGCCAATTAGCCTAACTTGCATGTTTTTGGCATGTGGGAGGAAACCGGACAAATCCTGGAGTAAACCCACGCAGACACGGGGAGAACATGCAAACTCCACACAGATCACTGTTGGTCGGTGGCTGGGATCAAAACCAGGATCCCCCAGCCAAGGGTGAGTTGCTGTGCTGCCACAGTGCTAACCACTCCGCCACCGCGTTGCCCTACCAAAGACCATATAAAAATAGTAAATTCTGCCTTAAAGTTTGGTCCTCAGCATAACAGAATGTGGAAGGAAAGTTGGTTACCCAGCCAGTGTACTCTCTGTCCCAGACAAATTGGTGGTGGTGGTGGTGGTGGGGGGGGGAATCACGAAAAAAGGGAATCGTATCGCGGCCCTCTGAATCAGAATCAAATCAGATCATGAGGTGGCTAGAGATTCCCACCCCTAGAGCTGTTTCATGGCTAATAAATTACCTGGAATCGGATCGGTGCACAGGCAGCTGTACTCACTGATACCAGCATTTTTCAGTACGGAATCAGAAACATCCATAGAGTATTAAAAAATAGATATAATTTACTTACCTTTATGTACCATGCATGAATTTTAAGAACAGTGTAAGATAAGATAAGATAAGCCTTTATTAGTCCCACAACGGGGAAATTCCAGGATTGCAACAGCACAGGGATAGCAACACTCAGAGCAACAATCAGAAGGCAAGAAAAAACAAGCAAGCAAGAGCAGCTAATATACATATGTACATATTACTATAAAATATATATATACACACACACACACACAGACACACAGTGCAGAGCATTGTAGCTGGATGGAATAAATATATGAATATATGAACACACAGTGCAGAGCATTGTAGCTAGATGGAATAAATATGTAAATATATAAACACCCACAGTATGGAGCATTGCAGCTAGGTGGAATAAATATGCAAGTATATAAACACACACAGTGCGGAGCAATGTAGCTAGATGGAATAATATGTAGATATATAAAAACACAGTGCGGAGCATTGTAGCTAGATGGAATAAATATATAGATATATAAATATAAACACACCCAGTGCAGAGCATTGTAGCTAGATGGAATAAATATGTAAATATATAAACACACACAGTGCAGAGCATTGTTGCTAGGTGGGATGAAACAGCATAACCGTCTATTTAGTTATCCTCCATGGTATGATTATGTGCCCATACATATTCTCACCCTCCATAGCGACCGGTATGTTCCTAGTTGTATGCCGGAGAGGACCATTGTGTAAGTCTATTGCATCTTTTGCATTCAAAAAAAAACCCCAAAAAAAAAAAACCCACAGTGTAACCACTTTCTTAGCCATTATTTGATGGTATTACGCAATACCCCCCCCCCCCCAAAATACCTTAAAAAAACTGGTTTATCTCAGTCTGAACCAGCTATAATATATTTGCAATGATAACTGTACACCTATCAATCATCATATAATGTATAGTGGAAGTCACACAGACATTTTATTTCCAGTGTGTAAGAGCTGAAGATGCCAAAATTGTCATTGGGACTGACAGGATTAGAAATGAGTGTATCAGCGAGACAGCTCATGTTGAGTGGTTTGGAGACAAAGTAAGAGAGGCAAGGCTGAGATGGTTTGGAGCTGTGCAGAGGAGGGATAGTGGATATATTGGACAAAGGATGTTGAAGATGGAGCTGCCAGGCGTAATGAAAAGAGGAAGACCAAAGAGAAGATTCATGGATGTAGTGGAGGAGGACATGGAGAGGGTTGGTGACGTTACAGAAGAGGATGCAAAAGATAGAGTGAGATAGAGGCAGATGATCCGCTGTGGCATACAGTACCTTTGAAATGGGGGTAGATTTTGCAGGCAAACCATTTTGATACAGCACAGAGGTGGGTGGATATTAAAATAAAAACTTTTTGAGTGGTTCTAGGCTTGAACTGATCATTCTAGAAAGGCTTGGTTAGAAAATTCCTTGTCTATAAGTTCAACATTAATTGCTACATTAATGAAATGCACTGAAACAAATGTATACAGTGGTACCTCTACTTACGAATTTAATTCGTTCCGGAAGAATTCTCGTAACGTGAAAAATTCGTAAGTAGAGGCGCGTTTTACATGTAAATGCCGTAATCCGTTCCAAGCCCCCAAAATTCGGGCATAAATTTTTTATAAATCGTAAAAACGCATCAAAACATGTAACAAATACATGTTACAATTAGATTACTGCACAATAAACATAAAATGAGAGTTTAAAATGAGAGAAAGAATAATAAAAGAGAATAATAAAAGAGAAAGAATAATAAAAATTATGTTCATTTACCCTTTAACTGCTATCGTCGTCACCGTTTGCCTTCTTTGGTTCATGTTCTGATCCAAGGACGTTTGCTTTTGTCGGCTTGTAAGTGCTTCGTTTTGTTTTAATACCGTGCTGATTGTTGATGTATTACGGCCATATTCTTTGGCGAGATCAACCAAACGCATAAAGTTTTGGAAAAAAAAAACAAACTTCGTGGCCAATGGGATACCAGGAAGATGCTAGGCGATAGCCAATGGCAGAGCAGCTACAGGTATGTTTACGTTCGGTAAACTACGGAAGCTGCGAGGAGCGCGTACTTTTTTGCCTTTCGTATCCTGAAATTTCGTTCGTAACTAGAGGCAACATTTTCCCGTTGAGGCGTCTCGTAACCTGAAAATTCCGTATGTAGAGACGTTCGTAAGTAGAGGTACCACTGTATTATACATTATATATCTAATACATATTTTCTTTTTTTCTTTCTAATCCCTTTGGGTAACACACAAGTGTTGGATCTTACATTAGCTGTGCTGACTTACTGACTGACCTTTGCTATATGTTAAACAGAGATGTTTATTTGTTGTAACATCCATTTCACACTTGCCAAATGCCCGCAGCTGTTATAGTTTAAATAGGGTGAAAGAATAAACATATTTCAAATTCCTGCATCAGCTTTGTATCACACATAGACTGTATAAAACACTGGACGGAGTAAGAGTGGTGTCACGCCGTTGAAGCCTTCGGGTTGGCATTTTGATCATTGCCATATTGTTTCCCTGTAAAAAAAAATATCTTAAAACAGGATCCCCTTATATGGAAAAAGGGGTGGCTCTGTAGTGGAAACCGCTCAGCGCTTTGGTGTCACATAGTTTTGCACTCAGTTTTATCTGAAATTCAGCTTGGTGTGAATAAAGCTTTGAGGTGCTGTTAAACTAGTTTGTATTGAACCAATACGTTTCTGTTGCTTAGCCTTTCAACAACAATTAATGAATAAAACAGTGCTAACCACTGCGCTCAGTGGTGCAGTAATTAGCACTGTGGCAGCACAGTAAGAAGATCATGGGATCGATTCCACCACTGACCACTGTGGGTTCGATCCCACCCCCTGACCATCGGTGACCCTTCTGTGTGGAGTTTGCACGTTCTCCCCAGACAATTTACAAGGAAAAATTTTGTAAATTTAAAACAAAAAGTTGAAAATACGCAAGAAAAGTTGCAAATTTATGAGAAAAAAACTCAAATTTAAAGGAAAATGGTTGCAAATTCATGAATTCAAGTTGCAAATTTGTAAGAAAAAAAAGTAGTACAAAGGTTAGGACAATAATGTGACAAATTTATAAGGAAAAAAAAATCTAATTTATAAAAAGACAAATTTTAGAGGAAAACCTCACAAAGCAGCAAGAGCAAAGTCATTAATCACTACTCAAGTAACATTTTCTTCCCCTTACGCAAGCAAGTTCTTGGCAACTCTTACTTATATACGAGTAAATAATATCATGAGATAATGTTACTTTTATATGAACACAATTTGTGATTACTCCACCCACGTCTGATCATAGTGTTTTATTTTATAACAAGCAGGTGTGCTTGATCGACCCAAACTGAATGTAAAACAAAACGGCTTAACTCGTCTGCAGACACAGGTATGTAGAATAAGAGTTAACTGGCCAACACACGCACACAGCTGTCAGCACTTACAGGGCCTGCTGCTACATGCGAGAGAAACGCATTATTAATGACAGTGAATCACTTCCGCATAGAGCACATACCAAGGTTTTTAATGAAAACCAACCTAACAGCCCAAAGTAATTTATAAGAAGAAACTTCCCAACACTTTCGACCAACGAGTAGTTAAACTGATAAACTGTTTAATCTGTTGAAATTATACACCAAAAACTATTAAAACAAGTTATAATCAAGATTTGAATAAAAAACTTAAATCCGGGGCACGTTAATTCACAGGCTGACGACTGATTGTGTGGCAATACATTTTCAAATGAAACTTTCCCAATACCTCGATGTCTAAAGACAGACGATAAAATAAAGACACACTCTGAAGAGCAAACTGACAGTTATGACAACTTTGAAGTTTGTTAGCCTGAGTTAAAGTTAACTGATGCACACACCAATTTACGCAACCGATAAACACGAATTTTACCTAAAATAAATATCCTATTGTCAATAAAACTTTCTTAAGCGATTCTTGTATATTAATTATCCATTAAAAAACAAGTTTCAGGCAGTTTTTTCAAACTCAACTCACCGTTTTCTTACCACAGATTAGGCGTTGGTTACATCCGGGTTTGAGTTTTGTGCGCATGCGCATATCAAAAGAGCCTCGCCGCCTGCTGAACAGAAACGGCGCCCCCTGCTGTCAAAGAGGTTTTGGAAGAATCACCCTTCTTCTTCTTCTTCTTTTAGATTTGATTGGCGGTTGGCAGCCAGTTTACAGGTGCATTACCGCCACTGACTTGATTATCATCACTCTATATCTTTGTATAAGGAGTTCTGAACAGCTCCTTATGTGTGAAGAAATTATCCGTCCTTGGACTGTGTCCGAGGGGCGACCTACAGCTATCCTTATTCCTGAGGGCGATGGCGTGGAAACGATTATGGGCACAACCTCCGGTTTCGGCTGAAGTAGTGTAAAATCAGTCAGTGAGACTGGAGTAGTGGAGGATTTAAAATAGCATTTTTAAAAGTGTTTTTAATTCGTTTTAATGTGTAGTCCACAGACCTGTTTTGCAGTCAAGTGGCAGATTATTTCAGCACTTGCAGTCTTTGCATTTTTGAATGTTTTTACATAGTTCTGGAACTTGCTGCTGTTAGTGGTGTGAGACTCCCAAACCTCAGCTAAATCTGTGCTGGCTTCAACGGCAGTGCATAGATCATGCACTGAAAGCTAAAAAGGACTGTTCATGTGATCGGTGGTACAGACAGGACAGGCACAACAGCACCAGACATGCTTTCACTTGGATGAATGTCACAGATCTGACGTTTATATATGTCACCAGATGCAAGGCTGCATGAAGTAAAATAAATAAAAAATCGTAGCAGTTTGCTTCCTAAGGCTTAACGATTTAAGAAAGATATCAAATAGGTGGGGTTTTCTTTTTTGTATTCATTGCACTACATTGGAACAATATGGACATGAGTTTAGCAGCTTCAGCATGCATTAATTTTTAAATTATCACAAAATATAGATCAATAAAATTTTGAAAAATTGTCAGAAAAGGTCTGTACGTGTTAAGTTAAATGACAAGCACTCACAGCATGACAGCAGCATGAGCATTTTAATTTCGGGGTAAAACAAACAGCTGCAGCTGTCTGTTTTACCCCGACATTAAAACACCCAAGCATGTTGTTGTGGTTCTTTGTGCCTCTGACTAGATTCTACGTCTGCTCAAAGGTAAATCTGATTATGTCCAACATATTTTAACACAATGCAACCAACTTTACTGCAGTGGAAACATTGATATATCGCAGAGCTTTTATTTGTTTTCAGCATTAGCATTTTAGCAGTGGATAGGCACCAGCCCTCCCGCGACCCGAAAAGGATTAAGCGGAAGAAGATGGATGGATGGATGGAACTAACTAACAGAGCTACTGTCTGCCAGGCCACTTTTTAAGGTCATCTTCTCATCCCTCGATAATCGTGGGAAGTCATACGATTCTTTTTGAGGTGCAAAAGGCTGTGTTCCTGCATTTTTGATGCCGAAGTTATTGTTTTTTAACAAGGAAAAGTGTCCCGTTTCTGTCACAACCCACTCTCTAAACTAGTACCAGAAGTTGTGCCCATAATTCACACAAGGCATCATGGGGGCTAGGAATAAGGTGAATAAAATTTTTCTTAATTTAGTCATTTTAAAAGTGAGTTTTCCCCAGTTTTTTGACTAAGCACAGATATACACCTTATTAATCAGTGCATACAGCAAGTAAAGTATAAACACATACACACTGCAGTGCACAGTGTGAAAGTTTTAAACAATTTTGTTTCAGATTTCTCAACTTTGGGTATATTCACCTTGACCAAAGTGCAGCTTTTTAAATTATTTAAAAATGACTTAAATTTCAAAGTAATCAGTGATAGTTCCAGTTGCTTCTGTAGATCATTCTAGTAAAAGAGAGCATTTATGTCAGTAGCTCCTGAACTTAGATCCAACTGTGCCTGTAATGACTTTGCCTTTTTTCTTTACTCACAAAATTCAGAAAATCAGACAATCAGTCAGTGCTCCTATGCCAGAGGACATGTGCTACCTGGCATAGGTGGCACATGTCCTGCACCTAGCATATCACACTAAGAGAAGATGTAAACACCAAGGCACAATTTTTTCCAATCAATCATAAAAACTTGGATGACATCCCACCTGAAAACCACCACTTACTACCTTGACACTCTGCCAACAGGGTTTTTAAAAAACGCTTCACATTGTATGCCCTCAGATCTTTTACAGATCATAAATGTCTGCATTCAGGTTGTTAGATATTGATAGAAGATGAGCAACACGGGTGTGAGGATGCAGGCAGGGTAGCGCCATCACGCTGTGCCTACTTACAGGGACTGTTGGCTGGAGTCGTCCTCTGTTACAGCTAGATACATCTAAGCTACCTCATCCCGACACGTGTACCGACTTGATTTATTGTAATAAAGTTCAGGTTCAGTGCAACCCCTACCTCCACAGTCCTATTATTCCAGACATAACAATTGATGACAAGGAGAAAATTCGGTCTTATTACAGGATATTAATTATTTTTTCCAAAGATGGAGAGCTCCCTGGCACCACCCCCACCATTCCTCGCGACCCCAGGTGAGCCACCCATTCCATGGCCTCATTGATTCAAATAATTCCGCGCCTATTTGGCAGCAGTGGACCCAGGAAGACATGGGAAAATGAGAATGCGTGCAATTCTTCTTCACTGCCTAGGCTCCGAGGGCCAGTGTATATTTAAGACCCTGGAACATGCGGACACATGAGGAGTGCATCACGCTGCTGACTAAACACTTCAACTTATTGGCAAGGAAGGTGCATTTCTACCAGCGCCATCAGTGGGTGGGTGAGTCAATCCAACAGTACGTCATGGACCTCTGCAGCCTGCTTTAAAATGGCAGAATAATCCATGCAGTTGTGCAGAGTCTGCCGGTGGTCTACCGGGGTGGTGGTGGCGCAGGTGTAGTGTGACCGACTACTGATCGGCGGGTCATGGGTTTGATTCCCGCTCTGTCTGCTGTCCGCTTGTCAAAGTGTCCTTGAGCAAGACACTGAACCCCCAGTTGCTCCTGGTGGCCTGGTTAGCGCCTGTGTGTATGGCAGCTCTGCCGCCATCAGTGTGTGAATGTGTGTGTGAATGGGTGGATTGCAGGATCTGTAAAGCGCTTTGGTCATCCTAGATGAGAAGAAAAGCGCTATATAAGTGAACGCCATTTACCCAGTGACCCCAGGTTCTGTTTTAAAGAAAAAAGAGAACAAAAGGCTGTTGTGAACTAAAGGTTCAAATTGTGAGGATAATGAGAAAAAAAAAAAGAGAGGGAGCTGTTTTTGTTTTGTTTTTTTCAAGGAGGGGGCAGCACAGGTGTGAGGGCGCAGGCAGGGTGGCGTCATCACGCTGTGCCTACTTAGAGGGACTGTTGGTGGGAGTTGTCCTCTTTGGCGCTCAGCCTCTAAGCCAACCACAACCTGTTACAGCTAGATATTAGCATATTAGCTACCTCACCCTGACACGTGTACCGACTTGACTTACAGTATTGTAATAAAGTTCGGGTTCAGTGCAAGTCCTGCCTCCGCGGTCCTATTATTCCAGACATAACACAGGTGTCTTCCCTCAGTGCTTAAAAACAGCTCTTATTAAGCCACTTCTAAAAAAGAGCAACCTAAACACTTCACTCATAACAGCTATAGGCCCACATCAAACATTCCCTTTCTTGGTAAAATAATTGTCAGGAACCGAGCCAGCTTGGTTTCCCCCGGCTCAGTCCTGAGCTCTCTGTGGGTTTAGGTACTATTGTATATGTATGTATAGTATGTATTTCAGTGTTTCCATATCCATAGCCACTGCCTGACTGGCAGCCGTTAGACAGCCGCTGTGACCTACTTCCTGTGAACACTGTTGACAGTCTGCTGGTCCGGCCACGCCCCCTCTCTCTCTCTCATTTCCATCAGCTGTTCCCAGTCCCATTAATGGTCTTTCCCGCGCCTCGCCCAGGTGTGTCCAATTTGTGGAGCCAGCAATGCGTGTACTTAAGGAGCCTTTTTCCAGTCATGCATTGCTGGGTCATTAATGTATGGTTTACCGACTGAAGTATTTAGTCGTAGGTAACCTGAAGTGCCACGAAGGATTAGCCACCTCCACTGCAGCTGTGGTTCTTTACGCCCATTGAGCGAAGCCGGCTCTGGGAAGCACCGGTGGTTAATCACTTCTCCTCATGCGTTCATTGGGCGATGCCGGCCCAGGAACGTCCCATGTAAGTGTTTTGTCGCTTTGTATGTTTTCACCCTTTTGGGACTGCCTGTATGTTCGTTAATAAATGTGTGTGGTGCAACCCTGCACTTAAATCCTCCTTATTTCACCCCTTGCTGTGCGCATTGGAAAAGCATACGGGAGGGTCCATGACAGAATGACCCAGCCAGTCCAAAGGATTTAGCGGGTTCACCCACACATCCGTTTCCCTTTTTTGTGCGTCATTTCTTTTGGACTGACCTGTTCTTGGAGTTCGCTATACCCCAGTCTCGACGAGGCAGAGGAGGAACGGCAGCAGGGTTTCCCACGGTGGAGGAGGGATGGGCAGCTTAGTTCATCTGGAGCTTCGTGACTGAGGCCTTCGCCGCCCGGGGACTGAAGAAGATGCTGGAACGCCTGGAAGGAGCTGTAGAAGTCCTGGAGGCGCATCCTGGGTGATGGGACTACCTCGAGTTCGCCGACCTGCTGGCTACAGTTTATTCGCTCCTGCGCTCCTTCCCCAGGCTGACATTCCCCATGGCGCCGAGAACGGAGACCCGGAAACCAGCAGGCCTTCATTCTCCATAACTCTTCGCCCGATCCTCCCCCTGCTCCAGCACGGTCAGTACCAAGTAATAGGGGACAGCGTCGTCCTGCGTGGAAGCGCCGGGAAAAGCCCTCTCCTTTGTCAGCTGCCATCGTCCCGCCGGCTGCTGTGAGGTCCGCTGAAGTCATCCTGGGAACGCCCACCTTCGTCGTCGTGGAGACTGCTCCTCCGCAAGCCCTTGAGAGGACCTACGTCACTGCTGGCACGGAGAGGGATGATTGTCTGCCGCCTGCAGCTGAGGATATCATCGACCGGGATGACAGGCAAGTATTTTTTCATTCTAAATCATTCATTAACATTGAATCTTGCCTGTCTCCCGAGGGAGAGGCCCAGTATCAGCAGTCCACTGGGTCCTCTCCTCCAGCTGCAAACAATGATTCTTTCCTTCCTCTCTCCGTGTCTTCTCCTTTAATTTCTGAGGGCCTGCCGGTCCAAGAACCGAGCCGCCAGACGGTGGAGGAAGTTGAGGTCCTCGATGATCCTGCCCAGGGACCCGCACGGAGGCGTTTTCCTGCAGCCACGCTGGTGGAGTCCCCAGCGTTGGAGCTGCTGCAGGAGGACAGTAGGACTGCTATCACCATCTTGCCAGCTGCGAAGGCGTCCGCAGCAGATTGGGAGCCTGAATTGGACCGCTTGGAGGCTGGGCCCGAGTGTTCATCGCCAGGATCGACGGAGTCTTGGACAGCGGTGGAGCGCGAGCTCAGGCAAGTTTTCTCTCTTGTTTTTCTTATGACAGTTTTAGAGAGATCTTGTATGTCTCTTGGGGAGGAGAGTCAGGTGCTGCCCTCAGCTGCATCTGCACTCACTTCATCAGGCTCCGCCACTGTCAGTAACCCTAACCATCTTTCTTCTCCTGTTTCCCCTGAGCCTTCATCTAGGATCGCCAGAGAGGGTGTGTTGCCGCCGGAGGTTGCCAAGGGTCCGGTCCAGCCGGAGGAGGACACTACTGCTCCAGCCCCTCCTGCCAAGGTCGTCAGGGTTCCCCCATCAATCGCCTCCTCAGCCTGGTGCTCCTGCAGGTTGGCCCGCTCACCGTGGGTGCAGCTTTGGCCCAATCGGGGTCTACTGTGGGTGCTGCAGAGCCTCAGCCGGAGGTCACCGTGGGTGCAGCGTTGGCCTGGTCAGGGTCCACCGCGGGTGCAGCTGTGTTCCAGACTGGGGCCATTGAGGGCGTTACTGGCCAGCTGGAGGTTGCCGGGACCATCACTCCTCAGCCAGACGCCGTCGTGGTCCCCATCGCTTCCCAGCCCGATGCCGTGAGGATCCCATCTCTACGGGCTGATCACCCACCGCTGAGCCTCCTGGTGGGCAGGCCGCCTCCTGCGCCACCCACCCAGTCCTGGTGGCTATAGAATGTTGGCTGACTGCCAGAGGGACTGAGTTTCCGGGCCAGAAGGCCAGGGGTTTCTGGCAGGCCACCGGATTCAGTTCATCAGGCTGTCAGATGGGCTTGGGAATCTGGGCGACCTCCTGAGCCCCAATGCCTGTGGACTTGGGGGGGTTAATTGTGAGCCCTGGGTGGGGTATTGTGTTTCCTCCTTTCCTGTTCCCCCTTCCTCCCACCCGGGTTTGTGTTGTTTGTTGCTGTTGCTCCTGTTGGGGTGGAGGTGGGGGGGATCTTCATGATGTTACCTTGGGTGTCTGGGTATCCACCCCTTAAAGGGGGGGCTCTGTCAGGAACTGAGCAGGCTTGGTTTCCCCCGGCTCAGTCCTGAGCTCTCTGTGGGTTTAGGTACTATTGTATATGTATGTATAGTATGTATTTCAGTGTTTCCATATTCATAGCCACTGCTTGACCAGCAGCCATTAGACAGCCGCTGTGACCTACTTTCTGTGAACACTGCTGACAGTCTGCCGGTCTGGCCACACCCCCTCTCTCTCTCATTTCCATCAGCTGTTCCCAGCCCCGTTAATGGTCTTTCCCGCGCCTTGCCCAGGTGTGCCCAATTTGTGGAGCCAGCAATGCATGTACTTAAAGAGCCTTTTTCCAGTCATGCATTGCTGGGTCATTAATGTATGGTTTACCGACTGAAGTGTTTAGGCGTAGGTAACCTGAAGTGCCACGAAGGATTAGCCACCTCCACTGCAGCTGTGGTTCTTTGCGCCTATCGAGCGAAGCTGGCTCTGGGAAGCGCCGGTGGTTAATCACTTCTCCTCATGGGTTCACTGGGCAATGCCGGCCCAGGAACATCCCATGTAAGTGTTTTGTCGCTTTGTATGTTTTCACCATTTTGGGACTGCCTGTATGTTCGTTAATAAATGTGTGTGGTGCAACCCTGTGCTTAAATCCTCCTTATTTCACCCCTCGCCATGCACACTGGAAAAGTGCACGGGAGGGTCCATGACAATAATAGAAAAAGCTGTCTTTCAACATACCCGTGCATACTCGTCCATGCCCGTAGAAACCAAGTCTACGCAAGTATTTCTGCATGCCCGTTGCTGAAGGGTCTCCTGTCTCAGACAGCTGTGTTGTTCACAGTCATGCCTGCGGTGTACTGCTCAAACCTGAGGTGTTTCATCTTCATGGCACCTTTTCTGATGTGCAGCAGTTCTCCTCACTCTATTGCTTTCCATCTTTTGGGTCTTCTTCTTCTTCGTTCAGACCACTAGTTGAGGGATAGGTGCGTCATAATTCCAGTTCATGGACAGGATCACGAAAATCGATCTGAGCAAAAAGTGGCTTTCGACCCTGTTCAGGAAGACCCGTGCATGCCCATAGAAACCAAGAAACTAGAGCACCCGGAGAAAATCAGCGCTTTGCTTGGCATTTTACACATTTGTAATGTAGACTGCCATTCTTCAAGGTTACACATTTTTACTGTCAGCACCTCTTTAAAAACAACATTGCTCAGAAAGCGACGCTTTTGCTTAGTTTCTTCATCTTGAGCAAGAATACGAAGACTGTATGTGCCAACTCTACTCGCGGCAACGTAGAATTGGTCATGGCTGAAGAAATCTCTTGCGCAGAAAACCCCAACGTGCTGTAAAGACTGGCCCTGTGACTTATTCACAGTCATAGCAAAGCAGGGTGTTACTGGAAACTGTTTACGTCGCAAGGTGAATGGAAGCATGTTGTCAGATGGTGTGAGTGTGATTCGTGGAATCAGGAGAGTGCGTCCGGCATTGACACCAATCACAGATGTTGCAACCAACAGGTGAGGCTGTATTTGTTCAATGATGTATCTTGAGTCATTGCAATGTCCGTTTTGTTGGTCAAATGTACTGCTTTGAATGGGTGTGGTTTAACGTAGTGTGTGCTCTTGTTAATCGGGTGATGAGTAAATTTCCAGATTTACTGCTTCGAATGGGTGTGGTTTAAAGTGCTGTGTCCTATTCATAATCGGGTGATGAGTATCTCTTCTTTGGTGAGTGATGGTCCAGGGGGTGGTCTGTCCATCGGGACTGTATGGTGACAAAGGGGTGATGTGTTAACATGTGATGGTTGAAATATTAATATGTTTGAATGGCCAATGTCGCGTAGTTAATATGTTTCACATGTACTAGTTTGATGGTGGCCCAGTTTTGCAAAAAAAAAAAAAAAGGCAACACTGTCTTTTTTTTTTTTTTGCATTTAATTGCATGTAAGTTTGTGAACTGCCCAAGTGTTGGGGAGGGCTGGTATAATGGGATGTGAATGTACATATTGACTGTTGTTGTGTGAAATAGAATTTGGTTGTGCATATGTTGGTTCTGGGATTTTTTTTGTAACTTTGTTTTTTATTCATTTTTCTTAGTACATATTACATTCAGAACACAGTCCAAAACTCTTTAAACAATAACATTTTCCATCTCTATATATTTAAAGAAGAAACAAAACATCCAAACAATCAAAAAAAAGGGGTGGGAAGGGAGGGAACAAATGTAGGAGCATCAAGTTTTTAGTTTCCATCTCCAAGTTCTTCTGGTTTCTTCAGTGTGTTTGGTATTCTTTTGATTTCCGTCTCGCTGTTGCTCTTTGTAGTGTGTCCATTTCCATCATTTTTTTTTCATATTGTCCTTCTTGCATTCTCTGTAGATATGTTAGTTTTTCCATTAGACATGTATTCTCAACAATACCTGTCCATTGCTCTTGGTCAGGAAGAACTTCTAATTGCCATTTTCTTGTAATTGTTTTTTTTTTTTTTTTTACATGCAATCAACATGATTTTTACTAGATATCTGTCCTCAGCCCATATTACATTGTCACTTTTAAGATCACATAAATACATCAAGTTACAGTTCAATAGTATATTATATCCTAATATCCTCTGTATTGTCACATGAACAGATTTCCAGAATGATGAGATTTTGCTGCATTTCCAAAACATATGTGAATGGTCTGCATTTTGAGCCCCACAGCCCCTCCAGCACATAGATTTGGAATTTGTCTATTTTCTTTGGATCTGTGGTGAAATGAAATAGCGAATCAGGTTTTTCCATCCAAATTCCCTCCATGTCCTTGAACTTATTGATGTGTGTGTGGTCTACTGTATATTAATCATATATCCCATAACCTACATATGTATAAGCATGTGAGAATGTTTGGTGATTACATATGTAAAGCGACTTCACACCTCAGAACAGGACAAAGGGTCTCAACCGCCAGTGAAGATCAAAGAGCATCCGAGGCACTGCGGTGGAGCCCAGATAGGTCGCCCTGACCTCCCAGGGCCAGATGGAGGGGTACGAAGACAAAGGAGGGGGATTAAGATAATGGGGGATGTCAGCTTTGATATGCATGTCTTTTGTTATGTGTGAGTATAAGTACGCAGAGCCGAATGTGTTCGCTCTCTTACTTCTTCTGCTGCTGCACTAGATGAAACTTGTTAGAGGAGCGAAGCTGATAATAAACTTTGGTTTATAAGTCACATCGCCTCGTTATTCCAAGCTCTTCTACACTGGTGACCCTGACGCGAGGATGGACCAGAGGCGTTCCCCCGCGATCGACTCATCTGTGGCGACCCAGGCAGACGCCGGCGCCCATGCAGACAGGGGAACAGATGGACGACGTTCCCCCACGGCAGAAGTGATAGAGAGGGCTCAACCGAGCACCAACGCTGCTGCGAGAGCCGAAGGAAGGCATTCTCACCCTGCGGACACATCAGTGACGGTCCACACAAACGCCGTCACCGTCAAGCTGCCGGACTTCTGGCAGGAAGACCTCGCCTCGTGGTTTCAGCAAGCTGAAGCCCAGTTTGCACTTGCGGGCATCACGGCTGACGATACAAAGTTCTATTACATTGTCGCCAAACTCAACGCCGCCACTTCGAGATATGCGCGGAGCATAATCCAGCAGCCGCCGGCCCAGGACAAATACAGAGAACTGAAAGCGACCATCGTGGCGAATTTTGTCCCCTCTGCCGAGGAGAGAACCGAGAGGATCCTGGCGGTCTACGGCCACAGAGGATGCAGACCCAAGGCCCTCATGGAGGACTTGCTGCAACTTAAAGAGGAGGACAATGACAATTTCCTCTTCCAATTTATATTCCTCAGTACGCTGCCGCCACACATGAGAGGGACGCTTGCCAACATGCGATGCAGCACCCAGCAAGACTTCCACACGCTGGCTCATGAAGCGCAGCAACTCGTCAACGCCTGCAAGGAACAGACACCCACAGCAGCATCCGCAGACCTCAACGCTGATGTCCAGAGCCACGGGGAGCCACAAACCACGGAGCAGAATCAGCCCGCCGTGACAGCGACACGGCCAAGACGTAACAGATGGAGCGACGTCTGTTATTACCACCACCGCTTCGCCGAGAAGGCTTACAAGTGCGTTTCCCCCCTGCAAATTCACGATTTCGGGAAACGCCAAAGCCGAGAACCGTTAACAGCGGCGGTTCTCGGCGAAAAAAGCAAGCTTCTATATGTGACGGACGGACACACCGGCAAGCAGTTCCTCATTGACACGGGAGCTCAACTGAGTTTTATCACGCCCTCCCAAGCAGACCGGGCCATGGGCCCCCGGGGAAATGGAGCGGTGGCAGCCAACGGCTCCATCATCGACACTTTTGGCGAAAGGAACCTGCCCCTCCGCATCCATGGCCGCAACGACAGATGGACATTTGTTGTAGTGGCGGTGAGTTTTAACTTGTTGGGCGCAGATTTTTTGTGTGCACATGGGTTATTAGTCGATCTAGCGAACAGACGCTTGGTTAATGCATTGTCCTTTGCTTCTATTCCCTGCTCAGCTCGAGTTTCTCCACCACCCGTGCAGGCCAGCGTCACTACAGCAGGAGGTAAGTTTGATCAACTCCTCACCCAATTTCCAACACTCACAATTCCCAAATTCTCAGCTACAGTGGCTAAGCACGGGGTCGAACACTTTATTCCCACAAACGGCCCACCCGTATTCGCCAAAGCTCGGCGCTTAGACGCAACCAAGCTCGCCATAGCTCGGGACGAGTTTACTACCCTTGAAAAACTAGGCATTATCAGGCGCTCAAAAAGCCCCTGGGCGTCACCACTTCACATGGTCCCGAAATCCGACGGTTCTTGGAGACCGTGCGGCGATTACCGCAGATTAAACAATGCGACAGCGCATGACCGCTACCCTATTCCTCACATCCAAGATTTTTCACTACATCTGGCGGGTGCGCGCATTTTTTCAAAAATAGACCTGGTCCGCGGCTATCATCAAGTCCCCGTTCGAGCGGAAGACATTCCTAAAACAGCTGTAATAACCCCCTTCGGTCTTTTTGAATTTTTGCAGATGCCTTTTGGCCTCAAAGGCGCTGCTCAAACCTTTCAGCGGATGATGGACGCAGTATTACGCGACCTCCCGTTCGTGTTCGTCTACCTCGACGATATGCTGGTAGCCAGCTCGTCTGAAGAAGAACACGAACAGCATCTCACTATGGTTTTTCAGAGACTAGAAGAGCACGGGTTAATAATCACTCCAGCCAAATGCAAATTCGGCATGTCACAAATTGATTTTTTGGGACACAGAGTTTCACCGAAGGGGGCAGTCCCACTGCCAGACAAAGTTCACACAGTAAAAAGTTTCCCACGGCCACAAATGGTCAAATCGCTGCAAGAATTTTTGGGAATGGTTAATTTTTACAACCGTTTCCTTCCCCGCGCAGCTCGGCTCATGCAGCCCCTATATGACGTGCTCAGAAAACAAAAACCTTCCAACGCGGTCGAATGGACCCCGGAGCGCAAACGCGCCTTCGCGGAAGTAAAAAGTGCCCTAGCTAATGCCACTTTGTTGGTTCACCCTGATCCCTCGGCCCGCATTGCGCTAACCACAGACGCTTCAGACCTGGCCATAGGGGCGGTTGTAGAACAACACGTCGGCGGAACCTGGCAACCTTTGGCATTTTTCAGCAAATCGCTAAACCAAACTGAGCGTAAATACAGCACCTTTGACAGGGAGCTTCTAGCACTTCATTTATCCATCCGCCACTTCCAGTTCTGGTTGGAGGGGCGGCGTTTCACGGCTTTTGTAGACCACAAACCGCTCACCTTTGCGATGGCTAAAATTTCTGAACTGTGGTCAGGCAGGCAACAAAGACAGCTAGCTGCGATTTCAGAGTTCACCACAGACATTCGACATGTGGCAGGCAAACTTAACGTGGTAGCAGACTGCCTCTCTCGCGCTGTGACATCGCCAGAGCGCGAGGAGACAGATTATACTGCCTCAGCCGCAGAACTCTTCGCCAACGTGGACACATACGCAACCCCAATCTACGTAGGGATAGATTATGCAGCCATGGCGGAGGAGCAAAGTAGTGACGCGGACGTGCGCGCACTCCTGTCTGGACCAACAGGGTTAAGGCTGGAGGAAAGGGGTTTACGCGGCGGTTTGCCCCCCCTAATATGCGACATCTCAACCGGCCGACCTCGCCCGGTAGTCCCAGCTGCATGGCGCCGCCGTATTTTCGACTCAATTCACTCCCTCACGCACCCAGGTGTGCGCGCTTCGGTTAAAATGGTCGCCGAAAAGTTTGTGTGGCCTGGTCTGCGCAAAAACGTAAAAGAATGGGCAAAGACTTGCATTTCTTGTCAGCGCGCCAAAATACACAAACACACAAAAGCCCCTCTAGAGCCTTTTTGGATCCCTGCTAGAAGGTTCGACCACGTTCATGTCGACCTCGTAGGACCACTACCTTCCTCCCAAGGTTTCACACATCTGTTAACAATGATAGACCGTACTACGCGCTGGCCGGAGGCGGTCCCTCTGGCGTCAACCACAGCGGAGGAAGTCGCTCGCGTTTTTTTGACAAACTGGGTGGCACGTTTCGACGTCCCATCGGACATCACATCCGATAGGGGGCCTCAATTTGTCTCGGAGCTTTGGTCAGCCATGGCCAGCAGCTTAGGAGCGACAATTCACCGCACCACCGCTTATCACCCTCAGGCTAATGGGTTATGCGAGCATTTTCACAGGTCTTTAAAGGCCGCCCTCAGAGCCTCACTAACAGATACAAATTGGGTAAATAAACTTCCTTGGGTTTTATTGGGGTTGCGTGCTGCACCTAAAGAGGATCTAGACGCCTCCCCAGCAGAATTAGTTTTTGCACAACCTCTCAGGCTCCCAGGTGAATTTTTGCCAGAGAACCCAGAGCCAGGGCATCTTCCAGCCCCGAGGTTTTTAGGCAGCAACGGACCGGACTCTCTCCCCGGGCCGGCACATCACTCTTTTCCACGGGTTTTTGTCCCCCAAGCTTTAAAAAACACTGAATTCGTTTTTGTTAGGCATGAAGCTTTAAAACCAACCTTCTGCCCACCATACGATGGACCATTCAGAGTGCTGGAACCTGGTGATAAGCATTTTGTGTTTGATTTTGGGGACAGGAAAGAAACAGTCAGTACTGACAGACTTAAACCTGCCTTCTTGTTGAGAGACGAGCCTGCACGGTTGGCGAGAACACCTCGGCGGGGTAGACCCCCCAAGAGAAAAGACTCAGCCCCCCTGCAGGGAACAAATAACCACTCTCCTTCCCAAGCTGCAGATTCCTTACAGGAAGGTCCCACCAGGACGCCCAAATGGACCCACAGCAGATTCGGAAGAAGATTAAAGCCCAGACGGCACAGAGACTGATACAAACTATTCAAAAGTTGTTCACTAATTGTGCTGTAACAGTTTAGGACTGACTTGTGATATTACTATGCTGTTATGATTACCACTGAACTCTCTACAGGAGCATAGCTGCTGGAAAGTTTCTTCTTTGTCAAGGGGTGTAGCAGTTAGTATGTCATAATAATTATCTTAAACTGTGAATTTTTCTATTGTCCTTTTCTTAGTCGTTTGGCGGGGGGGGGGGGCTGTGGTCTATATTAATCATATATCCCATAACCTACATGTGTATAAGCATGTGAGAATGTTTGGTGATTACATATGTAAAGCGACTTCACACCTCAGAACAGGACAAAGGGTCTCAACCGCCAGTGAAGATCAAAGAGCATCCGAGGCACTGCGGTGGAGACCAGATAGGTCGCCCTGACCTCCCAGGGCCAGGTGGAGGGGTACGAAGACAAAGGAGGGGGATTAAGATAAGGAGGGATGTCAGCTTTGATATGCATGTCTTTTGTTATGTGTGAGTATAAGTACGCAGAGCCGAATGTGTTCGCTCTCTTACTTCTTCTGCTGCTGCACTAGATGAGACTTGTTAGAGGAGCGAAGCTGATAATAAACTTTGGTTTATAAGTCACATCGCCTCGTTATTCCAAGCTCTTCTACATGTGTTGTGTTTTTCATATTTCTTGCCAGTTTTCTTGTTATTTTTAAATTTAGCTCTTTCTCCCATTTCTCCTTTATATAATTACTTGAATGTTTGTTTGCCATAAGTTTCTGATATAGTTTTGAAATAATTCTAATTTTATTTCCTGTATACGAGCTTAAAATAAATTGTATAATCTCACTCACATCTGTGTGGAGGTTATGCCTAATTCTTCTCATATAATAATCTCTCATTTGCAGATATCTGAAGAATTCAGAGTTTTCTAGTTTAAATTTTCTTCTCATGTTTACAAAACTCTCGAAATCTTTTTTTCCCATAATGCCCCATGCTGTGATTCCCTTGTTCACCAGATTTTTTTTTTTTTTTTAATTTAAGTTTTTGTAAAGGGTATACAGGTCGTTACAGCAGTGCATTGTTTACATTTTCATCACATGTTCCCTTATTTTCTGATATCTGACAACATTGGAAGATTAATTCTTACAACACCCCCCCTTTTTTTTTTTTAAAGTGAAAGAAAAAGTGAAATTAAAGAGAAAAAAAAGAAACAAAAAAAACAAAAAAAACCCAAACAAACCAGCAAAAAACAAACAAAAAGAAAAAGTAAGTAAATAAAGGTAAAAGAGCATCTGAGTAGCGTTGGAACAAAGAGCGGAACCATTATTGAAATGGTATTTGTCAAAGATTAGATCTAATGGAAGACACATATGCGATCCAGGGTTGCCAAAAGTTCATGAACCCATCCTTGTCCTGTCTCAGTGCGAATGTCAACTTTTCCATCGAGTAAATGTCTTGGATCACGTTAATCCAATCTTCAGGTGTAGGACAGTCCTTCAACATCCATTTTTTAGTTAGAGCTTTTTTGCTTGCCAATATGAAAACATTGAATAAGTATTTTTCTCCTCGTCTTTCCAGTGAGTCCGGTAGTAAACCCAAATACAAAGTTACAAAAGAAAAGGGAACTGTTATTTTGAATATTTTCCCCAATATTGTCTGTACATTGGTCCAATATTGGTGGATAACTGGGCATGACCAAAACACATGAAAATCATTTGCAGTCTTTTCACCACACAAGCGCCAACAGTTCAACCCCTTATGGGTAAATTTGTTTTGTGCAGGTGTTCTGAAAAATCTTACCAAGTTTTTCCATCCAAATTCTCTCCACTGCAGGGATGAGGTACTTTTCCATTGCTGTTTATTTAGCTTTTCCCATATTTCCAGTTGTAAAGTGAAATTCCCCTCTTTTTCCCATCTCTCTTTTATATAAGATGTGTTGTCTCCTTTTAAGTCTTGAAGACCTTGGTATATTTTAGAAATGTATCTGATCCCTGGGATCCCTTTATATGCCATTAAGAAGACCTTCAGAACACCTGACTGGGCCCTTTCCAAATCCTTCTTTTTAAGTATATTGTTTATGTGGTATCTAAGCTGGAAGAACCTGTAAAGGTCTTGATTTATTAGGCCTTGTTTTTTCAAATCTTCAAAACTTCTTAAGATTTGCCCTTTAAAAAAATCGTAATATTTTATCAGCCCTTTCTCCTTCCACTTTTTAAATCTGGAGTCTGTTTTATTAGGAGTAAAGTCTTGATCATAGGCAATCCATTGCAGAAGTCGATAGGGCTCTTTAGTTTGATTCTCTCTGACTATCTTAAACCAAATTTTTAGCGGGGTCTCTATCCACGGGTTAGTGTTATTCAAAAGCTTAGGTAAGGCATTGTTCCCTATTATCGCCTGTAGGGGGATGTCACTTGTTATTTGGCATTCGATCTCCTTCCATTGTGCAGTGTAGACTGGGTTACATATCTCTACTAAAGTTTTAATTTGTGCGGCTTTAAAGTAGTCCCTGATATTTGGCAGCGCGAGCCCACCTTTGTCTTTGTTTAGCTGTAGGGTTCTATATCTGATTCTAGGTCTCTTGCCCTGCCATATGAATCTAGAGATCCTTCTGTCCAGTTCCTGCCATGTTTTTTTGGGAGGTTCTACCGGTATTGTTTGGAAAAGGTATAGAAGACGTGGAAGTATATTCATTTTGACTGCTTCAATTCTTTGTGCAGTACCCAAGAATGGTATCATATTCCATCTTGTTAGGTCAGATTTTATTTTTGTCACCAGTAGATCATAGCTTAGTGATATAATTTTGTTGAGTTGTTTCGGGATATTGACCCCCAGATATTTCATAGATTCCGACTCCCAGTTAGTTTTGAGTTTGCTTAGTGAATAATGATTTGGGTCATGGTTGAATGTTAAAATTTGGGTTTTATGCATGTTTAATTTGTACCCCGATAAATCTCCATACTTTGAAAAAATTGAGGTTAGTTCTGGTAAAAAAGTGTCCGGCTGCCCTAGGTATATTAAAATGTCATCAGCAAAGAGTGCTATTTTATGTTCCTTCTGACCAAGTGTAATACCTTGAATTTTTTGATTTTGTCTTATCCATTGGCTCAGAGGTTCTATGAAGATTGCAAAGAGCAGTGGAGACAGGGGGCAGCCCTGACGACATCCTCTTTTCAGTTCAAAAGATGATGATAAATTACCATTTGTGGGGAGACTTGAATAACGAAACCGAATTGTCTTTCATTCCAGTTTATTCAAGTAATCATTCCACTGTCTGCTCTCATTCTTGAGCAGCGAACAAAGAGAGTGAACACACCAAAGTTCTCTCATTTAAACATTCTGACATCAAACCATTTCCCTCGCGGGGGAAATCACACATCTCTCTCAAAATCTCTTTATCCACATTCATTAGCCTTTTATTTACATAACTCCCCCTTCTCTCTTCTCGAGCCTCAGTGGTCAGGAAGTCTTCTGTCCCCTGGCCTCCGCAGGGGGTCCCGGCTCTGTGGCTCCGCACCGCAGGGGGCTGGCTCTCCTTCATCGTGGTTAAATCACATATGCAGTGTCCAACATATACATGTCTCACAACACAGCCATATAACCCCCCCCCAAACGATGAAGAACAGACTAATTCCTAAAATTAAATAGCACCTTACTCACTACTGAATAATCAACACCAACATTCAGTCTGTGCGCCGCTTGGGCTTCAGCCGTCTGCCGAATCTGCTGTGCGTTGGCCCCGCCTTGCCTGCGGTGCGTTTCTGCTTCGGGTCTGTTGACTGAGGGAGAGAGTGATTAATTGCCCCCTGCGGGGGTCTGCCTCGTCGAGGCGCCACTGCGACCGGTACAGACACGTCCTTCATGACAAAAGCAGGTTTTAGTCTGTCAATACTGACTGTCTCTTTTCTGTCTCCAAAATCTAGCACAAATTGCTTATCACCTGCCTCCAGCACTCGAAATGGCCCTTCGTAAGGTGGTTTGAGCGTTGCTTTTAGGGCTTCGCGCCTGACAAAAACGAAATCGGCATTTTTCAAAGCCTTGGGGACGAAAACTCGTGGAAAAGCGTGATGAACCGGACCCGGGAGCGTGTCTGCCCCCGTGCCGACTAACGGTCCCAGAGCCGAGAGAGGTGGGGGCTCTGGGTGCTCTGGTAAAAACTCGCCCGGCAGCCTCAGAGTTTGTGCGAATACCAGCTCCGCTGGGGAGGCGTCTAAGTCCTCCTTAGGCGCAGAACGCAACCCTAATAAAACCCATGGAAGTTTATTCACCCAATCTGCATCCGTGAGCGACGCTCTGAGTGCTGCCTTCAAAGACCTATGAAAACGCTCGCATAAGCCATTGGCCTGAGGGTGGTAAGCCGTAGTGCGGTGAATTTTGGCTCCTAAGCCGTTGGCCATTGCTGACCACAGCTCAGAGATGAATTGCGGTCCTCTATCGGACGTAATGTCCGACGGAACCCCGAAGCGCGCCACCCAAGCCGTTAAAAAAACGCGAGCCACCTCCGCGGCCGTGGTCGTCGCATGTGGGACCACTTCCGGCCAACGTGTGGTGCGGTCCACCATTGTCAAAAGATACGTGAACCCCTGTGATGCCGGTAGGGGGCCCACAAGGTCGACGTGCACATGGTCGAACCTTCTGGCCGGAATGCGGAACGGTTCTAACGGGGCTCTTGTGTGCCTGTGAATTTTGGCCCGTTGACAGGAAATGCAGGTTTTTGCCCATTCCTTCACGTGCTTGCGCAGGCACGGCCAAACAAACTTTTCCGCCACTAGTTTCACCGACGCGCGCACCCCCGGGTGCGCCAGTGAGTGGATCGAGTCAAAAACACGGCGGCGCCACGTGGCCGGAACCACCGGACGCGGGCGCCCCGTCGACATGTCGCAGATCAGGGGGGGCATACCGGTTTGTAAACACTTGCTCTCCAGCCTCAACCCTGTTGGTCCAGACTGGAGCGCGCGCACGTCTGCGTCCGCCCCCTGGTCCGCTGCCATGGCTGCGTAATCTATACCCACGTGCACCGGGGCTGCGCGCGCCACCGTGCCGCTCTCCTGCGGCGCGGTCACGGTGGCCCGTTCTGCCTCTGCGCGTGTTGGGGTCGTGAACGCGCGTGAGAGACAATCCACTACTACATTGAATTTGCCCGCGACGTGCCTAATGTCAGTGGTAAATTCCGAGATTGCGGCCAGCTGCCTCTGCTGCCTGCCGGACCACGGGTCTGAAATTTTGGCCATGGCGTATGTGAGCGGCTTGTGGTCCACATAAGCGGTGAAGCACCGTCCTTCCAGCCAGAACTGGAAATGACGAATAGCCAAATGCAGCGCCAACAGTTCTCTGTCAAACGCGCTGTATTTTCGTTCAGCCGCGCTTAAAGATTTGCTAAAGAAAGCCAAAGGCTGCCAAACTCCGGCTACCTGTTGCTCAATAACGGCCCCTATGGCTAAATCTGAAGCGTCTGTCGTCAGCGCGATACGTGCTGCAGGGTCTGGGTGGGCCAGGAGCGCAGCGTCAGCCAAGGCTTTTTTAACCTCTGTGAACGCGCGCTCCCGCTCCGGGGACCATTCGACCGCCTGGGTCGGTTTTTGTTTTTTGAGCGCGGCATATAACGGTTGCATGATTTGAGCTGCGTGGGGCAGGAATCGGTTATAAAAATTCACCATCCCCAAGAATTCCTGTAGTGATTTGACCGTTTGTGGACGGGGAAAATCCGCTACCGCGCGTACTTTCTCTGGTAACGGAACCGCTCCCTCCGGGGAGACGCGGTGACCCAAAAAATCAATCCGCTCGACTCCGAACTGGCACTTGGCTGGGTTAACTATTAAGCCGTGCTCTCCCAGCCTCCTAAAAACTGCTGTGAGGTGCGTTTCGTGTTCGTCCTCTGAAGTACTCGCGACCAAAATGTCGTCGAGGTACACAAACACGAAAGGGAGATCGCGTAACACGGCATCCATCATCCGCTGAAATGTTTGCGCCGCCCCTTTGAGACCAAACGGCATGCGTAAAAATTCGAAAAGTCCGAACGGGGTTATTACCGCTGTTTTAGGAATGTCCTCCGGTTGGACCGGGACTTGGTGATAGCCGCGAACTAGATCAATCTTTGAAAAAATGCGCGCCCCCGCCAGGTGCACCGAAAAATCCTGAATGTGCGGGATGGGATAACGATCGTGCGCCGTAGCGTTGTTTAGCCTGCGGTAATCCCCGCACGGTCTCCAGGAGCCATCGGCTTTCGGTACCATGTGCAGCGGCGAAGCCCACGGGCTCTTCGACCTACGAACGATGCCCAGCCTCTCCAGGCTGGCGAACTCCTCGCGCGCAATGGCGAGCTTAACTGCATCCAAGCGCCAAGCTTTTGCAAACACGGGAGGACCAGAAGTGGGGATAAAGTGTTTCACCCCGTGCTTCGCGACCGTCGCTGAAAAAGTGGGCACAGTGAGCGCTGGAAATTGGGTGAGGAGTGTGTGAAACTTACCACCTGCTGTAGCGATGTGGGTCTGTACTGGTGGCGGGGACACTCGAGCTGAACAGGGGAGAGAGTAAAAAGAGAGTGCATTTACCAGCCGTCTATTAGCAAGATCAACTAACAGATTGTGTGAACACAAAAAATCCGCGCCCAACATGTTGAAACTCACCGCCGCTATCACAAAAGTCCATTCATATGTGCGGCCATGTAAGCATAAAGGCAAGGTCCTTCTCCCGTAGGTGTTGATGTTCGAGCCATTTGCCGCTGTAGCTCCGCTACCGTGGGGTCCAGCCACCCGGTCCGCGTATGTTGGGGTGATGAAGCTCACTTGTGCTCCGGTGTCGATGAGGAACTCTCGTCCGGAGCGCGCATCCGTGATGTAGAGCAGCTTGTTGCGTTCTCCGAGGGTCGAAGCTGCTAGCGACCCCCGGTCTTGCCATTTCCCGAACTCCTGAAGATGCAGGGCGGCACACACCTGCGTGCCTTCTCTGTGAACCTCCGATGGTAAAAGCAGAGATCTTCTCCTCCGCTGTGTCGTGCCCGCGCCTCTGCCGCCGGGCTATTGGCTCCCCCTCGTCGCGGCCGTGTTGCCGCCGTCGTCGGCCAGTCTGGTTCTGCCGCCTCTGGCTCCCCGCTGTCTCGGGTCACTGCTGTGGTTGCTTGCCCGCCGCAGGCGTCCAGGATCCCATCTGCCTCCTGGGCCAGCTCCCGGAACTCCTCCAGGGTGTGACACTTTTTGCCGGCCAGCGTGCTTCTCGCATGCGCCGGGAGGTTGGAGAGGAAGATGAACTGAAAAATGAAATCATCGTTGTCCAACCCTCTCAGCTGTATCATCTCCTCCATCAGGGCGCTCGGCCTGTGTCCACCTTGGTCTAGCAAAGACAGGATCCTCCTCGCCCTCACTTCAGCCGAGGGGGTGAAAAACTTGATGAGGGTGGATTTCAGCTTGCCGTACCTGTCGGTCGCGGGTGGCTGCTCCACCAAGCTTTGCACGCACCGAGCTGTGCTGTTGTCCAGTTTAGCGATGACATGGTGGAACTTAGTGTCATCCACCGTTACTCCTGCGAGCGCGAACTGCGACTCTGCTTGCAGAAACCACGACCGTGGGTTATCCTGCCAGAAATCAGGCAGCTTAACGGCCACTGCGCTCGCCAGCTCTGAGCGCTGTGAGTCCGGGACCCTGAGAATTTCTTCGTTCATTCTCAACGTCGTCAGTCACCAATGTGGGGAGACTTGAATAACGAAACCGAATTGTCTTTCATTCCAGTTTATTCAAGTAATCATTCCACTGTCTGCTCTCATTCTTGAGCAGCGAACAAAGAGAGTGAACACACCAAAGTTCTCTCATTTAAACATTCTGACATCAAACCATTTCCCTCGCGGGGGAAATCACACATCTCTCTCAAAATCTCTTTATCCACATTCATTAGCCTTTTATTTACATAACTCCCCCTTCTCTCTTCTCGAGCCTCAGTGGTCAGGAAGTCTTCTGTCCCCTGGCCTCCGCAGGGGGTCCCGGCTCTGTGGCTCTGCACCGCAGGGGGCTGGCTCTCCTTCATCGTGGTTAAATCACATATGCAGTGTCCAACATATACATGTCTCACAACACAGCCATACCGTTAATCCTTATTTTAGCTGTTGGTTTTTTATATAATGCCTGTATAGTTCTAATGAAGTTGTTATGAAAATTGAAATTGGATAAGATTCTATATAGAAAAGACCAGTCAACCGAATTGAATGCTTTTTCAGCATCTAATCCCAATATGACTGCATTTAAGTTATATTTTTTTATATGATGAATTATGTGTAAAGTGCGTCGAATGTTGTCTTGTGTCTGTCTTTGTCTTATAAAACCTGTTTGATCTAAATGAATTAGGTCTGTCAGTATATTTTCTAACCTTTTGGCAAGGATAATGGTAAAAAGCTTATAGTCCTGATTTAGTACACTGATTGGTCTGTAGTTGGAGCACTCTAGTTTATCCTTTTCAGGTTTAGGTATAACTGCAATGACCCCTTCTCTCCAGGAGGGGGGGATTTCCCCTGTGTGGAGGACATAATTAAATGTTTTCAGGAGGAGAGGAGATAGTTGCTGTTTAAAGGTTTTGTACCACTCTGCTGTATAGCCATCAGCTCCTGGGGATTTGTTAGCTTTAAGTTTCATAATTGCTTTTTCCAATTCTTTAGGATGTATTTCTGACAGTAGTGTTTTATTTTGTGACTCCGTAAGTTGGGGAAGGTTTAATGTGTTTAGGAATGCCTCGGATGCGTTTTTATGTTTTTTGTGGGAGTATAAGTTCTTATAGTAATTCTCGAAGCTTTTAAGAATATCCTGAATTCTGAATTTTATTTCCTTTGATACTGGGTCTCTGATTTTGTAGATTGCTCTTTCTGTTTGATGTTTCCTCAATTTATAGGCTAGCAATTTTGCCGATTTACTGCCTGCTTCATAGTATTTTTGTTTCAAAAATGTAAGTTTCTTCTGGATTTCTATTGTGTAGATCTCATTTATTTGGTTTTTAATTTCCTTAATCTTGAGCGAGTCAGTAGAATGAGTGTTGCCTTTGTGTTCTTTTTCTAGGTTCCTAAGTTCTGACTCTAATGTGGATAGTTTTTCTTGTCTTAGTTTCTTTTGGGTTGCCAGTTTTGCAATAATCTTTCCTCTTATTACAGCTTTGCATGCATCCCACAGTATTAAAGGGGATACTTCTCCATTATCGTTTTCTTCCAAATATCTGAGAATATCTGATTCCAATTCATCTTTCAATGGTCCTTTCAGGACATTTGAATTTAACCTCCAAGAAAATGTATTATTTGTGTATTTTTGGATATTTAAGTCCATGTAGATCGGACTGTGGTCAGAGAGATCCATCAGTCCTATTTTACATGTTTTTACTCTTCCAATGTCTCTATTAAACATAAAAAAATAGTCAATCCTTGAGTAAGATGAATGTGGAGTTGAGTAAAATGTATAGTCTTTTACACTGGGGTTGAGTTCCCTCCACACGTCACAGATTCCCATTTCTTTTAGTAGCATCCGAGTCTTCCTGTTTTGGGTGTTATTTTGATGTGGAGAATTACCAGAAGCATCCCAGTATGGATTCAGTCTAAGATTGAAGTCCCCACCACATATCACTAAACCTTGAGCTTTAGTTATCATTAGGTCGAATACATTTTTATAAAATTTCCAGTTAGCCCCTGGGGGAGCATACACATTCAGCAGGGTGATATCTTCTCCCTCTAGCCGCTCAGTTACCAAACTGTATCTCCCTTCTTTATCTTTGTGTTCTGATTTTTTTTCAAATGTAATTTTGGTTGATATCAATGTCGCTACTCCCCTCCTCCTCCCTGACTTATATGACGATGAAGAGATCATTTTAAACCCTTGTCTACTGAGTTTATTGTGTTCCACGTCTGTTAGGTGGGTTTCTTGTAAAAATATTATTCCTGCTTTGTCTTTTTTCATTTTGCCTAGAATCTTGGATCTTTTAACTGGATTCAGGATTCCTTTTACATTATATGAAATTATTTTGGTTACACCCTGTTTCTCCATTGTGTTGTTTTGTTTAGTATAACTGTGTGATGGCCGTCTTTTGTGCTACTCAGAAACTGAAAGAACATTAAAAACAAGAAAAACATTAAGAACATAGTGTATAAAACTTTAAAACAAAAAGCTGTCATAAGAACTTCCTGAGCTGAGGTCTTTTTAAAGACCCTGGAAGAGCCTTGATGGAGTGAAGGCCCTGAGGGAAATTCCTCAAACTCTGTTACGTGTTGAGGGCCCTCTCTTACCCCTGTAAGTTGTCCCATGCTTTTAACGTGAGTTTCAGAACCCAATCCAAACTTGTAATGATTTTTTTTTCCTTTTATGCCTAAACCCTGTGAAATTGTGTGCACCCTCCCACCCCCATCACATCAAACATTCACGCAAAAACAGTATTTGTTAGTATGAGGAGAACATGTGGATTATTGTCACATTTCTATTTTAACAAGTTTTTTTTTTTTTTTTATTATTAAAAAGACTTATTTGTTTCAAATATTATGACTGTTCCATGAAATGTTTTACCACATGCTGAATACGCATCTCCTTTAATGTTTGTTACCTTGTATGAGGGGGGTTGGATGTGCGGATTGATTCAAGAGAAAAAAAAAAAGAAAGGTCGCTATTCCAACCTGAAAACGGACAGTTTATCCGCGACGCTCTGGCGCTGGGTTTCCCGCTGCTGGTCCATGGATTTTGAAGGTCTTTGTGTTGTCCATGTTTGCGCTTTGATCTTCTCACTCGGGTCTGCTGCGGGTTTAAATACCATTACCGGGAGCCCTCTTCTCGCCATGTCAGCTGTTGCTTCTTCCGCCGAATTATAGAGACATGTTTCTTCGCCGTAGAAGACCCTTAACTTCGCAGGAAATGGAGTCTGAAAGCGCAATTTCTTCTCTCTTAACACCTTTTTCGCGTCATTGTATTCCCTGCGCTTTTTAAGGACCTCCGGGGCGTAATCGTGTTCCACGAAGACTTTTCTCTCCTGGTGCATAAATCCTTTTTTCTGCCAGGCCAGTCTTACAACCTCTTGTTTTATTTTGAAATTGGAAAATCTTACCAACACCGAACGTGGGGGCGCTTCCGCCGCCGGCCTAGCGGCTAATGAACAATGTGCCTTTTCTATCTTCAAGTCGGTGGTTTGTGGAATATCCAATTTCTCTCTTAGTAAGGATTCCACGCATTCTGCCATTGAGTTAAAACCGTTTTCGGCTCCTTCTATCAGACCATGAATTCTTATGTTGTCTCTTCTTTGTCTTCCTTCTTGGTTGGCTAGCTTAGCCTCTATAGATGCTTGTCTTTTGCGTAGGTCCAGCACAGAATCTTCGAGCACTTTTGTTCGTTCCTCTGTTTCCAAGATTCGGTTCTCGGCCTGGTCCACTCTGCTGTTTGTCCTTTTCAATTCTTCTCTGAATTCCCGAAATTCGGCCGTAACTTCTCGGCGAAATCGTCGTAGCTCTTCAAATAGTGATTTCAGGCTAACCTTTTTGTTAGCTATCACCAGTTCCTCGTCTTCTGAACGGAGATCTTCCAGTTCAGATTCTCCGGCCGATACGTGTCCTGGCCTGGAGAATTTCAGTTTCTTCTGTTTTCCTTTAGACATGATGATTTTGTCTTTTGATTTTCACTCCTCCAAAAATCCGTTAAGTTTGATTTTCAAGGTGTTATCTTGGATTGGGTCTGAGAGCTTCAGTGTTAAGCTGCAGTCGCCATGGCGTCCAGACCGGAAGTCGTTCACCAGATTTTTGTATCCCCTATCTTGCTTTGCTGGTTCAAACCGACAGTCAAATGCTACCCATTTCAATAGTTTTATGACCTCTTTATATACTGCTCAAAAAGATAAAAGGAACACTTTGAAAACACATCAGATTTTAATGGGAAAAAATAAGCTGGATATCGAAATTGTGGCAGGCTAGTCCAGCTTACTCACATTAAAACGTGTTTCTTTTAATCTGAGTAAACTGGACTAGCCTGCCACTATTTCGATATCCAGCTTATTTTTTCCCATTAAAATCTGATGTGTTTTCAAAGTGTTCCCTTTATTTTTTTGAGCAGTATATTATACTTTTGTACTATTTTATACCACAGTTCTAAAATAAATTTAGTGATTGGGTCTATTTGTTTAATTTGCTTATACGCATCTTTATCTCCCATTATGCTTTGCACTGGGAGTCCCTCAATTTCCCTTTCCATTTCTTTCCATTTTGACTCATATCCTCTGTCACACCAACATGTGGTATATCTTGGTTGTGATGAGTAGTAATATTCTTTTAGACTCGGTAGACCCATGCCACCTTTCTCTTCTGGTAACTGGAGAGTTTTATATTTCACGCTTGGCTTTTTGCCTCCCCAAACAAATCTTGATATCATCCTGTCCCACTTTAAGAACTGAGCACCAGGAATCTCTATTGGTAAAGCTTGGAAGAGGTAAAGCAGTCTAAGTTGTATGCTGATTTTGACTGTCTCAGTTTTTGAATTCAGATCAATGTTTAAGATTGACCACCTATCAATATCTTTTTTATTTCTTGTTCTAACCTATCATAGTTTGCTTTGTAGATTTTACTTAAATCTTTTGGTATGTTCACTCCAAGGTATTTTATTTCTTTTTGTTTCCGGTTTAGTTTGATCTTATTGGTTATCTGGTTTAAAGGGTTATAGTAGAATGTCAGTATTTGTATTTTTGATATGTTTATCTTGTATCCTGATAATTTTCCAAAAATTTCTATCAAATCCATCATTTCCGTTATTGATGCATCTGGTTGTTCAAGATAAACTATAATATCGTCTGCAAACAGCCCAGTCTTGTGTTCCGCTCCCTTTATTGTTACACCTTTTAATTTCTTATTTTGAAGCACCGCTTGAGCCAGTGGCTCTCAGAACAGAGCAAACACAGTGGGCGATAGGCAGCATCCCTGTCTAGTTGATCTCTGTATATTTACCTTGTCCGTTAAGCTACCATTTATCTTGATTCTTGCCACAGGTTTATGATATAGTGTCTTTATGCATTGAACTGATTTTTCATTAAATCCAAAACGTTCCAGCACAGTATATAGAAACATCCAATTAACCCTATCGAACACTTTTTCTGTGTCTAAACTCATTATTACTGCGCTTTTCTTTTCTTTTTGTATTTGATTATTTAAGTGTATCGTTCTCCTGATATTATCGTGTGTTTGGCACCCCTCTATAAAACCAGTTTGATCATCCTCTATCAATTCTGTCAAGAATGTCTTTATTCGTTTACAGATAATTGTTGTATATATTTTATAATCCACATTTAATAAAGAGCCAGTTTAGAAAGCTTGGGATCAGTCCGCCAAGGTCTCCGCCTTTGACTGCCACCTAATCCACATAGCACCGGACTTCCATGATCCCTCCTGCAGGTGGTGAACCTACTGGAGGGCGGACCCATGTAACTCCTTCGGGCTGAGCCCGGCCGGGTCCCATGGGTGGAAACCTGGCCACCAGACGCTAGCCTTCGAGCCCCTCCCCCAGGCCTGGCTCCAGGGTGGGGCCCCGGTAACCCCATACCGGGCGGGGTACACTGAATCCTTGATATACAATTTATCATGAGAGTCTGTTGGATCGTTCTTAGTCTGGCCCTTCACCCAGGACCAGTTTGTCTTGGGAGACCCTATCAGAGGCAAATTGCCCCGGACAACATAGCTCCTGGGATCACTGGGGCACGCAAACCCCCCCACCACGATAAGGTCACGATCCATGAGGGGGTATCGGGCTTGTTGTTACGAGCTATTCGGTCTCTGTACGACCGTTGTGAGAGTTTAGTTCGTATTGCCAACACTCGGTCGGAGTCATTCCCAGTGAGAGTTGGACTCCGCCAGGGCTGCCCTTTGTCACCGGTCCTGTTCATAATTTTTATGGACAGGATTTCTAGGCGCAGCCAGGGAATGGAGGGTGTCATGCTTGGTAACCACAGGATCTCATCTCTGTTGTTTGCAGATGATGTTGTCCTGTTGGCTTCATCCAGCAATGACCTACAGCTCTTGCTGGGACGGTTTGCCGCTGAGTGTGAAGCGGCTGGGATGAGAATCAGCACCTCCAAGTCCGAGTCCATGGTCCTCAGCCGGAAAAAGGTGGATTGTCCTCTCCGGGTTGGGGACAGGCTCCTGCCCCAAGTGGAGGAGTTTAAGTATCTTGGGGTCTTGTTCACGAGTGAGGGGAAAATGGAGCGAGAGATCGACAGACGGATTGGAGCAGCATCTGCAGTGATGCGGACATTGTACCGGTCTGTTGTGGTGAAGAGGGAGCTTAGTTCTAAGGCAAAGCTGTCGATTTACCAGTCAATCTACGTTCCTACTCTCACCTATGGTCACGAGCTTTGGGTAATGACCGAAAGAACGAGATCGCGGATACAAGCGGCTGAAATGAGCTTTCTCCGTAGGATTGCTGGACTCACCCTCAGAGATAGGGTGAGGAGCTCAGTCATCCGGGAGAGGCTCAGAGTGGAACCGCTGCTCCTCCACATTGAAAGGAGTCAGTTGAGGTGGTATGGGCATCTGATTAGGATGCCTCCTGGACGTCTCCCACTTGAGGTGTTTCAGGCACGTCCCACTGGGAGGAGACCCCGGGGCAGACCCAGGACTCGGTGGAGAGACTATGTCTCCCAGCTAGTCTGGGAACGCCTTGGTGTCCCCTCTGAAGAGCTGGAGCAGGTGGCTGGGGAGAGGGAGGTCTGGGCTTCTCTGCTTGGGCTGCTGCCTCCGCGACCCGGACCTCCGGAAAAGCGGTAGAAGATGGATGGATGGATGGATGGATTTAATAAAGAGATTGGCCTATAATTTCCATATTGTTCCCTATCTTGGCTTTAAAATAACTGAAATAATGGCTTCGTTCCATGATGGAGGTATTTTGTTGTTTAATGTTCAATTAAATGACTTTAGGAGCTGTGGCGTGAGTTCTTCTATAAACAATTTATAGAACTCAGAGGGCTATCCGTCGCTACCTGGTGATTTACCATTTTTTAATGATTTAATCACATCTTTAATCTCTTGTGTTGTTATTTCTGCTGTTAGCTCTTCATTTTGTTAATTTCCTATTGATGGCAAGTCCAATGTGTATAGAATTTTTTTTTTTCAATCCCTGACATTTGTCTTTTCGGGTTGTGAGTATAGTTCTTGATAAAATTTGTGGAATATTTCTTTGATATTTTCTGGGTTAACAGTTGATTTTTTTGTGATGGGGTCCCTAATTTTGTATACATTATTCACTGTTGTTTTCTTAACCGTTTTGCCAACAATTTTGTGGCCTTTGGCCCAGTTTCATAATAATTTTGTTTTAAAAATCTATTTTTCTTTTCAATTTCATGTATTAGTATTTCTTTTATCTTTATTTTTTCTTCCTTAATTTCTTGATATATTTTTGGATCATTTGTGTTTTGATGTTTACGTTCCAATTCCCTCAGTCTTTCACATCTTTGTTTATATGATTCTAGTTTAGACTTTTTTGCTTTTCCTGATTCAACAATTAATTTACCCCTTAACACTGCTTTTAGCGCAGCCCATAGTATTGTTGGGTCTACTTCTCCATTATCGTTCTCCCCAATAAACCTATTTTGTTTAACTTTATTCTTTCTTTTGTTTTGTCATTATTTAATTATCCCACATTAAGTTTCCATGTTGTTTGTCGTTCTCTATTGTTTAAATATATTTCCATGTATATAGAATTATGATCTGATATTTCTGCCCCTCCAATCTGACATTTTCTCACCCTGTGTCTGTCACCTTCATTCATAAGGAAGTAATCTATTCTAGAGTGTACTTTATGGACTACTGAATAATGTGTATAGTCTTTTTCGAGTGGGTGCAGGTCCCTCCATACGTCTACCATACCCATCTCTGCCAGTGAGGTTCTTCTGAACTTTGTTATATCTTTTTTGTCTTCTTAACACTTGTTTTATCAACTTCATGATCCATGACATCATTTAAGTCTCCTCCACAAATTAGGACTCCTTCACTGTGTGTCGCTATTATATCAAACAGATGCTGAAAAAAGCCCTTGTCACTTTCTGGTGGAGCATAGATGTTTACTCATGTGATCTGCATACCATCTATTTTTCCCTTTACTATCACGTATCTGCCTTCTTTATCCTGGATTTCTTGTTCACAGTCAAATTGTATTTTATTTGAAATTAGTATCATAATCCCCCTTTTAGTTCCCCCTTTAATTAAATGAACTGTAATAGGAGTTCTTATAGCCAAATCTCTTTAATTTCTCATGTTCTGTCTTGTTCAGATGTGTCTCTTGCTTAAATATAATTTTGGCTTTTTCCTTCTTGAATTTTCTTATTATTCTTTCCCTTTTAACAGGTGAGTTCAGACCATTCACGTTTAATGTAATTATCTTAAGATTTTTAATCATATTCATGTTTTTCCATTTTTTTAACTTGTACTCCTAACCCCTTTAACAACAAAACTAACATATATATGAACAAAAACACATTAAAGAACTTCGACCTCTGAACTTTGGGTCTCTCTTCTGCCCATTGGTCCCTGTTGGAGGGTGGAGGGAATGTCCTCACCAGGTGGGGGGCCCTCCCTAGACCTGTAGTTACTATCCAAGTAATAAACATTAGTCTAGAAATGTCCTACAAAAATCACTTTAACCTCTCTCAGTCATTTATTTACTTCTCTTTTACCTTGTCTTCTTGGCCTTCATTTATTCTACATCCTTCTTAATCTCTGACATAATCTAAGCAAGCTTTCCATTGAAAGCCTTGCAGTTTTTCATGGGCTCTATGCACCACGTCCGTCTCTCGTCCTCTGCTGCTCACTCGCCTCCACTCCGGTCATCCCGGTGCACTCTGTGCCGCCCCTGCTTCAGCCGCTTCCTCAGGTACGCTCACCACAAACCCTCGCTCCTTCATGTCCCGCGCTGCCTCCCTGGCTGTGTTGTAGGTTTTCACACCATCATCCCAATGAATTTGCATCTTCGTTAGTGGTGTTTGAAATCTAATTTTTTTTCTCTTTCAGCATTTTTTTAATGTTGGCATATTTCTTTCCCTGCTGCACAATTTCTGTCGGGTAGTCATGATCAAAGAATATCTGCTTGTCACCAACTCGTATCTTTTTTTCCACGTTTGTGTTAGAATTCTTTCCTTTATGTCGTATTTTAAGAAGTTTACCACAACTGACCTGGGTGCAGAGTTTGAGTTCGGTTTCTGTGCCAAGGCTCTGTGTGCACGTTGGATCTGTAGGTCTGTTTCATTGGGCAACTCAAGTTCTTTTTTTAAGAACTGTTCTATGAATTTCGCCATCAAGTTGCCTTCAGTGTCCTCAGGTATCCCGAAGATGCGTATATTGCTCCGCCTGGACCTGCTCTCCAGGTCGGTTATTTTTTCCTGCATCCTCTGTGTTTGTACCGTCAGGGTCTGTAGCAGCTCGCTTGCCTCAGCCTTCCAGTCTTCCACCTCTGATATTCGAACTTGTGGCAGTATGCACCTTTCAGTTGTTTGCTGTCCGCCAGTAACCGAGAGAAGAAGAAGAAGAAGAGTTTCCGCCATACACACCTGTTGAGTGCGCAGCTCCTCCTTGTTTTCTGCTAGCTTGCGGTCTATTTCTTTTCGGAGACCCATAATTTCCTCCTTCACCTCTTTTTTCAGTTCTTCTTTAAGAGTCATTAAATCCTGTTGGACTTCTCGCTTGAGGTCTTTTATATCCTTACTTATATTGGCGAAGCCAGTGTTCATAATATTGAGGTTGGCGTCCTCCATTTTCTCTGTTGCAGTCTCCTCGTTTTTGTTGGCGTCATGCTCAGCGATTTCTCCAGTGTTGTTGAAGAGGGATTCCTTAGTTTTATCCTGCTTTTTTCCGTGTGCCCGGCTTCTTCGTGTTTTCATCCCTTGTGTGGCACACATATTTTGGATAATATGTATAGCACAGTGATTGAGATGCTTAAGGCTGCATATGTATTTTGTAACCTCACGTCTTTGAAGGAACAATATGTCTGGACCTCCAGTAGGAGGTGGAGGTGCCTTTGGTGAGGACTCTGAAAGGACTTCCTGACCTCCTGGGGTCAGGTGGAGGAAGAAGGGACCTGGGGGAGAGTTATTGTCGATGGGGGGTTTGATGACAAGGTGATTCTGTTCTTTGATGTCCCAGGTATAAAAGTGGGGGTTTGGGGGAGTTCGCTCTCTTTTTTTCTGTTTGAGAGATGGTTGGAGATGTGAGATCGTTGTTCCGGCCCCGGATTATGAGCTGCATTTTGGTGTGCAATAACTGATGTTTGACACATCTTTAATGTCCTTGCTTTTGACTTTAATGCATCAAACACCGTAAAGACTGAAACATATCAAACACAAGAAACATTATTTTAGCTGTGGACACAAAATTCTGGTATTACAGAAATTAAATCATACTGCATACACACAAATGTAAACATTTATGATCTTAAATTGATAAGATTTTTTAGGTTTACTGAGTTGTTGCAAGAAAGCTACCAGCAAAAATTATGCAGCATTTACTGTAAACAAATACAACAGATTATCAAATCCACATTTAAAATTGTATGGTTTGTGCACATCAGATTTTCATATTAGAAACACACACAAAAAGTTTCTATTCTTTGAACATGTGCATATTCAAACAACCATCATTAAACTTCAACAGAGTTAAACATTTCACTAACCACTTTGCCGGGTCGCAGCCTTCCGAGGGCAGAAATTCCTTGCAGGCTCTCACATTTTGTCTGCAATTAATAGCCCGGAATAAATACCTTGTAAATTGGTATTTCAGCTAATTTAAAGTCAAGATGTCAATTCAAAAACATAACAATAAAATTGACTAGAACTAGGCATCCAGTAAATAAGGATTGCCAGATTTGCACTTCTATGAACTACCAAGGCCATGCAGGCCGGGAATTGCAGCAGTGATCGACCAGAATAATACTGCATTTACTTCAAGTCAAAAATACATCCCTATTCACAAAATGAAGCTTCAAAAATTACTTTTTCACAACTATTACAGTTTTTTGCACATGCATGGAGACTAGGTGAAATGTTACATAGGCATGGATTACTACTGACAGTCACATGGTCTAGTCACACTTCAACAAACTTCAAAAATATCATCATCTCTCAAACAATCCACAAAATATCGGGTAGATAATTGGCTATGAGGGATTATTTCATCATTATGACAGTTTCACCCTACCTGGGCTGAGGTAAGCAACTGGGTGGCTTGGATTTTGTTTTAGCCAGCCATGCTGAATCCATCCGTTGTCATGTTGTGCTGGGCAGGAAGTCTCAAAATCGTCTACTTCCTGTTGTGAATAATATTTATACTTCATGTATTTTTGATGGCAAATTATTTCAATAATTCTTAAATCTCAAAGGACAAATTTCCAAACCTAGGTTTTAAAAGAAAATATGGAGGGAATAAATAAATAAAAGGTAGGGAGTTCCCAAGGGATTCCCCAGAGGTCAAAGGTCATTTCCGGGTTGGGGGTTCCCCCAGACACAAAGTAAACAACTTTTGACTGGCACACAGAGCCAGGCTGTGAATATATATACCTGCCAAAACAAATCTTTGGGAGGCATTGCTGTACAACCAAAGGTCAAATACTAGAAAGGATGTCACTGTTGACATATATAGCGGGGAAATTACAACAGTCACAAGAATTGCCATGTTTCTCACATGGATCAAACAAACACAGCTGCTGCCGTTACAATCGTCAATAAACCTGAATTGAGAAATAAATTCAGCCTCTTCATTTCACGCTCTCCACATTGGTGACCTTACGACATACAATGGGCAGAGACAGTTCTCCCGAGCCGGACTCGTCAGAGACCACTCGAGCAAGCGCGGTCTCAGTCAAGCTACCAGAGTTCTGGCAGGACAACTCGGACTCGTGGTTCCTCCTGGCTGAAGCCCAGTTCGCACTCGGGGGAATAACAGCAGATGACACGAAATTCTACCACGTCATCGCCAAACTCGACAACCGCACAGCTCGGCACATGCGGAGCCTGGTGCAGCAACCGCCCGCTGGCGACAAATACAGCGGGTTGAAAGCTGCCTTCATCCAGCGTTTCACGCCCTCGGCCGAGGAGAGGGCTAGGAGGCTCCTAACTCTGCACGACTTGGGAGGACGCAGGCCGGTCGACCTGATGGAAGACATGCTGCAGCTGAGAGGCACAGACAACGATGATTTCCTCTTCACGCATATCTTCCTGAGAACCCTTCCATCGCAGACGAGGGCAACCCTGGCGGGAACGCGTTTCGTGACCCAGCGGGACTTCCGCGTGCTGGCCCAGGAGGCGCAGCGGATCCTCGACTCCAGCGAGGAGCACGCGGCCACCGCAGCAGCGGCAGATCTCGGCGTGGCGACCGGGAGCAGCGGTGGGCCAGAGGCGACGGAGGCGATCCCACCAACGATGGCGGCAGCGAAGTCCCGACACAGCGGAGGAGACGACTTCTGCTTTAACCATCGTCGCTTCGCAGAGAGGGCGTGCAAGTGTGTACCGCCGTGCCAGTTCAAGAGCTCAGGAAACGCCAGGACCGGGAGTCGTTAGCAGCAGCAGCCCTCGGCGAGCGGAACAAGCTGCTCTACCTGACGGATGCGCGCTCTGGGCGGCACTTCCTCGTGGACACGGGCGCCCAATTGAGTTTCATCACCCCAACCTACGCTAACCGGCTGGCAGGCCCCCGTGGTGACGGGGCAACAGCGGCGAACGGCTCGAGCATTAAGACCTTCGGTGAAAGGACTCCGCTTCTGTCCTTGCACGGCCGCACTTATGAATGGACTTTTATTATAGCGGCGGTGAGTTTCAACATGTTAGGTGCTGATTTTCTGTGCTCACATGGGTTGTTAGTTGATCTTTCCAATAGACGCCTGGTTAATGCACTCTCCTTTTACTCCATTCCTTGTGCAGCTCGAGTGTCCCTGCCACCAGCACAGACCAACGTCGCCACAGCAGGCGGTAAGTTTCACGCACTCCTCACACAGTTTCCAGCACTCACAGTTCCCACCTTTTCGGCAACAGTTGCGAAACACGGGGTGGAGCACTTTATCACTACCACTGGCCCTCCCGTCTTTGCGAAAGCTCGGCGCTTGGATGCAGCTAAACTGTCCATAGCGCGCGAGGAGTTCGCCAACCTGGAAAGGTTGGGCATCATCCGCCATTCAAACAGCCCATGGGCTTCCCCACTGCACATGGTCCCTAAAGCTGACGGCTCGTGGAGACCTTGCGGTGACTTCCGCAGGTTAAACAACGCCACAGCGCATGACCGCTACCCAATTCCACATATTCAGGATTTTTCGGTACATCTGGCGGGGGCGCGCATTTTTTCTAAAATAGACTTGGTCCACGGCTATCCTCAAGTCCCAGTGCGCGCTGAGGACATTCCCAAAACAGCGGTGATAACCCCGTTTGGACTTTGAGTTTTTACGCATGCCGTTTGGCCTTAAAGGCACCGCACAAACCTTCCAGCGCATGATGGATGCCGTGTTACGCGATCTCCCTTTTGTGTTCGTCTACCTGGACGACATTTTGGTAGCCAGCACATCCGAAGAGGAACACGAAAAACACCTCACAGCAGTTTTTCAGAGGTTGGGAGAGCACAGGTTAATAATCAATCCAGCTAAGTGCCAGTTCGGGGTGGCGCAGATCGATTTTTTGGGGCACCGCGTCTCCCCAGAAGGGGCAGTTCCGCTACAGGACAAAGTGCGCGCAGTGGCAGATTTTCCCCGGCCACAAACGGTCAAAGCACTACAGGAGTTTTTAGGAATGGTGTATTTTTATAACCGTTTCCTCCCCCACGCAGCACAGCTCATGCAACCACTATATGCCGCGCTTAAAAAGCAAAAACCCTCCAATGCAATCGAATGGTCCCCGGAGCGGGAGCGCGCATTCACGGAGGTAAAAAAAAGCCCTTGCAGACGCTGCGTTGTTAGCTCAACCAGACCCAACGGCCCGCATAGCGCTCACCACTGATGCGTCAGATTTGGCCATAGGGGCGGTTGTGGAGCAGCATGTTGCCGGGGTTTGGCAGCCGCTGGCCTTTTTCAGCAGATCCTTGCGCGAAGCCGAGCGAAGATACAGCGTGTTTGACAGGGAGCTGTTAGCGCTCCACTCAGCCATTCGCCACTTCCAATTCTGGCTGGAGGGTTGGCGTTTCACCGCGTTTGTTGACCACAAACCGCTCACTTTTGCGATGGACAAAATTTCGGAACCTTGGTCGGGCCGGCAGCAGAGGCAGCTGGCCGCAATTTCGGAATTTACTACTGATATTCAACACGTAGCGGGTAAACTCAATGTAGTGGCAGACTGCCTCTCTCGCGCGGTAACAGCACCAGTCCGCGCAGAGGTAGATTATACTACCGCAGCCGCAGAGCAAAATAGCAGCGCGGAAGTGCACGCGGCCCCAGTTCACGTGGGGATAGATTATGCAGCCATGGCAGCGGATCAGGGTAGCGATGCAGACATGTGCGCGCTCCAGTCTGGACCAACAGGGTTAAGGCTGGAGAGCAGGAGCCTGCAAAATGGTATCCCCCCCCAATCTGCGATGTCTCTACTGGACGACCGCATCCGGTAGTGCCGGCCGCTTGGCGCTGCCGCGTTTTTGACTTGATTCACTCCCTGGCGCACCCAGGGGTGCGCGCGTCTGTGAAAATGGTAGCGGAAAAGTTTGTTTGGCCGAGCCTGCGTAAGCACGTTAAAGAGTGGGCAAGAGCCTGTATGGCTTGCCAGCAGGCCAAAATTCACAAGCACACAAAAGCCCCCTTAGAGCCGTTTCACATCCCGGCCAAGAGGTTTGATCATGTGCATGTCGACCTCGTGGGCCCCCTACTGTCGTCGCAGGGGTTCACACATCTCCTGACAATGGTGGACCGAACCACGCGTTGGCCGGAAGTGGTCCCACTGGCATTAACCACAGCTACAGAGGTGGCCCGCGCATTTTTGACGGCTTGGATAGCGCGTTTCGGGGTTCCGTCGGATATTACGTCCGACAGGGGACCTCAATTTGTGTCTGAGCTTTGGTCAGCGATGGCCCACAGCCTAGGTGTGACAATTCACCGCACTACCGCTTACCACCCCCAGGCTAATGGTTTATGCGAGCATTTTCATAGATCATTGAAGGCAGCTCTCAGAGCGTCGCTTACGGATGCAAATTGGGTAAACAGACTACCATGGGTTTTATTGGGGTTGCGTTCTGCACCAAAAGAGGACTTAAAAGCCTCCCCAGCGGAGTTGGTTTTTGCGCAGCCTCTCCGGCTGCCAGGGGAGTTTCTGCCAGATAATCCGGCGCCAGGGCATTCCCCTGCTCAGTGGTCGCTGATCGGCACGAGAGCGGACATGCTTCCGGGCCCCGTGCATCACACTTTTCCGCGTGTTTTTGTACCCAAATCTTTAAAAAATGCTGAATTTGTTTTTGTCAGGCACGAGGCCCAGCGCCCAGCTCTGCGTCCACCTTACGATGGCCCATATAGGGTGCTGGAAACAGGTGATAAGCATTTTGTGCTAGATTTGGGGGACAGGAGGGGAACAATTAGTATAGACAGACTAAAACCTGCTTTTGTGATGGCTGACGAGTCTGTACGAGTGGCGAGGGCTCCTCAACGTGGCAGACCCCCCAGGGAGCATGTCCCAGAGCCCCCACAGGGATCAACTAACAGTTCTCATCCTCAGTTAGCAGATTCATTGCAGGATGGTGCCACAGGAGCTGCGAAGCCCGCTTACAGCAAGTTTGGAAGGCGTTTGAAGCCCAGACGGCATATGGACTGATGTTGTGGTTTTATCATGTTGGGTGGACTATGTTGTATTGTTTCATTCTTCGACGTTTGGGGGGGGGGGGGGTTATGTGGCACACATATTTTGGATAATATGTATAGCACAATGATTGAGATGCTTAAGACTGCATATGTATTTTGTAACCTCACGTCTTTGAAGGAACAATATGTCTGGACCTCCTGGGGATAACAGTAGGAGGTGGAGGTGCCTTTGGTGAGGACTCTGAAAGGACTTCCTGACCTCCTGGGGTCAGGTGGAGGAAGAAGGGACCTGGGGGAGAGTTATTGTCGATGGGGGGTTTGATGACAAGGTGATTCTGTTCTTTGATGTCCCAGGTATAAAAGTGGGGGTTTGGGGGAGTTCGCTCTCTTTTTTTCTGTTTGAGAGATGGTTGGAGATGTGAGATCGTCAATAAACCTGAATTGAGAAATAAATTCAGCCTCTTCATTTCACGCTCTCCACACCTTGGTTTATTGACTTATTTATGTCGAGTTGGCCATTTAGCAAAGATTTTTAACCCGACTAGGGGGAGCTCCTTGTTTAAGCATTATTCCTCTCCGCCATCTTCCCAGAAGTCCGGTTCTGGGATTATTTTAGTTATTAGAAACACGGCTGTTTTATTTTATGGACTTTATGGTACTGAAGCCGGCAGAATAATCCGCCTAGCCGTGTAGAGGTGGGTCAGCAGTCTAGCTGATCCCCTCTAGTTTAGTTGTGTTGTGTGCATGGATAGGCCTATATTTATGTTACTGTTAGTGTGTGAGTCGGGTTATAAATTTGGGAGGGCCTAATTAGTGTGTTTTGGATTTTCTACAGGGGGGAAAAATGTAGTATATTAAGTATGGTGCTGGGTGTACCCTGGGTGTACTGGGGGTGACGGCTCCGCCGTTCCAGTTCTGCCATCACTCTGGGTTATAAAGGGCCGAGGCAGAAGAGACTCCGTCTCTTTCGACCACGACCATCTGCCTGTATGGCGCACCTGTGTTCTTGTGGTTCATATAATAAAGCTACGTTCTGCTGCACCTCCGGCCTGATTATTGAAGTGTGAGTTATGGACATAACACTTAGCTCATATCCTGGCAGCACATCTTGAAGAAAAGTTGGTTGAGCACAACCTACCAACTGCTTAACTGTTCACACCAGAGACACAATGTCATAAGTTAAAAAAACAAATAATTTCATTGCAAAGTTAATGTTAAAACATTTGCATTTCTTGAGTATTTGTGGTTAGTTAAAACTACTTTATTTACATGTGTATGAATAGTTTGGAGAGCACGTGGCTGTGTAAATGGTGATAGATTGTGTTTTGTATTTTGCAGTTTTCATTCTACCCTTGTATGAAGCTGAAAAGAGCCCCAGTAAACAGCTAATAGAAGCTTACTCCGACTCAAGTCATTTTTAAGCGAGGAAGAGTTTAGCTGGTTGGATAACTACAGCTCCCACGCTGTAGTGAAGACAACATAGTGAAAAGACAAGAAATCTGGTGTCGTGCATCACTGTAAAATGGATGAAATGAAGAGTGATAAGTTTACAGCAGTAAGTGGACGCAGTTCACGGTCATCTTCAGGGCCACCTTAACTTACTGTAAGGCCCTGGGGCTGAGAGCTCTTGTAGCCCCGCCCCCCCAATTCAACTCCTCTCAACAGAATCTCAGTTTATAAAAGTGTAATAGCTATGTTTGTTTCTCTTGGCGATATAATGGCAAGAAAACACAATTATTGTGCAAAAACTCAAGGTACTGGCTATGGATATGGAAGCTGTATCCTTATACAAAATTTCTATTGGTACAGAAGAGTTGACAATCCAACAAACCCTTTCAGATCAACTCCAGGCCAGCTACTGCTGTGGCTTAGGTAGATAGTACATTGGGCCTGTGATCAGAAGGTTGCTGGTTCCTATCTTGCTCTCAGCACCTTGTCTAAACCATTTTACTTGATACAAGATGAAATTTACATTTAAAACTAGAAAAGTACTCGGAGAGCGCAGACCTCCGCCAAGCGCCACAGTTCCCCCCATACAGTGTTTTACATCATAAATATTAATCGTACATTTATTGTGTGTACGTTTTCAGATTCCTTGACCATGAAAACAAATGAGTAGCAACTGGATTCACATGGATAGGATTAGTGGTTCAGTAGTTATTCAGGAAAATCGCATTTCGCATAATGGCGGTTTTCTGGATCACTACCAAAATGTAATCATCTGTAGGATACCCCATTTCTGACAATCTGTGAAAATTTCATGAAAATCCATCTATAACTTTTTGAGTTATCTTGCTAACAGACAAACAAACAAACTAACGCTGATGAAAACATAACCTCCTTGGCAGAGGTAATGAAGAGGTTAGTCTTAGGATTTGGGAGTGGGAAAGGTTAAAAAGGTAGTAAATAGATAATTAAAATTTTGAAACAAATAAATGCCTCAGATTTCCATATCTGTAGGCTGCTGCTTTCAAGATACTCATTAATAGAACATACTGGCCAATCAGATTCAAGCTGTATCTGTAACAAGAATTCTATTGGTATGGTTTCATATCCATAGCCAATTCCAAAACTCAAATATAAGTAAGATGAAATGTCTTAAATTAAGGCTGTATATGGTTGTTGTTGTTTTTTTTTTTTGTATGAGAATATATTTATTTTTGCTGTGTAGTTTTTTGTGCAAGAAAATTTTACATGCTTTCAGGTGGTTAACTTGTTTTAAGCAGTTTGATAACCCAAATTTTCTTGCTCTATTGGAAGATAATTTTACTTAAAATAAGCAAAAATTTTCTGGCAATAGCTAAATTTAGTTAAAATTGGAAAAAAAAAAAGTGTATGCCACTTAAAACAAGTAAAGAACTTAAAGCAAGTAAAAGCTTACAGAAAACTGCACAACAAAAAGAATTTCTTGTCTTGTCAAAATTATCTTGTCAGAGAAAAGCAAGTAAATAGCCTTGATTTAAGATAATTTATCTTACTAATATTTCATTTGTTTTGCAATGTGACATACTATTGGCTATTTCAGCATAGACAAGACTGTACTCCCCAAATTCTACCAACATGTTAAGTGTCCCACAAGAAGGGAAAGAACACTGGATCGTGTTTATAGCAACAGTAAGCATGCCTACAGAGCCACCCCTCCCCCATCTTGGACAATCAAACCATCTATCTCTGTTAAGCCTTATTCATGCTGCATTTCCCCTCTAGTCCGCTTTGGTCCATGCCCGGTGCGCACGCGGCATTATACTTACTCAATTTTTTTCGTCTACTGGGCCAAGCAGTTGACATATGCGCACAACTGTTATTTGTAGTTTTACCCCAGCCCTATGGGTAGTGCAAATGTGCTAGCATGCCAGTTTGTTCACCGGCCATAAACACAAGAGTGACGCACATTTTTTTGTAGCAACAACAATGGTGTTGTTTCAAGGAAAAGGAGGAATAACCGTTTTCCAGTGCTCTTCTCCGCTCAAGCTGCTGCTGCTGCAAAAGGATTCATGTATGTTTACGCTTGTCTTCCGTGTCCTTGTTGTCTTCCTTGTCTACTTTGTCTTTGTATGCTGTGTTGGTAGCGCCATCTCATGAATGGGACGTTCAGTCTTGTGCCTTCTCTGTCTGTCAACGCGTTCAGATCGTGGGCAGGCCGCATGGTCATAAAATTTGGTCTGCAAGCGGTTGTCCGCAGTAGAGCCCTGCGTACACTAGCGGAGTGGAGACGAGGATGTAAATTTCATCACATGAGGTTTCCAGTTGCACGTATGCAGACAGCAGAGGTGCAGCATGAATCCAGCTTTACTGACTCCTGCCTACACCCCCCTTAGGAAGAGTCCCCCCAACCAAACAAACAATTAAAACCTGGCCTGAAAATGCTCTTCTCCAGCTACAAGACTACTTTGCCTGCACTGACTGGAGCATCTTTGAACAGCAAGACCTGGACTTCTACACCAAATCTGTCCTTTTCTACATCAGATGCTGTATAGAAAATGTGACAGTCACCAAGCACATCCGGGTATTTCCAAACTGCAAACCCTGGATGACCAGTGGAGTCCAGGCTCTGATCAGAGCCCGCAACTCAGCCTTCAGACAGAGGGACAGCTCTCTGTACAGCACTGCCAGAGCTAACCTGAGGAGAGGCATAAAACTCACTAAGAACACCTATAGGAAGAAGGTGGAGGGCTTTCTCTCAGACAACAACCCCAACAGATGTGAAGAGGCATCCAGGCCCTCACCAACTACAGGGGTCAGGGCCCCCTAGCATCAGACAGCAGCCTCACTCTGGCAGAGGAGCTTAACAGTTTCTTTGCCCGGTTTGAGCACACCTCCCCCCCAAACCCATCTCCCTCTCCTCCCCTGCCCCCCCCCACAGGTGCACGAGGAGAGGAGGCAACTGAGAGCAGAGAACCCCTGCAGAGCTGCTGGTCCAGACGGCATCCCGGGACTCCTCCAGATCCCCCCCCACCTGCTCCTGGATAAAGAACTTTCTCACCAATCGCCCACAAACAGTCAGACTTGACCCCCACCACTCCTCCACACTGTCCCCCAGCACCGGCTCCCCCCCTAGGCTGCGTGCTAAGCTCTCCACAGGACCCCTCCATCCTCATAAATGGCAACCGCATGGAAACTGTCCCCGCCTTCAGGTCCCTGGGCACCCATGTCTCCTCTGACCTCTCCTGGACTGTGAACACCAAGGCCCTGGTGAAGAAAGCACAGCAGCAGCTGCACTTCCTCTGTGTCCTAAGGAAGAACAACCTGGACCAGAAGCTGCTGCTGGTCTTCTATCGCTGCTCAGTGGAGAGCGTGTTCACCTACTGTCTAGGTATGTGGTACGCCGGCTCCATGGCCGAGAACAGGAAGGCTGTGCAGAGGGTCATCAACACTGCCCAAAAAATTATCAGTAGCACTCTGTCCTCCCTGGAAGACATCTCCAGACCCTCCTGTAGGATCAAGGCCATCACAGGAGACTCCTCACATCCTGCTCACCACCCGTTTGACCTGCTTCCCTCTGGACGACGGTTCAGATCGATCAGGTCCCACCAGACTGACAAACAGTTTCTTCTCATGGACCATCTGAGCTACAAACAGTCAGAGGCCCCACACCCCCTCCCTCTGAATGCTTACATGCACAGAAGTGAGGACCTTTTAATTATCACTATAACTCACCTGTCATTGCACTCCTCACTTTCATGTATATTGATCCATCCGCAAAATCACTACTGTACATATTTTCCATAATTCTTGGGCCGTTTTACTCTATTATGTGTTCTGCACTCCACACTCCTACACTGTATAAAAAGTCAGTGAAATTTACGGTGAAAAACTGTTAAAATGCGACGGTAATGGGTTGTAAAACAGAAAATGGTACATTACTATTAAAGATACACCAATTAACTGTATATTCAGCAACAGTATAGACATGTAATTTTTACAGTCATTTATATTAAATACATATTTTTACTGTAAAAACACAACACTTCTGTAATAAAGACAGTTGCCTACCATAGTGTCATGAGATAACTACCTTCAATTTAACGATATTATACAATTCAGTTTACAGTAATTGCCTTTAAATTCACAGTATAAAACAATAAGTTTTTAAATAAAAACATACCATCATTTATACAGAAATAATATTTTAAAGAGACGGTACTGTAGTGTTGTTTTTAGGAATCATATTAGTGTAACACGAGTGGTGACGTCACCCAGAGTATAAGAGGGCTGTGCGGTAGGGGGCGGACTCTTCGACCACCTCTCAGCCTAGCGGGAGCGTCTGTATTGTGACGTAGGCAAGGTTCACACAAAGAAGAGGAGCAGATAGTTGTGACAAACAGGCTTTATTCACACACACTCTGAGCACAGGCAGGAGGGGAGGTCATTCTCCCAGACCTCCGTTTAAATCATGGTTACACACACATAATAAATCTTGCCCTAATCCTGCCTATGAAACACTGCTGGGTGATTATAACGCAGTTATAATGACACAGCAGTATAATAACTCAGTAATAACATTTAATACACACATACAATAACATCCTCTGTTGCAAAGCATGCTGGGGAAAATCGCTGCCCCCCCCCCAGTACAGCCCCGACGTTACACTGCCCCCCTCCTGGACTGGTTTCTGTCCCCAGAAAAATTAAAGTCCAGTTCAAAAGTCCAATACAAACTCATCCAGGTGTCGGGGCAGCCTTCGGTGCCGGCGACCAACACGTACAGGCCCCCTAGTGTCCATCTGAGTCTCGGTCGGGGTATCTGGTCGGGATAAAGGCTCCGGTTCGTCCACCAGCAGTGCGGATGGCTGATACGGGGCGAGACGGTCACGGTGAAGGACCATGACCCAGTCCCTTTTCCTAAGCCTCACCCTGTACACCACATCCGACAGTCTCTGCAGAACCACGCACGGTCCCGACCAATGGCTCACCAGCTTCGGTGATCGTCCTCTTTTTCTCTCAGGGCAGAAAACCCAGACTCGATCTCCCGGTGCAAAGTCCCTCCCCTGGCAGCGGGAGTCATACGCTCGCTTCTGCCGAACCCCTGCCGCTGCCAGGGCCTCTCGAGCCAGTTCGTGCACCGTGTGGAGACGTTCTTTCAAACAAAAAAAATAATCCAACCCGGGTTTTCCCTCCGCCTTCGGCTCGGGGGGGGGGACTGAATACCAAATCCACCGGTGTGCGCAGCACGCGTCCAAACATGAGCGCTGCAGGGGTGCACCGAGTAGATTCCTGAGCTGCAGTCCAGTACACCCACAAAACAAAAGACAGATGCAGGTCCCAGTCTCGCTGTTGCTGGTCCACTAGGATAACGAGCTGGGTGGTGAGGGTCCGGTTGAATCGTTCGACCAGGCCGTCGCTCTGTGGATGCAGCGGGGTGGTCTGGGTTTTCCGGATGCCCAGCCGCTTGCAGACCTCTCCGAAGACCTCCGCCTCGAAGTTCCGACCCTGATCGCTGTGCAGCTCCTCCGGTGCGCCAAACCGACAGAACATTTCGTCCACCAGCTTTGATGCCGTCGTAGCGGCGCTCTGGTCCAGGACTGCGTATGCCTCTGGCCACTTAGTGAAATAATCCATCGCGACCAGCACGTAGCGGTTCCCCCGGTCCGTGGTCGGGAAAGGGTCCAGGATGTCCACTCCCACTCGCTCCATCGGCGCTCCCACCCGGTACTGCTGCAGGGGAGCGTGGGATCGCTGAGTTGGCCCTTTCTGAGCTGTGCACGTGTCGCAGCGGTGAACGTGGAGTTCCACGTCCTGATGACAGCCGGGCCAGTAGAACCGGGCTCGAAGGCGCTGCAGCGTCTTTGTCACTCCGAAGTGGCCCGCTCCTACCGCCCCATGAACCAGCTGGAGTACGCTGGGCCGGAGTCGACGAGGAACCAGCAGCTGCCAGACGTGCCGCTGCCCGGCTGGAGTCTGCCACTGTCGATACACCATGCCCTCGTGGCAGCGGAGGTTGGCCCACTGGGAGAGTAGGGCCTTAGTCTCTGGGTCCAGCGGTGACACAACCTCCCAGGCGGGCCGCTGTCCTGCGTCCAGCCACTGCCGAACCCGAGAAATGACCGGGTCTCTATCCTGCTCGCTCTGCAGCTGCTGCGTGCCAAGGACCACTGTGATGTCATCGCTGGGGAGAGCTGCCTGATCATCCGAGGAGGGGCTGCGCGTCGCTGCATTATTCCTGCTCGCAGCGGTCCGGAGAGCAGCAGCCTGTGGGGCGGCTTGGTCTCGATCTTCAGCCCGTTGGCAGTGACGACACTCCTCTGTCGCACAGGGGCGCCGAGACAGCGCTTCAGCGTTGGCATGGAGGCGGCCTGCCCGATGCACAATCTGGAAATTATAATCCTGCAGTGCCTCCAGCCATCTCGCCAACTGTCCATCCGGCTCTTTGAAGTTTAATAACCAGGTCAGGGAAGCGTGATCCGTCCTGAGCTGGAACCTCCCCCCGTACACATACCGGCGGAAATGACGCAGTCCTTGAATGACAGCCAACAGCTCTCTGCAAGTCACACAGTAGTTCCTCTCGGCTCTGCTGAGAGTGCGGCTGAAGAAAGCGACTGCCTGCTCTCCCTGCTCTCCCTCCTGGGATAGCACCGCCCCGATGCCCTGGTTGCTGACGTCCGTGTCCACGATGAAAGGGCGGTTCGGGTCAGGATACTGCAGGATGGGGGCTCCGATAAGCGCCGCGTGGAGCTGGGAGAAAGCAGCAGCACAGCTGTCACTCCACTGAAACGTGCGTCCTTTCTGCATCAGCTGATGCAGCGGGCTGGCGATGGTGGCAAAGTTTTTCACAAACCTCCTATAATAGGGGGCTAATCCAAGAAAACTCCTCAGCTCTCCCACGTTCCGCGGCACTGGCCAGTCTCTCACCGCTGCCACTTTTTCTGGGTCGGTGGCGACTCCCGCTGCGCTGACGACGTGGCCTAGGAAGGTTGTCTCCCGCCAGAATAGGTGGCATTTTCTAGGGTGTAACCGTAGCCCCACCTGTTGGATGGCACCCAGCACCTCTCGGAGATTTGACAGGGCGCTGTCAAAATCAGCTGCATGTACCAGTAGGTCATCCAGGTAAACAACGCAGCGACTCTGGGGCATGTGAGCCAGCACTCGCTCCATCAAGCCTTCAAAGGTGGCCGGGGCGTTGCAGAGTCCAAACGGCATCACGTTAAACTGGTACAGTCCCTGCCCAATGGAGAAAGCTGTTTTTTGGCGGGCCTCAGGTGACAGCTCTACCTGCCAATAGCCGCTGCGTAGATCCCGTGAGCTGAACCAGCTGGAGCCGGCGATGTGGTCCAGCGCGTCATCAATGCGGGGCAGGGGGTAGGAATCCTTCCGGGTGACGTCATTCAGGCGCCGGTAATCCACACAGAACCGCCATGACCCGTCCTTCTTCTTGACCAGTACCACCGGCGCCGCCCAGGGGCTGCTGGAGGGCTCAATAACATCTGCCTCCAGCATTTCTTGCACTTTTTGTTCTGCCTCTGCCTGCCTTGAAAAGGGCAGCCGGCGTGGGCGGAGTCGAATCAGCCTGGTCTCACCGGTGTTGATCTCGTGCTGCACCAAACCGGTCCGGCTGCATTCCTCATCCTTCGCGGCGAAAACACCCATATAACAGTCCAATAGCTCCCGCAGCTGGCGTCTCTGTTCCCGGGACAACTCGCTGCAGCTCCGCTGAAATAATTCCTCAACCGCCTGCTGCGTCTCTGCTGACACGTTGACCCCTCCCCTTGCTGTCCCTGTGTGTGTTTGTGCTCTCTCTGCCTGCGCTGGTGGCGTCATCGTGTCCGGTCCTCGCGGTGGCCCGCCTGGTCCGGTCCGTCCGGGTGTTCCCTCGATCGCGCAGGCCCCCGTGTTCCTTCTCTGGTTTCTGCTGTGGAGTGTGATGGTCCGGTCTCCCAGTTGGAGGGACAGTCCAGCGGTGTCGATCTTGGTGTTCCAGGCTGTGAGCAGGTCTGGTCCAATAATACAGGGGTCTTGGATGTCAGCCAGCCAGAACGGGTGTCTTATGTTCTGACCGGCCACCCCCACCACAAGGACTCTCCGCCCCCTCAGTCTGGCGTGCTCACCGGTAGCCGTGGTGACGCAGCACTTGGTGGGTTCCCACCCCCGTGGGGCCGTCTTGTTCGTGCCCGGCAGCACACCGGGTCGGACCAAGGAGATTGTAGAGCCGGTGTCAATCAGGGCCCAGATCGACGTCTTCTCCAAGCTGCACTGTAGATACATCCCTGGAGACTGTCCAATTCGGCCCACGTGTGGCGCCGGCTCCTCGGGGGAAACATCTGAGGGAGGTGGCCTGTCCCCGTTCACGCCACCTCGCTCTAGTTTAACGCTGGCGAGGGGCCAGTTTGTCGTGGGGTGGGTGCGGGGCAGTACCGTGCGATGTGTCCCAGCTCTCTGCAGCAGAAGCACCCTTCCTCGCGCCGCCGCGGCCATCTTCTCCGTGAACGCTCCGCCGTGGTCTGCCGTAATTCCTCCTCTTCCTCCTCGCTCTCAGCCGTGGCCTGGAAGGTTCTTTGTCTGTGCGTTGGCGCTTCAATTGTGCGATTCATTAGCGGCTCCACCCGCTCTGCTTCTGCCACCACAGTCTCCCAGTCGCTCGCGGCGTGGATCCGTACGTGGCTCTGGAGCTGGCCGGGCGGAGACCTTGGATGAAGTTCCGGAGGGTGAGCTTCTCTACCACCTCCGGTGCGAAATCTGGGTAGCTGCGCCGGGTTAGCAGCCATATGTCTGCAGCATAGGCTCCTAGGCTTTCCTGGTTGCTTCGACGGCGGCGGGTCAGCTGTTCCTGGGCGTGCTCAGCGTCCACCAAATTGTCTCCGGAGCGCTCCTTGTAGCACTGGCCAGCTGTAGCGCTCCTCAGGCCGGAGATCAGAGAGCGTGCAGAGAGCCCTCCCTTCCAAGGCCAGCGCGACTTGCACGGCTGTTTCCTCTGGTGACCAGCCGTTCAGCGCAGCGGCCAGCTCGACCTGGGTCAGGTAGTCATCCAACGTGGTCTCGCCGTTGAAGCGGGGGATCTTGGCCCGCTGCCGGACGGATGGGACAGTCGCCTCCTGATCGATCGCCACTCCTGATCGCCGTGGGATCGCCAGCCCGTCCTGCCCTGAAAAGGGTGGGATGCGAGGCTGGTTTGCTCTGCTCTGCCCGCTCTGCCTTGAAAAAGGCAGAGGGCGGGGTGCGCTGGCCCAGTCAGGTCCGCCGCTTCATTCGTCCCGGCGAGCGGCTCCCGGGGGTGGTGTCTCGGTCCCATCGTCCGTCGTCAGCTGAGCAATGAATCGCTCCAGCTGCTGGATCTCCATTCTGATCCTGGCTTCCATCTGCTCCATCCCACTCCTGACACCAGTGTGACGTAGGCAAGGTTCACACAAAGAAGAGGAGCAGATAGTTGTGACGAACAGGCTTTATTCACACACACTCTGAGCACAGGCAGGAGGGGAGGTCATTCTCCCAGACCTCCGTTTAAATCATGGTTACACACACATAATAAATCTTGCCCTAATCCTGCCTATGAAACACTGCTGGGTGATTATAACGCAGTTATAATGACACAGCAGTATAATAACTCAGTAATAACATTTAATACACACATACAATAACGTCCTCTGTTGCAAAGCATGCTGGGGAAAATCGCTGCCCCCCCCCAATACAGCCCCGACGTTACAGTATGTACACTGTGAGTCTATAACAAAGTCCTGTGTAGTTCACCACTCGCCTCATCATTGTTCCACGTTTTACGGACAAAACGGGTACTCTAACAAAAAATCCATGAAATTTATGGTGAAAAGCAGTTAAATAACAGTAATAGACCTTAAGACTGAAAACGGTACACTACCGTAGAAGATACATGTTAACCATAGATTCAAAAACGGTATACATCTTTAATTTTTAACGGCCATTATTTATATTAAATACATAATTTTAGTTTTTAAAAAAACAAACTTCTGTAATACTGACGGTTGCCTACCATAATGTCATGAGACGATAACTACCTTCAATTTAATGGTATTATACCTTCTAATTTACAGTGATTATCTTTAAATTCATGTTATAAAACAATATGTTATCAGATAAAAACATACCGTCATTTATACGGAAAGAATATTTCAAAGAGATGGTACACTAAATAAAAAAAATCCATAAAATTTACGGTGAAAAACAGTTAAATACCAACAGTAACTGAAAATGGTACACTACCGTAGAAGATACATAACTTTGTAGAGGATAAAAGGGAAAGGATGTGGAGGCGAGGCATGACTGTAGGTCGACACAGATTCTTTATTGAACCCTCTATCATACATACAGCCTGTGACTCCAGCATGGACGCTGGGGCTGTGAAGAGCCTAGTCTTGAAAGGCATGCCTCAGTTTCTCTGCGCGCTCTTACATAGCTTTATTGACCTGCGCATAGAAACTGAGGCTGGCGCATATTAAATGAGGTCTGACAAAGGTCATGAGTGGCAAGATTATAATACCACATGTTACATACAAAATTACTGTGTGGCATGATTAATATATCACATGTTAGCAGCAGGTGCCGAAGGCACCTTAAAGTCTGGTGTAATTACTCCTGTGGGGGGCTACCTCCCTCAGTCCATTGTTCAGCCCCTCTGTCTGCTTCTGGGTGTGAGATAATGTCCATCCGTTGTGTGCTGGTGTCACCACACAGCCCCCGCCGAACACCCAGAAGGGGCTGTGACCCCCCGGTTGTTTGGGCTCAAGTCGATGCCCATGGAGGCTGCAGTGGGGGTTTGCTGCTCCGGTTGAACTGTCCTGCTGGTGAGGAGTGTAGGAGGGCATGTCAGTCCGTGGGGGGAAAGGGAGAGGGGTGCAAAACACCATCTGCTCCGCTCCGAGTTCCAGTACATTGAACGGCTGTGGTTCATGGGCGCACGGGGTCCAGTGCGCATCGTGCATAATGGAACAAAACCGGCAATCAGCAGGCTTTAGAGAGGGAGGTGCGGGAAGAACGATGTGGAGGACGAAGGGGAGGTGGGTGGAAATCAATGGAGTGCCGGCCCAGGACGTCAAAAGTGTCTGGGCTGCGCAAAAATTGAGTGCAGATCAGCCTCAGGTGAAGGACTTTCCTGGTAAACCTTACGGTGATCCGCAGCGGCTGTGAAAAAAAATTGAAATCTCTGACTCCTCCTTGTGCGGGTCCGGTCCAGTGAGGATCTGGGGAAGGCGATCAGCCCAATTCCCCCAAGATGCGTAGTGGCTGTGAAAAAAAACTGAAGCTGTGTCAGGGAATGTGGCAATCTTGCTTTTGCTTTAGGTGCGGGAGCAGCCCTAAATGCATTGGGGAAAGCAATCGGCTAAATTCCAGTTGTGCGCCGCGGCTGAGAAACCCATACAAAGTCCTGTGGGCTGTGCTGCCTGGATGTTTTAGGTGCGAGGGCAGCCCTAATGGTTCCAAGGATGGCGATTGGTCGTGTTCCGGGAGCTGGCAGCGGCTGAGGACAGTGTATAAGCTGTTGGAGCTGGTTTGTTCCTGGTGTGTGGCGCGCACTCTGGCGCAGTGACCACATAGCTGTAAGTTGCGCTGTCCTTGTAATTCTGCGGTGTGCGCACAGGGCTTCTGTACACTGAAACTCCGCTGTCTGGAGATGAGTCAGGGTTGGGGAGCTTGATGGAAATCAACACAAATGGCGCCGATCTTCCCCGTTCAGGTTGTCTCTGTGTGGTGCTCATGTCGCTGATTCTCGTGCGTCTCGGTCCCCACGCTGCACTCTCTCTCTGGTCGTTGAGATTGCCATCGTGGAGAGAGTCACATGCGCGCACGCTACAGTGTGGATGAAGAAGATGCCGGCGATCCCTGGTACTCCAGAGTCCACAGTGCGGTGAGAGGGAATCGACTGTCCATTACCCATCAGGTCACCAATGTGGAGAAAAAGGAGTCCACAGCACGGCGGAAGGGAGAGACAGTCCATTCACATCAAGGGTCACCAATGTAGAGGGTAAAAGGGAAAGGATGTAGAGGCAAGGCACGAGCATAGTAGGTTGACACAGACTCTTTATTGAACCCTCTATCATATGTACAGCCTGTGACCCGGCCGTGAAGAGCCTAGTCTGGAAAGGCATGCCTCAGTTTCTCTGCGCTCTCTTATATAGCTTTATTGACCTGTGCGTAGAAACTGAGGCTGGCGCATATTAAATGAGGTCTGACAAAGGTCATGAGTGGCAAGATTATAATAACACATGTTACATACAAAAGCACTGTGTGGCATGATTAACATAACACGTTACCTTCCTGCAATACATTCGCCTCCCTGTGCTGTATCTTAGGGCAGCAGGTGGCGAAGGTGCCTTAAAGTCTGGTGTAATTACTCCTGTGGGGGGCTACCTCCCTCAGTCCATTATTCAGACCCTCTGTCTGCTTCTGGGTGTGACATAATGTCCACCGCCATGTGCTGGTGTCACCACAACTTCACCATAGATTCACAAACAGTATACATCTTTAATTTTTGTGGTCATTAATTTTTTTAAATGCATAATTTTATTGTTAAAATAAACAGCATTTCTGTAATATTGACGGTTGCCTGCCATAATGTCATGACATATCATGCATATCATGCATGATAACTAACCTCAATTTAACGGTATTATACTATCAGAATTTACAGTGATTTCCTTTAAATTCACGGTATAAAACAATATCTTATTAGATAAAAACAATTATTTATATGGAAAGAATATTTCAAAGAGACAGTACAGTGAAAGAGTGATACGGTACTGAATGTTAACAAGCACGGCGGTGCCCAGGGTGTCCAACTTCAAGTGAAAACTCCAAAATACTCTGGTAAAGCAGACTGGGAGGCTTTCCATGCCCATTTGAACTGTTAGCATGTGATGCACACTGGTCAGAGGACAAAGCACTTTAGCTGGCCCTGTGCCTTACAGATGATGCCTTAGCATGCTTGCTGCTGTTTAGCCCAGCAGGGAGAGAGGACTATGGGGCTTTAGTGGGGGCTCTGCAGCGGTGTTTTGGACAATGCAATCAGGCCACTGTTCTATGCTCAGAGTTGTCAAACAGGCAGAGACAGCCCGGAGAGCCACTCTGTGCTTGGCTAGTGACAGTGAAACACTGGCGAGAAGCGCATACACCTGCATGCCCCCTGAATTGCAAAGTGAGCTGGCCAGAGATCAGTTCATCAGAGCCATAACCCCTAGAGAGCTGCTCATACAGATCCAGCTGATGCACCCTTGTACCCTGCAGGAGGTGAGAGAGGTGCAGGAGGAGAGAGAGGCTGTTGGAGAGATAGCTGGGAGTGCTTGCACCGGAAACAACTCCATGGTGAGAGCAGTGGGACAGGTGGGGCCGAACCAAGAGAAGCAGGCATGGGTGGCTGAACTGACTGAACTGCTCTGAGCTGTATCACTACAACCACCAAGTGACAGCAGCTGTGCTCACCCAAGCCCTCCTGTATGCTGGACATATGGCCAGGCTGGCCATATCAATGTGCGGTGCCCGAAGCATACTGGTGCCCAGGGAAACAACCAAGGGTCTGCGTAAATGGGATGATGCAGAAACACTCCCCTGAGTCCCACCCTGAATTGTTTCCAGCGGAGGGAGCCCAACTGCACAGATGGGGGAGCAGGCTTCCACTCCCCCCAGAAGCAGATGATACTGCTGAGTCTGCGAGGGTGGTCAGATGGACCCATGTAGGGGGGTTTTGCCACATCCCCATCACCCTGGCAGGAGCCCCCTGCATTGCCATCGTTGACACTGGCTCCACAGCAACCTTGATGAGGCCCGACATGATCCCAGCCAGAACGCAGTTGGACCCTACTGCAGAGAAACTGATTACAGTGATGGGGGAGCTAGTCCCCATGCTTGTAAGAGGGGTAGTAACTATTTGGGTGGGGGGTCAATCTGGGGATTTTAGGGTGTGGGTCGCTGCGGTGCAGAACCCCTGCATATTGGGCTTGGACTTCCTGCGGGCTGCTCGCTGTGTGTTAAACTTGAAAAAGAACACTCTGGCCTTTCCGGGGTCCCCAAAGTTGAAATGGTGCACCCCACAGAGGCTCCAAGACCACACCTGGCAGCCGTGGGAGTGGTGGAGATACATTATGAATCAGACCCTATACTACACACTCCAATGTGCAACCCCCTGCGTTGGACCATCTGCCCACAGCAAGGGGGATGGACAGATCGATAGCAGTACGAGAGGTATGGAGATGCAGCTGGGACAACTTGGATGCCACACAGCAGAAGGAGCTGTGGCAGGTGTTGTGGCAGATCAAGGACATTTTCACACTGTCAGAGGAAGAAATGGGCCTGACACACTTGGTGCAGTATGAGCTTGACACTGGGGACGCACCGCCCATCAGGACATGTCCCCGCTGCCTGCCCCTTGCATATCAGGCAGCAGCTGACAATGCGATCAATGAGATGCTGAAGGCTGGCATTACTGAACCCTTGGACAGCTCCTGGGCATCAGGGGTTGTGATGGTCAAAAAGAAGAAGAGCCAGAAGATGAGGTTCTTTGTCGACTATAGACCCTTGAACAGTGTAACCAAGAAGGACTTGTACCCGCTACCCCACATCAATGAGTTGCTGGACTTGGTGGCTGGCCTCATCCTGGTTCTCCTTCCTCAACCTGTGCAGTGGGTATTGACAAGTACCCCTGAGCCCAGAAGCCAGACCAAAGATGGCTTTCTGCACAGCTAGGGGGCTGTGACAATTTTGGGTTCTTCCCTTTGGCCTGTGCAATGCCTCAGCGACATTTGAGTCATTAATGGAAAGGGGTTTGTCTGACATTCCCTGACAGGCGTGCCTGGTCTACCTTGATGACATCCTAGTCCATGGTAGCTCATTTCAGGCAGCTTTGGGGGCCCTGTGGTAGGTTCTGCAGTGGATAGAGGCAGCTGGTTGCAAGCTCCACCCCGACAAGTGTTGCTTCATGAGGAAAGAGCTGGAGTTTTTGGGACATCAAGTGGAGGGAGACGGCATCAGCACCTTAGAGGAGAAGGTGCAAGCAGTGAAGGACTGGCCAACCCCTACTAACCTACGAGAGCTAAAGAGCTTTATAGGACTAGCATCCAACTACAGGAGGTTTGTGCATGGCGTTTCCTGTGTAGCCCTGCCTCTGTTTTGCCTCCAGCAGAAAGACAGTGACTTTGTTTGGACTTTTGAGTGCGAACAAGCCTTCAGCTTATTGAAGAAGGCCTTGACAGTCTCCCATCCTCATCCCGCCTGACCTTGATCTGCCTTTTGTCCTGGATACCGACACCAGTGATGTCAGGATGGGGCACTGTTGAGTCAGGTGGGGACAGAAGGGGAAAAAGTGGTCACTTATTTCAGTAAGGCCTTCAACAAAGCTAAGCGCCAGTATTGTGTGATACACCAATAGCTCCTCGCCATCGTGGGAGTGAAAAGTTACTTCAGATGCTACCTGTGTGGCCTACCCTTCACTGTCCAAACTGACCATTCAGCCCTGCAGTGGTTGATGTCCTTCAAAGAGCCGGAAGGGCAAATTGCATGGTGGCTGGAAGAGCTAATTCTATACACCTTTGGGGTGGAGTACAGAGCTGGAGCTTGCCATGCTAAAGCTGATGCCATGTCCCGATATCCCTGCAAAATTGACAGCTGACAGTACTGCGACAGGAGGGACACCTGTGAAGCGGAGCTCTGTATGGGGAAGGAGCATGGTCCCACGAACGATGGAGAGGGGCCAGTCTGCAGGGAGACACTGCTTATCAACCCACATAAATGGAAAACGCAGCAAGAGCAAGACAAGGACCTGCAACTGGTGCTGCAGTGGGTGGAGTCAGGCCATAAGCCACCCTGGGACGAAGTAGCAGGGTGCCCACCTGCCACCAAAGGACTGCTTGCAAAATTTGAGGCTCTAAGGGTGAAGGATGGGGTGCTTCACTGAGCATGGAAAGAGACAGCTACAGGAGAGGAAAGGTGGCAGATGGTGGTCTCCAAGACATTAAGGAAGACAGTGCTCCCTTAACGTCCATGGAACTATCAGGGCGGGGCACTTCGGGGTCTCAAAAACCCTCTGCTGGCTCTTTCAAGGGTTTTATTGGGGTCAACAGAGGAGCAAGGTTGAGGACTTTTGTCACCACTGCGACCCTTGCACAGCACACAAGGGCCCTCCAGACCAGTCACATGCCCAGCTCCAGCAGCTGGAAGTGGGAGCCCCAATAGAGAGGGTGGTGGTGGTGGACATAATGGGCCATACTGGACCAGGAGGCAGAGACTGTTGCAAATGTGCTGATGAAGGGCATGTTCGCCAGATTTGGGGCATTTGAGGCCATCCACAGTGACCAGGGGCACAACTTTGAGTCGGGGGTGTTCTCGGCAATGTGTGCGTGACTAAACATGCAAAAGACTCACACTACCACTTTACACCCCCAGAGTGATGGACTAGTTGAGAGGTTCAACAGAACCCTGATAACACAACTGGCCATTCTCACTGCAGAACATCAACGAGGCTGGGATATGCACCTCCCTTACATCTTGATGGCCTACTGGTCGGCTCTGCAGGATTCCACCACATGCACACTGGCCCTGCTCATGTTGGGATGAGAGCTGAGGACGCCAGTAGAAATGGCATTTGGAAACCCCCCAGACATGCCAGTGGTTCCCCCAGGACCAGAATATGAGCAGAGACTCCAAGAACGGATGGAGTCGGCCCATGCCTTCGCTTGTGACTAGCTGGAGAAAGTGTGGGTGAGGCAGAAAAGAAATTAGGACTCAAAGGCCAGAGGGAGGGATTTCAAAGCGGAGGACTTGGTGTGGGTGTACAGCCCAAAGAAAAAGAAGGGACGGTGCCCAAAACTGGATTGCCATTGGGTGGGTCTGTGCGAGGTGTTGGAGAGACAGGGAGAGGTGTTATACAGGGTCCAGCTGCCGCCTAGGGGGACACGGGGGACCCTCCACAGGGACAGGTTGGCGCTGTAGAGGGGTGATGTACACCCCAAGCCATGATTGAAACTTGTGGCACCGGCCCAAATAGATGTGTTGGCAACACCTCAGGGTTCACTGACTGTTCACCCATCTCCTTCCCCAGTTACGCCCCTGGCTCATCAGTGGGCCGGGTCCAGGCAGCAGGCTCAGCAGGAAACACACAATGGGGCAAAAAAGTATTTAGTCAGTCACCAATTGTGCAAGTTCTCCCACTTAAAAGATGAGAGAGGTCTCCAATTTTCATCATAGGTATACCTCAACTATGAGAGACAAAATGAGAAAAAAAAAAATCCAGAAAATCACATTGAAGGATTTTTAATGAATTAATTGGTAAATTCCTTGGTAAAAAAAAAGTATTTGGTCACCTACAAACAAGCAAGATTTCTGGCTCTCACAGACCTGTAACTTCTTCTTTAAGAGGCTCCTCTGTCCTCCATTCATTACCTGTATTAATGGCACCTGTTTGAACTCGTTATCAGTATAAAAGACACCTGCCCACAACCTCAAACAGTCAGACTCCAAACTCCACTATGGTCAAGACCAAAGAACTGTCAAAGGACACCAGAAACAAAATTGTAGACCTGCACTAGGCTGGGAAGACTGAATCTGCAATAGGTAAGCAGCTTGGTGTGAAGAAATCAACTGTGGGAGCAATTATTAGAAAATGGAAGACATACAAGACCACTGATAATCTCCCTCGATCTGGGGCTCCACGCAAGATCTCACCCCGTGAGGTCAAAATGATCACGAGAACGGTGAGCAAAAATCCTAGAACCACACGGGGGGACCTAGTGAATGACCTGCAGAGAGCTGGGACCAAAGTAACAAAGGCTACATCAGTAACACACTACGCCGCCAGGGACTCAAATCCTGCAGTGCCAGACGTGTCGCCCTGCTTAAGCCAGTACATGTCCAGGCCCGTCTGAAGTTTGCTAGAGAGCATTTGGATGATCCAGAAGAGGATTGGGAGAATGTCATATGGTCAGATGAAACCAAAATAGAACTTTTTGGTAAAAACTCAACTTGTCGTGTTTGGAGGAGAAAGAACACCATACCTACTGTGAAGCATGGGGGTGAAAACATTATACTTAGGGGCTGTTTTTCTGCAAAGGGACCAGGACGACTGATCCATGTAAAGGAAAGAATGAATGGGGCCATGTATCGTGAGATTTTGAGTGAAAACCTCCTTCCATCAGCAAGGGCATTGAAGATGAAACGTGGCTGGGTCTTTCAGCATGACAATGATCCCAAACACAGCGCCCGGGCAACGAAGGAGTGGCTTTGTAAGAAGCATTTCAAGGTCCTGGAGTGGCCTAGCCAGTCTCCAGATCTCAACCTCACAGAAAATCTTTGGAGGGAGTTGAAAGTCCGTGTTGCCCAGCGACAGCCCCAAAACATCACTGCTCTAGAGGAGATCTGCATGGAGGAATGGGCCAAAATACCAGCAACAATGTATGAAAACCTTGTGAAGACTTACAGAAAACGTTTGATCTCTGTCATTGTCAACAAAGGGTATATAACAAAGTATTGAGATGAACTTTTGTTATTGACCAAATATTTATTTTACCGAGGAATTTACCAATTAATTCATTAAAAATCCTTCAATGTGATTTTCTGGATTTTTTTTCTCATTTTGTTTCTCATAGTTGAGGTATACCTATGATGAAAATTGGAGACCTCTGTCATCTTTTAAGTGGGAGAACTTGCACAATTGGTGGCTGACTAAATACTTTTTTTCCCCACTGTACATCCCAAGGCACCCTCAGAGGCAGAGGAGGCCCCCAGTGAACCTTAATGACCTTTTTTGTGGTCCCTAGGGACGAGGGATTCGGTGTGGGGGGGGCAGTGTAACGTTCAGGTTCACTGTTCTGTTTGGTGGGAGGTTGTGCGGTTGGGCTGTGTGGAAGAGAGAGAGAGGGTGAGCATGAGTAGGAGGAGCGTGCATTGCGTGGCAGAGAGGTTGGGAGAGAGACGGAGCAGAAGCAACAGGTTTTTTTTTTGGTTGCTTGGCTCAGCACCTCTTGTTTTGGGCGGGTTTGCGTCCTACAGTGACCCATCCTGTTAAAAATAAAGGTGTTAAATTGGGAACCTCTTCATGGTTTTTACAACACATCTTGGTGGACGCTATAATATGTATTAAAAACAAAAATTTACAGTAAAAATAAAACATTTTCATTAAAATAAGTGTTACATACAATAATGCCACTAAATGGTAACTACTGTCAAATTAATGGTAAATAGCGTTCACTTATATAGTGCTTTTTACTCATCTCTGGATGAACAAAGCGCTTTACAGATCCTGCTATCCACCCATACACACACTTTTTCACACACTGATGGTGGCGGAGCTGCCATGTGCCGGCGCTGGCCTGAACCACCAGGAGCAACTGGGGGTTCAGTGTCTTGCTCAAGGACACTTTGACATGCAGACTGCAGACAGAACTGGAATCGAACCACTGACCTGTGGTAGACACACATGTGGGACCTGGTTTGTGACTCACATTTTAGGTCAGAACAAAGGAGAGCAGCTCCCTTAGTGATTACAGGAAGCTGCAAGAATCTTAGCTTTGGTATGCAAGGCTTGAGACTGTGGGGGGTTTAATTAAAGGATTAAGGAAGGGATGCATTGGAGACAGTGGAAGTGATATCATGGAGAGAAAATGCATTGTGACTGTCTTTATAATGCAAGGTGGTCTGTGTGACATGTGATCTGTGAAGTGTGAGAGTCCTGATATTTAAGGACGAGAGTTTACTGTGTGGACCTCTTTTTCTGCTTTGAGATGATGGTGTTGTGAATAAAGCTGACTTGAGAGAGAACTCTGCCTCGTCATTTTCACATCACCACACAGGTGACCCGAGACGTATCATGCAAGACGAGAATTCTCCCGGGCCAGCCGCGTCAGGAGCCCCCAGCCAAGCGAATGCCGCTACAGTCCAGCTACCGGATTTCTGGCAGAACAATCCGCGCTCCTGGTTCAACGCGGTTGAGGCATAGTTCATCCTCCGGGGGATATCAGTAGACGCCACGAAATTCTACCACGTAGTCGCAAAGCTGGACAACAACACGGCCCAGCATGTGGAGAGCCTGATCGACCAGCCGCTGGACAGCGACAAATACGGCACGTTGAAGGCTGCACTCATCCAGCAATTCACCCCCTCAGCGGAGGAGCGAGCAGAGAGGCTCCTGGGGCTGACGGAGTGGGAAAATGACATGCCCGCGAACCTGATGGAGAAGTTGTTGAGGTTGAAAGACTCTGACGACGATCACTTCATTTTCACCCACCTCTTCCTCAGGACTCTACCGTCAGCAGCGAGAGCGACCCTGGCCAGTTCGCCACTGTTGGCCCTACAGGACTACCGCGCGCTGGGCCGAGAGGCGCAGCGGATTGTCAACGCCACCAAGCGGTGTGCAGCCACAGCCGCTGCAGCGGAATTCGGTGCAATGACCGGAGACGACAGGGGGCCAGAGGCAGCGGTGCCAGACTCACCGATGACGGCGGCGGCAGGGGCCAGGGAACGTGGACCGGATGTCCTTTGTTTCTACCATCGCCGCTTCGCAGAGAGGGCACGCAAGTGTGTACCACTGTGCCAGTTTGGGCGTTCGAGAAACGCCAAGACCGGGGGTCGGTAGCAGCCGCGGTCCTCGGGGAAGAGAACAAGCTGCTCTACTTGTCGGACGCACGCTCGAGGAGGCAGTTCCTCATCGACACAGGCTCCCAGTTGAGTTTCATCACACCTTCCTACGCGGACAGACTGGCTGGTTCCGGAGGTCCCTGGGTGACAGCAGCGAACGGCTCGGAGATTAAGGTCTTTGGTGAGAAGACTCTGCTTCTGTCTCTACACGGCCATACATTTGAGTGGACTTTTGTTGTAGCAGCAGTGAATTTCAATATGTTGGGGGCTGATTTTTTGTGCTCACATGGTTTGTTGGTTGATCTCGCTAACAGGCGCCTGGTTAATGCACTTTCTTTTGATTCTATCCCCTGTACAGCGCGAGTGGCCCCACCTACAGCACAAGCCAACATCACAGCAGCAAGCGGTAAGTTCCACACACTGCTCACTCAGTTCCCAGCACTCACGGTCCCCACATTTTCGGCAACAGTCGCTAAACACGGGGTGGAGCATTTTATTACCACTACCGGACCGCCCGTTTTTGCAAAAGCTCGGCGCTTGGATGCAGTTAAACTGGCCATAGCGCACGGGGAGTTCGCCAACCTGGAGAGGTTGGGCATTATCCGACGTTCAAACAGTCCGTGGGCTTTCCCCCTACACATGGTCCCGAAAGCTGATGGATCATGGCGCCCTTGCGGGGATTTCCGCAGGTTAAACAACGCTACAGCGCACGACCGCTACCCAATCCCACATATCCAAGATTTTTCCGTTCATTTGGCAGGGGCGCACGTTTTTTCTAAAATAGACTTGGTCCGCGGTTACCACCAAGTCCCAGTGCGCGCTGAGGACATACCCAAAACAGTGGTAATAACTCCGTTTGGACTATTCGAGTTTTTACGCATGCCATTCGGACTTAAAGGGGCTGCTCAGACGGTCCAACGCATGATGGACGCGGTGCTTCGCGATCTCCCTTTCGTGTTCGTCTACCTGGACGATATTTTAGTAGCCAGCGCATCCAAAGACGAACATGAAAAACACCTGGCCACAGTTTTCTGAAGGTTGGGAGATCACGGGTTAATAATCAACCCAGCGAAGTGTCAGTTCGGGGTGGCGCAGATCGATTTTTTAGGACACCGTGTCTCCCCCGAAGGAGCAGTTCCGCTTCCTGACAAAGTGCGCGCGGTGGCAGATTTTCCCCGGCCACAGACGGTTAGGGCGTTGCAGGAGTTTTTGGGAATGGTGAATTTTTATAACTGTTTTCTCCCCCGCGCGGCGCAACTCATGCAGCCGCTGTATGCCGCGCTCAAAAAAAAGAAACCCGCGGATAAGATCGAGTGGCCCCCGGAGCGGGACCAAGCGTTCTCGGAGGTGAAAGCAGCCTTGGCAAAGGCTGCGTTGTTGGCACACCCAGACCCAACAGCCCGCATAGCGCTCACCACTGACGCATCAGAGGTGGCCATAGGGGCGGTTATTTTTTTTTTTTTTAAAAATAACCGCCCCCTATGGGCCCTATAGGGGCAATGGATCAGCGTTCCGGGGGGCAATGGATCAGCGTTCTCGTCGCGCCCTCCGCCAGTACCCGGGCTCGCCTGGGGAAGCTAATGATCCTACCAGCAGACTAAATTCGAAGAGACGACGCCTCTGTGCCAAGTCAAAGAAGAATCCTAGTCACAGTCCTAAAGCCGAAAGCAAACAGCCCCAAGAGCACTTTGTGGTAGGATCGGCCCTTCGCATATTACAACTAAACGTTGAAGGCCTATCTGCAGCCAAGCGAAGCCTTATCGAAGTCCTCACCTTCCAACATTCGATTGACGTAATCTGCCTCCAAGAGACTCATATTGGCACAGAGGAAGCTGGCCGCTTCACCATCAAAGGCTTTGACCTCCTGTGCTATGTTCTACATGCTAAACATGGACGTGCCACCTATGTGCGTTCTGACATAGTTGAAGCAAATCACCTGATAACAACACATTTCTCAGACACCATAATCATTGGTGGCTTCCATATTGTCAATGTGTACAAGCCCCCTAATGCCAACTGGGATCTGCAGGTCTTACCCACCCTACCCCACCCTGCCATCTATGTGGGGGACTTTAACAGCCATCACCCTGACTGGGGGTACCCAGCAGTGGACAGTGATGGGAAGGCACTTTCAGACTGGGCATCCAGAAATGACCTCGCTTTGATATACGACCCCAAACAAAGAGGAACCTTCCACTCTGCTAGGTGGAAGAAGGACTATTCTCCTGACCTGTGTTGGGTCAGCTCTTTGAATGGGGAGCCATATCCTACACAGATCCTCATTCTTGATGATTTTCCACACAGCCAACACCGGCCCCTGCTTGTACACATTGGCCTACAACTTCCAGTCATATACAGCCCAAGGAAGATGCGCTGGAACTTCCGCAAAGCCAACTGGAAGAAATTCAGTGAAACTCTGGACCGGAGCGTTGTTACCATCCCACTCCACACCATCACTGTAGATGAAGCATACAACCGCTTCTGCAGCGCAATCTTCAAGGCTGCCCATACTGCAATCCCACGAGGCTACCGACCCCTCTATGTCCCATGTTTGGACGGAGAAAGTGCTGCCCTCCTACAATCCTATCAAACATCAGGGGACCCAGAGATAGCAGACCATCTCATTGAATCGCTAAATACAGCTCGGCGAAAGAAATGGGAGGAGACAGTTGCTGACCGGAGCTTTACCCACTCTAGCAGGAAATGTTGGAGCCTCATCCGTCGCCTAGGAGCTGCACAGAAGCCCCCTAGCCAAAGCCGAGCATCCGTCACACCCAACCAAGTTGCATCCCACCTACTGACTATCGCCAAAGCACCCCAAGACAAAGACACCAAAAGAGCAGTTACAACTGAGCTAAAAAAACACCAAAAAATGCCTGTAGAGGAAACGAACCCTGAACCCTTCGAGGCTGCTGAACTGGAGAAAGTCCTACAGAGCCTGAAATGTGGAAAGGCAGCAGGATACGATAACATCTTCCCAGAATTCATGAAAAATCTTGGCCCCCGAGCCCTAACCTGGTTGACACAATTCTACACAAGGATCACACAAACAAACTCGATCCCAAAGAAATGGCGGACAGCAAAGGTCATTGCCATCCCAAAACCTGGCAAAGACCACAAATTACCAGCAAGCTACCGCCCAATCTCCCTACTCAGCGTTCCTTACAAAATCATGGAGCGCCTAATTCTGCAACGCATTTCCCCAGAGGTAGAGGATATTCTAAGTGTGGATCAAGCAGGTTTCCGCAAGGACCGCAGTACAGGAGAACAAGTACTGGCCCTAACCACCTTCATTGAAAATGGCTTCGAGAGCAGACTGAAGACAGGGGCTGTGTTTCTCGACCTTACAGCCGCCTATGATACGGTCTGGCACAAAGGCCTCCTCCTGAAACTTATAAAGGCGATCCCTGCTTGGGCAACAGCAATTATAAAAACCCTGCTGACCAACCGAAGGTTCAGAGTCCACCTCAGTCAGAAGACAAGTGCATGGAGAATGCAGAAAAACGGACTCCCACAAGGCTCAGTTCTAGCTCCAACTCTGTTCAACCTCTACATAAACGACCTGCCTACTACAAAATCCCGCAAATTCACCTATGCAGACGACATCTGTTTGGCATTCCAAGCACCAGACTTTGAACCACTGGAACGGGTGCTCACGGAAGATCTTGCCAAACTGGACCAGTTCTGCAAAATCTGGCGTCTAAAACCAAGCCCAGCAAAAACCGTCTCCAGTGTATTCCATCTCCACAATGCAAAAGCTGCCAGAGAACTAAACATCCACCTGAGCGGACTCAAGCTTAAGCATGCCCCAAATCCAACTTATCTTGGAGTGACCCTTGATAGGACCTTATCCTTCAAGGAACATCTAAAGGGGACGGCTGCTAAGGTGAAGGTACGAAACAACCTGCTCTGCAAGCTCGCTGGTGCAAAATGGGGGGCGGCAGTCTCCACCCTGCGCACCTCAGCACTGGCCCTTTCATACTCTGTAGCAGAATATTGTGCCCCTGTCTGGTCCAGGTCATCTTACACACACCATGTAGACACCCAGCTCAACACAACCATGAGAACTATAACTGGAACAATCCGCTCAACACCACTCCCCTGGCTCTCTGTACTGTCAAACATAGCCCCTCCACACATCCGGCGAGCAGCATTAACTCAAAGGATGCTCCAAAAAGTTAAAGATTCTCCTCACTTACCAATCCATGCAGATATCTACACTCCACCCACTGCCCGACTTTCATCCAGACGGCCGATTTGGAAAAACCCTCCCCCAGCTGACTTTACCATCCAGACAGCTTGGCAAGAGGAATGGGAGACCAAGGAGGTCCCAAACAAACAGCTGGTGATAAACCCCAACCAACAGGTCCCGGGCACCAACCTCCCAAGGAGACAGTGGTCTACACTCAATCGCTTCAGGACTGGACATGGCCCCTGCTTGGCCAGCCTTTACAGATGGGGCAGTAGCCCTAGCCCTCTGTGCGCATGTGGAGAGGAGCAAACAATGGAACACATCATAGAGGCTTGCCCGCTCCAAAGACTGGAAGGAGGATTACACACCCTCCATACAGCAAACCAGGAGGCAACTGCTTGGCTTAAGGACTTTGCATTCGCTAAATAAATAAATAGGGGCGGTCGTGGAGCAACATGTAGCCGGGGTTTGGCAGCCCCTCGCCTTTTTCAGCAGGACCTTGCGCGATAGTGAACGTAAATACAGCGTGTTCAACAGGGAGCTGCTCGCTCTCCATTTGGCCATCCGCCACTTTCAGTTCTGGCTAGAAGGACGCTCTTTCACCGCGTTCGTTGACCACAAACCGCTAACATTCGCGATGGCCAAGGTTTCTGAACCGTGGTCAGGCTGGAAGCAGAGACAGCTGGCCGCGATATCAGAGTTTACCACTGATATTCAACATGTGGCGGGCAAACTGAATGTGGTGGCAGATTACCTCTCGCGCGCCGTGGCGGCCCCAGTCAGCGTAGGGGTAGATTATGCAGCCATGGCCGTGGAGCAGGTTAGTGACGTGGACGTGCGCGTGCTCCAGTCTGGACCAACAGGGTTAAGGCTGGAGAAAAGGGTGCTGCAAGACGGTATGCCCCCCCTAATCTGCGATGTCTCCACTGGACGGCTGCGTCCAGTAGTACCAGCCGCGTGGCGCCGCCGCGTCTTTGACTCGGTTCATTCTTTGGCGCACCCTGGAGTGCGCGCGTCAGTCAAAATGGTGGGAGAGAAATTTGTTTGGCCGAGCCTCCGCAAACAAGTTAAAGAGTGGGCAGCAGCCTGCACAGCGTGTCAACGAGCCAAAGTACACAGGCACACGAGGGCTACTTTGGAGCCATTTCACATTCCGGCCAAGAGGTTCGATCACGTTCATGTGGACCTCGTGGGCCCCCTTCCGCCGTCACAAGAGTGCACACACCTTCTGACAATGGTGGACCGCACCACGCGCTGGCCTGAAGTGATCCCGCTGTCATCAACCACGGCCGAGGAGGTTGCGCGTGCGTTTTTAACAGCTTGGGTGGTGTGCTTTGGTGTTCCGTTGGACATTACGTCCGACAGAGGCCCTCAATTTGTGTCCAAGCTTTGGTCGACAATGGCCCGCAGCCTGGGTGTCACAATTCACCGCACAACCGCGTACAATCCGCAGGCTAACGGGTTATGCGAACGTTTTCATAGGTCATTGAAAGCGACTCTCAGAGCGTCACTGATGGGTACAAATTGGGTTGACAAGTTACCGTGGGTGTTATTGGGGTTGCGTTCTGCGCCTAAAGAGGACCTAGAAGCCTCCCCAGCGGAGCTTGTGTTTGCGCAGCCACTCCGGCTGCCTGGGGAGTTTCTCCCAGATAACCCTGCGCCAAACGCCTCCCCGTCTCAGCTGTTGCGGAGTAACATAGAATCAAGCACGCTTCCTGGCCCCACGTACCACAGTTTTCCCCGCGTTTTTGTGCCTAAAACTTTGAAGAACGCAGAGTTTGTTTTTGTTAGACATGATGCGCATCGAACCCCGCTGCAACCGCCTTATGATGGACCATTCAGAGTGCTAGAAACAGGGGACAAGCAGTTTTTGCTAGATTTGGGGGGTAGGAAGGAGAAAATTGGCATAAACAGACTCAAACCCGCTTTTGTGATGGCAGATGAGCAGGTGCTGTTGGCGAGGGCCCCGCGGCGAGGTAGACCACCGCGGGGGGCTTCACAGAGTAATGTTTCCCCAGAACACCCACAGGTGCTGACAAAAGGTTTCCACCCCCAGACAGCAAACCCCCAGGACAGCGCCGCAGAGACGTTGAATCCCAGCCACAGCAGATACGGCAGGAGACTGAAGCCTAGGCAGCATGTGGACTGATGTGTATTGATACTATCACGGCATGCATGTGGTTATTCTCTTGTTGTTCTGTTTGTCCTAAAATGTTGGGGGGGCTTTGTGTGGTGGACACACATGTGGGACCTGTTTTGTGACTCACATTTTAGGTCAGAACAAAGGAGAGCAGCTCCCTTAGTGATTACAGGAAGCTGCAAGAATCTTAGCTTTGGTATGCAAGGCTTGAGACTGTGGGGGGTTTAATTAAAGGATTAAGGAAGGGATGCATTGGAGACAGTGGAAGTGATATCATGGAGAGAAAATGCATTGTGACTATCTTTATAATGCAAGGTGGTCTGTGTGACATGTGATCTGTGAAGTGTGAGAGTCCTGATATTTAAGGACGAGAGTTTACTGTGTGGACCTCTTTTTCTGCTTTGAGATGATGGTGTTGTGAATAAAACTGACTTGAGAGAGAACTCTGCCTCGTCATTTTCACATCACCACAGACCCTTTGATTAGTAATCGGCCACACTACACCTGCGCCACCACTGCCCCAGGTATTATACTATCCAGTTTACAGATTTAGTCAGTTACTGCTTTTAAATTCATAGTATAAAACCATACGCTGTGGTATTCTGGACATGGTCATTGTTATGTCTGGAAACAGGACAGTGGAGGCAAACTTTGCACCGAACGAGAACTTTATTACAAGGCACTATATGATACACGTGTCACAGTGTATATGCTAACAAGCTAACCCTTAGCTAACATAGGCTGTTGCTGGCATGGGGGTGGAGTGCCAAAGAGGACAACTCCTGCCGTCAGTCTCCTAATACTATACCACGGCGTGATGGCATCACTTCGTGCGTGCGTTCCCACATCCGAGATGCCTATTGTTAATGTGCCCTTATCTAACATCTACCCCCCACCCCCCCGGAAAAGTACCAAACATTAACAAGGAACTCTTTCAATTCACAGCAGCCCGACATTCACAACAGCTCTCTCTCTGTCTTTTTTTTTTTTTTTACAGAGGCAAACAGAACCTGGGGAACTGGGTAGACCACCGGTTAACCTTGCATGGCTGAGTGGCTTATTCTGCCACTATGTTGCAAACATGCTCTGCCTAAACATTTCAAAACAGAGTCATTTTCAACAGTTCACCTTCAGGGGCCTCAGTCAAACCCACGGTGGGCACACCCCTGGAGGCACCGGCTGCAGCAGACCTAGGTGCTGTCTTGGTGGAGTCATAGCTCGCTCGTCAGTAACGTCCCAGCCTGGGTACCACACCAGCTGAGTCAGCTCCAGCGTTGCGTCTTGATCTGAGGCAGCTGCTCTTATCTTCCACAGACAGCTGGCATGCCATCTCGAACCCTTGGCTATCTGGACAGCGGCTGGCCTCTTTTGTGTGGTAATTCTCAATAAAAAAAGACAATAAAACACTGGACTTATTCTATGCTAACACTAAGGAGGCGTACACCTCATCACCACTCTCCCCACTCGGGAGATTGGATCACAACTTGGTTCATCTCCTGCCGGTGTACAAACCCCTAGTACACAGACAACCTACGGTCATGCGCACAGTGAAGATATGGTCTGAGGAGGCAATGGACGCTTTAAAGGACTGTCTTGAAACCACTGCCTGGGAGCAGCTCTGCGATCCACATGGTGAAGACATCGATGTCCTCACTCACACCATCACGGACTACATCAACTTCTGTGTGGACAACACCGTACCCACCAAGACAATATGGTGTTGCTCGATCAACAAACCCTGGATCAACCCTGAGATAAAAACACTTCTGAAAGAGAAGAAGAGGATCTTCAGGTTGGGGAACAGGGAGATGCTGAAGTCTGTACAGAGGGAGCTGAGGAGGAAGATCAGAGAAGGCAAGGACAGCTTCAGGAAGAAGATTGAGGACAAGCTGCAACAGAGCGACTTCAGCGGGGTCTGGAGAAACCTTAAAACCATCTCTGGGCTCCAGAATAGCTCCTCCCAGGCCACGGGGGGCAGGGAGTGGGTGAACAATCTGAACCTGTTTTTCAATAGGTTTGACCAACTGCCCTCCCTCCCGACTGCACAACAACCACTGCTGCCTCTAAAGTCATCGAGACCTGGTGTCCACACCCCACTCCACCAACACCCCCCCACTCCCAGCACACAGCCCCCCAACCTGACCCTCACTAAGACCCAGGTGAGGACGGAGCTGAGGAAGATCAAGGCGAGGAAGGCCTTGGGACTGGATGGCATCAGCGCGAAGCTCCTCAAGTCCTGCGCAGACCAGCTGTGTGGGATTGTGGAGCACATCTTCAACCTGAGCCTGAAGCTGGGGAGGGTACCACAGTTGTGGAAAACATCTTGTGTGGTACCTGTACCAAGGACTTCCCACCCCAAAGACCTGAACAACTACAGACCAGTGGCCCTGATGTTTCACATGATGAAGACCCTGGAGAGACTGCTCCTTGCTCACCTCCGCACCCTGGTGGAGCCAGCGATGGATCCACTCCAGTTCGCCTACCAGCATTGCATTGGGGTGGAGGATGCAGTGATCTTCCTCCTTCACGGTTCCCTGTCCCACCTGGAGAAGCCTGGGAATGCGGTGAGGATCATGTTCTTTGATTTCTCCAGTGCTTTCAACACCATCCAACCGATGATCCTGAAGGACAAGCTGCTGTGCGCAGGGGTGGACCAGCACCTGTCATCATGGATCCTGGACTACCTCACTAACCGGCCACAGTTTGTGAGAACCCGGGATTGTGTGTCTGACAGGATCATCGGCAGCACGGGGGCCCCCCCAGGGAACGGTTTTGGTTCCCTTCCTGTTCACCCTTTATACTGCGGATTTCTCACACAACACAACACACAGCCATCTACAGAAATTCTCTGATGACTCTGCGATCGTCGGCCTCATCGCCAACGGAGATAAAGCTGAGTACAGAGGACTTATCCAGGACTTCGTGGACTGATGCCATCGGAACTGCCTCCAGATCAACACAAGGAAAATTAAGGAGCTGGTGGTGGGCTGCCACAGGCAAGGACAACCCCTCACAGCACCAGTGAACATACAGGGAACAGACATTGAGATGGTGACATCCTACAAGTACCTGGGTGTTCATCTGAACAATAAACTAGACTGGTCACACAATACCGACACACTCTACAAGAAGGGACAGCGCAGGCTATTCCTACTGAGGAAGCTTAGGTCTTTTGGTGTACAAGGGGTGCTCTTGAAGACATTCTATGACACGGTGGTGGCATCAGCCATCACTTTTGGAGTGGTCTGCTGGGACAACGGTATTCCAGCAGCTGATAGGAAGAGACTGAACAAACTAATCAAGAAAGCTAGCTCTATTCTGGGGCAGCGCCTTGACCCAGTGGAGGAGATAGGAGAGAGTAGTAGTAGTAGATTAGTTTATTTGACAGGGACAGTGCAATAAACATAGACAATTAATCAAAGACAATCAATCTGATGTGTTGCACATAGAGTGTATAGCTATTAGCTAATTTGCAACTCTTGTCCCTGGATGGGCTTTAGAAAAAAGAATCAAGATAAAAAATATACACAATAACCACATACATCAATGCAGAAAAATTATAAATACACAATTATAAATATTATAAATATTATAAATACACAAATATAACAGCCTGACTCACATTTAACATAAATATTATAAATACACATATATTATAAAATATTATAAATACACAAATATAACAGCCTGACTCACATTTAACACATATAACATAACTCACATTTGCCTATTTCAGGCCTCCCTCCCTCCGTCACTCACTATAAACAAACACATTTATTCCTTCCCTTCATTCACTCTCACTTTGCAGACAAATAATTCATACATGAGTACATTCTTGTTTATTTTTCAGCCAGTTTTTAACATTTTTAGTGAATGTTTTAAAGTCCGTTATTATTTTAATTTCATTTGGCATTGTGTTCCAGATGTGACTGCCCTTTATAGAGAAAGCTGTTTGTCCAAATGTGGTTCTGCGGTGGAATATTTTACAGTTATTGTTAACAGAACTCCTGGTGGCTCTGCTGCTGTCCTGTCTTTGGACGAAACCAGCAAGTGGCTCGGGTGCTGATTTATGGAAACATTTGAACGTTAATTTCAGAAGACAGAGGTCAATGAAGCTCTCAAAACTCAATAGGTTGTATTTTTTTAAAACATTACAGTGATGCCACCTAATGGGCTTTTTGTCCAAGATTTTTAGGGTTTGATTATATAATGAACCTATATGTCTTATTGTGGAAGGGGCTGCTTGAGCCCAGACTGTCAAACAGTATGATATATGAGAAAAAACCATAGAATGCATATACAGTGCAGCTGCTTCGTAAGGTATGTAATATCTAATTAATTTAAAGCAGTTCAGATTTTTTTTTACTGTTTTTGAAATTTTCTTTATATGAAGATTAAATTTGAGTTGAGGATCTAGTACAATGCCAAGGTATTTGAATTCTGTAGCTAAACTGATGTCATGATCATGTATATTAACTTTAAAATGTTGCAGGTTACATTTTTTGATTGAAAAGCACATTGAGACTGTTTTCTGAAGGTTCAGCAATAGATGGTTCTTGAGGAGCCACTCTTGGACATCAACCATACTTGTAGACAGTACATCTGCAGCCTGTGCTGGAGTCTTGGCAGCTGTGTAAATAACTGCATCATCTGCATAAAGTTGGCATGTTGCAGCTGAGCAGTGTAACGGCAAGTCATTAATAAAAATGCTGAAAAGTAAAGGACCAAGAATGGACCCTTGTGGGATACCCATGTGGTTGTTTAAAAATGAGGATTTATCCTGGTGAACTTTTACACACTGTTCTCTATTCTGGAGATAAGATGCAAACCATTCTAATGTATTTGGGGAGAAGTTAAAAGATACCATTTTGGATAAAAGCAAACTGTGGTTTACAGTATCGAAAGCCTTTTTGAGATCTAGAAAAACAGCTCCTACCACATTACCCCTGTCCAAGGACTGTTTGACGTTTTCAATAAGGCAACAATTTGCTGTTTCTGTTGAGTATCCTGGTCTAAAACCAAATTGATGTGGATGAAGAAGTTGACTGTCTTGTAAGTAGTCTATCAGCTGTGTAGCTACAACTTTTTCAAGAACCTTAGATAGGACTGGTAAGATAGAGATTGGGCGGTAATTGCATATATCGTCTTTACTGCCTGATTTATGAACTGGTATGACGACAGCTTTTTTCCAGCCAGATGGAAATGTACTAGACCTAATGGAGAGATTAATGAGAAGAGTCAGTGGTTTGATTAATATTTTGCTGTGCATTTTGAGAAAGGAGGTGCTCATATTGTAGATATCATTAGTTTTTGAGTTTGACAGTGTTTTAACAATACCAGCAATTAACTTCTCATTTACCTCATCGATGTGAAAAGTATCTGTTGGAAGTATGGAATTTGTGTTGTTGAGCACATTTGGCAGCACAAAAATTTTTGTTAAGTCTTCCACAGAGCCCACAAAGTGTGAATTAAATTCATTTGCCAAAGTAGCCTTGTCACTGACGGTCTTGCCATTGATTCTAAGTTCCTTTACCCCCTTCTGATCGTTTTTTTTATTAGTTAAGTTATTTAAATGCCTCCATAGGGAACTGTTGTTACCCTTTGCATGATCTATCAGTTTATTGTAATGAGATATTTTTGATTTTCGCAGCTCATGTACCACTTTATTTCTTAAACTTTTGTACACAAGGTGATCATTTTGTAGTTTGGAGGTTAGTGATGTTTTCAGTGCATAGTCTCGCCTCTTCATAAGTTTTCTTATTTCATTATTTAACCATGGTAGGCTAATCTTCTGTTGTCTACTTTTAATTTGCTTTGAAAATTTTTCTATAGACTTTGTGATTGTTGCAGTTATAAAATTACAACAATCATCTACTTCACATGTTGCCATGAGCTGCTCCCAATTTTGATTCTCTAAGTAATGTTCAAACTCCTCATTTTTTGATTTGGGGATAATAAAATTTGATTTGTCAATATCGACTCCCCCAAAATACTGTAGTCGCTTTTTAGTAAGTTTCCTGACAGCAAGAACCATGTTATGATCTGAGAGACCAGTTACAAGATTATAGGTTCTGGTTATTCGTTCTGGTTTATTAGTAAATACCATGTCAATAAGTGTTCTGGATTGTTTGGTTATCCTGGTGGGTCCTTTGATGATTTGCTGGTAATTAAATTTAGTCATGAGGCTTTTCAGTTTTTGTTTGTCTTTTTTATCAGACCAGTTGATATTAAAGTCACCATGAATTATTGTTTCTCTGTTCTTCTCAAGTTGTTTAACCAGATCACTTAATTCATTATAAAAGGAAGAGTTGTGTGAAGGTGGGTTGTACACTACTGCAATGTTGAAATTCATTACCGGAGAGAGACATACATTAACAGCTAAACATTCAAGTGAAGTATTCAAATCAACCAGTTGACATTTATATTTCTCTTTGATGTAAATTAAAACACCTCCTCCCCTCCCTACCTGCCTGTCTTTTCTAAAACACTGGTAGCCCACAATATCGATCATATTAGTGTCTATGTTACTGTGTAGCCAGCTTTCTGAGAGACAAAGGTAGTCCAGATTTGAGTCCAACAGCAACACCGAAATCTCATCTCTTTTGGGGATTATGCTCCGTATGTTTAAATGACCGCCGAGGATCCCCTTTGGTTTAGCCTTGGTGTCCCAAAGAACTCGTGCATGATTAACAGTTTGGAAAAATAAATGTTGTTTTTGCTTTTGTACAGCTCGGTTTTGTGCTAACCCAGTGGTCTGCTGTTTAATAGTGGCAGGTCCAGGGTTAAGGTGAATATCTCCTGCCAGAAGTAGCAGAACTAACAGAACTTTAACTGTACTATATCCTCTGCCATATTGTGATTTTGCTTAACAGCCATGTTTGCCTTAATTTGGAAGTTTTTGCTCAGGGCTTTTAAAGACCACATAGAGTGTAGGGTGAGATGTCCAAGCCCAAATCCATACAGATAAAACTTTTTAACTTCACCTTTGGTTGAGTTTGTCGGAAATCCTTCTTGTTGCAGGTCCAGACACACAAAGACAAAACGAAGAGGAAGTATAGAAGTAGAGAATGCTTATTAGTGGTGCCCATCAGCCCACTTTTTAATCCCGTGGCAGCCATCTTCAGTCTTTCTTGGAAAGAAGGAAAAGGAAAATCTGTGGATAGTAAAATAAATTCTGCTTATATCGCCAGAATCTGATCCGATCGTCCTCGAATCCAGCTGGGCCTCAGCTAGCCAACTAGCCCCTTCCGTTGCTGGTCTCGTTGCTCATAGTCGCCGTAACTGGTCTCCCGTCCCGCTCCTCCAACCGAGTCTCGTCACACACCGCCGCTGCCACCGAGCACCGCTGAGGTCACGGTAAATCCTCCGCTAGGCACCGCCACCTACTGTCGTCTGCCTGGGTGAAATCTCTGCTGAGCCCCGTCAACAAATAGCCGCTTGCCTGGTAGTATCTCCGCTGGGCCTCGCAGCTGGGCTTCGATTCAGGCTGGTGTAAGGTGGAATGACTGGCACCAGCATTAAGCTAACTAGCGTTAGCTTAGCAATCGCTTCGGGTAGTCTCGTCGCACACCGCCGCTGCAGTCACGGTAAGTCCTCCGCTGGGCACCGCCGCCTACCGCCGTCTGCCTGGGTGAAATCTCTGCTGAGCCCCGTCAAACAAATAGCCGCCTGCCTGGTAGTATCTCCGCTGGGCCTCGTAGCTGGGCTTTGATTCAGGCTGGTGTTAGGTGGAATGGCTGGCGCCAGCATTAAGCTGACTAGCGTTAGCTTAGCAATCGCTTCAGGTAGGGCACATCAGTGAATCACAAGGAAGCGCTGGAATCGCTGGTCAGTTTACTCACAGTGGCCGGATAAAAGCGATCAAAGGGGTAATCCACCGGAGGTATATCCGATCGCTGTAGGTAGTTATTTAGAGACTGGCGCCAGCATTAAGCTAACTAGTGTTAGCTTAGCAATCGCTTCAGGTAGCATTAAGCTAACTAGTGTTAGCTGAGCAATCGCTTCAGGAAGGCGCAGGAAGTCGCTGGAGAAAGGCGATTAAAGGGCAATCCAACGGAGGTGGCAATTCAGCCCGTGCGTGTTCGCCACGAGCGCCGATCGCTGCAGGCCAGCCACTTTTAATGGCAAAATCAGTGACTTTGACTCAGCACTGAAAAAGTGTGACCATCCCGGTCGCCATCTTGAGATAAAGGAGAAGGATGGTGGCTAAACTGTCATCTCTGCTGAAGTCCGAGTCCCACCCTATGCAGGACATACTGAATGCACTGAGGAGCTCATTTAGCAGTAGACTACATCATCCTAGATGCGCAACCGAGAGGTTTCGCAGGTCCTTCCTACCTACGGCTGTCAGACTGCATAACCTAAGCAGGGCTGCTCTCAGAGATAGCAAAAAAACGTGACGACCTAATAGCATTGAATGCAAAAGACGCAACAGACTTACACAAATGGTCCCCTCCAGTATACAACTAGGACAATATCAGTCGCTTTGGAAGGTGACAATGTGTATGGGTACATATTCATACCATGTAGGGTAACTAAATAGACGGTTATACTGTTTAATTCAATTCAATTCAACTTTATTTATATAGCGCCATTTCACAACAACAGTCATCTCATAGCACTATCAACTGTAGGGGGGACCCCCACAGTGGCAGAAAGACCCCAGCAATCAGGTGATCCCCTATGAGCAAGCACTTGGCGACGGTGGAGAGGAAAAACTCCCTTTTAACAGGAAGAAACCTCCAGCAGAACCAGGCTCAGGGAGGGGCAGTCATCTGCTGCGACTGGCTGGGGGGTGAGGGGATAGAGAAGAAGAAAAGAACAGACATGTAGAGAGCAAACAGCACGATGGGGACTCAATCTATGGGAGAGAACAAACAAATGTTAATGACCAGCAAAAAAAAAAAAAAAATATTTCAAAGAGAGTGAGGAAAAGAGTGAGGCCCAGTGCATTACTGGAGGTCCCCCGGCTGACTAAACCTATTAGCAGCATAACTAAGGGAGGGTTCAGAAACACATGATCCCTCCCTAATTGTAGGCTATATCAAAAAGGTAGGTTTTAGCCCTATTCTTAAAAACAGAGATCGAGTCTGACTCCCGAATCCAGATTGGCAGCTGATTCCACAGGAGAGGAGCTTGATAACTGAAGGCTCTGCCTCCCATTGTACTTTTGGAGATTCTAGGTATTACAAGTAATCCTGCATTTTGGGAGCGTAGTGCTCTGTTAGGATGATACGGTAGTATCAAATCTTTTAAATAAAAAGGAGCCTGATTGTTTAGAGCTTTGTAAGTAAGAAGAAGGATTTTAAACTTAATTCTAAACTCTATGGGAAGCCAATGAAGGGAGGCCAGAACCGGAGAGATATGATCTCTCTTTCTAGTACCTGTTAAAACTCTTGCTGCAGCATTTTGGATCAGCTGAAGACTTTTTAAAGATGTTTTAGCAGCCTGATAATAAAGAATTACAATAATCTAATCTCGAGCTAACAAAAGCGTGGATCAGCTTCTCAGCATCACTCTGAGACAAGATGTTCCTAATCTTGGCAATATTACGCAAATGATAGAAGGCAGTCTTAGAAACAAATTTAATATGTGAATTGAAGGACAAATCCTGATCAAATCCTGATGTTTAGTCCATCTAGCTACAATACTCCGCACTGTGTATATATATTTATATATTTATGTGTACGTATGTATATTCACTGCTCTTATTTTCTTATCTTCTAAATTATTGCTCTGAGTGTTGCTATCCCTGTGCTGTTGCAATCCTGGAATTTCCCCATTGTGGGACTAATAAAGGCTTATCTTATCTTATCTTATCTTCCACAGACAGCTGGCATGCCATCTCGAACCACTGGCTATCTGGATGGCGGCTGGCCTCTTTTGTGTGGTAATTCTCATCTGTGATGACGGGACCGTCTGTGGGTCCAGGCCATCTTACAGCCTTTTTTGCGTGGCTCTCCTGGGTTCGGCCTCCCTACCAGCACACTGTTGTACCACCATAATAGTGTTTTATATAATAAAGTTTGTGTTTCCAGCAAACACCATTCTCTGTCAGTCCTTCCACGTTTTCCAGGCATAACATCTCCCTCCTGCGATGAGGCTGCAGCACGAAAACACTCGTGCTGCGCGGGGACCTTCTCCAGGTCCCCTGTGGCTGTGGAATGGGGCTCTTGTGGCTGCTTTGGTTCTGCTGGGTTCTGTTCGGTGTGCGGTGCAAGGCAGGGAGTGGCTGTGTCCACTTCTGAGTGCAGACGTCCTAATATAGCCACAGAGTGATGACGTCATTTCGTGCGTGCGTCCCCACATCTGTGCTACCTATTGTTAATATGTTCGTATTTGCCTATTGTTAACATGTCCATATCACAACAGTCATAGCTTTAAGTTATGTTTGACAGTGTTAAGTTATTTTGAGAGTTTCATGTATCATTCCCTTGCCTGATCATTATTACTCTTATTTTGAAGTGCTTCCATTTTTTTTTGTTCCTGCACAGTCAAATTGTTGTGGTCTCTCTTCATGTTTACTATATGATTTTATACTTTACTTCCTAGTTCCTTAATGATGGTCAGCTGTTTTTGTTTAGTTAATATATTAGTATGATTTATTAGGGGCTGTGTACCATTGCTTCCTCTTGCAATCGAGAGGTTTAACCCGTCTGTATTTGTGACGGTTTGGATGTATGCACCTCGACATCTATAAGTTGTCAGCCGTGTCAGTTTGTTTTATGTTTCTCAGCCCACCAGCTGTATTATTTGTAATAAATTATGGAACTATGAAAACAACCCTCAATGTGTTTGCTCATTGCATCAGAAGGCTAATGGATGATTAGAAAACCCTTGTGCAGTCATGTTAGGTCTGCAAGGGCTGCACGGTGGCGCAGTGGTTTAGCACTGTGGCAGCACAGTTTTACCCTCGGCCGGGGGATCGCGGGGATCATGAGATCGTGGGTTCGATCCCAGCCCCCGACCAACAGTGAGCTGTGTGGAGTTTGCATGTTCTCCCCGTGTTGCGCGGGTTTACTCCGGGATTTCTCTGGTTTCCTCCCGTACACCAAAAACATGTAGGTTTAGGGAGCTCGCACACGCAGCGACCAGCAGCCGGTGGCTTGTCACCAGACTGCAAACCAAGTCTACCTATGGGTACAAATAAGTAACAAAAAAAACCCAAAAAAACCTCAAATTAATGTACTGTACAATGAAAATTACAGATTATTTTTCAGTTATTGTGTTATATTTAGAAATGATGGAGTCGGAGGCGAGACTTCATGCAACATGGAACTCTCTTTATTATACTGAACTTGGCATTTATATACAGAGGGGTGGTGCCAACCTCACGCCACCCTAGGGGGCGGGCACTGCCACACATTCCCATACACTCACATCCAACATTCCTTCCCCCCTTAGAAAAATGGGAAATCACAAACACCACTGAAAACCGCCCAAATTTAAAACCCAAATCACACGCTAAGAACAAGGGAAATAACATATTACATTAAACAAACCTATTACAGTCACACAAAATAATTCAAATCGGACCTTGTCTCTATAAAACTCATAAAATAACCCCATATTCATCACATTCATTCCCATGCACACCAGCAAACAAATAATAAAACACTTTATCAAATATGTAGACAGGTATTTACACAAGGAAAGTTTTCTCAGGTAACCCCAATGTCCCTGGGCAGCCACCACCTTTTAATCAGCCACGGAGGACCTGGGCAGCCCCATGGCATCAGTGCCCCTAGCCGTCATCTCCCTCCAGGGTTGATGCCCCCCTCCCTGGCAATAATGTCTTTAACCGGAGGTCCAGGACAGCCCCATGGCGTCTGCACACCCCGCCGCTGTCTGCCCCCAGGGTCAAAGTCCCCCACCTTGGCAAAGATGTCTTTAACCACCATAAGGAGCTTCTTCCCTCTCGGCTCGCCGTGCCGTTCAGTGCACCGTCTCTCTGTGTCCAATGAGCTGCTCCCGACTGCCTCACGCACCGCCGTCATGGCCCGAGACACTCCGGCCCCTAGTGGTCGCACCTCGGAGAGAAATGAAGTTTGTTCAGCAGCGTCATCCGGTGTCTCGGGTGCCTCGCCGTCCAGCACCCTTGTCCCAGGCACATGGAGCTCCGGCACTGAGGCACTGCCCAACCTCCATGGTGCACGGCTGCTGCTCACTCCCGGAGTCGTCCGTTGCCTCAGTACTCACGGTCTTGGTCTCCTGCTGTTCAGCTTTCAACAGCGGGGTTGGTTCCTGCTGCACCTCCTCTCTGCCGTCTTTGCACGCTGCGGCGTCTGAGCCGTCAGCGCCGTGGTCCCACACCAGACTGGGCTCCACAGCTGGCCCGCTGTCCTCAGCGACCAGGGACATTTCTACAACCTGTCCCAGCCCCTCCTCCTGGCAGCTCTCCCCTTGAGAGCACAGAGCGGGCGCTCCGGTGTCGGTGCTTTGCTGTGTCGTCAACGTACCCAGTTGTGGCTGCTGTCCCTCGGGGGCCTCGGTGACGCTACCATCAGCCCTATCCTCCGACCTGGGCATCTCGTCCCCGTTCTCGGCACCCTCCTCCAGGACGCACCACTTTGTTATCACCATGTTCGGGTGCAGCTGCTCTCCTTCTGGGCTCTCAGCGCCGCTCCCGTTGGTTCCACTGTCTGTTTGCGGCTGTTCTCCCTCTGGGTTCTCAGCACCGCTCTTGTCGGCCATACCCTCCAACATAGACGCCTCGTCACTGCTGTGGGTACCCTCGGTACAGGTGTCCCGCTGCGTTGTCTCTGCATCCTGTAGTTGATGCTCTTCCCCGGGGTCTTCAGCCTGCACGGTCTCGCTCTCCTGTTGCGTAGCTTCCACAATCGGCTGTTGCTGCCGCTCACCTAGCATGCAAACCTCCACTCTCGGCGGGAAATCACACACGGTCGGCCCTTCGCTAGCTTTAGCCGGTGGCCCGCATGGGCCCCAGACCTCCCAATTTTCCACCAACTCCAGCACTTCCTGTATCGATGGCGGTACCCCAGCCATTGCCAGCCTCATCCTTTGTCACATATCATTGGTGCCATGGGAAAACTTATCCCTCACTAGGCTGTCCTCCAACTCTCCAAACCTACACTTCCTAGCTAGGTTACGAAGCCTCGACAAAAATGACTTATGGGACTCGCCCGTCCACTGTTTAAGGCCGTAAAACTTGACCCTTCTCTTGGAGCAAGTATAAGAGTTTACGCACGCATTACTCATTACTTAAAATAACTCCAATTTACCACATCGCCAAATGTTATATCTAAAAATGAGGGAGTCGGAGGCGTGACTTCATGCAACATGGAACTCTCTTTATTATACTGAACTTGGGGTTTATATACAGAGGGGTGGTGCCAACCTCACGCCACCCTAGGGGGCGGGCAATGCCACACATTCCCATACACTCACATCCAACATATTGCCTGTAAATTCACAGTATGAAACAGCAAAAAATATACTGTTATTTATACATAGATTTCTGTTGTAACAATTCAATGGCTTTTATTTGCTGTACCAGGCCTCCCACCACCCAAAATGCTTATTATTTATATTAATAAAACTATTTACAAAAATTCTATATAATTTTTTATATACTGTATATAATTTCCCCTGGGAAAATAACTCTGGCTTCAACTATTTCACATTTATTTTTAAATAATGATGAAGTTAAAATAGGAGATAGACCTTGAGGTCACGATTGGAGAGAGACTAAGTTTTGAATGTGTCACGTGACGATTACCAGACTAACCGACATTCAAGTCTGTCCTCTCTCTGCCAAGAGCGCCACTTTTGCCTACCCGGCCGATGGAAGTGACTACATCTGTGTATGGGATAACGTTTGTGCCAGCAGAACCTGAATTTAAATTTTTATTATTTGAATTTGAATCACTGAATTTGAACCTGAATTAATCAGTTTGAATAACTGCTTTTAAAATTTGAGTCTGAATGACATAATTTGAAATTGAATCTACTGGTTTGAATGTGTATTGCAATAAAACTGAAACTGTATTTCATTTACTTGAAAAATTTGGCTCCCTAATTCATTATCAGAGTTCAGTTTCACTTCTTGTCATACAAATTCAGTTTTTTGTTTCAGGTTTTCGTGCCGCACATCCGGGACCTAGGCTCAGTCAAAACTAGTCAAACGCAGATAGAAAGAACTCTGTTTTACACCTGCAGCTCTTGCTTTACATGCTGTTTAACTGTTAAACACCCACACAGACTTGAGTGGTTAATTCAAAGTGATGTCCAGTAGCCACACGCCAGGTTTGTAAAAGTAATAAAGACATGTATAAGATAACATAAGATAAGATAAGCCTTTATTAGTCCCACAATGGGGAAATTCCAGGATTGCAACAGCACAGGGATAGCAACACTCAGAGCAACAATCAGAAGGCAAGAAAAAAAAGCAAGAGCAGCTAATATACATATGTACATATTACTATAAATATACAGTGTATATATACACACAGACACACAGTGCAGAGCATTGTAGCTGGATGGAATAAATATATGAGTATATAAGCACACAGTGCGGAGCATTGTAGCTAGATGGAATAAATATGTAGATATATAAACACCCACAGTACGGAGCATTGCAGCTAGATGGAATAAATATGTAAATGTGATGGTTAGGGGAAAACCCCCACAACACAAAGGGACAGACAGCTCGCTACTCCTGGGTTTTTTCCGCTGCATGCTGTGATCTAATCTGCCATTTATGCATTTCACTGCTGTGAGGTTAATGTGCCATCCATGCATTGTGTTCATGCATCCTGTCTGTGCCTCTCATATGCAAATGCTCATATCGACCCATGTGAATGCTTTGATGTATTGTTGTAGCTGAGTATATAAGCTGTCTGAATCTCATGTTCACCCTCTCAATCTCACTTCTGCAACTACAGCTGCTGGACACAGACATTGTGTCCTCCTTCTCTGAGAGCCGTGGGCTCGCTCTCGGCGCGCATGCACGGCGCCGGGAGCGGAGCTTGTGATGGCGGTATGATATAATAAACTTCCTTAAAACCTCCAACGACGCCGCTTTAATTCATGCCGCCGCACTGGTGACCCCTTGAAGAGGGGGGTTTTGTGCGACACAGCCTTCTGATTTGGACGGCCACGCTGGCGAACCAACGCACCACGCCCGAGCCTGAGGAACAAAGATCGTCTATTCCCTCCCGCCGCTCCAACGCATCTGCACGAGCCTGAGGGACAAAAGATCGTCTATTTCCTCTCACCGCTCCAACGCACCATGGCCAAGCTGCAGCCACAGCTCAACCTGGATTTTATCGGCGCCGTCTGCGCCGATCTCCGCCAAAATTCTGCACCCTGACTCGCCACTCCAGCAGCCCACCCAAGCACAGAACCCCCGCGCGTGCACCGGGGAGTTATGAGGACGGCACACTACGCACGGGGCAATAAAGGCTACAAGAGACCGCCATCGTCCTCCGCCGCTGCACATGCCCGAGAAAAACGGCCGATCGCCACCCTCGGAACCTTCAGGGCTGCCCGTTCACCTGAAGCAAGCACGCAGCTCGCCACTGGATTTTTTAATGGTCTCAGCCACGGCACAAAGGGATTTCAGCCGTCAGCTGTTCCCGGGGGGTTTTAGGGTTGCTCCTGCACCTAAAGCCAACACGCCAGTCCCTCTGCTTTTGTTTATTTTTTTCTTACAGCCGCTCCTGCTTTTCTTCATGGCCACGAGAGGAGTCAGAGACTAATTTTTCTTCTTGTGATCTCCGCACGCGCAACGGGACAGCCCCTCGACGTCGCGGAGCAGCAAGCAATTTTTGCGCAGCTCGGGACGATTTTACAGCCCCTGCCGGCACTTACTACCCCTCCCCTCCCTCCCCCTCCGCCTGCAGCAAGCTTCTCCCACAGCTCGCTCACACAGATGGATTATCGAGATCTTGGCCCCCTGCCGCGCCCTCTGGGGGGGAGCGTGTGGCGGTTTGGGAAAAACCCCACAACACACAGGGACAGACAGCTCGCTACTCCTGGGTTTTTTCCGCTGCATGCTGTGATCTAATCTGCCATTTATGCATTTCACTGCTGTGAGGTTAATGTGCCATCCATGCATTGTGTTCATGCATCCTGTCTGTGTCTCTCATATGCAAATGCTCATATCGACCCATGTGAATGCTTTGATGTATTGTTGTAGCTGAGTATATAAGCTGTCTGAATCTCATGTTCACCCTCTCAATCTCACTTCTGCAACTACAGCTGCTGGACACAGACATTGTGTCCTCCTTCTCTGAGAGCCGTGGGCTCGCTCTCGGCGCGCATGCACGGCGCCGGGAGCGGAGCTTGTGACGGCGGTATGATAATAAAACTCTACTTAAAGCCTACAGAGCATCGCAGCTTATTATTTTTTATCATCTGCCGCATAAATATATAAACACACACACAGTGCAGAGCAATGTCGCTAGATGGAATAATATGTAGATATATAAACACACAGTGCGGAGCATTGTAGCTAGATGGAATAAATATATAGATATGTAAATATAAACACACCCAGTGCGGAGCATTGTAGCTAGATGGAATAAATATGTAAATATATAAACACACACAGTGCAGAGCATTGTTGCTAGATGAGAAGAGGTGTCGTGTATGCACACAAAACATCATTAGCCAAGACAACAGATTAGCAGAGATTAACAGCAGAGCCTCCATTCTGGTGTCCGGAGGTGTAGCAGCCCAGGAGGAGGTAATCCTCCTGTCAGTACAGTGCTCTTTCAAAAACCAGATGTTTTCTGTGAGAGATGTTTCTTCTACACAAAGTTCAGTGGAGTCAGAAAGTGGACAAAGGTCAGTAATGTCATGGCTGCCAATTTACACACCTGTGCACACACCTGCCTGTCATTATTCTCTGGCTATATATACCGTCAGGTCCAACGCTCTGTACGGAGTCGTCCGTTTCCTTCTCCAGAAACCTGCTACGCCAGACCTTCGTTGAGCTTCCTAGCCTCACGGAGCTTCTTCACGTTGGGCTTCCCAGCCTCAACTGTTACCTGTCCAGGCCTGCGCCTCCTGGACTCATCTTCTACCAAGTAAGCCACCATCTTATCTTCTCACCTTGTTCTAGTCCCCTGTGCACAGGCGGAGATCTGTGGCGGCGGATTCCTTCCCCCTGGCGGCGGACTCACCCGTTTCCCCACACTGGCATTCAGCTCCCTGGCTACCCTGTGGGCACTATCCTCCTGGCTGTGGCTTCCATGCTACCTGCGCTTCTCCCTACCATCTCTGACAGTAAGCATAGAACTATCTGGTTCTCACCTTGCCTGCTCTGCAGCTAACTCTCCCTTTGTTTCTCCGTAGGTTTGCCAGGTCGTATGGTGCTCTGCTCGCCCCAGCTGATTTGCCAACTCACACTATACACATCTAAACAAGCATACACGCACCCACTCACGTCCTCTATTATCAATAAAAGGTTAATTGTATCAACTCTGAATCGTGTCTGCTATTTGGGTCACTAGAACCATGACAAGTAACTTGTTCTAATATTGGCAATTTAGCATCATAGAAGACATAATTATTAAATGATAATAAGAATGAAGCAATCTGCCTTCTCCGAGTTACTAAGAGGATGGAGACTGTAGTTACAGTGGTTGTCTGTCCTTTAAAATTAGGTTTCAAACTAATAAAGCTGTTAGTAGGTTGGCAAGTAAATTAGTAGTGTCGTTAGCTTGATAACTAGCCACAGTCAGCTGGTAAGATGCTAACGTCAAAAACCAGCACTTAAAAATGACTTTAGATATAATCTATAGATTATCCATCAAAACTGCTGTACTTTAGATTTGTAACAGCCTAATATTACATTTAATGTACTGATAAAAAACACTGTCATAAAATTTATTGTCACATTGTGGTGACCCACCACAATCTACAGGGACATTCTTCCTCACACTCACAAGGTCCGGAAGAAGCAGAGGACCATTCACATATGGACAGAGAGCCCCTGGGGGGACAACCAGAACAATGGACTATTGTTTATACATCCCCGGATTAAGGAGAAGACGTCTGGGCGCCAGTTGGTCAGGCTAATCATATGTATTGACTGATATGTATATCAATATACTAATGTGCCATGCATTCTCTCTGTTTGTATAACATATAAAAGCACACACGGCTCAGCACAGCACAGTAGACCACTGTAGCGCACAGCGCTACAAGTGCGTCTCATTTTGATGGAGAAAATAAAACTCTGCAGCCTTCCAGCTTGTCATATCTCACCTGAATCTATTCCTCCACACTGGTGACCCGATGTGTCATGGTGCGCCCCTCGCCTGATCTTTTCCCTCCACACTGGTGACCTGATGAGAGAGAATGATCGTCTGCTCCCTCTCACTGTGCTGTGGACCCCAGAGGACCAGAGAACGCCTGCAACCTCTTCATCCTCACCAGAGCGCGCTTCCCGAAGCGGGCAGCGCTGGGACCGACATACACCATTAACGGCGACACAAGCGAAATGAAGGAAGCAGCCTGAACGGGGATGATCACAGGCGCCGACTGCATTGATTTCCACCAATCTCCCCGACCCTGACTCAGCTTGCAACAACGAAGCCCCGCACACACACCACAGGATTACGAGGACAGCGCAACTGCCAGTTATGTGGTCACTGCGCCAAGCGCGCACCACACACGGGACAAAACCAGCTCCACAGACTGATACAGCGTCCTCTGCCGCTGCACATACCTGAGAAACACGGCCAATCGCCACCCTCGGAACCTTCAGGGCTGCCCACGCACCTGAAGCAGACGTGCAGCCCGCACACAGGACTTTGTATGGGTTTCTCAGCCACAGCGCACAAGGGGAATTTAGCTGATTGCTGTCCCCGATGGCTTTAGGGCTGCTTCCGCACCTAAAAGCCAAACCGCCAGGTCCATCACACAGCTGCAGTTGTTTCACAGCCGCTACGCATCCTCGGGGGATTTGGCTGCTCGCCTTCCCCACGTCCTCGCTGGATCGAGCCGTGAGAGGAGTCAGACACTTTTTTTTTTTTTCCCCACAGCCGCTGTGGATCACCATCGCGGATCCACACGCAATTTTTGCGTGGCCCAGACACCTTTGACGTCCCAGGCCGGCACTCACTTACTCCCCCTCTCCCTCCTCCTCCTCAGCGCTCTTCCCACACCTCACTCCCTAAAGCTGGCTGATCGTCGTCTTGTTCCATTACTCACGACACAAACTGGCCCCGTGCACCCATGGTCCACGGCTGTTCAACGTGGTGGAACTCAGAGCAGAGTTCCACCACGTTGTTTTTTTTCACCCCTCCCCCGTCCCCCCACGGACTGACATGCCCCCCAACAGTTCTACCAGAGCTGGAGCCCAAACGACGGGGTAGGGGGTGGGGGGTCACAGCCCCTTCTGAGTGTTCTGGGAGGAGCCCTGTGGTGACCCACCACAATCTACAGGGACATTCATCCTCACACTCACAAGGTCCGGAAGAAGCAGAGGACCATTCACATACGGACAGAGAGCCCCTGGGGAGACAACCAGAACAATGGACTATTGTTTATACATCCCCGGATTAAGGAGAAGACGTCAGTTGGTCAGGCTAATCATATACTATATTGACTGATATGTATATCAATATGCTAATGTGCCATGCATTCTCTCTGTTTGTAGAACATATAAAAGCACACAAGGCGCAGCACGGCACAGTAGACCACTGTAGCGCACAGCGCTACAAGTGCATCTCATTTTGATGGAGGAAATAAAACTCTGCAACCTTCCAGCTCGTAATATCTCGCCTGAATCTATTCCTCCACAACATTTGCCTTGTGACAGCAGATGATCAATAACTGTCCAGTTTTATCTGTTTCATTATTAACTTCACAGAGCTCATTCACAATATTAGTGCAATATTGTTTGCATGGAAATTTATAATCTGTAACGTATCACATGATGTACAGAAACACGATTGTATTAACATGATGAGCATATTCAAAGCATACTTAGAGCTTCATCAGAATAAATTATTCTATATTTTCATGTCAGGTGAGTAAATCTCACTAAACGTAAGCAAAAATCTGTGACATGTATACTGTATTTTATTTTTTTAAACAAATGTGTAGTACATGTGAAGAGTAGACTGCTGTGGTAAAGTTTCAGCCATAAATACATTAAACTTAATTATTTTTTAAAGATTAATTTCTGAAAAGAGAAGAACTAGGTTGATGAGTTTTGAAGTGAATTTATAATTGTTGTCACAATCTGTACATGGGGGGATTTCACCGTGCTCTGTTTCTTTGCCTTTTGGTTTTTCCTTATTGATATAATGTTGCATTTTGAAAGTCTATACCTGTTATGAATTTTTAGTTTGTTTTCACATATTAGATATTGTTTCTTTGTATGATTTATTCTCTTGTTTTTGTTCTGTGTAGTTTTGTTATCTGCTTCCACTTTTCTTTTTCCCTTAGGAGTTGCAGTTTGTCAGCAGCACTTCCGGGTTTTTCCCTGGTGGTGGGCGGTGCTCCTGTCAAACTGTCAGCTCCGTCTCCTCATGACTCACAGCTGATTGTCATTTGCTCTCCAGCTCGCTCATGTGATTTACACCTGTCCTCACTTGTTTCATTTGTGTTTAGCTGTATTTAAGGGCTGTTATGTTCATTCCTCCTTGCCGGAGTCTTACGTTCTTCACCCTCATCACCACCAGAACCAGCCCTTCTTCTGGTGTGGTATTGTAAGTTTTCTTTGTTTGTCTGTTGGTTTTAGTTTTGAGCACGGGTTTGATGTTGTGTTTGGTTTTTTGTAATAAATTCCCAAACTGCAGTCCTGCTCGTGGGTCTCTCCTCTCTGCCCCGAGGGGCCATTCATGACAATTGTATCTAATATAAATCAGTGTACACATCATTGTCAACCCAGACTCAGGAAATATGTATTTCTTTTTACTGTTTCCTATATGATTTTATTGGAAGTCAGCAAGTCCTCCACCCAGTAAGACCACAAAGGTTGTTTGTTCCACCACATTTTACTGCAAATCCATAAACCATCTAGATCAGATCCTGGAACTGTCATGTACTGAGTTTGGGATTTTCCCCCAAACTCAGTTTCATGACTTCCCTGTGTATTCATGTTGGTCTACCATATTGTTATGTCTTGTGTGTTCCTTACCGCCCTCCATTATCCTTGTATTGATCAGTATATTCCACCGCAGAACCACATTTGGACAAACAGCTTTCTCTATAAAGGGCAGTCACATCTGGAACACAATGCCAAATGAAATTAAAATAATAACGGACTTTAAAACATTCACTAAAAAGGTTAAAAACTGGCTGAAAAATAAACAAGAATGTACCCATGTATGAAATGATTGTCTGCAGGGTGAGAGTGAATGAAGGGAAGGAATGAATGTGTTTGTTTATAGTGAGTGACGAAGGGAGGGAGGCCTGAAATAGGCAAATGTGTGTCAGGTTGTTATATTTGTGTATTTATAATATTTATAATTGTGTATTTATAATGTATTTATGTTTTTTGCATTGATGTATGCGGTTATTGTGTATTCCTTTTCTTTCCTTTTTTTTTTTTAAACTTGTTTCTCCTTTCTAAAGGGACAAGAGTTGCAAATTAGCTAATAGCTATACACTCTGTGCAACACATCAGATTGATTGTCATTGATTAATTGTCTATGTTTATTGCACTGTCCCTGTCAAATAAACAAATCTATCTGTTCCCTGTATTTAGGTTCTGTTTGCCATTTTCCTGTTGTGCTGGATTTCTGTAGTTTCTGTTATGTATTCTTTAGGATGTCATTTTATTTTGTTTTTTCTGTGTTCCTTTTCACCATTGACAGTTGTCAGGGTCCTGCAGCCTTGCGTGGGCGTGCCCTGCAGCCTGTCAAACTGCCAGCTGCTCCCCCCTCACCTGTCATTACCGTCAGCCGCTCGCTCTCATTATTTTCATCAGCTGTGTCCAATTTTTTGTTGTTGCTGTCTTCCCTTACTCAGGTCAGCCCACATCTGTTTTCTCTTGTAATCAGTTTTGATCCCTATTTAAGGAAGATTGTGTTTCATTTTCATTGTCGCTGTCTCGTCTCTGAAAGGGTTATTCATCCTTGTCTCATCCAGAGCCCAATGTCTCGCTGGCGTGCCACCTTTGAAAGTCGTCTCCTTTTTGTTATTTCGTACTTTGCTCACTTTTGCACTTAGTTGCTGTTTTGTTAATAAACTCACAAACTCACAGTCCAGTGCCTGGGTTGTTTTTTTTCCTCCGTGGGCCGTGCAAAGGCGCATGCATGACAGGAACATAGATATGAGTGTAATAACCCTTTACACAGATGTGCAGATCTGGCCAATTTTTGATCTGTCAGTGATATCTAGAGATCTCCACACTCTCCTCAGAGTTTTGACTCAGTCCAAAACACACACTGATCTCCCAAACCATCCCTAAGATCAAAAACTGGTTATACATCTCAAAGCTCTCCATGCTGTGTTAAGGGGCCCTAATAGGGTGTAGGTACAAGGTGTAGTAGACTGTAGACTCCAGGCCGGTTCCTGTTTGATGACGTCATGTGACTGAATTATTTCACTGTAAAAACTCCTGACTTCACCTCTGTCTCCTCTGACAGGGAGGAGATGACCATCAGGGTCCTGCTGCTCTTCATCCTGACCACGTGTCTGTTTCCACCTTCACTTTATCAATGGAAGCACACCTGAACAGATCTGTTCCTGTTCTCAGTGTGTTTTCTGCTCTCTTTTCCAATGTGACAAACCTCCTACGAGGCAGAGGAAAACATCTGCATCACACTGGAATGAATGGACCTTCACCTCTAAACATGAGAGACTGAACAGGAGGAATGACTAGAGCAAAAGTTTATAAGTTTTTCTAAACAATATTAATGTAAACTCATTCTGCAATCAAGTCCATATTAACTATCAGTATTCACTAGATTCAACTCAAGAAGTTATTTAAAGAAAATGTAGTAAACATCCATCCATCCATCCATCCATCTTCTACTGCTTTTCTGGAGGTCCGGGTCGCGGAGGCAGCAGTTCAAGCAGAGAAGCCCAGACTTCCCTCTCCCCAGCCACCTGCTCCAGCAATTCAAAGAGGATACCAAGGTGTTCCCAGACCAGCTGGGAGACATAGTCTCTCCACCGAGTCCTGGGTCTGCCCCGGGGTCTCCTCCCAGTGGGACGTGCCTGAAACACCTCAAGTGGGAGGCGTCCAGGAGGCATCCTAATCAGATGCCCATACCACCTCAACTGACTCATTTCAATGTGGAGGAGCAGCGGTTCTACTCTGAGCCTCTCCTGGATGACTGAGCTCCTCACCCTATCTCTGAGGGTGAGTCCAGCAATCCTACGGAGAAAGCTCATTTCAGCCGCCTGTATCCGCGATCTTGTTCTTTCGGTCATTACCCAAAAGCTCGTGACCATAGGTGAGAGTAGGAATGTAGATTGACTGGAAAATCGACAGCTTTGTCTTAGAACTAAGCTCCCTCTTCACCACAACAGACCGGTACAACGTCTGCATCACTGCAGATGCTGCTCCAATCCATCTGTCAATCTTTCGCTCCATTTTCCCCTCACTCGTAAACAAGACCCCAAGATACTTAAACTCCTCCACTTGGAGCAGGAGCCTGTCCCCAACCCAGAGAGGACAATCCACCTTTTTCCGGCTGAGGACCATGGACTCGGACTTGGAGGTGCTGATTCTCATCCCAGCCGCTTCACACTCAGCGGCAAACCGTCCCAGCAAGAGCTGTAGGTCATTGCTGGATGAAGCCAACAGGACTACATCATCTGCAAACAACAGAGATGAGATCTTGTGGTCACCAAGCATGACACCCTCCATTCCCTGGCTGCGCCTAGAAATCCTGTCCATAAAAATTATGAACAGGATCGGTGACAGAGGGCAGCCCTGACGGAGTCCAACTCTAACTGGGAATGACTCCGACCGAGTGTTGGCAATACGAACCAAACTCTCACAATGGTCGTACAGAGACCGAATAGCTCGTAACAACAAACCCGATACCCCATACTCCCGAAGCACCCCCCACAAAAAACCACGAGGGACGCGGTCAAATGCCTTCTCCAAGTCCACAAAACACGTGTAAACTGGTTGGGCAAACTCCCACGAACCCTCAAGAATTCTCGAGAGGGTAAAGAGCTGGTCCGATGTGCCGCAGCCAGGACGAAAACCACATTGCTCCTCCTGAATCCGAGGTTCAACCAATGGCCGGACTCTCCTCTCCAGTACCTTGGCATAGACCTTCCCAGGGAGGCTGAGGAGTGTGATCCCTCTAAAGTTGGAGCACACCCTCCGGTCCCCTTTTTTGAAGAGAGGAACCACCACCCTGGTTTGCCATGCCAAAGGCACTGCCCCCGACCTCCACGCAATGTTGCAGAGGTGTGTCAACCATGGCAGCCCAACAACATCCAGGGCCTTGAAGTACTCAGGGCGAATCTCGTCCATCCCCGGGGCCTGGCCACCAAGGAGATTTTTAACTACCTTGGCAACCTCAGCCCCTGTGATAGGTGAGTCGTCCCCCTCGTCCCCAAATCCTGCTTCCTCTGTGGAAGGCATATCAGTGGGATTGAGGAGATCCTTGAAGTATTCCTTCCACCGCCCGACGATATCCCCAGTCGAAGTCAACAGTGTCCCATCCGCACCATACAAAGTGTGGACAGGGAGCTGCTTTCCCCTCCTGAGCCGCTGGACAGTTTGCCAGAATCTCTTCGAGGCCGACCGAAAGTCTTGTTCCATGGCCTCACCGAACTCCTCCCATACCCCGTTTTTTTCTTCAGCAACCACCCGAGCTGCACTCCGCTTGGCCTGCCGGTTCACCTCAGCTGCTTCGGGAGTCCCACAAGCCAACCAAGCTTGATAGGACTCCTTCTTCAGCTTAATGGCCCCCCTCACCACTGGTGTCCACCACTTGGCTCGGGGGTTGCCACCACGAGATGCACCAACCACCTTGCGGCCGCAGCTCTGGGCCGCCGCTTCAACAACAGAGGTGGAGAACATGTCCCATTCAGACTCCATGTCTCCAGACTCCCTCGGAATGTGGTTGAAGTTCTTCCGGAGGTGGGAGTTGAAGACCTCCCGGACAGGGGCCTCAGCCAGACGTTCCCAGCACATCCTCACTATACGTTTGGGTCTACCAGGTCTGAATGGCTTCCTCCCCTGCCATCGGATCCCACACACCACCAGGTGATGATCAGTTGACAGCTCTGCACCTCTCTTTACCCGGGTGTCCAAGACATACGGTCACAGGTCTGATGACATGATAACAAAATCGATCATCGACCTGTGACCTAGGGTGTCCTGGTGCCAGGTGCACATATGGACACCCTTATGCTTGAACATGGTGTTTGTTATGGACAAACTGTGGTTAGCACAGAAGTCCAATACCTGAACACCACTTGGGTTCAGATCGGACAGGCCGTTCCTCCCAATCACCCCCCTCCAGGCTTCACTGTCGTTACCCACGTGCGCATTGAAGTCCCCCAGTAGGACAATGGAGTCTCCAAGAGGAGCACCCTCCAGCACCCCAGTCACAGACTCCAAAAAGGGTGGGTACTCTGAAACATCATTTGGTGCATAGGCACAAATGATGGTCAGGACCCGTTTCCCAACCTGAAGGCGCAGGGAAGCAACCCTTTCGTCCACTGGGGAAAACTCCAATATAGAGGCAGCAAGGTAAAAAAAAAAAAAAACTAAACAAAACAAACAAAAAACTTATGACTGACTTGAGTAGACATCAATTATCCCCAGCTGGAGGAAGTCATTTGACACAGAGTGAGGAAATTCAAACTCTGAAAATATGCCATTATGCTCAACATAAACTACAAGAAATGGAGAATGATATTGATCCTGATAACCACTTTTTCAATAATATTCATAATCATTGTGAATATTACACTGAAAAGCAATTCAAAAGTCAAGCGCAACTAGATGGTAAACTATCAATAATACACTTCAACAGCAGAAGTCTTAACAAAAACTTTCCACAGATTCAGGACTATTTAAAACAGCTAGACAGAAAATTTACAGCTATTGCAGTCTCTGAAACTTGGCTTAATGAAGAGCAGGCTCCCCTGATGGCAATAGAGGGATATCAGATGTTTCATATTAACAGATCTCAAAAAAAAGGGTGGTGGTGCTGCACTGTATATTGATGACCTGTATAGGTGTAAACTTGTAAATGGAATGTCCTTTCCACTACCAGGGATTTTAGAATGTGTTACTGTTGAGATTGACCAAGATAAAACAAAAAATCTAATTATAAGTTGTGTATATAGAACGCTGGGAACTTGCATTGAGACATTCTGAGATAAATTAGTTGAGCTGTACAATAATATTACTAGTAAGAAAATGGTAGTAATTTGTGGAGATTTCAATATTGATTTACTAAATCCATATCAACAAAATGTAATTACAGAGTTCATGAATTCTTTGTACAGTATGAGTCCATATCCCACAATAACACATCCCAGTAGAATCACAGTTCACACTGCTACACTTATTGACAACCTGTTTGTTAATATTATTGATAAGAAAATAGAAAGTGGATTATTGATAAATGATAGAAGTCACCATTTGCCAACCTTTGCACTTATCCATGGCCACACGGGGGCCAATACAGAAAAAGATTTAAAATCATTCAGATGCAAATCACAAAATGCAATCAGTTCTTTTAAAGAAGACTTGCTGAAGCAAGACTGGACAAAAGTCTATGTATCAGATGTAAATGAAGCCTATGACACATTTATGAACATTGTAACCACTCTTTATGAAAAAAATTGTCCATTAGTAAAGAAAAAGCTTAAACATAAATTTGTTGATAAGCCATGGTTAACCAAAGGATTACAAAAGGCGTGTAAAAAGAAAAATTTATTATATAAAGCTTTTCTAAAGAAAAGGACAAAAGAAACAGAGCAGCGGTATAAAACATGCAAAAATAAGTTAACATATACTCTATAATGAGATGTAGTAAAAGAGACTATTACATAAAGAACTGGAGAAAAACAGAGACAATATTAAAAATACATGGACAATACTTAACAATATTCTTGGAAATAAAAACAGAAATACAAGCTACCCAACCAATTTTTCAAAAAATAATACAACGACTCAGAGTGTGAATGCAGTTTCACCTGCAGATGAATTTAATAACTTTTTTGTTAACATTGGTCCTAATTTGGCTCAAGAAATACCCATTACGGCACCTACGGGTGATACAATAAGCAAAAACACTGCTATGAAAGACTCCATTTTCATAAAGAACACAGACGAGAGAGAGGTCATTGAAATTGTTAAATTGTGGAGCCCATAGTTATAACCTATGTAACGCACATGTGGCTGGCTGAATTCAGCCAAGAGAGACTTTGAGCTAGCCATGTGTATTGACTTCACACCTCAAGAGGAAGACGTGTCTGCACCCCCTGGGGACTCAGGAGAGAGGAGAAGATTACCCGGCCTGACCTTTGGGGGTCGGAAAGGAGAACAGAAGGACTCTGGGTGTTCTATTACAGATGAAAGGATGTAGCTGAGTATTGTGACTTTTGTGTGTGATGTATTGTTAGAGATGAATGTATAAATGTATGTGTGTGACTGCGTCCTGTCTCTTTTCACTCCGATCGAGAGACGACGTAGGATGAATGGGGAATTAAAGCAATTACTGGAAAAATCATCCAGTCTCCTCAATTCTTGACTCCTACAATTGGTGACCTACGCATGAATCTGAGCACGCTGAGGCTGGAGGACAGCCTTGTGATCGATATGGAAGAGCTGGGAGACAGCCGCTCAGACCCGGATTCACCGGGGAATGCCAGCAGGGGCACAAGACTGATTAAGCTCCCCAAGTTCTGGCAAAGTGACCCGCACTCGTGGTTCCAGCATGTGGAGTCGCGGTTCCTGCTCGGGGGAGTTTCAGCGGATGACATTAAATTCCATAATGTCATTGCGACGCTCGACAGCCGCACAGCTCGGTGTGTGCGGAGCCTGGTGCAGCAACCGCCCGCTGTCGGCAAATACGACGCGCTGAAAGCCACCCTCATCAGGAGCTTCGTGCCGTCGTCTGAGGCAAGAGCCAGGCAGCTACTGGACCTGCGCGACAGAGGTGGACGCAGGCCGACTGTCCTCATGGAGGACATGCTGCAAATGATCGGGACGGACAACGACGCGTTCCTTTTCAAACATATTTTCCTGAGAACCCTCCCAGCGCACACGAGAGGTTCCCTGTCCAGCAGGAGATGTTTGACCCAGCAGGACTTCCGCGACCTGGCCCAGGAGGTGGAGCGGCTCCTCAACGCCTGCGAGGAACAAGAGGCTTCAGTGGCAGCGGCAGACCTCGGCGCGGCGGCCGGGGGCAGTGTGGAGCCAGAGACGGCAGTGACCACCCCAGCGGCGACAGCAGCGGCGAGATTCCGTGGCAGGGGAGATGACGGCCTCCGTTTTTACCATCGACGTTTCGCTGGGAAGGTGCGCAAATGCATCCCGCCCTGCAAGATCAAAAAAGCAGGGAAACGACCAGGCCGGGAGCCGTTAGCAGCTTCCACTCTCGGCGAACGGAACAAGCTGCTTTATCTCACAGACGCGGGCTCCGGGCGGCAATTCCTAGTGGACACCGGAGCCCAGAGGAGCTTCATCACTGCCACCTATGATGATCGGGTCGCAGGACCCCGCGGAGACGGAGTGACAGCGGCCAACGGCACCAGCATCAACACGTACGGAGAGAGAACCTTGTCTCCACGGCCGCGCCTATGAGTGGAATTTCATCGTGGCGGCAGTGAGCTTCAAAATGTTAGGTGCTGATTTTCTGTGTTCACATGGTTTGTTAGTTGATCTGGCCAACAAACGACTAGTAAATGCACTCTCTTTCTGTTCTATCCCTTGTGCAGCTCGGGTGTGCCCGCTGCCAGTTCAGATCAACGTCGCCACAGCAGGTGGTAAGTTTCACAGCCTTCTACACCAGTTCCCAGCACTCACAGTTCCTACTTTTTCAGCTAAGGTGGCGAAGCACGGGGTGGAGCACTTCATAACCACGAGTGGCCCACCCGTTTTTGTGAAGGCTCGGCGCTTGGATGCAGCTAAACTCTCCATTGCGCGCGAGGAGTTCGCCAACCTGGAAAGGTTGGGCATAATTCGCCGCTCGAAGTCCGCTTGGGCTTCCCCCCTCCACATGGTACCTAAAGCTGATGGCTCATGGAGACCTTGTGGCGATTACCGCAGGTTGAACAATGCCACAGCGCAGGACCGGTACCCGGTTTCGCATATCCAGGACTTTTCAGTGCATTTGGCGAAGGCGCGCATTTTTTCTAAAATAGACCTGGTCCGCGGTTATCACCAAGTCCTGGTCCGACCAGAGGACATCCCCAAAACAGCCGTAATAACCCCGTTCGGGCTTTTTGAGTTTTTACGAATGCCTTTTGGCCTTAAAGGCGCCGCACAAACGTTCCAATGGATGATGGATGCAGTGTTGCGCGACCTTTCTTTCGTTTTTGTTTATTTAGACGACATTTTGGTAGCCAGCACCTCCAAGGAGGAGCACGCAAAACACCTCACGACAGTTTTTCAGAGGTTAGGAGAGCATGGGTTGATAATCAACCCGGCCAAGTGCCATTTTGGCGTGGCACAAATTGACTTTTTAGGGCACCGCGTTTCCTCGGAGGGAGCAGTTCCTCTGCCGGCCAAAGTACGCGCAGTGGCAGATTTTCCCCAGCCTCGAACGGTAAAAGCGTTGCAAGAATTTTGGGGATGGTAAATTTTTATAACCGTTTCATACCCCACGCAGCGCAGCTTATGCAGCCCTTGTACACCGCGCTCAAAAAGCAGAAGCCCTCCCATGTGATTGAATGGTCCCCGGAGCGGGAGCGTGCATTCACAGAGGTTAAACGAGCACTGGCAAACGCGGCACTGTTGGCCCACCCAGACCCGGCAGCCCGCATAGCGCTAACCACGGACGCGTCAGATGTGGCCATAGGGGCCGTAGTGGAACAGCAGGTTGCCGGGGTTTGGCAACCTCTCGCATTCTTCAGCAGATCCCTACGCGAGGCTGAGCGAAAATACAGCGCGTTTGACAGGGAGCTGCTGGCGCTCCACTTGGCTATTCGCCATTTCCAGTTTTGGTTGGAAGGGCGGCATTTCACCGCGTTTGTCGACCACAAACCGCTCACTTTTGCAATGTCCAAAACTTCAGAACCGTGGTCAGGGCAGCAACAGAGACAGCTGGCCGCAATTTCTGAATTTACCACCGATATTCAGCACGTAGCCGGTAAAATCAATGTGGTGGCAGACTGTCTGTCACGCGCAGTAACAGCACCCGTCTGCGCGGAAACGGATTGCGCCGCCGCTTACCCAGAGCACGGTAACAGCGTGGACACGCGCACGGCTCCGGTCCACGTGGGAATAGATTATGCAGCCATGGCGGCGGAGCAGAGCGAGGACGCGGACGTGCGCGCACTCCTGTCTGGACCAACAGGGTTAAGGCTGGAACGCAGAAATCTACAAACCGGTTTCCCCCCGCTTATTTGCGATGTATCCATGGGGCGACCGCGCCCGGTGGTGCCAGCTGCGTGGCGCCGTCGTGTTTTTGACGCCGTGCACTCCCTAGCGCACCCAGGGGTGCGCGCTTCGGTGAAAATGGTGGCGGAGACGTTTGTTTGGCCGAGCCTGCGCAAGCACGTGAAGGAGTGGGCTAAAACCTGCATGGTTTGCCAGCGCGCTAAGATTCACAGGCACACTAAGGCGCCCTTAGAACCGTTCCACATTCCGGCTAAAAGGTTTGATCATGTGCACGTGGACCTCGTGGGCCCCCTGCCCACTTCACAAGGGTTCACGCATCTCTTGACAATGGTAGACCGAACCACTCGTTGGCCGGAAGTGGTCCCATTAACATCGACCACAGCTGCAGAGGTGGCACGCGCTTTTTTAACAGCCTGGGTAGCGCGGTTCGGGGTCCCGTCAGATATTACGTCTGATTGGGGACCTCAATTTGCGTCGGAACTGTGGTCAGCAGTGGCCAGCGGCTTAGGAGTGGCGGTACATCGCACGACCGCTTACCATCCCCAGGCCAACGGTTTATGCGAGCGTTTTCACAGGTCTTTGAAGGCAGCCCTCAGAGGGTCACTGACGGACACAGATTGGGTAAACAAACTACCATGGGTTTTATTGGGGTTGCGTTCGGCACCCAAAGAGGATCTAGATGCCTCACCAGCAGAATTGGTCTTCGCACAACCGCTCAGGCTGCCAGGCGAGTTTTTACCCGACCACACAGCACCAGGGTCCCCCCCGATCCGGGGGTCTCTGAGTAACACGGGAGCAGAAATGCTCCCGGGCCCCGCTCATTACTCTTTCCCACGTGTGTTCGTGCCCCAGGCTTTACGAGACGCAGAGTTTGTTTTTGTCAGGCACGATGCTCAGCGGCATAATCTCCGCCCACCTTACGACAGTCCATTTCGAGTGCTGGAAACCGGGGAGAAATATTTTGTGCTAGATTTGGGGGGCAGGAGGGAGACGATCAGTATCGATAGATTAAAGCCTGCTTTTGTGTTGCATAACGAGTCTGTACGGCCGGCGGGCGTGCCTCGACGCGGCAGGCGTCCGAAGGGGCGGCCCTGGGACCTCCCACGGGGGGGGGGCAAATAACCCTTCTCCCCCTCACTCCACAGATGCACAGCAGGACGGCCCAACACAGAGCAGGAGACCTGCATACAGCAGATTCGGGAGAAGATTGAAACCTAAGCTGCATGCAGAATGATGTGGGGGGGTTTTTTTGGTCAGGTTGTTTGGGTTGCTGTGAGATTCTGTTGGGGGGGTGACGTGCTGTATGACTGTTGTATGACTGTATGTGGGTGCCCAGTCTTTCGCGTGGAAGGGGGGAGTGATGTGGAGCCCATAGTTATAACCTATGTAACGCACATGTGGCTGGCTGAATTCAGCCAAGAGAGACTTTGAGCTAGCCATGTGTATTGACTTCACACCTCAAGAGGAAGACGTGTCTGCACCCCCTGGGGACTCAGGAGAAGGAAGAAGATTACCCGGCCTGACCTTTGGGGGTTGGAAAGGAGAACAGAAGGACTCTGGGTGTTCTATTACAGATGAAAGGATGTAGCTGAGTATTGTGACTTTTGTGTGTGATGTATTGTTAGAGATGAATGTATAAATGTATGTGTGTGACTGCGTCCTGTCTCTTTTCACTCCGATCGAGAGAGGATGTAGGATGAATGGGGAATTAAAGCAATTACTGGAAAAATCATCCAGTCTCCTCAATTCTTGACTCCTACAAAATCGTTTAAAAGTAAAACATCTACGGACTGTGATGGTATTGACATGCTCTTAGTCAAAACTATTATTGAATGCTTAGTGAAGCCACTGACGTATATTTGTAACCCGTCTCTCCAAACAGGTATATTTCCCAATGCAATGAAAATAGCTAAAGTAATTCCGATATACAAGACGGGTGACAGAGGGGAATTTTCAAACTATAGACCAATTTCACTATTGCCGCAATTTTCCAAGATACTTGAAAAAAATATTCTGTGAGAGAACTGACAACTTCATAATGAAGAATAATTTATTGTGTGAGCAGCAATATGGGTTCAGACACAAGAGGACAACTGCATTTGCTCTAATGGAATTTATAGAAAAAATATCAACTCCATCCATCCATCTTCTACCGCTTTTCCGGAGGTTCGGGTCGCGGAGGCAGCAGTTCAAGCAGAGAAGCCCAGACTTCCCTCTCCCCAGCCACCTGCTCCAGCTCTTCAGAGAGGATACCAAGGCGTTCCCAGACCAGCTGGGAGACATAGTCTCTCCACCGAGTCCTGGGTCTGCCCCGGGGTCTCCTCCCAGTGGGACGTGCCTGAAACACCTCAAGTGGGAGGCGTCCAACTGCCGTTTTATTTCAACCGTTTCAACTGCCGTTGAAAATAAAGAGTATTCAGTTGGGGTATTCCTGGATCTTAAAAAAGCATTTGATACAGTGGATCATAATTTATTATTAAAAAAAACTACAAAATTGTGGTATTAGGGGGGTAGCACTGTCCTGGTTAAGTAGTTACTTAAAGAATAGATATCAGTATGTATGTGTTGGTAACAAAAACTCACAGTTACTGAAGGTTACTTGTGGAGTCCCACAGGGTTCACTTTTGGGGCCATTGTTATCCAATATGTACCGTGGTGCAAAAAAGTATTTAGTCAGCCACCAATTGTGCAAGTTCTCCCACTTAAAAGATGACAGAGATCTCCAATTTTCATCATAGGTATACCTCAACTATGAGAGACAAAATGAGAAAAAAAAAATCCAGAAAATCACATTGTCTGATTTTTAAAGAATTTATTTGCAAATTGTGGTGGAAAATAAGTATTTGGTCAATAACAAAAGTTCATCTCAATACTTTGTTATCTACCCTTTGTTGGCAATGACAGCGGTCAAACGTTTTCTGTAAGTCTTCACAAGGTTTTCACACATTGTTGCTGGTATTTTGGCCCATTCCTCCATGCAGATCTCCTCTAGAGCAGTGATGTTTTGGGGCTGTCGCTGGGCAACACGGACTTTCAACTCCCTCCAAAGATTTTCTGTGGGGTTGAGATCTGGAGACTGGCTAGGCCACTCCAGGACCTTGAAATGCTTCTTACGAAGCCACTCCTTTGTTGCCCGGGCAGTGTATTTGAGATCATTGTCATGCTGAAAGACCCAGCCATGCTTCATCTTCAATGCCCTTGCTGATGGAAGGAGGTTTTTCACTCAAAATCTCACGATACGTGGCCCCATTCATTCTTTCCTTTACACGGATCAGTCGTCCTGGTCCCTTTGCAGAAAAACAGCCCCAAAGCATGGTGTTTCCACTCCCATGCTTCACAGTAGGTATGGTGTTCTTTGGATGCAACTCAGCATTCTTTCTCCTCCAAACACGACAAGTTGAGTTTTTACCAAAAAGTTCTATTTTGGTTTCATCTGACCATATGACATTCTCCCAATCCTCTTCTGGATCATCCAAATGCTCTCTAGCAAACTTCAGACGGGCCTGGACATGTACTAGCTTAAGCAGGGGGACATGTCTGGCACTGCAGGATTTGAGTCCCTGGCGGCGTAATGTGTTACTGATGGTAGCCTTTGTTACTTTGGTCCCAGCTCTCTGCAGGTCATTCACTACATCCCCCCGTGTGGTTCTTGGATTTTTGCTCACCGTTCTCGTGATCATTTTGACCCCACAGGGTGAGATCTTGCGTGGAGCCCCAGATCGAGGGAGATTATCAGTGGTCTTGTATGTCTTCCATTTTCTAATAATTGCTCCCACAGTTGATTTCTTCACACCAAGCTGCTTACCTATTGCAGATTCAGTCTTCCCAGCCTGGTGCAGGTCTACAGTTTTGTTTCTGGTGTCCTTTGACAGCTCTTTGGTCTTGGGCATAGTGGAGTTTGGAGTCTGACTGTTTGAGGTTGTGGACAGGTGTCTTTTATACTGATAACGAGTTCAAACAGGTGCCATTAATACAGGTAACGAGTGGAGGACAGCGGAGCCTCTTAAAGAAGAAGTTACAGGTCTGTGAGAGCCAGAAATCTTGCTTGTTTGTAGGTGACCAAATACTTATTTTCCACCATAATTTGCAAATAAATTCTTTAAAAATCAGACAATGTGATTTTCTGGATTTTTTTTCTCATTTTGTCTCTCATAGTTGAGGTATACCTATGATAAAAATTGGAGACCTCTGTCATCTTTTAAGTGGGAGAACTTGCACAATTGGTGGCTGACTAAATACTTTTTTGCCCCACTGTATAATAATGATATATGTAAAGTCTCGGAAAAAATGGATTTAATATTGTTTGCCGATGACACTAATCTATTATGCAGTGGAAGCAATTTGGAACAACTTTTGGATACACTTGGAAAGGAATTAGGAAAGCTTAAACTGTGGTTTGATTCAAACAAATTAACGCTCAATTTAAGTAAGACAAAATTTATAGTTTTTAACAACCATCACAACAACTTAGTATCTTAACTCAGTGTAAATGGTGTAGAGATTGAAAGGGTATCTGAAACTAAATTTCTTGGAGTAATAATTGATAATAAACTGTGTTGGAAGTCACATATTAATTATATTAAAGGTAAAATATCTAAATCAATCACAATACTACACAGAGCAAAATATTTGCTGAATCAACCCACATTATATACTTTGTATCATTCATTAATACTCCCATATGTGACATATTGTACTGAAGTATGGGGAAATACATATAAAACAAACATATATCCAGTCTTTATGCTTCAGAAGAGAGCTATTAGAATAATAAACAAAGCTGTTTACAGGGAACCAACAAACCCACTTTTTCTTAAATTAAAAGCTCCAAGTTGAAAGATCTGGTTGACTTTAAAACTGCAGTAATAATGTTTAAAGTGAAGACTCTATCACTGCCCGCAAATATCCAAAAGTTGTTCCAAATAAGGGAGAAACAATATCATTTCAGAGGAACATGCATATTTCAAAAACCTTCATTGAGAACTACCACCAAGCAACACTAGGTTTCAGTACAAGGAGTCAGATTATGGAACAATTTTGGACCTGAATTAAAATCATGTACAACGCTTGGACAATTTAAACAAAAACTAAAGGAAGAAATACTCCAAACATATATACAAGATGACATGTAAAATCACATAAGGATTGTCATATCCAGTCTGTGTTGTGTTGTTGCTTAGTTTTTTTTGTCACATTTTGTCTTAGCTTTGTTCCGAATTGTAATCACACTTGTTTTGTTTTTCTTTTGAATTCTTGGATGGAATATGGGTGGGCAATATAAGCTGCGGCTTCAGCCATCACCCATTTCGGATAACTTATGTTGAACTGTATAATCAGAGGAGTTATTGTTTAATTTGACCTTGTTGGATTTTTTTCCCCTTTGTTATATTATTCTGTTTCTTTTTAATCTTTGCTTTTAATCTATCCGAAAATAAATAAAGATTCATTCATTCATTCATACAAGAATACCCACCCCTGCTCGTCGACTCTCGCCCGGGGCAACTCCAGAAAAGGCCAAGCTCCAGCCCCTCTCCAGGAGACTGGTTCCGGAACCGGAGCTGTGCGTTGAGGTGAGGCCAACTATATCTAGCCGGTATCTCTCAACCTCGTACACCAGCTCAGGCTCCTTCCCCACCAGAGAGATGACATTCCACGTACCAAAAGCCAGTTTAGAAAGCTTGGGATCAGTCCGCCAAGGTCTCCGCCTTTGACCGCCACCTAATCCACATAGCACCGGACCCCCACGATCCCTCCTGCAGGTGGTGAGCCCGCTGGAGGGCGGACCCATGTAACTCCTTCGGGCTGAGCCCGGCCGGGTTCCATGGGTGGAAACCCAGCCACCAGACGCTAGCCTTCGAGCCCCTCCCCCAGGCCTGGCTCCAGGGTGGGGCCCCGGTAACCCCATACCGGGCGGGGTACACTGAATCCTTGATCTAGAATTTATCATGAGAGTCTGTTGGATCGTTCATAGTCTGGTCCTTCACCCAGGACCAGTTTGTCTTGGGTGACCCTATCAGAGGCAAATTGCCCCGGACAACATAGCTCCTGGGATCACTGGGGCACACAAACCCCCCCACCACGATAAGGTGACGATCCATGAGGGGGATGGAATGTAGTAAACAAGTGATCCATTAAAATTATTTAATATACCGGCACTTAATTTAATTATTTAAATAACAGTAATAAATCACTCTATAAATCCAAGAAATCTGTGTGTCTGTCTGTGTGTCACGATCATAGGACATCATAGGATGGCCTATGATGTCTGCATGATGTGCTATGATGATCCTATGATCTCAGGCTACATAGGACTCGCGATGCCGTTATATACTGTAGTGATGCCGTCATAAAGGCGATAGGACTGGCTACTTATGATGTAGTGTCCTATGATGCCTGCCTTGATGTCTTTATGATGTCATATAGACCAACCAGACGCTACATAAATGGAGAACAATAGCGTGAGCTGGGGGGTAACAAGACCTAGAAGCGGGTCAGATGAGAGTAATGCAGGAGGAAGTAACATCCATCCATCCATCTTCTTCCGCTTAATCCTTTTCGGGTTGCAAAGAAAACACAAACTGGCCAAAATGGATGGCAGTTTGAGGATGTAGGGAATGACTGGAAGGTTGTCATTGAGTTCAATCAGGGTGGGGGGGCACTATCACCCTGTTAAGCTAACAAAAGCAATTGAGAAAGAAATTGGGAGAGTTAAGTTTGCAAAGTTCTTGAATAATGACCGTCTGTTAATTCATGCCACAAGTAAACAACAGCAACAGAAAATACTGACAATGGCATGTCTAAACAAAGCACAAATGAAGGTGCATGTTCCTGGCACGACAGCTAACTTGAGGGGAGTTATATCAGGTGTCCCTTTGTGCATGTCTATGGAAGAAGTGAAAAACGAGATCCAAGGAGGAAAGGCAAAGGATGTGAAAGCCTACAGAGTAAAAAAGAAGGTTCACTGAAGGACACACAGTCTGTCATGATTCAGTTTGAGGAAACACTCCCTAAATCAGTCCTAATAGGATACATATATTTCAGTGTCAGACAATACGTCCCAAAGCCACTCAGGTGCTACAAATGTCAAAGGATGGGTCACACTGCTCAGCAATGTAAGGGAAAGCTAAGATGTGGTAGATGTGGAGGGGAGCATGAATATGGTAAATGTGACAAGGACGCCAAAGTAAAGTGTTGCAACTGCGGGGGTGAGCACAGTGCTGCATATGGAGGATGTGTTGTGCAGAGGGAAGCTAGACAAGCCCAGGAAATCAGAACAACTAAGAAAATCTCGTATGCGGAAGCTCTAAAGACAGATAGAAAGGGTTTCTAAAATTAGTTAGCTGACAACGTGATTAAAACGAGGGAAGTTTACTCACGACAAGCCGTTGTGCGGACCCTTTTGCACATGCGCACATCGGCCGCTATTTTCGACAGCAAAATATGGCAACCCCACTTGAACTTGAACCTTATAATTAAAGATTTGTCTGCGAGCCAGATGCAGCCATCAAAAGAGCCACATCTGGCTCGCGAGCCATAGGTTCCCAACCCCTGCCTTACAGTGTACTCCACATCTTAGAACAGAGTGCAGAGTTCCCTTGGAGATAACAGGAAGCTGTGAAAAAGTAATCCTTTGTGTGCTGAGAGACTGCTTGGAAGAGCCTTTGTGGGCCAAAGTCTGTGAGGGGGGATGCTAAAGGATTTAAGAGGAAATGCATTGTTACTTTTGATGTAAATGAATGTGACTTGTGAACTGTGGGAGACTGGGGTATATATGGAATGAGTTTTCCTGAGATGTCTGCTTTCTACTTTGAGATGTTGGTGAATGTGTAATAAAGCTGCCTTGAGACAAACCTGCCTCATCAATTGCACATTCCCACACTGATGACCCAAGACGTAGCATGCAGCAAGAAGAAATTCCCCGGGGCCAGCCTCATCAGGAGCCCCCAGCCAAGCGAATGCCGCTACGGTCCAGCTACCGGACTTTTGGCAGAACAACCCGCGCTCCTGGTTCCACTCGGTTGAGGCACAGTTCAACCTCCGGGGGATATCGGTAGATGACACAAAATTCTACCATGTGGTCGCAAAACTTGATAACCACACGGCTCAGCATGTGGAGAGCCTTCTGGAGCAGCCGCCAGCCAGCGACAAATACGGCGCGTTGAAGGCTGCACTCATCCAGCACTACACTCTCTCGGTTGAAGAGAGAGCAAAGATACTCCTGGTGCTGACCGAGTTGGGAGATGGCACGCCCGTTGACCTGATGGAGAAGATGCTGAGGTTGAAAGGCTCGGACGATGACCACTTCATCTTTACCCACCTCTTCCTCAGGACCCTACCGTCAGCGCCGAGAGCGACCCTGGCCAGTTCGCCATTATTGGCCCAGCGGGACTACCGCGCTCTGGCCCGGGAGGCGCATCGGATTGTCAACGCCAGCAGACAGTGCGCGGCCACGGCTGCAGCAGCAGAACTCGGCGTGACGGCCGGAGATGGCAGGGGGCCAGAAGCAGCGGTAGCAGAACCACCGACGACGGCGGGGGCGGAGGCCAGGGAACGCGGAGGAGACACCCTTTGTTTCTACCACCGCCGCTTCACAGAGAGGGCACGCAAATGTGTACCACCGTGCCAGTTCAAGCGTTCGGGAAACGCCAAGACCAGGGGTCGGTAGTAGCCATGACCTTCGGGGAGGAGAATAAGCTGCTCTACTTGTTGGACGCACGCTCAGGGAGGCATTTCCTCGTGGACACAGGCTCCCAGTTGAGTTTCATCACACCTTCCTACGCGGACAGGCTGGCAGGTTCCAGAGGTCCCGGGGTGGCAGCAGCGAACGGCTCGGAGATTAAGACCTTTGGTGAGAGGACTCTACTTCTGTTTCTACACGGCCATACATTTGAGTGGACTTTTGTTATAGCAGCAGTGAATTTCAATATGTTGGGGGATGATTTCTTGTGCTCACATGGTTTGTTGGCTGATGTCGCTAACAGGCGCCTGGTTAATGCATTTTCTTTTGATTCTATTCCCTGTACAGCGCGAGTGGCCCGGCCAACAGCACAAGCCTACGTCACAGCTGCAAGCGGTAAGTTCCACACACTGCTCACTCAGTTCCCAGCACTCACGGTCCCCACATTTTTGGCAACCGTCGCTAAACACGGGGTGGAACATTTTATTACCACTACCGGACCGCCCGTTTTTGCAAAAGCTCGGCACTTGGACGCAGCTAAACTGGCCATAGCGCTCGAGGAGTTCACCAACCTGGAGAGGTTGGGCATCATCAGGCGTTCAAACAGCCCATGGGCTTCCCCGCTACACATGGTCCCGAAGGCCGACGGCTTGTGGCGACCTTGCGGGGATTTCCGCAGGTTGAACAGTGCCACAGTGCATGACTGCTACCCAGTCCCGCATATCCAAGATTTTTCTGTTCATTTGGCAGGGGCGCGTGTTTTTTCTAAGATAGATTTTGTCCGCGGTTACCACCAAGTCCCAGTGCGTGCTGAGGACATACCCAAAACAGCGGTGATAACTCCATTTGGCCTATTCGAGTTTTTGCGCATGCCATTCAGGCTTAAACGGGCTGCACAGACGTTCCAACGCATGATGGACGCGGTGCTGCGCGATCTCCCTTTCGTGTTCGTCTACTTGGACAATATTTTGGTAGCCAGCGCGTCCGAAGACGAACACGAAAACCACCTAGCGGCAGTTTTCCGGAGGTTGGGAGATCACGGGTTAATAATCAACCCAGCGAAGTGTCAGTTCGGGGTGGCACAGATCGATTTTTTAGGACACCGCATCTCCCCCGAAGGAGCGGTTCCGCTTCCTGACAAAGTGCGCGCGGTAGCAAATTTCCCCCGGCCACAGACGGTCAGGGCGCTACAGGAGTTTTTGGGAATGGTGAGTTTTTATAACCATTTCCTCCCCCGTGCAGCGCAACTCATGCAACCGCTTTATGCCACGCTCAAAAAACAGAAACCCACGAATAAGGTCGAGTGGTCCCCGGAGCGGGAGCGAGCGTTCTCGGAGGTAAAAGCAGCCTTGGCAAATGCTGCGTGGTTGGCACACCCAGACCCAACGGCCCGCATAGCGCTCACTACTGACGCGTCAGATGTGGCCATAGGGCGGTCGTGGAGCAGCATGTAGCCGGGGTTTGGCAGCCCCTCGCCTTTTTCAGCAGAACTTTGCGCGATAGTGAACGTAAATACAGCGCGTTCAACAGGGAGCTGCTGGCTCTCCATTTGGCCATCCGCCACTTTCAGTTCTGGCTGGAAGGACACTGTTTCACCGCGTTCGTTGACCACAAGCCGCTAACATTCGCGATGGCCAAGGTTTCCGAACCGTGGTCAGGCCGGCAGCAGAGACAGCTGGCTGCGATCTCAGAGTTTACTACTGAATGTAGTGGCAGATTGCCTCTCGCGCGCCGTGGTGGCCCCAGTCAGCGTAGGAATAGGTTACGCAGCCATGGCCGCGGAGCAGGTTAGTGACGCGGATGTGCGCGTGCTCCAGTCTGGACCAACAGGGTTAAGGCTGGAGAACAGGGTGCTGCAAGACGGTATGCCCCCCCTAATCTGCGATGTCTCCACTGGACGACCGCGTCTGGTAGTACCGGCCGCGTGACTCAATTCATTCTTTGGCGCACCCGGGAGTGCGCGCGTCAGTCAAAATGGTAGGAGAGAAATTTGTGTGGCTGAACCTTCGCAAACAAGTTAAAGAGTGGGCAGCAGCCTGCATGGCGTGTCAACGAGCCAAGGTACACAGGCACATGAGAGCTCCCTTGGAGCCGTTTCACATCCCGGCCAAGAGGTTCGATCATGTTCATGTGGACCTCGTGGGCCCCCTTCCGCCGTCACAGGGGTGCACACACCTTCTGACAATGGTGGACCGCACCACGCGCTGGCCAGAAGTGGTTCCGCTGGCGTCAACCACGGCCGAGGAGGTGGCGCGCGCGTTTTTAACAGCATGGGTGGCGCGTTTTGGAGTCCCGTCGGACATTACGTCCGACAGAGGCCCTCAATTTGTGTCTGAACTTTGGTCGACAATGGCCCACAACCTGGGTGTCACAATTCACCGCACAACCGCATACAATCCGCAGGCTAATGGGTTATGTAAACGTTTTCATAGGTCATTGAAAGCGGCTCTCAGGGCGTCACTGACTGATGCAAATTGGGTAGACAAGCTACCGTGGATTTTATTGGGGTTACGTTCTGCGCCTAAAGAGGACTTAGAAGCTTCCCCAGCTGAGCACGTTTTCGCGCAACCACTTCGGCTGCCCGGGGAGTTTCTCCCAGATAACCCTGCGCCGGACAGCTCCCTGTCTCAGCTGTTGCAGAGTAGCATAGAATTAGGCACGCTGCCCGGCCCCGTTCACCACAGTTTTCCACGCGTTTTTGTGCCTAAAACTTTGAAAAACGCAGAGTTTGTTTTTGTCAGACACGATGCACATCGACCCCCACTGCGACCACCTTATGATGGACCGTTCAGAGTGTTGGAAACAGGGGACAAGCATTTTTTGCTAGATTTGGGGGGTAGGAAAGAAAAAGTTGGCATAAACAGACTCAAACCCGCTTTTGTGGTGGCGGACGAGCAAGTGCTGTTGGCAAGGTCCCCGCGGCGAGGAAGACCCCCACGGGGAGCTTCACAGAGTAATATTTCCCCAGAACACCCGCAGGGACTGACAAAAGGGTTTCACCCCCAGACAGCAGCTCCCCAGCATGACAGCGCCACGGAGGCGTTGAATCCTGGTTACAGCAGATACGGCAGGAGACTGAAGCCCAAGCAGCATGTGGACTGATGTGTATTGATTCTATCACGGTATGCATACTGTTATTCTCTTGTTCAATCTAAAATGTTTGGGGGGGTGGGGGTTGTGTAGCCACACTAGTCACAGGTGTCTTACTTAATGCCTTACAGCAGGGGTCGGGAACCTTTTTGGCTGAGAGAGCCATGAACACCACATATTTTTAAATGTAATTCCGTGAGAGCCATACAATATGTTTAAAACTAAAAATACAAGTAAATGTGTGCATTTTATGTAATTTCAACACTTTTAAAGTACAATAAGTCTCTGAATTCTTTTTAATAACATTGTTATGCTGTTGCTAATCAATGATGAGTATTTCTTACCATTAATGCGACTTCTGGTGCTGCATGGTTTTGCTGATGGCTTTGTAGTCTGGTTGATACGTGGTGAGGTTAAGCTTCATGCAGGCGTTGAGACTTCCATCCGTTAAACGTGATCGTAGGTTGGTCTTAATGTTCTTTAGATGTGAGAAAGACTGCTCACATGCATACGTAGAGCCAAACATTGTCAGTACAGCAATACTCACACGCTGCAGTGTGTGGTATGTGACGGGAAGCGCATTCCAAGTTTTGACAATCAGCTGGTCTGCGGGTTGAAGTTTTTTCATTTCTGCCCACTTGTGTTGGCTCGCCAACTCTGCTTGCTGTCGTGCAAGTCTTTCCAAATCTTTATTCAGTGACTTGAACTTATTCACCCACATGTCTGAGGCCTTCAGATCAGCAGCTTGTAGCTCAAAATCTCTGACGGAGACACCGGGGATGTAACTTAGGTCAGCGCTGTCTACTGCACACTCGTGTGGATGGGTGATGAACTTAAAAAGACGAGTGCGCTCGCGAAATTCTCTAAAGTGCGCTTTGAATGACTGCAGGAGATTAGATGTGAAGCCTGTTAGCTGCTGAAGATCAAGATGTTGAGCAGGGTCACTTGCTGTGCATGCACCTTTAAACTCTCCCAGTTTTTCAAAGTGTAGTAAACGACCTCTTTCAATGTCGGCGATGAAGAGTTCTAGCTTGTTTTCAAATGCAAACACTGCTTGTTGCAGGGATAAGATTGTATTTCCAACGCCTTGCATTTTCACATTGAGCTGGTTTAGATGTTCAGTCATGTCCATGAGATAGTAGAACTTCAGGAGCCACTCAGTGTCAGCTAACTCGGGATGCTCGACATTTTTCATTTTAAGAAAAGTCCGGATTTCGCTCAGACAAGCTGCAAAATGGCTGAGCACCTTCCCCCTTGACAACCAACGCACGTTGCTGTGCAGAAGCAGACCAGGATAATTATTCCCAACTTCATCCAGCAGTGTTTTAAACTGGCGATCATTTAAAGCTCGGGCAACAATAAAGTTGACCACCCGAACGACCAGCGACATCACCTCACCAAGCTGCTCGCCACACATCTGAGCACAAAGCGCCTACTGATGTAGGATGCAGTGAAAACTTAGGATGCGTCTCTTTTCATGTTCACGAAGAAGCGCTACGAATCCTCTGTTTTTCCCCACCATGCACGGAGCACCATCAGTGCACACCGAAACAAGTTTATCCATCGGTAGATTTTTTTCTTTAGCGAACTCAGTGAAGGACTTGAATAAATCCTCCCCTCTTGTTGTCCCTTTCATAGGCAAAACAGCAAGACTTTCCTCATGTAGTGTGTCACCGACAACATACCTTGCAATCACGCTGAACTGGGATAAATTGCTTATGTCTGTTGACTCATCCAAAGCGAGAGAAAAAAACGGTGCCGCATTTATGTCCTTCACTTGCGTTGCCTCAATTTGATTTGACATCATGATGGTACGATCGTGAACAGTTCTTGCCGACAGAGGCATGTCTTTTATCCGTTTAATTATCTTGTCTTTATCCGAAAAGTCGTCAAAAAGTTCATTGGCAACATCAAGCATGAATGCTTTGGCATACTCCCCATCTGTAAATGGCTTTCCGTTTCTCACAATTGCTAAAGCGCCAGCAAAGCTAGCCGAATTCCAGTCACCTTGTTGGGTCCAAACACGGAGTTGCTGCTGACTAGCTTGCACTCTTGATAGTAGCTCTTGACATGCTTTCTTCCTGCTGTCTCCCGCAGGATATTTCGATGCAAATGTAGTATGGCGTGTGTCGAAGTGCCGCTTTATATTTGACCGTTTCATAGATGGAATTTTATCATTGCATATTAGACACACTGCAGAACCTGCTCTCTCCACAAAGGCAAATTCCTCTGTCCATTCCTGCTGAAAAGTACGATACTCCTCGTCTCTTTTTCTTTTAGCCATCTTCTCAAAAGGGTTTCTAAAATTAGTTAGCTGACAACGTGATTAAAACGAGGGAAGTTTACTCACGACAAGCCGTTGTGCGGACCCTTTTGCACATGCGCACATCGGCCGCTATTTTCGACAGCAAAATATGGCAACCCCACTTGAACTTGAACTTTATAATTAAAGATTTGTCTGCGAGCCAGATGCAGCCATCAAAAGAGCCACATCTGGCTCGCGAGCCATAGGTTCCCAACCCCTGCCTTACAGTGTACTCCACATCTTAGATAGAACAGAGTGCAGAGTTCCCTTGGAGATAACAGGAAGCTGTGAAAAAGTAATCCTTTGTGTGCTGAGAGACTGCTTGGAAGAGCCTTTGTGGGCCAAAGTCTGTGAGGGGGGATGCTAAAGGATTTAAGAGGAAATGCATTGTTACTTTTGATGTAAATGAATGTGACTTGTGAACTGTGGGGGACTGGGGTATATATGGAACGAGTTTTTCTGAGATGTCCGCTTTCTACTTTGAGATGTTGGTGAATGTGTAATAAAGCTGCCTTGAGACAAACCTGCCTCATCAATTGCACATTCCCACAGTACATATTTAATGTGAGGTTTCCAGCAAATTTTTTCATAGTCACACCTATAAATTTATTGTCTTGAACTCTTTCAATATTGATGTTATCTATCTGTATTTTTGCTTGAATATTTGCCTTACCATTTCAAAATAACATGAACTTTGTTTTGCTCATATTTAATAATTTATTTTTATTAAACCATTCTTTTATTTTACTGAATTCGGTAGTGATTATATTCAAAAGTTGCTGTAGATCCTCACCAGTATCCAGAACAGCTGTGTCATCTGCAAACATCACAATCTTCAAAAGTTCAAAAGCGATACAAATATCATTTATATATAAAATGAAACATTTAGGTCCCAACACTGACCCCTGGGGGACACCACAAACAATGCCCAAACTCAGATTTATATTGTCCCATCATCACAAATTGTTGCCTGTTTTTTAAATAGTTTCTGACCCAATTCAATACCACTCCCCTGAGTCCATATTGTTCCAATTTATTAAGTAATCTTTCATGACTTAATGTATCAAATGCTTTTTTCAAATCAATAAACACTCCCACAGCAAATTTCTTTTTGTCCATAGAATTAATAATTTCTTCTATAACATCCATCCATCCATCCATCTTCTTCCGCTTAATCCTTTTTGGGTCACGGGGGGCTGGAGCATCCATTAAAGCCAATGATGTAGAGTAGTTGGTTCTAAATCCATACTGTCTATCTATAAGTAATTTGTATTTAGCTACGAACTTGTCTAATTTGTCGTTAAAGAGCTTTTTCTGGTATTTTTGAGAAATGGGGCAGAAAAGAAACAGGCCTGTAGTTTGTGAAGTGGTGTTTGTTTCCAGTTTTGTATAGAGGTATAGCTATAGCTATTTTCATTTTACTTGGAATTGTAGCAGTTTGGAATGATAAGTTACAAATGTGTTTCAGTGGTTTAACGATTTCCTCAATAACCTTTTTTTTTTTTTTAAGTTTTTGTAAAGGGTATACAGGTCATTACAGCATTGCATTGTTTACATTTTCATCGTACGTTCCCTTATATTTTGCTATTTGACAACATTGGTAGAATAGTTATTACAACACCCCCCTTTTTTTTAAAGTGAAAGAAAAAGTGAAATTAAAGAGAATTAAATTAAAAAAAACAAACAAACAAAAAAACCCGAATAAACAAACAGAACAGCAAAAAACAAACAAACAGAAAATTAAGTAATTAGAAGTAAAAGAGCATCTGAGTAGCATTGGAACAAAGAGTGGGACCATCACTGAAATGGTATTTGTCAAAGATTAGATCTAATGGAAGACACATATGCGATCCAGGGTTGCCAAAAGTTCATGAACCCATCCATGTCCTGTCTCAGTGCGAATGTCAACTTTTCCATCGAGTAAATGTCTTGAATCACGTTAATCCAATCTTCAGGTGTAGGACAGTCCTTCAGCATCCATTTTTTAGTTAGGGCTTTTTTACTTGCCAATATTAAAACACTGAATAAGTATTTATCTCCTGGTCTTTCCAGTAAGTCCGGTAGTAAACCCAAATACAAAGTTATAAAAGAAAAGGGAACTGTTATTTTGAATATTTTCCCCAATATTGTCTGTACATTGGTCCAATATTGGTGGATAACTGGGCATGACCAAAACACATGAAAATGATTTGCAGTCTTTTCACCACACAAGCGCCAACAGTTCAACCCCTTGTGGGTAAATTTGTTTTGTGCAGGTGTTCTGAAAAATCTTACCAAATTTTTCCATCCAAATTCTCTCCACTGCAGGGATGAGGTACTTTTCCATTGCTGTCTATTTAGCTTTTCCCATATTTCCAATTGTAAATTGAAATTCCCCTCTTTTTCCCATCTCTCTTTTATATATGATGTGTTGTCTCCTTTTAAGTCTTGAAGACCTTGGTATATTTTAGAAATGTATCTGATCCCTGGGATCCCTTTATATGCCATTAAGAAGACCTTCAGAACACCTGACTGGGCCCTTTCCAAATCCTCCTTTTTAAGTATATTGTTTATGTGGTGTCTAAGCTGAAAGAACCTGTAAAGGTCTTGATTTATTAGACCTTGTTTTTTCAAATCTTCAAAACTTCTTAAAGTTTGCCCCTTAAAGAAATCGTAATATTTTATCAGCCCTTTCTCTTTCCACTCTTTAAATCTAGTGTCTGTTTTATTGGGGGTAAAGTCTTGATCATAGGCAATCCATTGCAGAAGTCGATAGGGCTCTTTAGCTTGATTCTCTCTGACTATCTTAAACCAAATTTTTAGCGGGGTCTCTATCCACGGGTTAGTGTTATTCAAGAGTTTAGGTAAGGCATTGTTCCCTATTATCGCCTGTAGGGGGATGTCACTTGTTATTTGGCATTCCATCTCCTTCCATTGTGCAGTGTAGACTGGGTTACATATCTCTACTAAAGTTTTAATTTGTGCAGCTATAAAATAGTCCCTGATATTTGGCAGCGCCAGCCCACCTTTGTCTTTGTTTAGCTGTAGGGTTCTATATCTGATTCTAGGTCTCTTGCCCTGCCATATGAATCTTGAGATCCTTCTGTCTAGCTCCTGCCATGTTTTTTTGGGGGGTTCTACCGGTATTGTTTGGAAAAGGTATAGAAGACGTGGGAGTATATTCATTTTGACTGCTTCAATTCTTTGTGCAGTACCTAAGAATGGTATCATATTCCATCTTGCTAGGTCAGATTTTATTTTTGTCACCAGTGGATCATAGTTTAGTGTTATAATTTTGTTGAGTTGTTTCGGGATATTGATCCCCAGATATTTCATAGATTCCAGCTCCCAGTTAGTTTTGAGTTCACTTAGTGAATAATGATTTGGGTCATAGTTGAATGTTAAAACTTGGGTTTTATGCATGTTTAATTTGTACCCCGATAAATCTCCATAGTCTGAAAAAACTGAGATTAGTTCTGGTAAAGAAGTGTCTGGTTGCCCTAGGTATATTAAAATGTCATCAGCAAAGAGTGCTATTTTATGTTCCTTCTGACCAAGTGTAATACCTTGAATTTTTTGATTTTGTCTTATCCATTGGCTCAGAGGTTCTATGAAAATTGCAAAGAGCAGTGGAGACAGGGGGCAGCCTTGACGACATCCTCTTTCCAGCTCAAAAGATGATGATAAATTACCGTTAATCCTGATTTTAGCTGTTGGTTTTTTTATATAATGCCTGTATAGTTCTAATAAAGTTGTTATGAAAATTGAAACTGGATAAGATTCTATATAGGAAAGACCAGTCAACCGAATCAAATGCTTTTTCAGCATCTAATCCCAATATGACTGCATTTAAGTTATATTTTTTTATATGATGAATTATGTGTAAAGTGCGTCGAATGTTGTCTTGTGTCTGTCTTTGTCTTATAAAACCTGTTTGGTCTAGGTGAATTAAGTCTGTCAGTATGTTTTCTAACCTTTTGGCAAAGATAATGGTAAAAAGTTTATAGTCCTGATTTAATACACTGATTGGTCTGTAGTTGGAGCATTCTAGTTTATCCTTTTCAGGTTTAGGTATAACTGCAATGACCCCTTCTCTCCAGGAGGGGGGAATTTCCCCTGTGTGGAGGACATAGTTAAATGTTTTCAGGAGGAGAGGAGATAGTTGCTGTTTAAAGGTTTTGTACCATTCTGCTGTATAGCCATCTGCTCCTGGGGATTTGTTAGCTTTAAGTTTCATAATTGCTTTTTCCAATTCTTTAGGTTGTATTTCTGACAGTAGTGTTTTATTTTGTGATTCCGTAAGTTGGGGAAGGTGTAATGTGTTTAGGAATGTCTCGGATGCGTTTTTATGTTTTTTGTGGGAGTATAAGTTCTTGTAGTAATTCTCGAAGCTTTTAAGAATATCCTGAATTCTGAATTTTATTTCCTTTGATACTGGGTCTCTGATTTTGTAGATTGCTCTTTCTGTTTGTTGTTTCCTCAATTTATAGGCTAGTAATTTTGCCGATTTACTGCCTGCTTCATAGTGTTTTTGTTTCAGAAATGTAAGTTTCTTCTGGATTTCTATTGTGTAGATCTCATTTATTTGATTTTTAATTTCTTTAATCTTAAGCGAGCCATTAGAATGAGTGTTGTCTTTGTGTTCTTTTTCTAGGTTCTTGAGTTCTGACTCTAGTGTGATTAGTTTTTCTTGTCTCAGTTTCTTTTGGGTTGCCAGTTTTGCAATAATTTTTCCCCTTATTACAGCTTTGCACGCATCCCACAGTATTAAAGGGGATACTTCTCCATTATCGTTTTCTTCCAAATATTTGAAAATATCTGATTCCAATTCATCTTTCAGTGGTCCTTTCAAGACATTTGAATTCAACCTCCAGGAAAATGTATTATTTGTGTATTTTTGGATGTTTAAGTCCATATAGATCGGGCTGTGGTCAGAGAGATCCATCAGTCCTATTTTACATGTTTTTACTCTTCCAATGTCTCTATTAAACATAAAAAAGTAATCAATCCTTGAGTAAGATGAATGTGGCGTTGAATAAAAAGTATAATCTTTTACATTGGGGTTGAATTCCCTCCATACGTCACAGATTCCCATTTCTTTTAGTAGCATCCGAGTTTTCCTATTTTGAGTGTTATTTTGATGTGAAGAATTACCTGTTGCATCCCAGTATGGACTCAGTCTTAGACTGAAGTCTCCACCACATATCACTAAACCTTGGGCTTTAGTTATCATTAGGTCGAATACATTTTTATAAAATTTCCATTTAGCCCCTGGTGGTGCATATACATTCAGCAGGGTGATATCTTCTCCCTCTAGCCGCCCAATTACCAAACTGTACCTCCCTTCTTTATCTTTGTGTTCTGATTTTTTTCAAATGTAATTTTGGTTGATATCAATGTCGCTACTCCCCTTCTCCTCCCTGATTTATATGAAGATGAAGAGATCATTTTAAACCCTTGTCTATTGAGTTTAGTGTGTTCCACGTCTGTTAGGTGGGTTTCTTGTAAAAATATTATTTCTGCTTTGTCTTTTTTCATTTTGCGTAGAATCTTGGATCTTTTAACTGGATTCAGGATCCCTTTTACATTATATGAGGCTATTTTGGTTACACCCTGTTTCTCCATTGTATTTTCTTATTTAGTATAACAGTGTGGTGGCCCTCTTTTTTGCTACTCAGAAACTGAAAGAACATTAAGAACATAAAAAACATTAAGAACATAGTGTTCGAAACTTTAAAACAAAAAACTGTCAAAAAAACTTCCTGAGCTGGGGTCTCTTTAAAGACCCTGTAAGAGCCCTGATGGAGTGTAGGCTCTGAGGGAAATTCCTCAAACTCTGTTACGTGTTGAGGGCCCTCTCTTACCCCTGTAAGTTGTCCCATGTTTTTAACGTGAATTTCAGATCCCAATCCGAATTTGTAATGATTTTTTTTTTTTTTTTTTATGCCTATACCCTATGAGATTGTGTGCACCCTCCCACCCCATCACAGCAAACCTTCACTCTAGTACAGTATTTGTTAGTGTGGGGAGAACATGTGGGTCATTGTTACATTTCTATTTTAACAAGATTTTTTTTTTCCTTTAAATTAAGAAGACATTTGTTTCTAATGCTATAACTGCTCCATGAAAGGTTTTACCACATGCTGATTCTGCATCTCCTTTAATGTTTGTTACCTTGTAGGAGGGGGGATGGAAGTGCAGAATGACTGAAAAGAGAGAAAAAAACAAAAAGGTCGCTATTCCTTCCTGGAACTGGAAAGCTTATCTTTGTAGCTCTGGGGCTGGGTTTCCCGCTGCTGGCCCGTGGATTTAGAAGGTCTTTGAGTGGACCACGTTTGAGCTCTGATTTTCTTGCTCAGATTCGCTGCGGGTTTAAACACAGTTACCGGGAGTCCTCTTCTCGCCATGTCAGTTGTTGCTTCTTCCGCTGAATTGTAGAGACATGACTCTTCACCGTAAAAGACCCTTAACTTCGCCGGAAATGGCGTCTGAAAGCGTAGATTCTTTTCCCGTAAAACCTTTTTGGCATCGTTATATTCCCGTCGCTTTTTAAGAACCTCATGGGCGTAATCGTGCTCCACGAAGACTTTTCTTTCTTGATGCATAAATCCTTTTTTCTGCCAAGCCCGTCTTACAACCTCTTGTTTTATTTTGAAATCGGAGAATCTTACCAACACTGAACGCGGGTGTGCTTCTGCCGCTGGCTTTGCGGCTAATGTACGATGGGCCTTTTCTATTTTCAAATCGGTGGTTTGTGGAATATCCAACTTCTCTCTCAATAAGGATTCCACGCATTCCGCCACTGTGTTGAAACCATCTTCAGCTCCTTCTTTCAGACCGTGAATTCTGATGTTATCTCGTCTCTGTCTTCCTTCTTGGTCGGCTAGCTTAGCCTCCAGCCTTGACTGTTTTCTGTGTAAATCCAGCATAGAATCTTCAAGCACTTTTACTCTTTCTTCAGCTTCCAAGATTCGGTTTTCGGCCTGGTCCATTCTGCTGTTCGTCCTTATTAGTTCCTCTCTGAATTCGTGAAATTCGGCCCGAAATCGTCGTAATTCGTCATATAGCGATTTCAGGCTAACCTTTTTGTTAGCTAGGCCCAGCTCTTCGTCTCCTGAATGGAGGTCCTCGGGATCAGATTCTGCGGCCGCCGCGCGTCCTGACCTGGGGAATGCCAGTTTCTTCTGTTTGTGGTTAGGCATGGTGTTTTTGTCTTTTGATTTTTATTCTTCCAAAAATCCGTTAAGTCTGATTTTGACGATGTTTTCCTTGGATTGGATCTGGGAGGTTCAGCGTTAAGTTGCTATCACCATGGCGTCCAGACCGGAAGTCCTCAATAACCTTTTTAACAGCTACCATATCAGTGCCATCACAGTCAGTTGAGACTTTATTTCTGAATTTATGTACAATCTCAGTGATGTCCCTCTCTTTCACTGCTGTTAAAAACATTGAATTTGGATTTCTTTCAATTAATTTACTGTTCCCCTTTTCAGATATGAATGGACTGGGGATTTTTTCTGCTAATTTTGGTCCAATATTTACAAAGAATTCATTGAATCTATTTACTGCATGATTTATATTATTAATATTTTTATCATTATCTATATAATATTGAGGATAATTATCTTGTCTGTCTCCATTTCAAATTACTTTCTATTCCATATACCTTTAATATTATTTTTATTATTATCTATTAATTTACTGTAGTATTCCTTTTTATTTATTCTCATAATATTAGATAACTTATTTTATATCTATTTTCTACCTCCTTAGTTCTGTGTCTTGTGAATTCTCTATACAATATATTTTTCTTTTTGCAGGCATTTTTAATTCCTAGGTGATCCATGGACTGTCTGAATATGGAGTTTGCATGTTCTCCCCGTGTCTGTGTGGATTTACTCCGGGATTTCTCTGGTTTCCTCCCACATGCTAAAAACATGCAAGTTAGGTAAATTGGCATCAGAATCAGAATCAGATTTATTGCCATTGTTCATGTAGTACACAAACTAGGAATTTGTCTCGGTGCAATGCTGCAACATTAAACATGATAAAATAAAAGAAATAAACTATACATGCAATAAAGTGTAGAATAAGAGTAAGTGATACTGGTCAGCAGTTAAAATATATTAGCGAGCAGCAGATACTGTGGAGAACCATATAGTGCAGTCGGTAATGCAGGAAGAAAACAGTGATGATTGACATGAGTCTGGTTGAGCTGTTGTACATAGTGCACGAGAGTCAATAAGTCACTTAGTGTTCAGCAGTCTGATGGCAGAGGGGAAGAAGCTGTTCATGTGACGGGAGGTTTTAGTCTGGATGGACCGAAGTCTTCTACCTGAGGGGAGGGGGGCAAACAGTACGTGACCAGGGTGTGAGGGATCGGCTATGATCCGGCCAGCACGCCTCCGGGTCCTGGAGATGTACAGATCCTGGAGAGATGGGAGCTTGCAGCCGATCACCTTCTCAGCAGTGCGCATGACGCGCTGCAGCCTTAGTCTGTCCCTGGCAGTGGCTCCTGCGTACCACACAGTTATGGAGGTGGTGAGGATGGACTCGATGATGGCTGTGTAGAACTGCACTAACATCTTGGTGGGTAGCTTGAGCTTCCTCAGCTGCCGCAGGAAGAACATCCTCTGCTGGGCTTTTTTGATGAGTGAGCTGATGGTCGGCTCCCATTTGAGGTCCCTGGTGATGGTAGTGCCTAGGAAGCGGAAGGAATCAGCAGTGGTGATGGGAGAGCCTGTGAGGGTGAGGGGGGGCAGAGGGGTTGTGACTTTCCTGAAGTCCACAATCATCTCCACTGTCTTCAGAGTGTTCAGCTGCAGGTTGTTGTTGTTGCACCAAGACGCCAGCTGGGCCACCTCTCTCCTGTAGGCGGACTCGTCGCCATTGGAGATGAGCCCGATGAGGGTGGTGTCGTCCGCAAACTTGATCAACTTGACAGACTGGTGGCTGGAGGTGCAGGAGTTGGTATAAAGGGAGAAGAGTAGGGGGGAAAGTACACAGCCCTGGGGTGATCCGGTGCTGATGCTAGTAGAGTCTGAGACAGTCTTTCCCAGCCGCACATGCTGCCTCCGGTCCGTCAGGAAGTTGGTGATCCACCTGCAGAGGGAGTCAGGCACATTGAGCAGGGACAGCTTGTCCCGGAGCAGAGCGGGGTGGATGGTGTTGAATGCGGAGCTGAAGTCCACAAACAGGATCCTGGCGTAGGTTCCCGGGGAGTCCAGGTGCTGCAGGATGGAGTGGAGGGCCAGGTTGACTGCGTCGTCTACAGACCTGTTGGCTCGGTAGGCAAACTGCAGCGGGTCCAGGAGAGGGGTGGTGATGGACTTGAGGTGGGGCAGGACCAGGCGCTCAAAGGACTTCATGACTACAGAGGTGAGCGCTACAGGTCTGTAGTCATTAAGTCCAGTGATCCGTGGCTTCTTGGGGACAGGGATGATGGTGGAGGATTTGAGGCAGGTCGGCACGTGGCATAGCTTAAGGGAGGAGTTAAAAATGTCTGTGAAGACAGGAGCCAGCTGTTTCGCACAGTGTCTCAGGGTGGAGGGAGACACGCCGTCCGGACCGGGGGCCTTGCGCGGGTTCAGTCTGGAGAACTGTTTGAGCACGTCCTGCTCACTGATGATAAGGGCAGGGGGGGAGGAGGGGGGGGTGCCTTTAATGAAGTAGGGATTGTGGAGGCTGTGGAGCTGGAGGGAGGGGGGGAGTTGGACACAGATGACAAGGTGTCAAAACGGGCATAGTGTTGGGACAGTCTTTGACAAAGGGCTTTGTCATCCTGGCCTTTAGGAGCCTGAGGCCGATAGTTGGTGATTTGCCTCAGTCCTCTCCACACAGAAGCCGAATCATTAGCAGTGAACTGCTGCTGGAGTCTCTCAGAATACACAGATTTAGCTCTCTTCAGCTCTCTGTTAAACCGATATTTAACCTCCCTGTAGCAGTCCCTGTCTCCACTTTTCAGCGCTGCTTCCTTCTCCTTCCTGATCTGTCTGAGCTTAGCTGTGAACCAGGGTTTGTCATTAGAGTACCTCACCCTGGTGCGTGATGGAAGAATGTCCTCTTCACAAAAGTGGATATATGAGTTCACAGTGTCCGTATATTCATCCAGATCATGCGTGGCTCGTTTAAACATGCCCCAGTCAGTTATTTCCATGCACGTTTCCAGCTTCTCCTCAGCTTCACTGGTCCGTTTCTTCGTAGTGCTCACGACAGGTTTAGTGAGCTTCAATCTCTGACTGTATGTGGGAATGAGGTGAACCATCACGTGATCAGATAATCCCAGCGCAGCGCGGGGAACAGCGCGATATGCGTCTTTCACTGTGGTGTAACAGTGATCCAGTGTGTTTAATCCTCTGGTGGGGCATTTAATAAACTGTTTGTAGCGGGGGAGATCGTGGCTCAGATTGCTCTGATTAAAGTCGCCAGCCACAATAACCAGAGAGTCTGGGAAAATCCGCTCCGTGTGTTGGATGTGGTCCGCGAGCACGCGCTGAGCTTCGCACGTGTCCGCGTCGGGAGGGACGTACACAGCGACGAGGATGAAAGAAGCGAACTCCCGCGGGGAATAAAAAGGCTTGCAGTTAATAACAAGAAATTCCAGGGCGGGAGAACAGTGTTTGGAAATCACCGTTACATCAGAGCACCAGCTGCTGTTGATGTAAAAGCAGACTCCGCCTCCTGTGGTCTTGCCGGAAAGCTCTGTGTCACGATCAGCACGAAACAGCTGAAATCCCTCGAGGCGCAGCGCGCTGTCCCGTGTATTTTCCCTGAGCCAGGTCTCAGTAAAACAGAGGGCAGCCGAGGAGGAGAGGTCCTTAAAACGCATCAGCAGTCTCAGTTCCTCTATCTTGTTAGAGAGAGAGCTGGTATTGGACAGAAATATGCCAGGCAACGCCGTGCGCGTGCCTCTCCTGCGAAGCCGCACGAGAGCGCCCGCTCGTCTTCCTCTCTTTCGCCGTCTCACTTTTCGAGCCAAGCAATTGGGGATTCAACTGGGGATTCAACTGGGGATTCTAAATTGTCCTTAGGTATGAATGTGAGAGTGAATGGTTGTCCGTCTGTCTGTGTTGGCCCTGCGATGGACTGACCATCTGTCCAGGGTGTCCCCTGCCTCTTGCCCAAAAGATGCTGGGATAGGCTCCAGCCCCCCGCGACCCAAAAAGGATTAAGCGGAAGAAGATGGATGGATGATTTTTTTTAATTGGACAATTTTTATAATATAACAATTTAAATATTCTTAAAAATATTTCATATGCTTTGTCCATGTCTTCATTATATAGCTCTTCCCAATTCTGTTTTGCTAGATAATTTTTTAGAGCATTCATTGATTCTTCAGTCCTCATTCGTCTGTACATAAGTGCTGTTTTTTTTGTGTATGTGTTTTTCTTTCCTGTAATCATTGTCAAAAACTGTGAATATTGGCAGGTGGTCACTAATATCATTGATTAAGACGTGGCTGGACCCTCTGCAGTTTGCATATCAGCCCCATTTAGGAGTTGAAGATGCTGTCATCTACCTGCTGCAACAAGCCCATCTGCACCTGGATGGTGGAGGAGATACTGTGAGAATCACTTTTTTTGATTTCTCCAGTGCCTTTAACACCATCGAGCCACTGCTGCTGGGTGACAAGCTGCGGGTGATGGGGGTTGACAGCTCTTTGATCTCCTGGATTACTGACTATCTGACAGGCAGACCACAGTTTGTCCGGCTGGGCAATGTCTTGTCTGGAGTGGTGGCTAGTGATACGGGAGCTCCACAGGGGACTGTGCTCTCTCCTTTTCTTTTTACCTTATACACCACTGACTTTCAGTACAACACTGAGTCATGCCACCTGCAGAAATTCTCTGATGACTCAGCTGTTGTGGGGTGTATAAGAGGAGGAGAGGAAGGGGAGTACAGGGCACTGGTAGACAGATTTGTGGAGTGGACGGAGCAGAATCACCTGAAGTTGAATGTCAGCAAGACCAGAGAGATGGTGATTGACTTCAGGAAGAGGAAGACTCCTTCTCAGCCACTGCAGATTATGGGTGAGGATGTGGGAGTGGTTGAGGACTACAAATATCTGGGTGTCAGGATCAGCAGCGGGTTGGACTGGAGATCCAACACCGATGCTGCGCACAAGAAGGGGATGAGCAGACTCTACTTCCTAAGAAAGCTAAGATCCTTCAACGTGTGTAGCAGGATGCTGGAGCTTTTCTACCAGACCGTTGTCGCCAGCGCCATCTTCTTTGCTGCTGTCTGTTGGGGTAGCAGTATCAGGGCCAGAGATACTAACAGACTTAACAAGATTATCAAGAGGGCTGGCTCTGTAATTGATCTCAGAATGGAGACCTTTGAGACAGTGATGGAGAGGAGAACACTAAATAAACTGCAATCCATCATGGACAATCCTGATCACCCCCTCCACCACACACTAGATAGACAGCGAAGCACTTTCTCCAGTAGACTACTACAGCTTTGTTGTCGAACGGCCAGGTACAGGAAATCTTTCCTGCCACATGCAATTTCACTGTACAATAACTCACTATGATGTTGTATTCTGGTCCTAGCTATGCTGCCACACTGCACCTTAAGCCACATTTCCACTATATAGTTCTGCGCTACTCTTTTCTTTACTACTTGTTTCTCCCGCGGCTGCGCCTCCATCACAACCGCGGAAAGCCGAGTATTGCTGGGGTGGGCGGGATCGAGGTGGTGCTACACTGCTGACGTAGTAAAGGACGCGACCGACTCCTCAACAACACAGAAAAAAATAGCGGATTACGAGCGGAGGATTTCCACGGTTTTTAACACAATGAATATCTTTAACGAGACAAGAGAATTTTACAGGAGAAGACGACGTGGATTGAGACAACACACGTTGGAGCAGGAGAGGAGAATAGCGGTTGCCCAGGAGGAATCTGAAGCAGCTGCATATGAAGCAGAGATCATTTCATTTGTTCAGTGTTCATGTGCATACATATGTCAAACGTGTTTTTTAAATAAAATGTTGTGCACTTTTAAACTACGTCGCCTCTGTTGTTCAAAACAGTTAAATGTTAACAGACGGTTAATTAAATGCTGAAACACCAGGGTAATTTAAAATAATGCAGAAGCTTAATCCTAAACCCCTTTAACTTACCAAATAATTTATAATATTATAAAAAAGCCAATCCAAATCTAGACCCATTTTGTGTATTGTGTAATAATGATACACTGATGATAAACTGACTTCCCAAAAAAAGCAGCAGCTAGACAATTCACTTTTGGTTTGATGGAATTGCCAATTGACCTTGGAATTATATTTGGAAACTTGTTATACTTCCAGTTAACTTTAACTTACAAAATAATTGATAATATTATAAAAAAGCCAATCCAAATCTAGGCCCATTGTGTATCATTTGAGTATCATTTTTCCCATCTATTGTTATTTATAAGGGTTATCTGTTCAGTGGTGGCTAATTACACACTAAAACAACGTAGAAATGACTCCAAAAAAAAAAAAAAATGCTGCAGCTAGACAACTCACTTTTGGTTTGATGGAATTGCCAATGAACCTAGAAATTTTATGATGAAACTTTTTTTAATCCTACTAAATACTGTGACATTGTCACACTGCCCAACACCAAATTATAATTTTCTTTTTCAAACCAAAGATCACTATGGATCTATTGAATCACAATAGCATAGGTTTATCATATACATGTCAACGTTTACAACATTGAAAATGTTATATTTGGGTTTACATGTATGGGTATTTTCGCTTTATATTATACTAGACTGCTTATAATTTATTGGAATTCTCAGAATTTGGAATGCCGATATAACATTCAATTCACATGTACTTACCTTTTACCTAATTCGACTTTTACCTTTATCAGTGTCTACTGCTGAATGTAAATTACACCTGTGCAACTGCTTACAATTTTACTTAAAAACTGTACCCAATGTAGAGCAATGGATACAGCAGTGGTAATATTTATTAAATTTAACAATAACAATTACATTACCATTAAAAATCTTGACACCTTTATGGCTGAACAGCAGGATTAGGGTCATATGAGGCAATGGAATGTGTATGTAATTATTCGCCTTTATCATCCAGTGTTATAATATACAAACCACACTTTTATCCAAAAGACTAACATTTTATTACATTACAAATATTCCCAAAACATGTTAACAAATGGGGAGCTTTCAGTACTTCGACCAGACTGCCAAAATGTTTTAGGAAGGCTCCGTGGAAGGAAGCCGTCTCTGTCAGCTCATCCCTTCTTAATGCGGCTAACTGCAGGTGTCTTTCGCGCTGTTTGTGCTGCCGTTGATGCTGTTCGAGCATCCTTTCATGGATCCGCATCTCCTCAGCATGATTCTGGGCCATCAGTGATGCAAGGTCTGCAATGTTGTTGGACCTTTTCAGCTTGCCTATATGAAAGACAGAAGTCATTGTATTTAGATAACACCGGATCAAAACATGTCAGAAAAAATATTATGGAATTAAACTGTTGAAAGCCTGTGGTAGGATGCTTCATTGCTGTATTTAAGCTCAACTGTCATGTTGTTGCCCCGCAGTAGAGTGGACTATATGCAACTTCTGTGGTGATGTGGTTAGGCCCCCCTTCATTTCAAAAAGGATTAATTGTAAAAAGTATTTTGATTTAATGGGTTATTTTTAAAAGAATTTCTTTGTACCGTGGCCTCATAAATCAGAATGGGTTAATAGTGTTAGCTGACTTGAAGAATTTCAATCAAGCATTTTGATTTGAAGTCGGTACATGTGCTCCTTTTTTTTTTGTGAAAATACAACAGTATTTCCACCACCAACACACCTATAACACTGGGCCACTGTGGCTATGAACACCCCTGAATCTAGTATTTTTATAAACGTAGAAAGACATTTTAAATTCCTTATTATGCGTCTATAGAAAATAACAATCACATATAAAAACAAACGGGTGGTAATTTTCAGTTTGTTGTGCCTTACCAGCACTTGACCGGGAGATGCAGGATGGTGATGGAGCTGGCAGTCCAGTGAGGCGGACACCAAGGGGTTTGAAAACTGTGTATAGAAGGAAAAAACACACAATAAAGCTCACAAACAAAGTGCAACATGTACCGCAAACACAAAATTTTTTAACCAGAATACAATAAGCTTACGTCAGCGTTTTGTTCACGTGAATACTGAAATAAAAGCGCGATTCAGCAGCTTGATGCGAGGTAGCAGCAAGGTACAGAGGTAGCTAGCTATTAGCGGGCTAGCCATCACCACAATTGCCCACAATCAAACAACTTTCTTTATTGCTTAAATAAAGTGCGCTTTTGACCGAAAGGCAAGAAGACGGACAATAACAAAACAACACTCACCGTCACCGTTTTCCAATTCCGTGGCCGTGTCGAGTCCAAATTCTCTGCCATTATAGCAGGCCGGACACTTCCTGGTATATTTTTTCATTGCGAGTTGCCCCACCAACTCGCTCTGGATGTAGTCATCGGCTACGAGGGACAGAAAAGTCTGCACCTCCTTGTTTGTTCATGGAATAAACTTGCGCGTGGACATCGTTATATGAGAACACAATTGTGAATCCAGTCACCGCAGTTACTCGCTGAAATTACAAATGGCGGTTGTGTAGCTTCAACAGAAAACAAAACGGACGCGTTTGGTGACGTTACGCCCTGACCAATCAGCGTTTAGCAGTCGATTGACGCCAAATCACACCTCGCTTTTCGCTCGGCTGTACCCTGCCTCTGAACAGGCACGAAAATCGTAACGGTTAAACCGTGAGGACTTGGGTGGAAATGGCGAAAAACCGAACCAAGTAAAAAAAAGTAAAGCCCAGGTGATACTGGTGGAAATGGGGCTTTACAGACTAACTGGTACCTCACATTTTCACTCTGCTCCTGATAGTCCTTCTTTGTGCAATGGGATGATTCATGTGTTTTTACGGGTCATCATATATTAAGCTATGATGTATATAGGTTTTATAATCATGGTAGTTTTACTTTCCATGGGTAATCCCTTTGTCTGTCATGTGTGTGTTTCTGTTGTTTGGTTGTCTACTGTCATGCTACTGTTAAGATAAGATAAGATAAGATAAGATAAGCCTTTATTAGTCCCACAACGGGGAAATTCCAGGATTGCAACAGCACAGGGATAGCAACACTCAGAGCAACAATCAGAAGGCAAGAAAAAAAACAAGCAAGCAAGAGCAGCTAATATACATATGTACATATTACTATAAAATATATATATACCATATATGCATATCCATATGTGCTGCACGGTGGCGCAGTGGTTAGCACTGCGGCAGCACAGTTTACCCTTGGCCGGGGGATTGTGGGGATCATGGGATCGTGGGTTCGATCCCAGCCCCCGACCAACAGTGATCTGTGTGGAGTTTGCATGTTCTCCCCGTGTTGCGTGGGTTTACTCCGGGATTTCTCCGGTTTCCTCCCACATGCCAAAAACATGCATGTTAGGTTAATTGGCTGTTCTAAATTGTCCCTAGATATTTGTTTCCTATAGGCCCTTAGAATAGAGGGTTAGTATTAATGAAAAGCGCTTTGAGTGGTCTTTGTGACTAGAAAAGCGCTATATAAGTGCAGGTTAGTTAGTTAGTTAGTTAGATATACACACACACACACACACACAGACACACAGTGCAGAGCATTGTAGCTGGATGGAATAAATATATGAATATATGAACACACAGTGCAGAGCATTGTAGCTAGATGGAATAAATATGTAAATATATAAACACCCACAGTACGGAGCATTGCAGCTAGGTGGAATAAATATGCAAGTATACAGTATAAACACACACAGTGCGGAGCAATGTAGCTAGATGGAATAATATGTAGATATATAAAAACACAGTGCAGAGCATTGTAGCTAGATGGAATAAATATGTAAATATATAAACACACACAGTGCAGAGCATTGTTGCTAGGTGGGATGAAACAGCATAACCGTCTACTTAGTTATCCTACATGGTATGATTATGTGCCCATACATATTCTCACCCTCCATAGCGACCGGTATGTTCCAAGTTGTATGCCGGAGGGGACCATTGTGTAAGTCTATTGCATCTTTTGCATTCAAAAAAAAATTATTAGTTTGTTACGTCTTTTTGCTATCTCTGCGAGCAGCCCTGCTTAGGTTGTACAGTCTGACAGCCGTTGGTAGGAAGGACCTACGAAACCTCTCGGTTGTGCACCTGGGATGACAGTACCTGTTACACTGTAATTTCCCAGTTTGGGATCAATAAAGTACATCTATCTATCTATCTATCTAATAATCCACTTTTTGTGTTATTATCCATCCATCCATCCATCCATCTTCTACCGCTTTTCCAGAAGTCCAGGTCACGGAGGCAGCAGTTCAAGCAGAGAAGCCCAGACATCCCTCTCCCCCACCACCTGCTCCAGCTCTTCAGAGAGGATACCAAGGTGTTCCCAGACCAGCTGGGAGACATAATCTCTCCACCGAGTCCTGGGTCTGCCCCGGGGTCTCCTCCCATTGGGACGTGCCCGAAACACCTCAAGTGGGAGGCGTCCAGGAGGCATCGTAATCAGATGCCCATACCACCTCAACTGACTCCTTTCAATGTGGAGGAGCAGCGGTTCTACTCTGAGCCTCTCCCGGATGACTGAGCTCCTCACCCTATCTCTGAGGGTGAGTCCAGCAATCCTACGGAGAAAGCTCATTTCAGCCGCTTGTACCTGCGATCTTGTTCTTTCGGTCATTAGCCAAAGCTCGTGACCATAGGTGAGAGTAGGAACGTAGATTGACTGGTAAATCGACAGCTTTGCCTTAGAACTAAGCTCCCTCTTCACCATAACAGACCGGTACAACGTCCACATCACTGCAGATGCTGCTCCGATCCGTCTGTCAATCTCTCGCTCCATTCTCCCCTCACTCGTGAATAAGACCCCAAGATACTTAAACTCCTCCACTTGGGGCAGGAGCCTGTCCCCAACCCAGAGGGGACAATCCACCTTTTTCCAGCTGAGGACCACGGACTCGGACTTGGAGGTGCTGATTCTCATCCCAGCCGCTTCACACTCAGCGGCAAACTGTCCCAGCAAGAGCTGTAGGTCATTGCTGGATGAAGCCAACAGGACAACATCATCTGCAAACAACAGAGATGAGATCCTGTGGTCACCGAGCATGACGCCCTCCATTCCCTGGCTGCGCCTAGAAATCCTGTCCATAAAAATTATGAACAGGATCAGTGACAAAGGGCAGCCCTGGCGGAGTCCAGCTCTCACTGGAAATGAGTCCGACTGAGTGTTGGCAATACGAACCGAAGTCTCACAATGGTAGTACAGAGACCGAATAGCTCGTAACAACAAGCCCGATACCCCATACTCCCGAAGCACCCCCCACCCACAAAAAACCTCAAGGGACGCGGTCAAATGCCTTCTCTAAGTCCACAAAACACATGTAAACTGGTTGGGCAAACTCCCACGAACCCTCGAGAATTCTCGAGAGGATAAAGAGCTGGTCCGATGTGCCACAGCCAGGATGAAAACCACATTGCTCCTCCTGAATCCGAGGTTCGACCAACGGCCGGACTCTCCTCTTCAGTACCTTGGCGTAGACCTTCCCAGGGAGGTTGAGGAGTGTGATCCCTCTAAAGTTGGAGCACACCCTCCCGTCCCCTTTTTTGGAGAGAGGAACCACCACCCCGGTTTGCCATGCCAAAGGCACTGCCCCGACCTCCACGAAATGTTGCAGAGGCGTGTCAACCATGACAGCCCTACAACATCCAGGGCCTTGAGGTACTCAGGGCAAATCTCGTCCACCCCCGGGGCCCGGCCACCAAGGAGATTTTTTAACCACCTTGGCGACCTCAGCCCCTGTGATAGGCGAGTCATCCCCCTCATCCACAAACCCTGCTTCCTCTGTGGAAGGTGTATCAGTGGGATTGAGGAGATCCTCGAAGTATTCCTTCCACCGCCCGACGATATCCCCAGTCGAAGTCAACAGCGCACCATCCACACCATACACAGTGTGGACAGGGAGCTGCTTTCCCCTCCTGAGCTGCTGGACAGTTTTCCAAAATCTCTTCGAGGCCGACCGAAAGTCTTGTTCCATGGCCTCACCTCCCATACCTGGGTTTTTGCTTCAGCAACCACCTGAGCTGCACTCCACTTGGCCTGCCGGTACACCTCAGCTGCTTTGGGAGTCCCACAAGCCAACTAAGCTTGATAGGAATCCTTCTTCAGCTTAATGGCCCCCCTCACCACTGGTGTCCACCACTTGGTTCGGGGGTTGCCACCACGAGATGCACCGACCACCTTGCGGCCGCAGCTCTGGGCCACCGCTTCAACAACAGAGGTGGAGAACATGCCCATTCAGGCTCCAGGTCTCCAGACTCCCTCGGAATATGGTTGAAGTTCTTCCGGAGGTGGGAGTTGAAGACCTCCCGGACAGGGGCCTCAGCCAGACGTTCCCAGCACACCCTCACTATACGTTTGGGTCTACCAGGTCTGAATGGCTTCCTCCCCTGCCATTGGATCCAACTCACTACCAGGTGGTGATCAGTTGACAGCTCTGCACCTCTCTTTACCCAAGTGTCCAAGACATACGGTCGCAGGTCTGATGACACGATAACAAAATTGATCATTGACCTGCAACCTAGGGTGTCCTGGTGCCAGGTGCACATATGGACACCCTTATGCTTGAACATGGTGTTTGTTATGGACAAACTGTGGTTAGCACAGAACTCCAATAACTGAAAACCACTCAGGTTCAGATCGGGCAGGCTGTTCCTCCCAATCACTCCCCTCCAGGTTTCACTGTCATTGCCCACGTGCGCATTGAAGTCCCCCAGTAGGACAATGGAGTCTCCAAGAGGAGCACCCTCCAGCACCCCAGTCAGAGACTCCAAAAAGGGTGGGTACTCTGAAACATCATTTGGTGCATAGGCACAAATGATGGTCAGGACCCGTTTCCCAACCCGAAGGTGCAGGGAAGCAACCCTTTCATACACTGGGGAAAACTCCAATATAGAGGCAGCAAGGTGGGGCGATACAAGAATACCCACCCCTGCTCGTCGCCTCTCGCCCGGGGCAACTCCAAAAAAGGCCAAGCTCCAGCCCCTCTCCAGGAGACTGGTTCCGGAACCGGAGCTGTGTGTTGAGGTGAGGCTGACTATATCTAGCCGGTATCTCTCAACCTCGTACACCAGCTCAGGCTCCTTCCCCACCAGATAGGTGACATTCAGCGTACCAAAAGCCAGTTTAGAAAGCTTGGGATCAGTTTGCCAAGGTCTCCGCCTTTGACTGCCACCTAATCCACATAGCACCGGACCCCCATGATCCCTCCTGCAGGTGGTGAGCCCACTGGAGGGTGGACCCATGTAACTCCTTCGGGCTGAGCTCGGCTGGGTCCCATGGGTGAAAACCCGGCCACCAGACGCTAGCCATCGAGCCCCCCACCCACCCGGCCTGGCTCCAGGGTGGGGCCCCGGTAACCCCATACCAGGCGGGGTACACTGAATCCTTGATATAGAATTTATCATGAGAGTCTGTTGGATCGTTCTTAGTCTGGCCCTTCACCCAGGACCAGTTTGTCTTGGGTGACCCTATCAGAGGCAAATTGCCCCGGACAACATAGCTCCTGGGATCACTGGGGCACACAAACCCCCCCACCACGATAAGGTGACGATCCATGAGGATGTTATTATCCATATTATTTGAAAAGATGTTATCAATGAGTGTAGCACAGTGAGATGTAATATCTTTATCAATTTCTCTTTCTAATACCCAAGGCCACACAGCTATTGCTCACAGTAGTGTAATATTTGCTGAATCAACCCACACTATATATTTTGTATCATTCATTAATACTCCCATACATGACATATTGTACTGAAGTATGGGGAAATACATATAAAACAAACATATCCAGTCTTTATGCTTCAGAAGAGAGCCATTAGAATAATAAACAAAGCTGCTTACAGGGAACCAACAAACCCACTTTTTCTTAAATTAAAAGCTCTCAAGTTGAAAGATCTGGTTGACTTTAAAACTGCAGTAATAATGTTTAAAGTGAAGAATCTATCTACAATGAGGAGTCTGTCAGTAATTGTGAAGATTGGGCGGTGCGGTGGAGCAGTGGTTAGCACTGCGGCAGCACAGCAACTCACCCTTGGCCATGGGATCCCTGGTTCGATCCCAGCCCCTGACCAACAGTGATCTGTGTGGAGTTTGCATGTTCTCCCAGTGTCTGTGTGGGTTTACTCCGGGATTTCTCCGGTTTCCTCCCACAGGCCAAAAACATGCAGGTTAGGTTAACTGGAGACTCTAAATTGGCCCTAGGTGTGAATGTGTGTGTGAATGGTAAAGGGATAGCACCATACCGTGGCTGCTTCATCCATCCAGGTAGATGCCCTCAATTTCCCCTCTGGGGATCAATAAAGTATACAATGTGGAGCGTGTAAAAAATGAGGCTGATTTGGTTCAAGCGGTTTATTACACGACTCACACAAAGAGCATAGACAGAATGGCATACAAGTAGGAACTCTTCCCTTAAATAACATGACATCCTTCTAGACTCTTCTCACACACAAAAGATAATCTCCCCCGACTGCAGTCAGTCCATTCATCCTTGACACCTCCCTGTTATCTTACTAGGGCATCTAGAAACTTCTCACACACAAAAGGTTAACTTCACGTCCTTTGTTCCTGTCTAAGGTGGTAAACCATTATGCACTCCCCAGGTTGCCACACCACCACCCCCAGCAACTTAGATAGGACAAAAGGGTAACAGTCCACATGCTGTGATAGAACCATTAACATCAGTCCACATGCTGTAGAACAATCAACATCAGTCGGCATGCTGCTTGGGCTTCAGTCTTCTGCCGTATCTGCTGTAGCCAGGATTCGCTGCCTCCGTGGCGCTGCCATGCTGGGGGGCTGATGTCTGGGGGTGAAAACCTTTTGACTGTCCGTGTGGGTGCTCTGGAGAATCTTTTCTCTGGGAAGCACCCCGTGGGGGTCTTCCACGCCGAGGGGCCCTCGCCAACAGCACTTGCTCGTCAGCCACAACAAAAGCAGGTTTGAGTCTGTCTATGCCAATTTTTTCCTTCCTACCCCCCAAATCTAGCAAAAAATGCTCATCCCCTGTTTCCAGCACTCTAAACGGTCCATCATAAGGTGGGCGCAGTGGGGGGCGGTGGGCGTTGTGTCTGACAAACACGAACTCCGCGTTTTTCAAAGCTTTAGGCACAAAAACAAGTGGAAAACTTTGGTGGGCAGGGCTCGGCAATGTACTTGAGTCTATGCAACGCTGCAGCAGCTGAGATGGGGAGCTGTCCGGCGCAGGATTATCTGGCAGAAACTCCCCAGGCAGCCGGAGTGGTTGTGCAAAAACAAGTTCTGCTGGGGAAGCTTCCAGATCCTCTTTAGGCGCAGAACGTAACCCCAATAAAACCCATGGTAGCCTGTCTACCCAATTTGCATCCGTCAGTGAAGCCCTCAGAGTCGCTTTTAACGACCTATGAAAACGTTCGCATAACCCATTAGCCTGCGGGTTGTACGCGGTTGTGCGGTGAATTGAGACACCTAGGCTGCGGGCCATGGTTGACCAGAGTTCAGAAACAAATTGAGAGCCTCTGTTGGACGTAATGTCCGACGGAACTCCAAAACGCGCCACCCATGCTGTTAAAAACGCGCGCGCCACCTCCTCGGCCGTGGTTGCCGCCAGCGGAACCGCTTCTGGCCAGCGCGTAGTGCGGTCCATCATTGTCAGGAGATGCGTGTTCCCCTGTGATAGTGGAAGGGGGCCTACGAGGTCCACGTGGACATGGTCAAACCTCTTAGCCGGGATGCGAAATGGCTCCAAAGGAGCCTTCGTGTGTCTGTGAACGTTGGCTCGTTGGCACGCCACGCAGGCTGCCGCCCACACTTTCACTTGTTTGCGAAAGCCCGGCCACACATATTTCTCTCCTACCATTTTGACCGACGCCCGCACCCCTAGGTGTGCCAAAGAGTGAACCAACTCAAACTCACGGCAGCGCCATGTGGCCAGAACCACAGGCCGTGGGCGACCCGTGGAGACGTCGCAGATTAAGGGGGGAATGCCGTTAAGCAGCGTCCTCTTCTCCAGCCTTAACCCTGTTGGTCCAGACTAGAGCGCACGCACGTCCGCGTCACTAGCCTGCTCCGCGGCCATGGCTGCGTAATCCAACCCTACACAGACCGGGGCCACAACGGCGCGCGAGAGGCAGTCTGCCACCACATTCAGTTTGCCCGACACATGCTGAATATCGGTAGTAAACTCTGAGATTGCGGCCAGCTGCCTCTGCTGCCGGCCCGACCAAGGTTCTGAAACTTTGGCCATCGCGAATGTTAGTGGCTTATGGTCAACGAACGCAGTAAAATTGCGCCCTTCCAGCCAGAACTGGAAATGGCGACTCTCTGTCGAACGCGCTGTATTTACGCTCATTGTCGCGCAAGGTTCTGCTGAAAAAGGCAAGTGGCTGCCAAGCCCCGGGGACGCGCTGCTCCACAACAGCCCCTATGGCCACATCTGAGGCGTCAGTGGTGAGGGCTATGTGGCCCATTGGGTCTGGATGTGCCAACAATGCGGCATTTGCCAGGACTGCTTTAACTTCCGAGAACGCCTGCTCTCGTTCCGGGGTCCATTCAACCTTATTCGCGGGTTTCTGTTTTTTGAGTGCAGTGTACAATGGCTGCATGAGCTGCGCTGCGCGGGGAAGGAAACGGTTATAAAAGTTCACCATTCCCAAAAATTCTTGTGGCGCCCTGACCGTTTGTGGTCGGGGAAAATCTGTCACTGCGCGCACTTTGTCAGGCAGCGGAACCGCTCCTTCGGGAGAGACGCGGTGCCCTAAAAAATCAATCCCCGTCACCCCGAACTGACATTTCGCTGGATTGATTATTAAACCGTGCTCTTCCAACCTACGGAAAACCGTCATGAGGTGGGTTTCGTGTTCATCTTCGGACGCGCTGGCAACCAAGATATCGTCCAGGTAGACGAACACGAAAGGGAGATCGCGCAGCACTGCATCCATCATGCGTTGGAACGTCTGTGCTGCCCCTTTAAGCCCAAATGGCATGCGCAAGAACTCAAATAAACCAAATGGAGTTATTACCGCTGTTTTGGGTATGTCCTCAGTGCGCACTGGGACTTGGTGGTAACCACGAACCAAATCTATCTTAGAAAAAATGCACGCTTATGCGAGGTGAGCGGAAACATCCTGAATGTGGGGAACTGGGTAGCGGTCATGCGCTGTAGCGTTGTTTAACCTGCGGAAATTGCCGCAAGGTCGCCACGAACCTTCAGCTTTAGGGACCATGTGTAGCGGGGAAGCCCATGGGCTGTTTGAGCGCCTGATGATGCCTAACCTCTCTAGGTTAGCGAACTCCTCGCGCGCTATGGCCAGTTTAGCTGTGTCCAAGCACTGAGGTCTTGCAAAAACGGGCGCCCCGGTGGTGGTGATAAAATGCTCCACCCCATGTTTAGCGATAGCTGCTGAAAACATCGGGACTGTGAGTGCTGGGAACTGAGTGAGCAGTGTGTGGAACTTACCGCATGCTGCTGTGACGTTGGCTTGTGCTGTTGGCCGGGTCACTCGAGCTATACAGGGAAGAGAGTCAAAAGACAGTGCATTAACCAGGCGCCTGTTAGCAACATCTACCAACAACCCATGTGCACATAGAAAATCAGCCCCCAGTATATGGTAATCCAATGCTGCTACAACAAAAGTCCATTCAAATGTACGACTGTGTAGAGACAAGAGCAGAGTCCTCTCACCAAAGGTCTTAATGTCTGAGCCGTTTGCTGCTGCCATCTCGGGGCCGCTGGCTCCTGCCAGCCGGTCAGCGTAGGTCGGCCGGATGAAACTCCTCTGTGCGCCGGTGTCCACGAGGAAATGCCTCCCCGAGTGTGCGTCCGTCAAATAGAGCAGCTTGTTCTCCTCCCCGAGGGTCGCGGCTGCTACCGACCCCCGGTCTTGGCGTTTCCCCAGCGCTTGAACTGGCACAGTGGTATACATTTGCGTGCCCTTTCTACAAAGCGGCGATGGTAGAAGCAAAGCGTGTCACCTCCACGTTCCTTGGCCCCCACTGCTGCTGCCATCGGTGGTTCTGCTGCTGCTGTCGGCGGCTCCTCGCCTCCTCGTGTCAACGTGCCGGGCTCCGTCGCTGCCGCAATGGTCACGAAAGCCTTGGTGGCGACGATGATCTGGTCTGCCTCTCGGGCTAGCACACGATAGTCCCATTTGGCCAGCAACGACGAATTGGCCAGGGCCGCTCTTGCCGCTGTCGGAAGGTTCCTGAGGAAAATGTGGGTGAAGATGAAGTGGTCGTCGTCCGTGCCCTTTAACCTCAGCATCTTCTCCATCATGTCCACGGCCGAACCGTCTCCCAACTCGGTCCGCGTCAGAAGCCTCTCTGCTCTCTCACCATCCAAGAGCGTGTAGTGCTGGATGAGGGCAGCCTTCAGCGCATCATATTTGCTGTCGGCTGGTGGCTGATTGAGCAGGCTCTCGATGTGCTGAGCCGTGCTGGCATCGAGCGCTGCGACCACATAGTAGAATTTTGTATCATCCGCCGATATCGCTCGGAGGGCGAACTGTGCCTCGGTTAGGTGGAACCAGGAGCGCGGGTTGTGCTGCCAAAAATCAGGTAGTTTGATCGCTACAGCGCACGCGAAGCTGGGGGGTCCAGTCGAGGTTGGCTCCGGGGATCTTCCGTCGTATTCCATGATTCGTCTTGGGTCACCAGTGTGGAGCGTGTAAAAAATGAGGCTGATTTGGTTCAAGCAGTTTATTACACGACTCACACGAAGAGCATAGACAGAATGGCATACAAGTAGGAACTCTTGTGGAGATGTGTTGAAGGACGAGACTGAGTTTATTCCTCAGGTTCAGCTTTATTCACAATCACATACTCTAACATTCCAAAGCAGAAAAAGAGGGTGAATCTTCTCACATCTGTCCTTTTATACCCAGGACATCAAGCATACAGTCACATGGTGTTTAATCAAACATACAGTCACATGGTACTTAATCCCAGTCACAATGTAACTTCCCCTGATCTTAACACTATCCACCCCCAAGTCTCCGGTGGTCAGGAAATCTCTCAAGGCCATCTCCTTGAAACAAAAGGCCAAATCTCACACCCTCCTGTTACCTCTAGGAGGCTCAGTCCCTTTGTTCCCCTGAGACGTGAAGCACACAATAAACATACAGCAATATATCTGTGGAGCATATGAAACCAACATATGTGCCCCACATGACCCCCCCCCCCACAAACGTCTAGGATGGAACAACATAACTAAAGATGCGTGTCATAATAAAATCACTACATATCAGTCCATATGCCGCTTAGGCCTCAGTCTTCTGCCGTACTTGCTGTAAACCGGCTTTACTGCCTCCGCAGTGTCTTCCTGCTGTGGGGCTGCTGCCTGTGGGTGGAAACTGTTAGTCAATCTCTGTGGGTGTTCTGGGGAATGCTCTCTAGGGGGTCTGCCGCGCCGGGGAGCCCTCGCCAACTGCACAGCTTCGTCAGCCATCATAAAAGTGGGTTTGAGCCTGTTTATGCCAATCACTTCCTTTCTGCCTCCCAAATCTAGCAAAAAATGTTTCTCTCCTGTTTCCAGCACTCTAAATGGTCCACCATAAGGCAGTCACAAGTTTGGGCGATGGGCATCATGTCTGACAAAAACAAACTCCGCATTTTTTAAAGCTTTAGGCACAAAAACGCGTTGGAAGCTGTGATGAACTGGGCCAGGAAGCGTGCTCGATCCCGTGTCGCTCTGCAACCGCTGAGCGGGGGGGCACTCTGGCGCAGGATTATCCGGGAGAAACTCCCTGGGCAGCCGAGTGGCTGCGCAAAAACTAACTCAGCTGGGGAGGCTTTTAAATCCTCTTTAGGTGCAGAACGCAACCCCAATAAAACCCATGGTAGCCTGTCTACCCAATTTGCATCCGTAAGCGACGCTCTGAGGGCTGCTTTCAATGACCTATGGAAACGTTCGCATAAGCCATTAGCCTGCGGGTTGTACATGGTAGTGCGGTGAATCGTTACCCCCAGGCTGCGGGCCATCGCTGACCAGAGCTCGGAAACAAATTGAGGACCTCTATCGGACGTAATGTCCGACGGAACTCCAAAACGCGCTACCCATGCTGTTAAAAATGCGCGCGCCACCTCCTCGGCTGTGGTTGATGCCAATGGGACCACTTCCAGCCAACGCGTGGTGCGGTCCACCATTGTCAAAAGGTGTGTGCACCCCTGTGACGGCGGGAGGGGGCCTACGAGGTCGACATGCACATGATTGAACCGCTTAGCCGGGATGTGAAAAGGCTCTAAGGGAGCTCTAGTGTGTTTGTGTATTTTGGCTCGCTGACAAGCCACGCAGGCTGTTGCCCACTCCTTGACTTGCTTGTGCAGGCACGGCCATACAAATTTCTCTCCTACCATTTTGACCGACGCGCGCACCCCCGGGTGCGCCAGAGAATGAATCAAGTCAAAAACGCGGCGGCGCCTCGCAGCTGGTACAACCGGACGCGGTCGTCCAGTGGAGACATCACAGATTAGGGGGGGCATACCGTCTTGCAGCACCCTGTTCTCCAGCCTTAACCCTGTTGGTCCAGACTGGAGCGCGCGCACGTCCGCGTTGCTACCCTGGTCCGCGGCCATGGCTGCAGAGTCTGCCCCCACGGGGCCTGGAGCCGCCACAGCACGTGAGAGGCAGTCTGCCACTACATTATATTTACCTGCCACATGCTGGATATCGGTAGTAAACTCCGATATCGCGGCCAGCTGTCTCTGCTGCCAGCCCGACCAAGGTTCTGAAATCTTGGCCATCGCGAAAGTCAGCGGTTTGTGGTCCACGAACGCGGTGAAACTGTGTCCTTCCAGCCAGAACTGGAAGTGGTGGATGGCCAAGTGGAGAGCTAACAACTCCCTGTCGAATGCGCTGTATTTTCGCTCGCTATCGTGCAAGGTTTTGCTGAAAAACGCGAGCGGTTGCCAGGCCCCAGCCACGTACTCTTCAACAACCGCCCCTATGGCCACATCTGACACGTCAGTAGTGAGCGCCATGCGGGCCGTTGGGACTGGGTGTGCCAACAACGCAGCGTTTGCCAGGGCTGATTTGACTTGAGAGAATGCGCGCTCCCGCTCAGGAGACCATTCGATTTTATTCGTGGGTTTTTGTTTTTTTAGTGCAGCATACAATGGTTGCATGAGCTGCGCTGCGCGGGGGAGGAAGCGGTTATAAAAATTAACCATTCCCAAAAACTCCTGTAACGCTTTGACCGTTTGTGGTTGGGGAAAATTTGTTATTGCGCGCACCTTATCGGGCAGAGGGACCGCTCCTTCTGGCGAAACGCGATGCCCTAAAAAATCAATCTGCGCCACCCCGAACTGACACTTCGCTGGGTTGATTATTAACTCGTGCTCTGCCAACCTCTGGAAAACTGCTGTGAGGTGGCTTTCGTGTTCGTCTTCGGACGCGCTGGCTACCAAAATGTCGTCCAGGTAGACGAACACGAAGGGGAGATCGCGCAGGACCACGTCCATCATGCGTTGGAACGTCTGCGCAGCGCCCTTAAGCCCGAACAGCATGCGCAAAAACTCAAAAAGCCCGAAAGGAGTTATTACCGCTGTTTTGGGTATGTCCTCAGCGCGCACTGGAACCTGGTGATAACCGCGTACCAAGTCTATTTTAGAAAAAATGCGCGCCCCCGCCAAATGAACCGAAAAATCTTGGATGTGCGGGATCGGGTAGCGGTCGTGCGCTGTAGCGTTATTCAACCTGCGGAAATCACCGCAAGGTCGCCACGAGCCATCAGCCTTTGGGACCATGTGCAGCGGTGAAGCCCATGGGCTCTTCGAACGCCTGATGATGCCCAGTCTTTCCAGGTTGGCGAACTCCTCGCGCGCTATGGTCAGTTTAGCTGAGTCCAAGCGCCGAGCTTTTGCAAAAATGGGTGGGCCGGTGGTAGTAATAAAATGTTCCACCCCATGTTTAGCCACTGTCACCGAAAACGTTGGGATCGTGAGTGCTGGGAACTGAGTGAGGAGTGTGTGGAACTTACCACCTGCAGCTGTGACGTTGGCTTGTGCAGTCAGCGGGGCCACTCGAGCTGTGCAGGGAATAGAGTGAAAGGAGAGTGCATTAACCAGACGTCTGTTAGCAAGATCAACCAATAAACTATGTGAGCACAAAAAATCAGCCCCTAACATGTTGAAATTGACTGCCGCTACAACAAAAGTCCACTCAAATGCACGGCCCTGCAAGGACAGAAGCAGAGTCCTCTCACCGAAGGTCTTAATCGCTGAGCCGTTCGCTGCTGACACCTGGGGACCACTGGAAGGCGCCAGCCGGTCCGCGTAGGAAGGCGTGATGAAGCTCAGCTGGGAGCCTGTGTCCACGAGGAAATGCCTCCCCGAGCGTGCATCCTTCAGGTAGAGCAACTTGTTCTCCTCCCCGAGGGCCGCAGCTGCTACCGACCCCCGGTCTTGGCGTTTCCCGAGCGCTTGAAATGGCACAGTGGAATGCACTTGCGCGCCCTCTCTGCAAAGCGGCGATGGTAGAAGCAAAGGACGTTGTCCGCTCTGTGTCGCCTGGCCCTTGCTGCTGCTGTCGTCGGTGAGTCTGGTGCTGCAGCCTCTGGCCCCATGCCGTCTCCGGACGTTGCACCTAGCTCTGCTGCCGCGGCCGAAGCCGCGCTCCGTTTGTGGGCGTCGACGAGTCGTTGCGCCTCCTGGCTCAGCTCATGGTAGTCTTGCCGGGCCAACAGAGGTGAACCGGCCAGGGTCACTCTCACCGCTGACGGTAGGGTCCTGAGGAAAAGGTGGGTGAAGATAAAGCTGTCATCTTCGGAGTCTCTCAACCTCAGCATTTTCCCCATCAGGTCTGCGGGTCTGTCGTTCTCAAACTCCGTCAACGCCAGGAGCCCCTCTGCTCGCTGTTGCACCGAGGGGGTGAAGTGGCTGATAAGCACAGTCTTCAATGCGCTGTACTTGTCGCTGTCCGGTGGGTGGTTGACCAGGTTCTCCACCCTCTGGACTGTGTGGTTGTCCAGCTTCGCCACCACATGGTAGAACTCTGTGTCGTCTCTCGAGATTCTCCAGAGGTTGAACTGCGCCTCGACCGCGCTAAACCAGGAGCGCGGACTATTCTGCCAGAAGTCCGGCAGCTGGAACGTGGCGGCATTCGTCAGGCTGGCTTCTGATGAGTCCGGCTTGGGAGAATTACTTCTGTTCATGCTTCGTCGTAAGGTCACCAGTGTGGAGATGTGTTTAAGGATGAGACTGAGTTTATTCCTCAGGTTCAGCTTTATTCACAATCACATACTCCAACATTCCAAAGCAGAAAAAGAGGATGAATCTTCTCACATCTGTCCTTTTATACCCAGGAGATCAAACATACAGTCACATGGTGTTTAATCAAACATACAGTTGCATGGTACTTAATCCCAGTCACAATGTAACTTCCCCCGATCTCAACACCATCCACCCCCAAGTCTCCGGTGGTCAGGAAATCTCTCAAGGCCATCTCCTTGAAACAAAAGGCCAAATCTCACACCCTCCTGTTACCTCTAGGAGGCTCAGTCTCTTTGTTCCCCTGAGATGGAAGCACACAATAAACATACAGCAATATAACTGTGGAGCATATGAAACCAACATATGTGTCCCACACTCTTCCCTTAAATAACATGACATCCTTCTAGACTCTTCTCACACACAAAAGATAATCTCCCCCGACTGCAGTCAGTCCATTCATCACACACAAAAGATAATCTCCCCCGACTGCAGTCAGTCCATTCATCCTTGACACCTCCCTGTTATCTTACTAGGGCATCTAGAAACTTCTCACACACAAAAGGTTAACTTCATGTCCTTTGTTCCTGTCCAAGGTGGTAAACCATTATGCACTCCCCAGGTTGCCACAACAAAATCAAAAAAAAAAAAAAATAAAATCAAAAAGATAAAAAGTGGCATATTTATGAAGAAAAAATTGGCAAAATTGTGAGAATAAAAATTAATGAATTTAAAAGAAAAGAAACTCGCAAATTTAGAGCAAATATCCTATTAAGTGAATTTTTGGGGTGCCAAACACACTTAACATGTACTGTTATACAGTATATCTGCAGTGCATGATTTGTCAACTGAGTATAAAAACAAAGAAATACTGGTGATATTTAAAAAAAGTAACATTTTCTCTCTCATCTGTCACTTTTAGTTCTCGTAAATTTGTCGCTTTTTCTTCTTAAATTTGCCAATCCGCCTCTTAAATTTGCTTCACCACCCAGTACCAGAGCCCAGGAAATACTTTATTTTGAAACTCAAACTGAGCGGAAGTTACTGTTGTTAGCTTTAATGCTAACTTGTTAGCTTTGTTGCTTCCCTTTGTCAGATAACTGACTTCCGTTTTCATGGTTTCTCCAGATTTCTATGATTTACTTTTCAGTAAGGCGAAGTGGTTCTGATAAATAGTAGGTGTCATTGGGTATTTTCGCAAAGTTTCTATTAAACGCCCCTAGATTTTAGCGAGAACATAGAGTGAATTCGCTCTGCTTCATCCTTGAAAACACCGCTGTTTACCTAACTAGCTGGCTAGCAGCAGCCAGCTGAGTTAAATCATGTTTCGGTTCTTGAATGACGTTGACGACGACGATCCCTTCATGATGTAAGTGTTGTTGTGAGGAGGCTTTTTCTGAGATTGTGATTTGTCTTTTATAAGCGGTTGGTAACGACATTCGGGCTGGAGAAGTAATTTTCATTGTGTGTTGGAGCAGGTAGATGCTGTAAACCAGCTGTGGGCCTGCAGTGGTCCACCATGTTGGATAGATGGCAACATAAAGCTGTGACTATTCAACAAGATTTCTAGGAAGTCAGTTGCTGCAGTAGTCTATAAGCTTTACTTTCATAACTACATTCATGTTTTAAAGCATTGTTATTATGTAGTAGGTGCTACTTATCTAGTCTATTCTTGTCTTATCTAGTTGGGTTTGTTTACATACTAGGTCAAATATGACCATGCCATTAAAATGAAGACATTTTAATAGTTTTAAAAGAGAGTCCATTGGATTTTTTGATGTTCAAATTAAAATGCTGTTGTTCTCCTTGTCTTTAACAAGAACTGCATATACACGTTTCTATTTCTTGGAGACGTTAACCTACTTCACAGGTGTCAAACTCATTCCATGGAGGGCCAAGACCCTGCAGGTTTTACCTCCACCCAGTGTCTTCAACAGGTGATTTCACTGAATTTCTTCCCACTGATTGCTGATCAGTGAAAACACCTGCTGAAGACACTGGGTGGAGGTAAAACTTGCAGGGTCTTGGCCCTCCATGGAATGAGTTTGACACCCCTGACCTACTTCATGACATTTGGTTCATCTATGTATATTCTATGACATAGAGGTGTAACATTTAGACATGCTCAGATACAGTGGAGATCAAAATTAGAGAACAATGTATTACTGACACTCCGGCAAAAAACACGTTTTTTCTGTTGTTAACATGTCTGTAACAAGACATATCAAGCACAAAATCTCACCACAGTCTGAAGTCTGTGAATTTCCAGTTTAACGCCTCCCTGAAACGGGCAAGTTTGGACAGACTGTTGGTAGCTACATAAGCATTCCTGCTTAGCCTGATTGGTTATAACATTAACCAATCAGATGGATACTCTTGGCTACCTCTGGGGAAGAGGGAGGAGTCGAGGAGCAGTAGGATTGAGGCAGAGCGGGTTGTGGTAGCGGCAAAGAGTGAGCGGAGAGAGGTGAGGGACTCAATTTGAATGTCATCACATTCAAATTGAGCTGCTCTCAGCTCACTTCTTCGGCGGACGGGACATCACACTGTGAGCTGAAAGCAACCACATTCAAATCAGGTCACACCCCCCCCCCCCCCGCTTAGTCGCTGGTGGACAAGGGACTGGTTGTTAGTCAAAAGTAAACACATATTTGGCAACTACACGTTTATCTCTTGCCTCGACCGTTTCAGAAAAATGTTTTGCTATTTACTTTTGAAAATATAGGCAACACGGTGGCGCAGTGGTTTATCACTGTGGCAGCACAGTTTTACCCTCGGCCGGGGGACCGCGGGGATCATGAGATCGTGGGTTCGATCCCAGCCCCCGACCAACAGTGAGCTGTGTGGAGTTTGCATGTTCTCCCCGTGTTGCGCGGGTTTACTCCGGGATTTCTCCGGTTTCCTCCCGCACACCAAAACATGTAGGTTTAGGGCGCTCGCGCACGCAGCGACCAGCAGCCGGTGGCTTGTCACCAGACTGCAAACCAAGTCTACCTACGGGTACAAATAAGTAACAAAAAAAAAAAACACTTGAACTTCCAGAAGTGTTGTGAACAGACTTGCAGCCCACCCACCAGGAGTCACGGCGACCAATCACGTGCAATCATGTGCAAGCCCTGCAGGTCGCTAATTAGAATATTCATAGATCTGCACATATTTAAGTAGGTGAAAGATTTAAAAACTCTTTCCAAGCAATTCTAAGGCAATGAAACTTTTTTTTTGTGGGTAAAATGCCACAGTATACTATTTTGAGCAATACATATTTGTTTTTGAGTTGGTTGTAGAGCCGCTGGAGTGCGTCTTTAATAATTGATTTATTCTGAAATATTGGTACTCTTCATTGTTCAGAATTCGATAGAATATCAGCTGTGGCTATACTGCTGCTGTACTAGCATGTTGGTTTTTTTTTTTAAATAACCAAGGCACTTCAATGCAAACATTTATTTTGTCCATCCATCTTTTACCGCTTGTCCAGGGATCTGGGTCGTGGGGGCATCAGTCCAGGCAGAGTAGCCCAGATTTTTGCCCAGTTCTCATAGCACCATAATCTCCATGATCCCTCCTGCTGGTGGTGAACCCACTGGAGGACGGACCCATGTGCCTTCTTGGGTACACTGAGTCCTTGATGTAACTTTCTTATGGAATCCACTGGACCACTCTTAGTCTGGCCCTTCACCCAGGACCTGTTTGCCTTGGGAAACCCTACCAGGGGCAAGGGCAAGTTGCACCTGACAACATAGCTCCTGGGATCATTCAAGCACTGAAACCCCACCACGATAAGGTGGCAATCCACGGAGGGGCATTTATTTTGTAAAAAAAAAAAAAGGCAGTGAGCAAAATTAGAAAACGGTGACCACTGTCAGAAGAGAAGATTTAAACAATGTTTTTTATGGCTATATGATTAAAAAAATAATAGGAAGTGTAGAGGCCCTTGCTTTGAATGACTTCAGCACATCTGCGCCCACATGACATCGCTAGTTTTACACACTTTGGGTTCAGTCTTTCCCAAGTTTGATGCTGAACATATTGTCTCCCATCAGACCCAAATAAATTGAACTTGAGGCCTGATCAGAGTCTCTCCTATGGGAAAACGTTTGCGTTCTGTAGACTGTTTGCGTACACAACAGTATTCAGAGTGTTTTTTGAGCCACTGCAGCTGCCATGCAGCCGCCGCATTTCACGCATATGCAGTGAAAGTAATCTGCAATTCACATGCCCGTACTGTCAATGGCAGCCAAGAGCCACCAAACTGATTTGAACAGCTGAAATCCAAACACAAAAGAAGAGCATGGTGGCGGATGTTTTAAATGGTGGAAGCAATAGAGGTACATGAATACAATGACAATCAAGATGAGTGGCAGTGTTTTGTGGCAGAGGAAGAAAGCAGAAGGGCAAAAAGACAGACATTTGTTCACCCAGTATTGTCAGATTGCTCAGTACTTCCTTCTGGTGGAAGTTTCTGGGCACATGCACAGTTCACTGCAACCATTTGTGTACTTGTCCGTGTGTTCACTTTTTTGGGGCTGCATGCGCTTGGTCAGTGCTCACCCTCGGTTTGCGCATGAATGCGTCCACTACACTCGTTTGTGTACCAATACATTTTTGCCACCATGAACTGAAGTGCACTTTGGACTACTTCTCCTCTGTCTACACAACATGCTCCTCAGCCAAGACAAGTCTAGCCTTTTTTTTAATATCCCCCGCTGGACGAAACCCAAAGGGGTCGAAGAACACTTTGGGCGAAGGCCGAAGGGGGTTTGTTTATGTTATGGGTTTGTCTGTCTGTCCCACTATTGTGAAATAGATAGATAGATGTACTTTATTGATCCCAAACTGGGAAATTACAGTGTAACAGCAGCATGACAGTTGACAACCAAACAACAGAAACACACACATGACAGACAAAGGGATTACCCATGGAAAGTAAAAAACTAACACGACTATAAAACCTATATACATCATAGCTTAATATATGATGACCCGTATAAACACATGAATCAACCTATTGCACAAAGAAGGACTATCAGGAGCAGAGTGAAAAGTGATGTACCAGTTAGTCTGTAAGATGCAGTGCGGCAGCATAGCTATGCCAGAATACAACATCAATGAACTCTTCCTACAGTTTTGTTCCAGTTGTCTTGAAACTTGTTACCATGGTTTGATATACACTAAGGATGCGCATATCATAATTTGGTTCTGATCGGATGATTTTTGCAGGAGTTGTAGCCCCTGAACTATGACCTCTTATTTCACCTCACTTCATAGACAGTAACTCTTGTGAAATCAACTCTTACTACACTTTTGTTCTGATTGTTTTGAAACTTGGTACCATGGTTTGATGCACTCTGGTGATGTGCATCTTGCAATTTCACTCTCATCAAATGACCTTGACATCAGAGGTCAGATTTTCCCTAAATCTTCTAAACACAAAAATAACTAGAAAAGCACTCATAGAGCGCATACCTCTGCCAAGGCTCCTTCCGTTTCTCATGGATCACCTCCAAAATGTAATGGGCTTGTGTGTAGGCCTATCGCCACTTGTGGTGAAAATTGCATCGAAGTCTGTCCATTAGTTTTGGAGTTTTGTGGCTGACAGACTGTGAGAAGAGCCTTGTCTTAGGTATGCATTCCCAGATCATCCCCAAAATGTAATTGGTTCCTCTCTATGCCAAGAACCACCTCTGGTGAAAATTTCATCCAAATCCAGCCAGTATTTTTTGTGTAATCCTGCTGCACAAATAAAAACAAAGCCCTTGGTGTAGGTATGCACTCTCAGATCATCACCAAAATCTAATCATCTGTTCCCTGTGCCATTACACACCTTTCCTGAAAATTTTGTCAAAATCCGTTCATAACTTTTTGAGTTATGTTGGTAACAGACAGACAGACAAACAGACAAATGGCAGTAAAAGCATTACCTCCTTAGCGGAGGTAATAAACTCAAGTGTTGCTGTTGTGTCCATCTCCTCCATCTCCAAACTCCCAGGCTGCGGGCGTTGCAATTCATCGCACAACGGCGTACAACCCACAGGCCAATGGGTTATGCGAGCATTTTCATAGATCACTGAAAGCAGCACTCAGGGGTTCACTGACGGATGCAAATTGGGTAGACAGGTTGCCGTGGGTTTTATTGGGGTTGCGCTCCGTGGCAAAAGAAGATTTGGAAGCTTCCCTGGCAGAGAGCTTGTTTTTGCGCAGCCGCTATGGCTGCCCGGGGAATTTCTGCCAAATAATCCGGCGCCGGACAGCTGCCCGTCTCAGCTTTTGCAGCGTAGCACAAACGCAGGCACGCTGCCGGGCCCGGCCCACCACTGTTTTCCGCGTGCTTTTGTGCCTAAAACTTTGAAGAACGCGGAGTTCGTGTTCGTCAGACACGACGACCAGCGTCCTCCATTGCGCTTGCACACATGTTGAAAATGGCCCTATCTGACAATGTTAAAGAATCCTTTAAAAAATTCCTGGATCCAGACGGTGATCCGGATCATCCCCAAAATTTAATCAGTTCTTCCTTGTACCATTTCCAACAACGCCTGAAAGTTTCATCGAAATCCGTCCAAAACTTTTTGAGTTATCTTGCTAACCAACAGACAGACAAACAAACAGACAAACGCTGGCAAAAACATTACCTCCTCCGGCCTGCGGCCTGGCGGAGGTAACTACTGAAAGAAATGATGTAGGCTTTTCAAATCAAAACAGTAGTTGTATCTAATACACATCTTGGACGATTTACACCCTGACTTAACTGTGGGTTTGGGGTCAAGAGGTCAAAGTTCAAAGTAGGGCTGTGCGATATGAGCAGAATTTCATATCACAATATAAGCCATCTTATATCACGAGATATATATATCGGGGAAAATAAGTATTGAACACCTCAACATTTTTCTCATTAAACATACTGTATTTCTGATGGAGCCATTGACCTGAGATTTTCATCAGATATCAGTGACAACCCAAGTAATCCATACATACAAAAAAATCAAGGCAACTGTGTTCACAAAACAAGTTATGTTTAATAAAGTGGAATGACACAGGGAATAAGTATTGAACACATGAAGAAAGAGGTGCAAAAATGCACAGAAAGCCAAGAAACCAGCTGAACTCCATCAGAATTTAGGAAGCCATCCCATCCCCCATCAGTGCAAATTAATTTCAGCTGCTTAAGTCCTGACTGATACTTTAAAAATTCTATGAATATCAAATTGTCACACCACAAAGAACTCATGATAGGTAGTAGCAAAGAGCTCTCTCTAGACCTTTGCAACCTTATTGTTTCAAAACATCATGATGGCATTGGTTACAGGCACATTTCTAAACTGCTGAATGTTCCAGTGAGCACTGTTGGAGCCATCATTCAGAAGTGGAAAGAACATCATGTTACCATAAACTAGCCACAACTAGGAGCTCCTTGTAAGATTTCTGACAGAAGAGTCGAAAGAATTATCAGAAGAGTTATCCAAGAGCGGGCAGCATGGTGGAGCAGTGGTTAGCACTATGTCAGCACAGCAAGAAGGTCATGGGATTGATTCCACCCCTGACCATCGTGGGTTCGATCCCACCTCCAGACCATCGGTGACCCTTCTGTGTGGAGTTTGCATGTTCTCCCCGTGTCTGCATGGATTTACTCTGGGTACTCTGGTTTCCTCCCAGAGGCCAATGATATGCAGGTTAGGTTAATTGGCATCAACTGGGGATTCTAAATTGTCCTTTGATATGAATGTGAGAGTGAGTGGTTGTCTGTCTCTCTGTGTTGGCCCTGCGATGGACTGGGGAGCTGTCCAGGGTGTACCCTGCCTCTCGTCCAAAGACGCTGGGATAGGCTCCAGCCCTCCTGCGACCCAAAAAGGATTAAGCTGTAGAAGAAGATGGATTATCCAAGAGCCAAAGGCCAGTCATGAAGAGCTCCAGAAAGACCTGGAGTTAGCGGGTACTGCTGTTTCAAAGAAAACAATAAGTAATGCACTCAACCGAGCTGGGCTCTATGCCCACTCACCTTGCAAGACTCCATTGCTGAAGAAAAAGCATGTTGAAGCTCGTTTAAAGTTTGCTGCACAACATTTGGGCAAGACGGTAAAATACTGGGAGAATATAGTCAAGTCAGATGAGACCAAAATTGAACTTTTTGGATGCCACAGCACACAGCATGTTTGGAGGAGAAATGGAACTGCACATCCCATTATGGTGTGGGGGTGTTTTTCAGCACATGGTACAGGCAGACTTCATATACACTACCGTTCAAAAGTTTGGGGTCACTTAGAAATTTCCTTATTTTTGAAAGAAAAGCACTGTTTTTTTCAATGAAGATAACTTTAATCAGAAATACACTCTAATATCTAATATACATTGCTAATATGGTAAATGACTATTCTAGCTGCAAATGTCTGGTTTTTGGTGCAATAGCTACAAAGGTGTATAGAGGCCCATTTCCAGCAACCATCACTCCAGTGTTCTAATGGTACAATGTGTTTGCTCATTGCGTCAGAAGGCTAATGGATGATTAGAAAACCCTTGTGCAATCATGTTAGCACAGCTGAAAACAGTTTAGCTGGTTAGAGAAGCTATAAAATTGACCTTCCTTTGAGCAGGTTGAGTATCTGGAAAAAATTATTATTTCAAATGCAAATCATTATTTCTAACCTTGTCAATGTCTTGACTATATTTTCTATTCATTTTACAACTCATGGTGGTAAATAAGTGTGACTTTTCATGGAAAACACAAAATAATTGTCTGGGTGACCCCAAACTTTTGAATGGTAGTGTAACTGAAGGAAAGATGAATGGACAAATGTACAGAGACATCCTTGATAAGAACCTGTTGCCATTTGCCAAGATGCTGAAGATGAAATGAGGGTGGACATTTCAGCAAGACAATGATCCCAAACACACAGCCAAGGAAACTCTCAACTGCTTCCAGAGAAGGAAAATGCATAACCTGCAAACTAGTCGCCTTTCAGCAAAAATTGCCAAAATGAATCCCAAATATGTCACTCACGTGATTCATGTAGATCCGGAGATCCAAAGAGGTGGTGGTGGGGGGGGGGGTTGTGTGTGTGTGTGGGGGGGGGGGGGGCGCACCGGTTTCCCAGAGACGGAGCTTTCAGAAACGGGGGGGGGGGGGGGGGCACTCATCTTCTTCACAATAAAAAAAATATTTTTGGTGAAATGCATCAAGCGTCGTTATTTGGCCAATTACAATTAAGATAACTGCGTCGTCTTCCATCTTCGTTTTGCCACCGTCAGTGGGAGTTTGGAATTAAGTGTAGTGTGTGTTTTAAGTTGTTTTTTTTTTCGGAGGGAGCTTTCACGGACAAAACGAGTAGCAGAGGTGCCCGTTAATGTGAGGGGAACCGGGAACCATTGTCTCCAGCAAACAGTCAGAGTCCTGCAGACTCCATGCTACGAGAGTGAGTAAAATAAGTGCTCTTTTTCTTCTCGCTCTCAGATGCTCCAGCAGTTCAAAATTAATCTAATATGGCAGATTCATTTCCACTCTGTGCTGTGACTGTAGTTTCTCCACCAACTAATACAATATTAAATAATTTATGTTCATTTTTATGTATCTGGCAAGTTATAATGAACCAAATTCAAGAAGTCAATGGCTTAAATCCGTCAACAACATCCTTCAGCCTTGACACAAACTAAACCTGCCAGTATTTAGATTTCAAAATATGGGAGGTTTTTCCTGTTGTCTGGTTGGTGAGGAGTGTTCGAAAAATTGTGAGTATATACTGTTGAAATATAAGATCATTTTAGTTAATTTTTTCATTAAATATAATTTTATTAATACTTCTATATATTTCTTTGAAATCAGAGTTGAGTTTATTCTCTTCTGGCTCTGCAAAATTATGATCAAAAGTTTCAATTATGAGAAAAAAATTTAAATTTTACCATAAACTATTGAAAATTTATTAGAAAAACAGTAATTTCAATATGAAAATACACAAAAATTAGCCATAAAATAATCCACAAATTAATGAAAATAAAGTCTCAAATGTATATGAAGAGTCATAATTTTACAAAAGGAAATACAAATGTATGAGGAAAATGGTTGCAAATTTAGGTTAAAACAAATTTACAGAGGGGAAAAAGTAGAAAACGGTGGAAGTAGAAAATGGTTATAAATTTAGGAAAATAACCTCAGACTTTGAAGGCCAAGTCATTACTCAAGTATTTTTTTTAAAGTAGGTGCTTTAGTACTCTACTCAACTAGTAATTTTTGGGTGTCTACTCTGAGTAAAGACAACACTGCTTTTACATGAGTACGATTTCTGGCTACTATACACACCTCTGATCATATAATTTTAAGTATGCGTGAGTTAATTACTATAGTATTACAGTTTTTTTTCCCTTTGGGTGTCATGTGTTTTGGTCATTGTGTAAAGTAGTGTTTCATTATTTTATAGGATATTTATAGATTAATTTTACTGCTACTTTAATGTGTAGCATTGAAAGGTTGAAAAAATTAGTTTTAAGTGTTAAGTGTGTTAAACGCTGTTAATAAATGTGCTTTGTTATCTGAAGCAAGTGTTGTCTTTCCCTTTTATTTTCTTCTTAGAGTACACCAGAATGTTTAATTTACGTGTTAAAATTACAAATTTTTTCTTGGGGGGTGGGGGGGGGCAGACCCCCCCACTAGGGTTTAGTTTATCACCTTTTTCAACCCTTCTGAGCTTGCAGGTATGAAAATAAAACTGCTAGAATAGCCCAGTCAGTCACCTGACCTGAATCCAATTGAAAATCTGTGGAGCGAATTGAAGATCAGAGTTTATAAAAAGACACCAACGGAACCTTCAAGATTTAAAGTTTGTGTGGAAGAATGGGCTAAAATCACTTTTGAGCAATGCCTGTACCTAGTTTCTCCATACAGGAGACGTACACTGCACTGTATGTGTATTGCCGATATTCACCTTCTTGATTGATATCGTATATCCGTAAATAAGATATCGGCATTGGCCAGTTTTTTTTCTGGTGTGTCCTGGTTGTTTGGCATTGAAATTTGCCCTGAAAAGCAAAACTGTAGATTACAGCTGCAAATTCAGAAAACATCCAGGTTGGTCGACATTGGAGATCAAAATTGGACCACAGTGTATTAATACTTGATTTATTCAGAAATATTGTTATTCTTCATTGTTCAAAATTTTTCAGAATATCAGCTGTGGCTATACCACTGCTGTACTAGCATGTTTTTTTTAAATAACCAAGGCACTTCAACACAAACATTTATTTTGTTTAAAAAAAAAAAAAGTGAGCAAAATTGCAGTGACCACTGTGTCAGAAGAGAATTTTTTTAAACAATGGTTTTTTTTTTTTTTTGTTTTTGTTTTTTAGGGCTATAGGATTAAAAAATTGATAGGAAGAGGCCCTTGCTTTGAATGACTTCAGCACGTCTTCGTCCACAGGACATCTCTAGTTTCTCACACTGCTCTGGTTTGGGGAACAGGATTATGTGAAGACTCTCAATGGGGAATTGGTTCAACACTGCAGCTGGAATTACTCACCAATTTACTGCTGAACAGTGCAAGGATCTGTCTCGGCTCAGTGTCTCACCATTTAAGACAATTTGGACTCCAGGCTTACTCTGCAGTGACCAAACCTTTCACCAGCAGAAAGAATAAAAAGGCAAGACTTGCCTTTGCTGAGGAGCGTGTTGTGTGGACAGAGGAGAACTGGTCTAGAGTGCACTTCAGTGATGAGAGTAAGTTCAATTTGTTTGGGTCTGATGGGAAACAATATGTTCGGCGTCAAACTGGGAAAAGACTGAACCCAAAGTGTGTAAAGAAGTCAGTTAAATTTAGAGGAGGAAGTGTCATAGTTTGGGGGATGTTTTCTGCAGCAGGAGTTGGGCATCTTGTACAACTGCATAGCAAGGTGAATGCAAATGTTTATGTAAACTTCCTTTGGCAACATGCAATTTCTTCCCTACAATTGTCTCCCAGTCAGCCTGCAATTTTCATGCAAGACAGTGCCCCCTGTCACACTGAAAAATGGGTTAAATAGTTCCTTGAATCTAACAATACTAGTGTATGCCTGTGCATGCCCGTAGAAACCAAGTATAAGCAAGTATTTCTGTATGCCTGTAGAAAACAGGTGTAAGCAAGCATTTCTGCATGCCTGTAGGAAGTTACTGTTACCATGGCAACAGTAACCATGGTGATGCCTGCCTTTGATCTTTGATGTCACCACTCATTCAGTGATGCCTGCCTTTGATCTTTGATGATGTCATAGCGAGTCCTATGATTGTGACTCACAAACAGACAGAGATTTCTTGAATTATAGAGAGAATGAAATGGCCAACCCAGAGTTCATATCTCAACCCCATAGAGAATCTCTGGAAAATCCCTGGCGACAAAGTAATGGCTAAGAAACCCACTACAGTTACTGAACTGTGGAAGAGACTAAAAGAAGAATGGACCAAGATCAAAACAGAGCAGTGTGAGAAGCTAGTGATGTTCTGTGGGCACAGATGTGCTGAAGTCATTCAAGGCGAGGGCCTCTACACTTCCTATTAATTTTTGAACCCTATAGCCCTAAAGAAACATTGTTTACACTGTTTTCTTCTCTTCTGACACAGTGGTCATCCATCTATCCATCGATCTTCTTCCGCTTAATCCTTTTTGGGTCGTGGGGGGGGGGGGGTGCTGGAGCCTATCCCAGCATCTTTGGGCAAAAGGCAGGGTACACCCTTGACACTGTTCTCTAATTTTGCTCAGTTTTTTTTTTTAACAAAGTTTGTGCTAGAGTGCCTTGGTTATTAAAAACATACTAGTACAGCAGTGGTATAGCCACAGCTGATATTCTGTAAAATTATGAACAATGAAGAATAGCATGTTAGAATAATCAAGTATTAATACATTATTCTCTAATTTTGATCTCCACTGTATATATCACTTATTTTCTCCAGTACAACGTTTTTTACACTTTAAAAAAATAAGTTAACTGCACTCGAACTACAGCTATATATAATAGAGTGCAACAACAGAACTTAACAATATGCAACTCTATTCAGTTATAACATTGTGTAATTGCTTACCTTTGGTCAGCTGTATGAAGTCTCAGGTAGTATGCTGAAATGATGGACTTTCGCTCAGTACAGTGTGTTTCTGTTTTATGAGTGCATGTGCAGTAACCCAGGGTATGCTGTTCTGATAGGTATGCCAAAATATCAGAAGACCGGCCATCTTCTTATTTTCAGCATCTGTATTGGTCACAAATTCCACAATTAATTAATAGGATCCAGCCTTTATCATCAAGATAATTAAGTATTTTTACATGTGATTATTTTCCATTTTGCAGAAGAGATCTAAAGATTTTGATTTTTGATTTGAGATCTTTAGTACATTTAATATAATACAGCAGATCAGGGATGTACCCAGATTTTCGTGAATCTAAATATTCATTCATTATACAGGTGTTCGGGTTTCAAATGAGCTATTTTGATTTTTGCTTTTCCCCCAAACTGCTCATTATTTATCCCCCGCCAGTCAAAGACCAAAGGGGAATTATGTTATGGGGCAGTCCATCTGTCTGTCCCACTTTGGTGAAATCAACACCTCCTACAGTTTTGTTCCAATTGTTTTGAAACTTTGTACCAGGGGTTGCTATACACCAATGATGCGCATATTGCTATTTGACTCTGATTGGATGATTTTTGCAGGAATTATAGGTCATTTTTTTCCTAAATCTTGTGAACACAATAACTACTGAAAGAAATTATATACAGTGCTTCACTTTTTCCACATTTTTATTATGTTCCAGCCTTATTCCAAAATGGAATAAATTCATTTTTCCCTCAAAATTCTACGCATAATACCCCATAATAACAACATGAAAAAAGTCTTTTGAGATTTTGGCAAATTTATTAAAAATAAAAAAAAACAACTTAAGAAATCACATGTACATAAGTATCCACAGCCGTTGCTCAATACTTTGTTGATGCACCTTTGGCAGCAATTACAGCCTCAAGTCTTTTTGAATATGATGCCACAAGCTTGGCACACCTATCTTTAGGCAGTTTCGCGCATTCTTCTTTGCAGCTCCTCTCAATCTCCATCAGGTTGAATGGAAAGCGTCGGTGCACAGCCATCTTCAGATCTCTCCAGAGATGTTCAATTAGATTCAAGTCTGGGTTCTGGCTGTGCCACTCAAGGACATTCACAGAGTTGTCCTGAAGCCACTCCTTTGATATCTTGGCTTTGTGCTTAGGGTTGTTGTCCTGCTGAAAGATGAACCATCACCCCAGTCTGAGGTCAAGAGCGCTCTGGAGCAGGTTTTCATCCAGGATGTCTCTGTACTTTGCTGCATTCATCTTTCCCTCTATCCTAACTAGTCTCCCAGTTCCAACCACTGAAAAACATCCCCACAGCATGATGCTGCCACCACCATGCTTCACTGTAGGGATGGTATTGGCTTGGTGATGAGCAGTGCCTGGTTTCCTCCAAACATGACGCCTGGCATTCACGTAAAAGAGTTCAATCTTTGTCTCATCAGACCAGAGAATTTTGTTTCTCATGGCCTGAGTCCTTCAGGTGCCTTTTGGCAAACTTCACCAAACTTGCTACACAGGTATTCCTTGGGATCTTGACCTACGACTATGGGTTATTATTTTTGTTGTATATTAATAGATGATAGGCTTATCATAATTTGGTTCTTCCGCAATAATTTTATGTAAAAAGTTGAAAACTGCTCTTCTTCAGTAAGGATGTGTTCAGAGTCCCTTCGAGGGGAAAACATTTGCTTTCTGTAGACTGCATTTACATACACAGCAGTATTCAGTATAATCTGCAGTTCACATACCCATACTGTCGGCAGCAGCCAAGAGCCACCAAACTGATTTGAACAGCTGCAATCCAAACACAAAAGAAGAGTACAGTGGCAGACGTTTTAAATGGCAGAAACAATGAAGGGACATGGATGCAATGACGAGATGGACAGGAGCTTTTGCTGTTTAGTGGCAGAGGAAGAAAGCAGACAGGCAAAAAGATGGACCATTGCTTACTCAGTATTGACAGATTACTCAATACTTCCTCTGGTGGGAGTTTCTGGGTGCATGCGCAGTTCACTGTGACCATTTGCGTACTTATACATGCATTCATCTTTTTTGGAGGGGCTGCATGTGCTCGGTCAACAGTCACCCTCTGTGTAGGGTTTGCGCACGAATCCGTCCACTGCGCTAGTTCGCATACCAACGCGTTTTTGCCACCGTCAATTGGGCTTAACATATTGGGATCTTCAAAGAAAACGGTGGCAGGGATATTGTACTTGCCTTAGAGTGCTCTTGTAATAAAGGTATATACAAATTTGCATTTAACAAATTTACCCTACAAACAATCTAATAAACTAATAAATATTATGATTATTTCTTCCAGGGATCCATTTGCAGCCCACAGACAGCAGATGAGGACTATGTTTGAACCATTTGGGATGGAACCTTATGCTCTTGCTCCACAGATACAGCCACATCGTCCACTACGCAGACAGGTAACATGCTTATGCACTGATGATGATGGTACCATGTCTTTTTTGAATTTTCATGGTTCATAAGTAAACATGTTTCTTCCCCCTTTTTAGGCTGGCCCATTGGCTCCGTTTGGCATGATGGGAATGGTGAGTTAATGTTTTTATGACCTCTTTGAAAAATATCCATTAACTACATTTAAGGTTTTTTTCATAGCGTTGAGTGGAAAAACTTTGTATTGCATTAAATATATTTTTAAAATACAGTGGTGTGGAAAAGTGTTTGCCCCCTTCCTGATTTCTCATTTTTTTGTATGTTTGTCACACTTAAATGTTTCAGATCATCAAACAAATTTAAATATTACACAAAGATAACGCAAGTAAACATAAAATGCAGTTTTTAAATGAAGGTGTTTATTATTAAGGGGAAAAAAAATCAAACCTACAGGTACATCTCAAAAAATTAGATTATCATGAAAAAGTTCAATATTTTTTGTCATTCATTTCAGAAAGTTAAACCCATATATTATATAAATTCATTACACAGAAAGTGATATATTTCAAGTGTTTATTTTAATTTTGATGATTATGGCTTACAGCCCATGAAAACCCCAAATTCAGTTTTTCAAAAAATTAGAATATTACATAAAATTAATTTTAAAAATTTGTTTTTTATAACAATTGTGGACCGACTGAAAAGCATGTTCATGTACACACTCAGTACTTGGTCGGGGCTCCTTTTGGATTAATTACTGTATCAATGTGGCATGGCATGGAGGTGATCAGCCTGTGGTACTGCTAAAGGTGTTATGAAGGTCCAGGTTGCTTTGATAGTGACCTTCAGCTCGTCTGCATTGTTGGGTCTGGTGTCTCTCATCTTCCTTTTGACAATACTCCATAGATTCTCTATGGGGTTTAGGTCAGGAGAGTTTGCTGGCCAATCAAACACAGTGATGTCATGGTCATTAAACCAGGTTTTGATACTTTTGGCAGTATGTGTGTGTGTGGGGGGGGTGCGAAGTCCTGCTGGAAAATGAAATCAGCTTCTCCATAAAGCTTGTCAGCAGTGGAAAGCATGAAGTGTTGTTAAATTTCCTGGTAGATGACTGCACTGACTTTGGTCTTGATAAAACACAGTGGACAAACACCAGCAGATGACCTCTGTTCAGATAAAAGTAAATTTTGCGTTTCATTTGGAAATCAAAGTCCCAGAGTCTAGAGAAAGAGTGGAGAGGCACAGAATCTAAGTTGCTTGAGGTTTAGTGTGAAGTTTCCACAGTCAAGTGATGATTTGAGGAACCATGTCATCTGCTGGTGTTGGTCCACTGTGTTTTATCAAGACCAAAGTCAGCGCAGTCGTCTACCAGGAAATTTTAGAGCACTTCATGCTTTCTTCTGCTGACAAGCTTTATGGAGAAGCTGATTTCATTTTCCAGCAGGACTTGGTACCCCCCCCCCCCACACACACACACACACACTGCCAGAAGTATCACAACCTGGTTTAATGGCCATGGTGTCACTGTGTTTGATTGGCCAGCAAACTCTCCTGATCTAAACCCCATAGAGAATCTATGGAGTACAGTGGTACCTCTACTTACGAATTTAATTCGTTCCGGAAGAATTCTCGTAACGTGAAAAATTCGTAAGTAGAGGCGCGTTTTACATGTAAATGCCGTAATCCGTTCCAAGCCCCCAAAATTCGGGCATAAATTTTTTATAAATCGTAAAAACGCATCAAAACATGTAACAAATACATGTTACAATTAGATTACTGCACAATAAACATAAAATGAGAGTTTAAAATGAGAGAAAGAATAATAAAAGAGAAAGAATAATAAAAATTATGTTCATTTACCCTTTAACTGCTATCGTCGTCGACGTCGTCACCTTTTGCCTTCTGTGGTTCATGTTCTGATCCAAGGACGTTTGCTTTTGTCGGCTTGTAAGTGCTTCGTTTTGTTTTAATACCGTGCTGATCGTTGATGTATTACGGCCATATTCTTTGGCGAAATCAACCAAACGCATAAAGTTTTGGAAAAAAAAAAAACTTCGTGGCCAATGGGATACCAGGAAGATGCTAGGCGATAGCCAATGGCAGAGCAGCTACAGGTATGTTTACGTTCGGTAAACTACGGAAGCTGCGAGGAGCGCGTACTTTTTTGCCTTTCGTATCCTGAAATTTCGTTCGTAACTAGAGGCAATATTTTCCCGTTGAGGCGTCTCGTAACCTGAAAATTCCGTATGTAGAGACGTTCGTAAGTAGAGGTACCACTGTATTGTCAAAAGGAAGATGAGACACCAGACCCAACAATGCAGACGAGCTGAAGGTCACTATCAAAGCAACCTGGACCTTCATAACACCTCAGCAGTGCCACAGGCTGATCACCTCCATGCCACGCCACATTGATACAGTATTAATTCAAAAGAAGCCCCGACCAAGTACTGTGTACATGGACATACTTTTCAGTCAGTCCACATTTGTATTAAAAAAAACTATTTTTTTAAAATTAGTTTTATGTAATATTCCAATTTTTTGAGAAACTGAATTTGGGATTTTCATTGGCTGTAAGCCATAATCATCAAAATTAAAATAAATAAACACTTGAAATATATCACTCTGTGTAATAAATCTATATAATATATAGGTTTCACTTTCTGAAATGAGTGACAAAAAATATTGAACTTTTTCATGATATTCTAATTTTTTGAGATGTACCTGTACATGGCCCTACGTGAAGAAGTGATTGCCCCCCTAAACCTATCTGGTTGGGCCACCCTTAGCAGTAACAACTGCAATCAAGCGTTTGTGATAACTGGCAATGGGTCTTTTACCACGCTGTGGAGGAACTTTGGCCCACTCATCTTTGCAGGATTGTTGTAATTCAGCCACATTGGAGGGTTTTTGAGCATGAACCGCCTTTTTAAGGTCATGCCACAGCATCTCAATCGGATTCAGGTCAGGACTTTGACTAGGCCACTCCAAAGTCTTCATTTTGTTTTTCTTAAGCCATTCAGAGGTGGACTTGCTGGTGTGTTTTGGATCATTGTACTGCAGAACCCAAGTGTGCTTCAGCTTGAGGTCACGAACAGATGGCTGGACATTCTCCTTCAGGATTTTTTGGTAGACAGCAGAATTCATGGTTCCATTTGAATCGGTGAATTCAAAAGGGGCCCAAGTCCCCTTTGAAAAAGTGTGGACTTGGGCCCTTTTGGAATTCACCGATTCATTTACCACAGCAAGTCTTCCAGGTCCTGAAGCAGCAAAACAGCCCCAGACCATCACACTACCACCACCATATTTTACTGTTGGTATGATGTTCCTTTTCTGAAATACGGTGTTACTGTTACACCAGATTTAATGGGATACACATCTTTCAAAAAGTTAACTTTTGTCTTGTCAGTCCACGGAGTGTTTTCCCAAAAGTCTTGGAGATCATCAAGATGTTTTCTGGCAAAACTGAGACAAGCCTTTATGTTCTTTTTGCTCAGCAGTGGTTTTCATCTTGGAACTTTGCCATGCAGGCCATTTTTGCCCAGTCTCATTCTTATGGTGGAGTCATGAACACTGACCTTAAGTGAGGCAAGTGAGGCCTGCAGTTCTTTGGATGTTGTTGTGGGGTCTTTTGTGACCTCTTGGATGAGTCGTCGCTGCGCTGTTGGGGTAATTTTGGTCGGCCGGCCACTCCTGGGAAGGTTCACCACCGTTCCATGTTTTTGCCATTCATGGATAATGGCTCTCACCGTGGTTTGCTGGAGTCCCAAAGCTTTTGAAATGGCTTTATAACCTTTTCCAGACTGATAGATCTCAATTACTTTGTTTCTCATTTGCTCCTGAATTTCTTTGGATCGCAGCATGAGGTCTAGTTTTTGAGGATCTTTTGGTCTACTTCACTTTGTCAGGCAGATCCTATTTAAGTGATTTCTTGATTGAGAACAGGCGTGGCAGTAATCAGGCCTGGGTGTGGCTAGAGAAATTGAACTCAGCTTTCCAAAGATGTGATAAACCATGGTTACCTCCGCCAGGCCGAAAAGGCCAGGAGGAGGTAATGTTTTTGCCGGGGTTTGTCTGTGTGTTTGTTTGTCTGTCTGTCTGTCTGTTTGTCTGTTGGTTAGCAAGATAACTCAAAAAGTCTTGGACGGATTTCCATGAAACTTTCAGGCGTTGTTGGAAATGGTACAAGGAAGAACTGATTAAATTTTGGGGATGATCCGGATCACCGTCTGGATACAGGAATTTTTTAAAGCATTCTTTAACACTGTGACATACGGCTATTTTCAACATGTGCGCAGGCGCAATGGAGGGCGCTGGTCATCGTGTCTGACCAACATAAACTCCGCGTTCTTCAACGTTTTAGGCACAAAAGCACGTGGAAAACACTGGTGGGCTGGGCCCGCCACCGTGCCTGTGTTTGCGCGACGCTGCAAAAGCTGAGACGGCCAGCTGTCCACCGCCGGATTATTTGGCAGAAATTCCCCGGTCAGCCATAGGTGCTGCACAAAAACGAGCTGCTCGGCAGCGTGCTGTGTGCCTGTGTTTGCGCAACGCTGCAAAAGCTCAGATGGGCAGCTGTCCGCCGCTGGATTATTTGGCGGAAATTCCCCGGTCAGCCATAGTAGCTCCGCAAAAAGAAGCTCTCTGCCGGGGAAGTTTCCAAATCATCTTTGGCCGCGGAGCGCAACCCCAATAAAGATAAAGATTAGATGTACCACGAAGGTCGAGTGCAAGCAAGATGTTTGTGTCTGTGAACATTCCGTCTTTTGGCGAGTTGATACGTAACAATGTTTACAGTTTGATGAGAAGGTTGCTGCCATGTAACAATCATCTTATATCAGCAATTGTCAACTCGTCACTCACACTTCACTCCAGCATTTGGAAGTGGTGGCATTCCATTTTATACTGAGTCCAATATTGTATGTTATTGTTGTTACAAGACCGCCGACTGTCTGCTGATCTGTATATACTTTTATTTATTTATTTATTTATTTATTTATTTTCTACACCTTTTAGTTCTGCATTTAATATGAACCCTGAGTTTGAAATAAACGTTTGAATTTTGAATAAAACCCACGCCAACCCGTCTACCTAATTGGCATCCGTCAGTGAAGCCCTTAGTGCTGCTTTCAGTGATCTAAAACGCTCACATAACCCATTGGCCTGTGGGTTGTACGCAGTTGTGTCATGACTTCTTTTGTTTTTTCTTTTGAATTCTTGGATGGAACATGGGTGGCCAATATAAGCTGCGGATTCAGCCATCACATATTTCGGATAACTTATGTTGAACTGTATAATCAGAGGAGCTATTGTCTAATTTGACCTTGTTGGATTTTATTACCCCCTTTGTTATATTATTCACTTTCTTTTAACCTGTACTCTTAACCTATTCGAAATAAAGATTAATTCATTCATTCATTCAATTGCAACACCCCCAGCCTGGGAGTTTGCAGATGCAGGACATGGACACAACAGCAACACTTCAGTTTATTACCTCCGCCAAGGAGGTAATGCTTTTACTAATGAACCACTAATCCTATCATTGTGAATCCAATTGCTACTCAGATGTTTTCATGGTCAAGGAATCTGACAACGTACACACAAACACTGTATGGGGGGAACTGTGGCACTTGGCGGAGGTCTGCGCTCTCCGAGTGCTTTTCTAGTTAATTTATGTTTTAACGGGGGCAATCACTTTTTCACACAGGGCCATGTAGGTTTGGATTTTTTTTACCCTTAATAATAAACACCTTCATTTAAAAACTGCATTTTGTGTTTACTTGTGTTATCTTTGGCTAATATTTAAATTAGTTTGATGATCTGAAACATTTAAGTGTGACAAACATAAAAAAAGAGAAATCAGGAAGGGGGCAAACACTTTTTCACACCACTGTACCTGGGTTTATGACTATCAGGCTCTCAGTCTTTAGATTAAACAGTAAGAAAAGAACAAATCAGTATTGCTGTTTGTAAGGACAGTGCAAGCTGACGAACATTGATGTCAATTAATGTAAACTTGCCGGATTGTAGCTAGTGGCTAATTTCCATCTGTTATCTGTGGATGTTGTATTTTGTGAAAGTGTGCGCGTTTACAGATAACGTTCTTTGTAACTAAAAGGTACAGGCTATGAAAACTTTGCTCAGAAGTTGTAAATCCAAGTATAGGAAGTAGCATGTCATGTTACGACATCTTTGTATTCTTTAGATCCTGTTTTATAAGACCATTTTCAGATGAAACAAGTGCCTTCGCTTGAATAACGCTTTGACATTGACTGGTTCTATTGAGTTCTAGTACAGCTGTTTGGGGGGGGGGGGCACAGCAGAAGACAGACAAGTAACAACAGACTGCTGCTTACTCAAATGTAGTCTTTAGTTTCTTATAGCAAAGATGAAATTAGTTGGTAGAGCATCCGCCCCACAACTGAGAGGTCGTGGATTCAAATCCTGGCTGGGTCATACCAAAGATCATATAAAAATGGTACTTACCACCTTCTAGCTTGGTGCTCAGCATAATAGAATAGGGAAGGAAAGTTAACGCACAGAGCTACCAGAAGGACCCCCCCCCCTCCACTGTATCTTTCATTATTTACAATAGCTGTGTGACCTTGGGACACTGAAGCGGAGATAGGCGCTGCCCATATGCTACAAGTTGTGGCATGGGATCAACTTAACTTAATGGCGCTGCATGTATTGTCCATCCGTCTGTGCATTTGTCTGTCTACATTTCACAAAAGTCAGTACTCTGTCAGGGCAGTCGTCACAATGCTCACCAAATACACACAATGATTCTTAGGTGGGTCCACATCCAAGTTATTTTGTAAGCAGCAATATGCAAACTTGTATTTTTATGCAACTTAACATTGGAATTGAAAGATAAACATTTCGACATGATCAATTTACTCTGCTTGTTACTTGATAACAAAGCAAGAAAACTCATGAAACCATCTTTTAAAAAAAAAAAAATGAAATTTTACTGCTCAAAATTTCATCACAATATTTAGGACCATAATCATAATCTCACATTCTTCTCAAATCACACAACCCTAATTCAGATTGCGCTTCAGGTCAAAGGTCAGAAGAGATGGGTGCTGTCATGGTGGTTTCATCAGGTCAGAATGAACTTTTGTCATCGACAGTCTTCTTCGCTCTCCATTAGTCATATATGTAGAAACTATTTTTGCTTTTGACTTAAAACAAGATAACTAGAGGGTACACAGAGAGTGCATACCTCAGCCAAGGCTCTGTCCCTCCCTTCCTTTGTCTCTGTCCATCCATACATGCACGGTGGCGCAGTGGTTAGCACTGTGACAACACAGCAACTCACCCTTGGCCATGGGATTTCAGGTTCGATTCCACCCCCTGACCAACAGTGATCTTTCTGTGTGGAGTTTGCATGTTCTCCCCGTGTCTGCGTGGGTTTACTCTGGAATTTCTCTGGTTTCCTCCCATGGGCCAAAAATGTGCAGGTTAGGTTAATTGGCATCAACTAGGGAGGTATGAATGTGAGTTGCCCTTTCCCCCTTCCCCCCAGGCCACAGTTGTAAATAAGAATGTGTTCTTAATTTGTCCTGACTGGTTAAATAAAGGTTAAATAAAAAAGCATTGCAAGATTTGGCCCTGGCAGAGGCATTGAGATCGAGTCTGACTCCCAAATCCAGATTGGCAGCTGGTTCCACAGGAGAGGAGCTTGATAACTGAAGGCTCTGCCTCCCATTGTACTTTTGGAGATTCTAGGTATTACAGTTGGGAACTTGGGTGTTGGGTACATTTTGGGAGCGTAGTGCTCTGTTAGGATAATATGGTAGTATCAGATCTTTTAAATAAAAAGGAACCTGATTGTTTAGAGCTTTGTAATTAAGAAGAAGGATTTTAAACTTAATTCTAAACTCTATGGGAAGCCAATGAAGGGAGGCCAGAACTGGAGAGATATGATCTCTCTTTCTAGTACCTGTTAAAACTCTTGCTGCAGCATTTTGGATCAGCTGAAGACTTTTTAAAGATGTTTTAGGACAGCCTGATAATAAAGAATTACAATAATCTAATCTCGAGCTAACAAAAGCGTGGATCAGTTTCTCCACTCTGAGACAAGATGCTCCTAATCTTGGCAATATTACGCAAATGATAGAAGGCAGTCTTAGAAACAAATTTAATATGTGAATTGAAGGACAGATCTTGATCAAAAATAATTCCAAGGTTCCTCACAGAGCTATTAAGAGAAAGAGTAACCGCATCCAAACTGAAAGTTTGATTTGGAAAGGTATTTCTAAGGTTTTTTGGACCAACAAGAATGACTTCAGTCTTATCTGAATTTAATAGCAGGAAATTACAAGTCATCCAAGCTTTGATTTCCTTAAGACAGGCTTCCAACTTGGCTCATTGATTACTATCATCTGGCTTCATTGACAGGTATAATTGTGTATCATCTGCATAACAGTGAAAATGTATAAAGTGCTTTCTAATAATGTTGCCTAACGGAAGCATATATAAACTAAAAAGAGTAGGGCCTAGCACAGATCCCTGTGGAACTCCATGACTAAGCTTTGAGTTGAAAGAAAACTCATTGTTGACATGAACAAACTGGAACCTATCAGATAAATAAGATCTAAACCACTGCAACGAAGTTCCATTGAGTCCAACATAGTGTTCTAATCTATCAAGTAGAATATTACGATCGATAGTATCAAAAGCTGCACTAAGGTCTAAAAGGACAAGTACAGAAACCAGTCCATTATCAGATGCGATGAGGAGGTCGTTAGTGACCTTCGCTAAGGCTGTTTCAGTACTATGATGGATTCTAAACCCAGATTGAAACTCTTCAAGTAAACCATTTCCCTGCAGGTGGTCAAATAATTGCATAGCAACAACTCTTTCTAAGATTTTTGAAATGAAAGGGAGATTAGAGATTGGTCTATAGTTAGCTAAAGCTCCTGGATCTAGCGTTGGCTTTTTGAGTAAGGGTTTAATTACAGCTGTTTTAAAAGCCTGCGGTACATGGCCTAAAGTTAATGAAGAATTGATTATATGAAGAATAAAGCTACCAATAAGTGGGAAGACTTCTTTAAATAACCTGGTAGGAATAGGGTCTAAAAGACAAGTTGAAGGTTTGGATGAGGAAACTATTTTGTCTGACTCACAAAGGTCGATTGGAGTAAACTCATCAAGATAGACATCAATTGAAGGAGTTGTAGTAGTTACTGTATTTAACCCCTTGCACTCCGGGCAATTTTCCTAAAAACGCCAAAAAATAACGTGCCCAAAGTAAATCGAAAGCTGTTATTCAACCCTTTGCAGCATCTTCATGAGGTTGGTCTCATTTAAAAGAAAACACTTTGAATTTTTTGGCAAAAAAAACCATGATCTCTCTAAGTGCTCCGGCCACTGAGTTACAGTCATCTAAACATAGTGAACTTGAAGGAAATAAATTTGGCCTGGGTGTTTTTTTGGATACAAATGCTTGCAAATAACACACAGCTTCAGATCTGGGCTGGAAAATGCAACAGAAATGTAGAACCAAGTGTTATCCAGCTGAGGTCCAAATTTTGTAACAATACCACAAAAAATGAATATATTACACAGCTTTGTTCTCAGGTAGTTCCCAGGTGTTTTGGAACTGTGCCAAATTGTGCCAAATGGCACAGTTTGGAAAAACGTCTGTAACTTTTGAATGATTCAGCATAGAAGCTTCATCTTGGGCTCAAATGAAAGGTTGCATTCAGGGCTGTGTCTGTGTGTGTGTTTCCGCCCTCGCTACATAACGGATTACACTCGGATGTGGTGATGTTTCCACAGCACCGCTGTCACCGCGGCTCCCCCCCCCACCCCGCGACAGAATCGTAGCGGCAGGGGGGGGGCGTTCACGGTCCGGAGGCGACGAACAAACCGTGTAACGCGGCACACGCACTTCGGACATCGTGCGCCGCACAGTTGTAATTTACCGATCGGTCAAAAGTCATTTTTGATTACAATTTTCAGGGATAGAAAATAATTTGGCTTATAACACCTTACCTCTTCACAGCCACATTGTCCTGGCCAACTTCTCTTCCTCATTGTCAGACAAACGCGACGCTGGTCCGCTCGTGGATCCCGGTCAAAACATAATTCCATTATTGCGGTTTGGGCGAATGATTTACGACCTTTGTCGTCGGCCTCCGTCGGTCTATGATGACGGAAGAGAATCCTAAACGTCTGTTCTGCTGGAATGAGTGCAGGTCGCACTTGTGGGTGGTCTCCGTGCTGCTGGGTCTGTAGCAGGTTCTTCCAGCGACCTTTTTTTCATCTGTTGCAGCAGTAATGTCTCTCTTCACCCAGCCCGAACTTCTGTGCTTCAATTGGCTCCTGCATTCACAGTAGGCGGGTCCTCCTTCCTAGGTTTTCATTCATTGGTTCTTCAAGGTTTCAGAAACCCAATTCAAGGCTCTTATTAGTCGAATGAGAGGTCAATCAGATGAACTAATCTGTTCGCGGCTGTGTCTGCAGCTTTTATTTTCAGTGCGCGCTTTGACGCCATACACCACCTTCATCAAAATCTCCATCAGGATCTCCATCATGCGTCCGAGAGCGCACAAGGGCGCTCTCGTGGGCCCTCGTGCGCCCTAGGATGCAGAGACTTGCCCGCCTGCGGAACAACGGAGTGCAAGTGGTTAAGTTAACTGTGGGAAGAATCTGATTTTATCTCTGATGGATGAAATTTTGTTATAGAAAAAGTTCATAAAGTCCTGACTAGTAAGCTCTAAGGGAATGCTAGGATTGACAGAGTCCTGACTCTTTGTCAACCTGGCTACAGTGCTGAAAAGAAACCTGGGATTATTCTTGTTCTCTTCTATTAATGCAGAATAATAACTCGCTCTAGCTTTTCTAAGAGATTTTTTATAAATTAAAAGATGATTTCTCCAAGCTAAATAGATTTCATCTAAATTAGTAGAGCGCCATTTTCCATCTAATTGACGAGTCTTGTTTTAAGCTACGAGTTTCTGTGTTGAACCAAGGAGTTAGAAATCTCTGATTAGACTTTTCTTTTTTAAGGGGGCCACCAAGTCTAGAGTCTGATGCAGAGAAGCTGTAACACTATCCACCATGTTATCAATTACAGAAGGAGCAAGCTGTCTATAGCTTATTTCCGTTGTGTTGACACATGGCATAGAGGAAACAATCTGCATAAATTTGGTAACGGCATCATCTGAGAGGCATCTACTGTAAGAATAGTTTTCTTTAGGAGCCAGATAGTCAGAAATAGTAAAATCAAAGGTTAACAGACAATGGTCTGACAGTACAGGGTTATGAGGAGACACTACAAGATTTTCTATTTCTATGCCATATGTCAGAACAAGGTCCAACATATGGTGGAGATAATGAGTAGAATTTCCTACTTTCTGAGAAAACCCAATCAAGTCTAATATTGAATTAAATGCCACATTAAGGCAATCACTATCTGCATCTACATGTATATTAAAGTCCTCTACTATAATTATTCTATCTGATTTCAGCACTAAATCAGCTAAGAAATCAGCTAATTTGGATAAAAATTCTGAGTAGGTTGATGGAGGACGATAAACTATGGCAAATAAAACTGGGTTTAACCCCTTGACGCCTGAATTTATTTCCAATTATGAAAAAAAAAATTTCACTTGTGTTTTTGCTTTCAAGTAGATGCTAAATTAAGTTGAGAAAGTTAATTTGACTATAGCACATAAAATAGATATAATTTTAGGTATGATGCAAATTAGCGACAACAGGCATCTATGGTAAAAAATGGTAAAAAAAGCACCTGTTCCCATCTCAAGTATGAAGAGTCTTTTATTTATGCAACAAAATTATTTTCAGTATTTTCAACTCTCATGACTGCCAAACTATCATAAACCACTACAATGAACTATAAAAAACACATTATAAACACAAAACACAAGCAAGGAACAAGAACAAAAACCTGCTGGAAACACCTCTTTCCTCCCATTCAGTTTGACTGTCCTTTCAATGCGAAGAGTGTGCATTGCTTCAGTTTATTTGTGGAATTCCCGAAAGCAGTTGTGTTTTTTGTTGAGGCACAGATGAATGTTGCACTTTGCACATTTGTACACAGTCTGGCCCTTGCATTGTGGAAGTTTGCAGCGTTGCCGCCCATTTTCCACCTCTGGCCAGTGTCCCACAGCATCTGTGTGGACTTCCTCTGTAGGAATGGCCTTGGCTGGACCTCGACGTTTCTTCCTCTCAAACTGCCGTTCAATGTCAGATGAAGGTCGCCCCCTTTCCTTCTCCGTCAGGTCCTTCCCTTCCATGCAGAGGGCCTGTGCAATGGACGATCTGAATTCCAGCAAATCCTTCTGCTTCTTTCTGAGTACAACCTAGTGACTCACAATCACACAGATACAACAACCAGCTGTTCACTATTACCATATCCACAAAGTGAAAAAACAACCGGTGGTAGTATTTTTTGGACCTGATTTGGATGCAGTAGTAGGCGATCAGTGCATCAAGAGCATCAACACCACCCATGAACTTGTTATAAAGGCTGATGATGCTTGGGCATTCCACAGACACGTTCCTTTTCAGTTTTCTATCCCATCTTTGTATCATGGAAACGGGCTGGGCACTGGCAAAAGTGCTGGCAACAGTCACACCTCTGTTGTCAAACCACTTGACTGCTCTAATGTCCACGTTATCCACCACGGCCTGCTGCTCTTCAAATGTCCCTCTTCCCTTCTTCTTCAGCTCTGAGTCTGCACTGAAACTGCACCCATGCAGACGATTTTGCTGCACGGTCCCAAGGGCTGGTATCCCCTTATTTGCAAGAGCAACAAATAGATTCAAGGAGGAAAACCAGTTGTCAAAGTACAGCAGGTGGTTGACATTACTATGGATAACTTGTGCAAGCTTTAGCACAATGTTTCCACTGGCTCCAATGTCTGGTTGGCCTGGTGCAGGATCAATTTCCCCTGTGTATATATCAAATGAATGCACCAGACCTTTTGTGTCGCAAAGCACAAAAATTTTGTACCCCCATTTGTATGGCTTTTTGGGGATATACTGCTTCAGGGCTGATCTGCCTTTGAAAGGAACCATTTGCTCATCAACACACAACATTTGTTGTTGAGGGGGAGCCTGAAATTTGGGGAGAAGCGAGTCAACAACCAACCTGATTTTGAAAAGCCTGTCGTTGTTGTCGGGTGCCATGTTGTCATTGAAATGAATGAAATGTTTGATTTCTTCCCATCTGTCTCGGGACATTACGTCTGCCACCTGCTGTACTCAACATGCACTTGACCAGTACATCCTTGACCGAGGTAAATGAAAAATGCTCATGTACACCACAGTGCCAATAAACTGCTCCAGTTCAGTCCGATCTAATTTGAGGGCATGGTTTGGATTTTGCTGTGTGCAGTATTTATTGTTCACGTGAACTATGGTGTAGAGTTTTAGAATGGCAGTTTCTAAAGAAAATGTGTGTGAGTGTTGAATACCATCTAAATACGGCACCTTGTTTGCGGCCGTTGTGGCCGACGGAGGTTATCCATTGTGGCTGAATGTAGCGAATTAGCATCACACGGTTGCGCAGTGGTTTAGCACTGTGGCAGCACAGTTTCACCCTCGGCTGGGGGATCGCGGGGATCATGAGATCGTGGGTTCGATCCCAGCCCCCGACCAACAGTGAGCTGTGTGGAGTTTGCATGTTCTCCCCGTGTTGCGCGGGTTTACTCCGGGATTTCTCCGGTTTCCTCCCGCACACCAAAAACATGTAGGTTTAGGGCGCTCGCGCACGCAGCGACCAGCAGCCGGTGGCTTGTCACCAGACTGCAAACCAAGTCTAACTACGGGTACAAATAAGTAACAAAAAAAAAAAAAAAAAAAAATCACACCAAAATCGTCTAATATCTTCAAAAATATTCGTCATAGGTACTCCAGTCCTTCGTGGTAGTGATAAAAGTACACAATAAGCCTGTACATATTTTTATCTTAGTACAACTTACCTGAGATTGGACAATTTTTCCACGATTGTCTTCTGAAAATGCAGACATGGCACGAGGCGAGCGTAGCAATCAGGAAATGGATGGTGCTCCATCTCTGACCGTTCCTACGAGAAACTAAAGCTTGCAAAAGGTTCCTAGGTATGTGTTGGAAGTGCATCAACCGGTAGTGGAGGAATACGGACGGTATTTTGGTTGCATTTGGAGCAGAAGCGGATTGATGCGAATTTGCAACAATCGACGTCAAGGGGTTTTAACCTAAAATTGCTAAAGTGCCCAATACTGAGGACCAGGCCCTCAAAGGAATTATAACGTGTTTTTTGCTTTACATTAATTAATAGTTTGGTTATTTAAACTGTCAAAATCCCAGAAGTTCTGGTCGTGGAGGAGGAGTAGCAACAATTTACCATTCCAGAGGTAGTTGATTCATTTAAACCAACATAATCCTCTTGCCCTAACCAAGTCTCTGTAAGGGATATTAAATCAATCTGATGATCAATTAACAGATCGTGGACTAACAGAGACTTGGGAGTTAGAGACCTAATATTTAATAAACCACATTTAATTTTTAAGTTATGAGGAGAAATGGAGGCCAAATCATTCAATTTAGAGGCTTTATGTTTAATTTGAGTTTTACCAATTTTTTGCTTAATCACTTTGGGATGCTTATATATTATATTTTTATTTACTTTGGAGGGAGCAGACAGTGATTCTCTGATGGGGAAGACAGGGGCTAAATTGAGGGGTGGCGGATGAAGAGGAGCTGTAGAGAGGCGTGTAAGACTGCGACTCTGCTTCCTGGTCCCAACTCTGAGTAGTCAAGGTTTTGGAAATTTGGATAAAAAAGATGCCAGATTGTTAGATAAATGAGACGCAACATCCAAAGTGGGATGGACGCTGTCTCGTCTCATAAGACCAGGTTTTCCCCAAAATGAGCTCCAATTGTCAATGTAGCCCACATCATTTGCAGGACACCACACAGACAGCCAGCGGTTCAAGGATGACGAGCGGCTAAACATGTCATCACTGGTCAGATTGGGGAGGGGCCCAGAGAATACTACAGAGTCCGACATTGTTTTGGCAAAGTCACACACTGATTCTACATTAAGTTTCGTGACTTCCGACTGCCGGAGACGGATGTCATTAATGCCGGCGTGGATAACAATTGTGAAGTATTTACAGTTACTTTTAGCCAGCATTTTCAAATTTGACCCGATGTCGCCTGCTCTGGCCCCAGGAATGCATTTGACTATGGCCGCTGGAGTCTCTAGGTTCATGTTTCTGACTACAGAGTTGCCAATGATCAGAGTTTTTATCCTCAGCGGGTGTGTCGCTGAGCGGGGAAAAACGATTAGAAACGTGAACAGGTTGGAGGTGTACCGGGGCTTTGAGACTAGGCTTCCTTCTCACCGTCACCCACCCAGTCTCCTCGCTGCTGAGGAGAGCTGGAGGACCGCTAATGGGGCCTATGCTAGCTAGCTCTGCTGCAGCTAGGGGACGTCCATCGAGAATAACTGGCACAGACGGTGTTTCAATGCAGTGGAGCCGGGATTCCAAATCAGACAACCTCGCCTCGAGCGCCTCAAAAAGACAACATTTATTACATTTACTGTTATCACTAAAAGAGGCAGAGGTGTAGCTAAACATCTGACAGAGAGAGCACACCAGAGGAGGAGAGGAAGGAGAGCTAGTAGCCATAGCTAGTGGCTAACCCAAAGCTCAGGAGAGTGAGGAGAGCAAACCACACGGACAGACAGCAAAACAGGAAGTGACAATACATTACCACAAGTGACGTTCCAAAGATTGTTGGGTTTTTTCTTTGTATTCTTCTGATAACCTTCAGTGCAGTTTTGTCTATTATGGCTTTGATTCCAAGTTTTTAACCATGAACCTGATATTACTAGGCAGCTATAATTGTAGTATTATTTTGGTGTCTTATCAGCTGTCTACTGGATCATAGTATCTTGGCTGCACCAAAAGCTCCGATAAAGTAGTCCCCTGTTCTATCCGCAGCTTATATTATCCCATGAGTCAGTGGGCTCTCAAATTGTGGTCTTATAGTTGCACGAACTTGTGCGTCTGTTAGAATGTTAAGATATCACATCAGGGTTCAAACTCTTGAAAATGATGAAGTTGCCTTGTTTTTCTGGTAGATTGTTCACCACAGGCAGATATGAACAACTATTAGGGCTGCATAGAGGGTCTAAACTGATCTGTTTGTGTTTTATTCAAAGAAGATGTTTAAAAATCCTGTTAATGTTTTCAGGGAGGAGGTTTTATGGACATGTTTGGCATGATGGGAGAAATGATGGAAAATATGGTGAGTAGTTTTGTGTTTCCAAATGAAAGAAAAAATATGCTCATGAAGGAAACCTCTGTATGCATGGTCCTCCATTTCACATTTTATTTTTTACTCTTACAGGGAAGGCTGTCTGGGTCACCAAACTGTCAGACATTTTCCTCATCAACAGTCATCTCCTATTCATCTTCAGGCAGTGGGGCTCCTAAAGTTTATCAGCAGATGAGTGAGACGAGAACAGGCCCTGGCGGGGTAGGAACAACTTATGTTAGGAGGACTGATTTGTGTCAGTTAAATGCTCTTACTGCTTGATTAGGTCTGGAGAGTTGAATATTATTTAATCCTGGAGTCAGTGGTCCTCTGAGGTCATTAACACAAGTATGTATAATAACAATAAATAGATAATGTACAGTGTAAACATTAGAGTTGACCAAGAGGTCATTGATTCTTGCTTGATTGAGTAAGCATAGCTACCTGTCAACTTTTGCCTCAGATCTGTGAGACACGGCAGTCCGTCAGGGACAGCGAGAGCGGCCTTGAGCGTCTCGCCATCGGCCACCATATTGGAGATCGTGCACACATAATGGAGCGTTCAAGAAATCGCCGCACTGGCGACCGTGAGGAACGGCAAGACTTTATTAACTTGGATGAGAGTGAGTGAGGCCTTTCCGTGATTGTTCAGTCTTCTGTCAGGTTATCTGTAAATGCATGTTTGAAGATAAAACCCCAAAGAATTACAGTGAAAGTGGATGATGTTCTTGAAGATGAGAGATGCATGTTCATTGTGTTTCTTAACCCAGCCTCTATTCCTGTTAGGTGAGGCTGCAGCATTTGATGATGAGTGGAGGAGTCATTCTGGAAGGTATGCTCCCCCAAATGTCCGTGGGCTGGACTATGCCCGCGATCGACGAGGAGGCAGCAGCCAGCAGCTCGCTCTCCCTGCCCCACCCAGCTCAACATCCCCACCCGGTCATCGACACGAGTCCCCTAGACACCGTCAGCCTCACACTCGTCCACGTTATGACTGGTGAGAAGGTAAAGAGTCCAATAATCAAACTTACAAAAAGTTAGGGATATTTGGTTTTTGGGTGAAATTTATGGGAAATGTAAGAAGTTCATGCTATAGTGATATTATATCATGAAAGTAGGGCATTTAAGTAGAAGTATGCAGTGGTGACTTCCTCATCTCAATTTATTGAAACAGAAGCCAACAACAGTGGTGGGTATACCACAATAAAAAATGTCAGTATCTCAATAACTTGTCATGTGCCCTTGAGCACCAATTATAGCTTGACAGCAACACCTCATGCTGTTCACAAGTTGACTTATTATCTCTGAGGCATGGCATTCCACTCTTCTTGAAGGGTGGCCCTCAGGTCATTAAGGTTGTGGGGTGCAAGGTTATGAGACTTTACACAGCAACTCAGCTGATCCTATAAGTTTTCTATGGGATTCAGGTCTGGAGAAAGTGCAGGCCATTCCATTTGAGGTACCCTAGCCTCTAGCAGCCATTCCCTAATGATGCAACCTCAATGAGCTGGAGCATTGTCGTCCTTGAAGATGAAATTAGGCCTGTGTTGTTCATGTAGGGGCAGAATGACTGGATTAATGATGTTATTCAGGTAGTATTGTCTTGTCACGATACCATTCACAAGGTGTAGGGCAGTTCTGTATTGACTAGACACACCTGCCCAGACTGTAACACCACCACCAAAGTCTCGTCTGGTAACAACAGTGGCTGATGCATAGCGCTGTCCTTGTATTCTCCAACATCGTTGGCGGCCATCATTTCTGCTCAGCGTGAATTGACTTTCATCAGAAAACAGCACTGAGGCCCACTGGTCCCTTGTCCAGCGTAAATGCTCCCTGGCCCATGCAAGACGATGACGCCTGTGCCTCCTGGTGTGGTTAGGTACCCTTGGAGGTTGTCCAGACCATGCTGATGTAAACAGTTTCGAATGGTCTGCCGTGACACTTGGGTGCCTCTCACCGCCCTTAAATGTGCCTGGAGTTGAATGGCATTCATCATCCGGTTCCGCAGGGCACTGTTCACAATGAAGTGGTCATCAGCATGAGATGTGGTTAAAGGACGTCCATTTCTATCCCTTTCTGTGACTCTTCCAGTCTCTCTGTATCTCTGTTGCAACCTGCTGATGACACTCTGTGACAGTCTAAGCTCAGTGGCCACTTCCCTCTGAGAACATCCTGTTTGAAGCCTTGCAAGGGCGAGGTGCTATTGATCAATTGTTAGGTGTCGTCTTGGTCTCATGATGTCAAAATGTGAACAGCATGATGAAGAGTACTGTTTAAATACCAATTCTAATTGAACCAGAAAGTTTATTGGTCGATTCATGGATCAAACACCTTGTTGGAGAACAGCAAGTTATGTAAAAAGTACCGTATTTTTGGGACTATAAGGCGCACCGGATTATAAGGCGCACTATCAATGAACGGTCTATTTGATGGTCTAATTTCATACATAAGGCGCATTAAAGCGAGGTAGTCGGAGCTGGGAAAAAATTTTTTTTGCGTGCATGGAAAAAAATCCTATCCACAGTCATTATAGACACATATAGCGCGATTGTCTGCGAGTGTGAATGACCTGTTCCACGAGCAAATGTACGTTTTTAGTCCGTGGCTGTTTACATCGCCAGGATACTCGCTCAGTAATCGATACGGCTGGGTCTCCGGCTGCAGCCCCGAGAAGTAAACAATGCAAACAAATGCCAGGACGCTTGAATTCTTTCGTCCCGAAAATATCATTTTTGAATATTAATTACAGCTAAACAGGAGCAGTTTCAATCCACAATCCATTGGCAGATAGTGGCGTAACTCACTACCAATTTAACTTTGAACAACCTGTTAAGATAAGATAAGCCTTTATTAGTCCCACAATGGGGAAATTCCAGGATTGCAACAGCACAGGGATAACAACACTCAGAGCAACAATCAGAAGGCAAGAAAAAACAAGAGCAGCTAGTATACATATGTACATATTAATATAAATATATATATGAATATAAATATATATATATATATATATATATATATATATATATATATATATAGACACACAGTGCGGAGCATTGTGGTTGGTGGATGTGCAGCAGAAAGTCTAAGCTCTCTCTCCGTGGATGCGGCAGGCCAGCTGGATGTCTTTGGGCATGATGGTGACCCTCTTGGCGTGGATGGTGCACAGGTTGGTGTCCTCAAAGAGACCCACCAAGTAGGCCTCGCTGGCCTCCTGCAGAGCCATGACGGTGGAGCTCTGGAAGCGCAGGTCGGTCTTGAAGTCCTGAGCGATCTCCCTCACCAGGCGCTGGAAGGGCAGCTTACGGATGAGCAGCTCCGTGGATTTCTGGTAGCGACAGATCTTTCTCAGAGCCACGGTACCGGGCCTGTAACGGTGAGGCTTCTTCACTCCGCCGGTGGCTGGAGCGCTTTTCCGAGCAGCCTTGGTGGCCAGTTGCTTCCTGGGGGCTTTTCCTCCAGTAGATTTACGGGCGGTCTGCTTGGTTCTTGCCATCGCTCTTTATTATTCTGTCTTATATTTCTTGCACGCCGCCTAAACTCCAGCCCGGCACCCGCGTTATTTTCGCTTCAGTTCACCCAGTATGTCGAGTTTCTCCGTTAGCACCGGGTGTCGGTTGAGTGCTAGCTAGCTCTTACCTGCTGTATCGTCTCCTGCTGTAAACAGAGGCTCTGTCCGCTGACTCGGGAGACCTTTGGGGCAATCTGTGTGTCCATGATATATATAGAGTGAAAGGTGTGCCGGATCAGAAAGTTATCACCGGATCAGAAAGAAGAAGGAAGATAAAAAGACTCAGAATTGAGCCGCTGTTGCAAAAGGCAGCCAACTCGTGTGGCGCCGGAGACTGTTGACACCAATATAGCGGTTGGAGTTCTTTGGTTAATCCACCCGGAATGATGGCAAGCTCCGAATTAGTTTGCTTCACTTGGGTTTTGACAGTATCGGTGAGATGGGCGCGCATGGAGTGGCAGATCAATAGGGATGGAGATTTGTGGAAAAAGCCATCCGGCCATTATGTTGAAGCACATATTACTCCGCGAGTCTCCTGACTACCGTAATGCTCCGACAATCCATCAAGTGGTTCGGCTTCGTAACTTAACAAAGTCGTACTAAAACATTTTTGACAGATTTTTGAGCGCCATGTACCACATAAAATCGGTTCGAGGTCAGTAAGCACAACCAGAATTAATACATAAGGCGCACCGGGTTATAAAGCGCACTGTTGATTTTTGAGAAAATTAAAGGATTTTAAGTGCGCCTTATAGTCCAAAAAATACGGTACTGAAACATTGAATGATTGGACATGTGCATTCAAAAGGTTAGAGAAAGTCAAATTAAGTTCACCTGTAAAGGTTAAAGTGCATTTTAGATGCATCCTGAAATTTCACCTGAAAGCCGAATATCCCTATCTTTTTGTGAGTAGTGTATATGCCATTATAATGTTGGCTATCAGTCACATAAAATACTTTACAGAAAAGCCTCAGAAAGTTTGAAGTTCCTCACATTGTCTGATTTTGTAACTACTCTGAATACAGAAACATGAAATGATAGACCTTTTACACAACACCATAGATGTTACATACAAGCACAATGTGGTTCTGGTTCGCATTGAAAAGACTGCACTCACAAAGTTCACAAAATATAAAAGGTCATTCTCATATCTGCAGTTTTTCCTTGACAAATGGAAAACTGAGAATGACATTGGTATACTTTCTCAACATGTGTAACAGATGTTACACGTGTTAGGTTAATTGGAGACTCTAAAGTGGCCCTAGGTGTGAATGTGTGTGTGAATGGTTAAGGGATAGCGCCTTATCGTGGCTGCTTCATCCATCCAGGTGGTGGATGACCCTCAATTTCCCCTCTGGGGATCAATAAAGTATACTAAATCTAAATCTAAAAAAATAATCTGTGGTATGATAAAGAGTTGCTTGTTATTGTGACCAGCCCACAGCACACCTGTGGGGAAAAAAGGAAAAAAAACCAGAAGGCTTTTCTTTCACTTGTAAGAATATGAGCAGAAACAGAATTGTTTTCTATTTTGTGTGCATGTCATTGTAGATTAGTGTGAACACAATATGATTTTACAGTGGTGCTTGAAAGTTTGTGAACCCTTTAGAATTTTCTACATTTCTGCATAAATATGATGTAAAACATCATCAGATTTTCACACAAGTCCTAAAAGTAGATAAAGAGAACCCAGTTAAACAAATGAGACAAAAATATTTCACTTTTTCATTTATTTATTGAGAAAAATGATCCAATATTACATATCTGTAAGTGGCAAAAGTTTGTGAACCTCTACGATTAGCAGGTAATTTGAAGGTGAAATTAAAGTCAGGTGTTTTCAGTCAGTGGGATGACAGTCAGGTGTGAGTGGCATCCTGTTTTATTTAAAGAATCTTTTCTTTAAAGATCTATCAAAGTGTCAACACATGTTTGTGGAAGTGTATCATGGCATAAACAAAAGAGATTTCTGAGGACCTCAGAAAAAGGGTTGTTGATGCACATCAGGTTGGAAAAGGTTACAAAACCATATCTATAGAGTTTGGACTCCACCAATCCATAGTAAGACGGCTTGTGTACAAATGGAGGAAATTTAAGACCATTATTACCATCTCCAGGAGGTCGACCAACTAAGATCACTCCAAAAGCAAGGTGTGTAATAAATAGTCAGTCAGGTCACAAAGGACCCCAGGGTATCGTAAGCACACAAGTCATTCTACCAAAGAATGGTTAAAGCAGAAAAAGTTAATGTTTTGGAATGGCCAAGTCAAAGTCCTGACCTTCATCCAACTGAGATGTTGTGGAATGACCTGAAGCAAGCAGTTCATGCAGGGAAACCCACCAACATCCCAGAGTTGAAGCTGTTCTGTACGGAAGAATGGGCTAATATTCCTCCAAGCCGATGTGCAGGACTGATAAACAGTTACCGGAAATGTTTAGTTGCAGTTATTGCTGCAAAAGGTCGTCACACCAGATACTGAAATCAAAGGTTCACAAACTTTTGTCACATAGATATGTAATATTGGATCATTTCCCTCAATAAATAAATGAAAAAGTAAAATATTTTTGTCTCATTTATTTAACTGGGTTCTCTTTATCTACTTTTAGGACTTGTGTGAAAATCTGATGTTTTACATCATATTTATGCAGAAATGTAGAAAATTGTAAAGGGTTCACAAACTTTCAAGCACCACTGTAGTTGGATTTTTTTCATAAAAACACTTCGCACACCTTCATTAGTAAAATATTGGTATTGACATTATTGGCCATTTTGGTGAATACTTTTAAAAAGAGGTTAAAACTCATCTCGAACTTTAGCTTTTAAGAAGTTTTTATTGTGTTCTTCCTTATGTTGTCAATACATTTACTTTTTTCATTAGTATTGCCTTAGGTGTTTTACCCAGAGGAAGGCACAGAGATGAATCATCAGACCTTTGACCATCTTTATCTTTGTTTTATCAGTCCCTCCAGGATTTTGCGATGTTGTGATCACACTAATTCACGCAAAATCAGCCAATCACTGCTTCTTTTGCACGACCTTGCAACTTTGTCCAAACACTGCAACTTTCCCACAATTTTGGTCAGTCCTTGTCAACTTCCGCCAAGTTCGGCAATCAAATTGGCCCCTGAGTAGCACTCAAACACTCAGTCTAACCAATGAAATGCGCCGCTGCACCGCGCTCACTTTCGCGTTTACAGTGAGTATTAATGGAATACATCAGGAAAAAACAGTGTGGGATTTACAAAAAATACACTCACCCATGAGTTTTCCCACATTGTCCCTTCCTCTGTCTCTCCTGGCCCGCTAGTGGACGTCTCCATCCTGACTGCATGTATGAAGTGCTGGGTTTGTGTTGAAAAAAGTCTGTCTGAAAAGAACCCCGTCCCGGGCGTGCGCGTGAGGAAAGATGCCGTAAAACCACAAACAAACGAGCAAATATAGCACTACAGCCAGTGCTTCAACATTTTATACATTTTTAGAGGTAAAATCATTACTACATCTTGCCAATGATGTTTAAAGCTTTGTGTAGGAGCCATTTGTCTGGTGTACTATTGTCACAGGTAATTTCTTTTGATCACCATAGGTGGCAGTGTGGTGAAACCACACAGGTAGATTTTAAATGGCACAGGTGACTACGGTGTGTAATCAGCTGTGGGTGATGGGGTGATCACGTGGTTTTTACCGCTCGCTCGCTAGCCTGCAGGCTTGTTTACACGTCAGCTCGCTTTACTCTTCGTCTCAAGGTTAATCTGCTCTTGTCTTAAATCAAGTTTTTGCTTGTTTACTGCACATTGGAGACTGTTATTGTAAGCCAAGACTGGATTGTTGAATAAATGGGAACATCGCCCAAAAGTAAATGTGATGCTTGGAGTCTCTTTGGAAGCATGTCAAAAACAGGTCTCCTCCTGTCACCCCGTGAGTGGTTAAATGCCTATAATCACTACACTTTGAATCTCCGGTCTGGACACGGACCAACACGCCCCCCGGCAAACCCCCAAGAAGAGCCCCTCCTCTCGGTAAAGTAAAGATGAATATCTGATGAGACAGGTGTGTGTCAAGACGTGCAGACAGACAGACAGACAGGTAGGAGTCAGGCATGGAAAGCGAGACTATTCAGTAACCCTTTTCAGAAAAACACTGACTTGGATAGACCATACAGAGCAACAGAATAAATTACAGTGGTGTGAAAAAGTGTTGCCCCCTTCCTGATTTCTCATTTTTTTTTGTATGTTTGTCACACTTAATGTTTCAAATCATCAAACAAATTTAAATATGAGACAAAGATAACACAAGTAAACACAAAATGCAGTTTTTAAATGAAGGTGTTTATTAGCTCGAGTAGTTTCATTTTGTCTTATTTTTGTTTGCCTTTTGTTCTTATTAAAGACAAGGATCCTTGTCTTTAATAAGAACAAAAGGCAAAGAAGGTGTTTATTAAGAGGAAAAAAATCCAAACCTACATGGCCCTATTTGAAAAAGTGTTTGCCCCCTTCCTGATTTCTCATTTTTTTGTATGTTTGTCACGCTTAAATGTTTCAGATCATCAAACAAATTTAAATATTACACAAAGATAACACAAGTAAATACAAAATGCAGTTTTTAAATGGTGTTTATTATTAAGGGGAAAAAAATCCAAACCTACATAGCCCTATGTGAAGAAGTGATTGCCCCCTAAACCTAATATGTGGTTGGGCCACCCTTAGCAGCAACAACTGCAATTAAGCGTTTGCGATAACTGATTATGAGTCTTTTACAGCACTGTGGAGAAATTTTGGCCCACTCATCTTTGCAGGATTGTTGTAATTCAGCCACATTGGAGGGTTTTTGAGCATGAACCGCCTTTTTATGGTCATCCCACAACATCTCAATCGGATTCAGGTCAGGACTTTGACTAGGCCACTCCAAAGTCTTCATTTTGTTTTTCTTAAGCCATTCAGAGGTGGACTTGCTGGTGTGTTTTGGATCATTGTCCTGCTGCAGAACCCAAGTGCGCTTCAGCTTGAGGTCACGAACAGATGGCCGGACATTGTCCTTCAGGATTTTTTGATAGAAAGCAGAGTTCATGCTTCCATTTACCACAGCAAGTCTTCCAGGTCCTGAAGCAGCAAAACAGCCCCAGACCATCTCACTACCACCACCATATTTTACTGTTGGTATGATGTTCCTTTTCTGAAATGCTGTTACTTTTACGCCGGATGTAATGGGATACACACCTTCCAAAAAGTTCAACTTTTGTCTCGTCAGTCCACATAATACCTTCCCAAAAGTCTTGGGGATCATCAAGATGTTTTCTGGCAAAACTGAAACGAGCCTTTATGTTCTTTTTGCTCAGCAGTGGTTTTCGTCTTGGAACTCCGCCATGCAGACCATTTTTGCCCAGTTTCTTTCTTATGGTGGAGTCATGAACACTGACCTTAACTAAGGCAAGTGAGGCCTGCACTTCTTTGGATGTTGTTGTGGGGTCTTTTGTGACCTCTTGGATGAGTTGTCGCTGCACTGTTGGGGTAATTTTGGTCGGCTGGCCGCTCCTGTGAAGGTTCACCACTGTTCCATGTTTTCACCATTTGTGGATAATGGCTCTCACTGTGGTTTGCTGGAGTCCCAAAGCTTTCAAAATAGCTTTATAACCTTTTCCAGACTGATAGATCTCAATTACTTTCTAATTTGCTCCTGAATTTCTTTGGATCGCAACATGATGTCTAGCTGATGTCTAGCTTTTGAGATATTGAACTCAGCTTTCCAAAGATGTGATAAACCACAGTTAATTTATGTTTTAATGGGGGGGGGGTGTCACTTTTTCACACAGGGCTATGTAGGTTTGGATTTTTTTCCCCCCTTAATAATAAACACCTTCATTTAAAAATTGCATTTTATGTTTACTTGTTATTTTTGTCTAATATTTAAATTTGTTTGATGTCTGAAACATTTAAATGTGACAAACATACAAAAACAAAAAAGAGAAAAGCAAAGACCACTCAGAGCGCTTAACTAGTAGATACACTAACCTTCTATTCTCAGGGCCTATCAGAGACCGATACCTAGGGATAATTTAGAGTCACCAGTTAACTTAACATGCATGTCTTTGTATTGTGGGGGGAAACCGGAGACTCCAGAGTAAATCCACACAGCACAGGGAGAACATGCAAACTCCACACAGAAAGGCCCCCACCCCTGCCAGCCTGGAGATTCGAATCTGGAACCTTCAAGCTATGAGGCAACAGTGCTAACCACTGTACCATTGTGCTTCATTCTCACTTATTAATTGTGTTAAAATCTGTATTTGCTGTTGCACAAATGACTTTTTCTGGATAGCAGAAGTTTCTGCTTAATTTACAAATCACTGTCCCATTAAACAGTGTTTTGTAAATTAAGCAGAAACTTCTGTGATACAGAAAAACCCTTGTGCAACAGCAAATACAGATTTTAATACAATAAGTGAGAATTAAGCACAGTGGCACAGTGCTAACCACTATGCCACTGTGCTTCATTCTCACTTATTAATAGGACCCCTCGTGGATCGTCACCTTATCATGGTGGGGGGTTTGTGTGCCCTAGTGATCCCAGGAGCTATGTTGTCCGGGGCAATTTGCCTCTGGTAGGGTCACCCAAGATAAACTGGTCCTGGGTGAAGGGCCAGACTAAAAACGATCCAACAGACTCTCATGATGAATGCTAAAACAAGGATTCAGTGTACTTCGCCCGGTATAGGGTTACCGGGGCCTCACCCTAGAGCCAGGCCTGGGGGAGGGGCTTGATGGCTAGTGCCTGGTGGCCGGGTTTCCGCCATGGGACCCGGCCAGGCTCGGCCCGAAGGAGTTACATGGGTCTGCCCTCCAGTGGGCTCACCACCTGCAGGAGGGACCATGGGGGTCGAGTGCTATGTGGATCCGGTGGTGAGCAAAGGCAGAGACCTTGGCGGTCTGATCCCAGGTTTCCTAAACTGGCTTTTGGGACGTGGAATGTCACCTCTTTCGTGGGGAAGGAGCCTGAGCTGGTGCATGAGGTTGAGAGATACCAGCTAGATATAGTCGGCCTGACCTCAACACACAGCTCCGGTTCCGGAACCAGTCTCCTTTAGAGGGACTGGAGCTTGGCCTACTCTGGAGTTGCCCTGGGTGAGAGGTGGCGAGCAGGGGTGGGTATTCTTGTATCCCCCCACCTTGCGGCCTCTATATTGGAGTTTTCCCCGGTGGACGAAAGGGTTGTGAAAAGGTTCCCCTGTGCCTTTGGGTTGGAAAACGAGTCCTGACCATCATTTGTGCCTGTGCACCAAATGATGGTTCAGCGTACCCACCCTTTTAGGAGTCTCTAACTGGGGTGCTGGAGGGTGCTCCTCTTGGAGACTCCATTGTCCTACTGGGGGACTTCAATGCGCACGTGGGCAACAACAGTGAAACCTGGAGGGGGGTGATTGGGAGGAACGGCCTGCCCGATCTGAACCCGAGCAGTGTTCAGTTATTGGACTTCTGTGCTAACCACAGTTTGTCCATAACGAACACCATGTTCAAGCATAAGGGTGTCCACATGTGCACCTGGCACCAGGACACCCTAGGGCGCAGGTCAATGATCGATTTTGTTTTCGTGTCATCAGACCTGTGACCGCATGTCTTGGACACTCGGGTGAAGAGAGGTGCAGAGCTGTCAACTGATCACCACCTGGTGGTGAGTTGGATCCGATGGCAGGAGAGGATGCCATTCGGACCTGTTAGACCCAAACTTATAGTGAGGGTGTGCTGGGAACATCTGGTTGACACCCCTGTCCAGGAGATTTTCAACTTCCACCTCCGGAAGAACTTCAACCACATTCCGAGGGAGTCTGGAGACATGGAGTCTGAATGGGCCATGTTCTCCACCTCCATTGTTAAAGCGGCTGCCCAGAACTGCAGCCACAAGGTCGTCGGTGCATCTCATGGTGGCAACCCCCGAACCAAGTGGTGGACACCAGTGGTGAGGGGGGCCATTAAGCTGAAGAAGTCCTATCAGGCTTGACTGGCTTGTGGGACTCCCGAAGCAGCTGAGGTTTACCGGCGGGCCAAGTGGAGTGCAGCTCGGGTGGTTGCTGAAGCAAAAACTCGGGTGTGGGAATAGCTCGGTGAGGCCATGGAACAAGACTTTTGGTCGGCTTCGAAGAGATTCTGGCAAGCTGTCCGGCGGCTCAGGAGAGGGAAGCAGCTCCCTGTCCACACTGTGTATGGTGCGGATGGGGCGCTGCTGACTTCGACTGGGGATATCGTCAGGTGGTGGAAGGAATACTTCGAGGATCTCCTCAACCCCACTGACATGCCTTCCACAGAGGAAGCAGGGCTTGTGGACGAGGGGGACGACTCACCCATCACAGGGGCTGAGGTCGCCAAGGTGGTTAAAAAAATCTCTTTGGTGGCCGGGCCTTGGGGGTGGACCAGATTTGCCCTGAGTACCTCAAGGCCCTGGATGTTGTAGGGCTGTCATGGTTGACACGCCTCTGCAACATTGCGTGGAGGTCAGGGACAGTGCCTTTGGCATGGCAAACCGGGGTGGTGGTTCCCCTCTTTAAAAAGGGGGACTGGAGGGTGTGCTCCAAATTTAGAGGAATCACACTCCTCAGCCTCCCTGGAAAGGTCTATGCCAAGTTACTGGAGAGGAGAGTCCAGCCGTTGGTCAAACCTCAGATTCAGGAGGAGCAATGTGGTTCTTGTCCTGGCCGTGGCACATCGGACCAGCTCTTTACCCTCTCGAGAATCCTTAAGGGTTCATGGGAGTTTGCCCAACCAGTTTACATGTGTTCTGTGGACTTGGAGAAGGCATTCGACCACGTCCCTCGTGGTTTTTTGTGGGGGGTGCTTCGGGAGTTATGAGGTATTGGGCTTGTTGTTATAAGCTATTCGCTCTCTGTACGACTGTTGTGAGAGTTTGGTTCGTATTGCCAACACTTGGTCGGACTCATTCCCAGTGAGAGTTGGACTCCACCAGGGCTGCCCTTTGTCACCGATCCTGTTCATAATTTTTATGGACAGGATTTCTAGGTGCAGCCAGGGAACGTAGGGTGTCATGTGTCATACTCGGTGACCACAGGATCTCATTTCTGTTGCTTGCAGACGATGTTGTCCTGTTGGCTTCATCCAGCAATGACCTACAGGTCTTACTGGGACAGTTTGTCCCATCAGCACCTCCAAGTCCAAGTCCATGGTCCTCAGCTGGAAAAAGGTGGATTGTCCTCTCTGGGTTGGGGACAAGCTCCTGCCCCCAGTGGAGGAGTTTATGTATCTCGGGGTCTTTTCCATGAGTGGGGGGAGACTGGAGCGAGAGATTGACAGATGGATCAGAGCAGCATCTGCATTGATGCGGACATTGTACCAGTCTGTTGTGGTGAAGAGGGAGCTAAGCTCTAAGGCAAAGCTGTCGATTTACTAGTTAATCTACATTCCTACCCTCACCTGTGGTCATGAGCTTTGGGTAATGACCGAAAGAATGAGATTGCGGATATAAGTGGCTGAAATGAGCTTCCTTCGTAGGATTGCTGGACTCACCCTCAGAGATAGGGTGAGGAGCTCAGTCATCCGGGAGAGGCTCAGAGTAGAACCGCTGTTCCTCCACGTTGAAAGGAGCCAGTTGAGGTGGTTTGGGCATCTGATCAGGATGCCTCCTGGTCACCTCCCACTTGAGGTGTTTCGGGCACGTCCCACTGGGAGGAGACCCTGGGGTAAACCCAGGACTCGCTGGAGAGACTTTGTCTCCCAGCTGGTCTGGGAACGCCTTGGTGTCCCCTCTGAAGAGCTGGAGCAGGTGGCTGGAGAGATGGAAGTCTGGGCTTCTCTGCTTGAACTGCTGTCTCCGTGACCTGGACCTCCGGAAAAGTGGTAGAAGATGGATGGATGTTTAATAGGAAATTTTTGACAATCCTGTGCTTTTATCATGGTGTTACATAGAATATGATTGCAGTAAACTATGGAAAAAAGCATCTGCTTTAAAATTTGTAATTCTTCCCACAACTTTTAGTGCAAAAAACCCTCCCAAAACATTGCAACTTTTATTGCAACTTTTTAAAAAATCTTCCGCAAATTCAGGCTTTTTGGGTCACAACAATCATAAAAACCTCCCGCAAAATCCTGTATGGACTGTTTTTATGTGCTGTTTGATTTTAAGTGGATTTTTAATCTTCTCTGTTCTAATGTTGCTTTTATGTTTTGGTTTTTTTTTTCCTAACTGCATGTTTTGCCTTTTATTGTAAGGCAGTTTTAGTTGCACTTCATGTATGAAGGGTGCTACACAAATTATTATAATTATTACTGTTAAGGTAGTATCTCACTGGGCTGCGACAGCTGACAACTAGTTGGAGATTTAAAAAAAAAAAAACTTGCGACAGATACCCAAATTAACAACAATTTTCACTTGGAATTACGCTGAATTGGCACATTTGCGTAGTTTGCACAAACTCCCTGCAAATTTTTGGCCAGAATTTGCCAGTAGTTTGCATACAGTGGATATAAAAAGTCTACACACCCCTGTTCAAATGCCAGGTTTTTGTGGTGTAAAAAAAAAAAAAAAAATGATGCCAAGATAAATCACTTCAAAACTTTTTCCACCATTTATGTGACCATAACCTGTACAACCCAGTTGAAAAACAAACTGAAATCTTTTAAGAAAAAAAATAAAAACTTACAATAACCTGGTTGCATAAATATGCATACCCTTAAACTAATTCTTTGTTGCAGCACCTTTGGCTTTTATTACAGCACTCAGCCTTTTTGGGTAGGAGTCCTATTAGCATGGCACATTTTGATGTGCCAATATTTGCACACGCTTCTTTGCAAAAATGCTCCAAATCCGTCAGATTGCGAGGGCATCTCCTGTGCACAGCCCTCTTCAGATCACCTCACAGATGTTCGATCGGATTCACGTCTGGACTCTGGCTGGGCCATTCCAAAACCTCAATCTTCTTCTGGTGAAGCCATTCTTTTGTTGATTTGGATGTGTGCTTTGGGTCATTGTCATGCTGAAAGATGGTGTTCCTCTTCATGTTCACCTTTCTAGCAGAAGCCTGAAGGTTTTGTGCCATCACTGACTGGTATTTGGAACTGTTCATAATTCCCTCCACCTTGACTAAGGCCCCAGTTCCAGCTGAAGAAAAATGGCCCCAAAGCATCATGCTGCCACCACCGTGCTTCACTGTAGGTGTGGTGTTCTTTTGGTGATGAGAAGTGTTGTGTTTGCACCAAATATACCAGTCAGTTGCAAAATTGGGACCATATCTCCCCTCTCCAGCAGTCATTTTATCATCAGACATCAAGCGAGATTGACCAGAGAGAAGATGTGCAGAGATTGCTGGATGAGGAGGCTGCCTCTGAGTCCTCTGCATCAGACACGGCAGGCCATGGGACTGGCTTTGTTTCCTCTGTAGGGGCCTGAGGGGCAGGGGCAGAGACAGCAGTCCCCCTATCCCAAGTCTTGCCTTTCTTTCCCTTGGGTGGTATGGTAACACTGTCGGTTGAAGTTGTGTTAACATGTGCTAGAAATTGACCGGGCCTTTCACGCCTGTCTTTTGTGTGGGATTTCTTGTCAGTTTTGTCTCCAGTTGGTTACAGTTTAGTTTCATAGGTCCTCAATTCCTTATAGTCATCCAACTTCTCTCACACTTTCTGACTCACAGAAACTAAATTGAGAGGGGGTCGAGACACCCCCAATAACTTCACAACTATTTTGAAAGAAAATTTGTCACACAAATTTTTTGAACAATGTTGAAAATTCCTGTGACACAAGGGCGAGGCCCTGAGACTTACAGGAAGGAAACTGCGAACCCCTGCAAGCATTTGGAGAGGTTTTGAAAACTCCCAAGCGAATGCCGTTCTCCAGCTCATCGGGAGCTGTCATAGCCCAATGAGATACTACCTTTACTAAATCAACACATTGTCAAAAAAAATGCGATTTTGGACAAAAAGCCTATATGTTATGTCAAGTTTGTTTGCAAAAAAATGTTCAAAGATTTTAAAACTGATAATTGTTTTATTTTATTTTTATTTTATTTATAAAATATTTTGGTTTCCTTGGTGTAAAGGAGATTGAATTTGTGCAAAACAGTTAAATGGAAAAAGTGTCAGCCAAATTGGTTTTAGATTGGGTGCGTCCCGAAAAATATAAATGTGGTCTTTAATTATTTTGATGTAATCAACCCCTTTTGTCACATTCCTTGCAGGTGATGAACTTAATTAAATCAACGAGATTGAAGGAGTAGAAGGACAATTTTCCCGATGCTGTGAACCACAAGAATAGTGGGAGTTGATGACAACTACCCGTCGTAAATGTTTGAAATGACTGGACTCTTACATAAGACACACACACGTATATATATGCACACATGGCAAACAAAACCTTACACACATTACATGTTACAACTCAGCTTCTTCACTGTTACACACACTCAAATATTGACATTCTTGTATAAATTGGGGGTATAACTACACTCACTTTATATATATATACAGTATATATAAAAACACTCATTCTCAGAACTTGACATGTCTTTTCCCACTGCACTAAAGTGCTTCTGTATACAGTACATCTACTGTACAGTCCATTTCTGTTTGTGAAGGCACTAGTGTGTCAGTCATTTGAATTGTATACTGTTAACTAATTAATGTAACTAAATAAAAGTTCATTAAAATTGTTAATTACAGTGTGTTTCTTGTGTTGTTTGGGGTCGTTTGTCTTGCCCTTTTTTTGAGTGACCTGTAAATGTCATCAACAAATTTTGGATTATTTTCATTAAAATCTTTCTAAAATCTATTTAACTTTTATTTCTTCATAGTTTCTTTGACAGCACTTTGCAGATGAATAGGACAGACAAGCCATTCTTACATATTTTTTTGTTCATGTTGCCATGCCTGCATGGTCATGTGACAAGCAGATGGCATCTGCAAATGGATCAGCCAGTGAAGAACTTCATCTGCTCTCTGGCTTTAATTTATATCCAAGACTATATTTAAATTTGCGTCCTTCCTTCGGCAGCCGCTGCTCTTGTCACCTCTCTGTTTAGCTTCTTGTCTCCTTTAATCCCCATCATTAGATCTGTTATGTTCCCTGACAAGGCGGCTTATTTTCTCCAGTCTTGTGTTCTGATGCATCATCCTTGTGGTTCCTTTGTTGTGAAATCTCCCGCCTGTCATCCACATGTAAAGTATATAGATGTGTCCTTTTTATTATACTCATTTTCAGGAGGATAACGGTGCTGCCTGAATCTGACAGCTACCACAAATTACCTTTTTTATAAGTGGTTTGCTAGGACAATATTTCATCATGCGTGCCACTGTAGGAAGCAGATGTGCACACAGCATGCACAGCCTACAAATCACAGGGGTGTGAGGGTGTCAGGATGATGCAAAATCTAAAGGCTAAAAATAAAAGGCATTAAAATACATATTAGAGGAGTGTTTATTTTCCTGGATTATGAACATTATAAAAATTAGCTATTCCACTCACCCCTCCCTTTCTATCTCCCTGTTTCATTCCCTCCCCTCTTCTCTGCATCTTCCAATGACACATGCTCCCCTCCCCCCCGTGTCATGTTTTCACCCTCTCTCCTTCCCCGCATCTCTTCCTTCTCATTTGCCCACATTTGCTCAGTTTCCCCACTAGGCTTCCAACGCAATCCAGGTAACGTTTAAAAAGATCGATCTATTTTTTTCATTCCCTCCATCCCACTAAACCACCTCCCCCACGCTTCTCACCCCCACCCCACTCTGTTTTTCACTGTCTCATCTCTGGTCGTCTGTATTCTCTGAAACGGCTCGTGATCTGGAACAGATTGACAGTAGATTTTTCAAACGGGTATATGTCGTTTTTTTTTTTTTTTTTCCATTTGTTTAACTTCTCTCCATTTTGCATGAGCATCTTCCTTTGGAGCCTCTTTTTCCACACCTTTCCATCCCCAAGGCTTTGCTGTTATTATCTCAGTGTGTGTTCAAGTGAGAAAGAGGAAGAGTGTGTGAAACTCCTGTGACAAGAGGCTGCCTTTTTGACGATTGCTTTTGATATTTTAAGGAATATGCTTCATTTGTAACTGGTTGTTTGTGAACATCTCTTTCCTTGCTTGTGTGCTTCCTCCTTTAACCACAGTAAGATTGATTGCGATTTGAAATGAGCTCACAAAGCTGTATTCTATGGCACAAATTTTTCTTCTGTTTTTTTAAACAGGATGTCTGTAGTGAACATTTTTGCCAGGGAGATCCTGGACTCCAGAGGAAACCCCACTGTGGAAGTAGATCTGCAGACAGCCAAAGGTTAAAACAATTAAGCACGCTATATTTGATTTGTAATCATCTTCAGCTCTACAGTTTGACTATAATAATGGAGCGTTGCTTAGTTTTTTTTTTTTAGCTTTCTTTTGAATGGTTCTCACTTGCAAATAGGACTTTTAACAGCAAATGATGTGACCTGTGTTTTTGCTCATAGGAATTCATGAAGCTATGCTGACCTCGTTGTGCCATGTAAAAATTTGCCTGTTTTTAGCTCGTTCCAATGAAGGAAAGAATAGCTAATGCCATGGCACTACATCAGTCCATCCACACTTCACAACAGTTGCTACATCTCCAACACAATTGTCCAGCGGCTCACCAAACTCGCACACCATGTATGTGTCATTTCAACTTAATGCGTCTCATGTCTGGGACCTTAAAGACAAGCCCAACAGAGATCCTACCAGTGTTCTCAGGCATTCACCATATACTTGTAGGTGCAGGTTCTAAAGCGTTTTTGACATTTTGACAGCGTTACTCCCCAATGTACTCAGCGACAACACTTTACCAAACGACAACACTTTACTTTTACCAAAGCTGCAGCACTTCATCAACAAGTACCACTTTCCACTCTCTGGGTGGAGTAGAGATGGTAGGAATGATGGCGCTGGGTACATACTGCTGTGCACAGTTATATCAAGTCTCCTATGAAAGCTAACGGCTACCATCTATACTCTAAAGCTTGGGTACACCTCAGCTGTCTCCACAGTGCTGGGACAAGGCTAGGTCCTTCCCTAAGAGTGATGTCTGTGATAGTAATAAATGTGAATGTGGCTTTTATCTCCCGACCATTGCACGCTTCCTTCAAAGGTGCCCAGTTTATAGCCCTGCCAAAGGGACAGATGGTCTCACACTAGTCGATGAGGATATTGTCAAGTGGCTGCAGGATACAGAGCTGCCTGTGTAATGACAGAGAATACTTGCACCATGATAATGATTTCAACTTTGAACAGGCACAGATTATATACACGAGGGCTGCTTATTCAAGATTTTCCCTGACCCACTTCCTGTAATTATAGGAGTAATTTGCAGCTCTGAACTCCTAAGAGTTTCTCTTTTACAGGTGCTAAGGTGGAGTAAGGTGAAGCATGTTGAATGCAGAGCAGTCATCAGGTTCTTGTACTTGAGAGGCCGCACACCACAGGAGATGTTTGATGAAGCAAAGGAGACTTATGGGGAGGATGCTTCATTGTATGACGTAGTCGAGCACTGGCATCGACTGTTCAAGTGTGATCAGGGCTGGACTAGGACAGAAAAACAGCCCTGGCATTTTTGGTCCACGCGGCTCACCATGATCAGTCAAACAACAACAGCACAGATGGTCCAGTTAAACGTGCAAGTATTGTGCCATTCCTCAAAGCAATGGTAAAGCTAATGGGTTACGTGCAAAACAGGGCAATAGAATAATTAGTCACATGATGACATTCCTGTTTAAAAGATGCATAACTGGGAAACATTTCATAACATGAAGCTACTCCCCTTACAACAATCGCAGGGATGTGTAGAGACATTTTGAGGGGCCAAAGTAAGGGCCCACTCTGACTCCTGTTACTTGAGTAATTAACAGCCTACTGTAAATCTAATATTAGAAGCTTTGTTAATGGCTTCATGTCAACTATTAATTTAAGAAGCAACATTCACCCATCACACTTAATGGCCTGGCAGAGGTTAGAATTATCCCACTTTTGTCCTTGATGACAGAATCTCTGTGGTTTTGAAGAAAGAAAATTACTTTATCTCTTTTACATAAATATTTTGACATAATTTTATAGTCTTAAAGTTTTTCAAAGGTGCAAAACTTTGAGAGAAAAAGACATCACAAACATATACAATAAAAGAATGTAAATGTAACAAATTTATAGGGACTACTGCCCATTTATTTAAAATATGTACTAAATTCATGAGAAAAAAAATGCAATTTTTAAAAAAAAAAATATTTTGTATACTTTATTAATCCCAGAGGGAAATTCAGGGCATCCACCTGGATGGATGAGGCAGCCACGGTACAGCACCGATCCCTTCACCATTCACACCTAGGGCCACTTTAGAGTCTCCAATTAACCTAACTTGCATGTTTTTGGCCTGTGGGAGGAAACTGGAGTACCCGTGGTAAACCCATGCGCACACGGGGAGAACATGCAAACTCCACACAGAAGGGTCAGCAATGGTCAAGGGGTGGGATCGAACCCATGACCTTCTTACTGTGCTGCCACAGTGCTAATTGCTGCGCCACTGAGCTACAAGAAAAACACACTTGAATTTAAAAGATAAAACTTACAAATTCATGACAAAAGTTGCAAATTTATGAGGAAAAAATTCAAATATGTACAATTAGTCATTGAGAATGTAAACAGGAAGTTATTTAAAAGATTTACTTGATTCATTAAGAAAAAATAAATGAATAAATTGTTGAGACAAAAGTCAGAACATCAGGAGAAATGTAGCTCATTTGCAATAATTGAAGGAAAATTAAAGAAAGAAATCAATGAAAAGATTAGTCGAAATTACTGAGACAAAAGTGCAAAGATGGAAGAAAAAACATGCCAGTTTGACACAAAAAGTCACAAATTCAAGAAAAAAATCAATCCATGAGCAAAAATTTTTCATGAAGTTTCAATTTTCATGAAGTTTGAAAATTTTGTTAAGTCTATAAAAAAAGAATAAAAATAATCAAAACAAGTAGATAATTTGAGAACTTTCAAAATTCGCATAAAAATTCCACATTTTCAATAAAAAAAAAAAAATCTAATTTAGGTGGTAGAGTAGCCTGAAACTACACAAGTAAAAGTAGGTTATATATTATCACTCATACAAAGAGTAATGACCCAAAGAAGTTACTGAGATGTGAGCTTAGTCTGGACAGTCTGACATTTTTGCCCTAAATTTATGACAGTTTTATTCTAAATTTATTACTTTTTCCTTGTAAAGTTGAAATTTTGTTTTTCCATTTACATCAGCTTTTTCCTCATAACTTGTGTTTATTGCTAATTTAGGGCCTTCTTCTTGTACATTTGAGACTTTACTCTCATAAATTTGTGAGATTTTTTTCTCATAAATCAAAAACCAAAAATAAAATGAGCAAAGATGCAGCATTTTCTGTTACATTATAGGCTATTAATAGTCTACAGTGCATCCAGAAAGTATTCACAGCGCTTCACTTTTTCCACATTTTATTATGTTACAGCCTTATTCCAAAAGGGATTAAATTCATTTTTTTTCTTCAAAACTCTACACACAATACCCCATAATGACAACATGAAAAAAGTTTTTTTTTTTTTGAGATTTTTGCAAGTTTATTAAAAAAAAACAACAACAACAACTAAGAAATCACATATATATAAGTATTCACAGCCTTTGCTCAATACTTTGTTGATGTACCTTTGGCAGCAATTACAGCCTCAAGTGTTTTTGAATATGATGCCACAAGCTTGGCACACCTATCTTTGGGCAGTTTGTCCCATTCCTCTTTGCAGCACCTCTCAAGCTCCATCAGGTTGGATGGGAAGCGTCGGTGCACAGCCATTTTCAGATCTCTCCAGAGATGTTCAATTGGATTCAAGTCTGGGCTCTGGCTGTGCCACTCAGGGACATTCACAGAATTGTCCTGAAGCCACTCCTTTATCTTGGCTGTGTGCTTTAGGGTCTTTGTCCTGCTGAAAGATGAACAGTCACCCCAGTCTGAGGTCAAGAGCGCTCAGGTTTTTTTTTTTTTTTCCCTATAGCATCCCTATGCATGCTATAGGGATGTTTTTCAGCTTTTCCGCTGAAATGCTGAACCTGCCACCACCTGAAATGCTGATGCTGCCACCACCATTGGCGTGGTTATGAGCAGTGCCTGGTTTCCTCCAAACATGACGCCTGGCATTCACGCCAACAAGTTCAATCTTTGTCTCATCAGACCAGAGAATTTTGTTTCTCATGGTCTGAGAGTCCTTCAGGTGCCTTTTGGCAAACTCCAGGCAGGCTGACATGTGCCTTTTACTAAGGAGCAGCTTCCGTCTGGCCACTCTACCACACAGGCCTGATTAGTGGATTGCTGCAGAGATGGTTGTCCTTCTGGAAGTTTCTCCTCTCTCCACAGAGGAACGCTGGAGCTCTGACAGAGTGACCATCGGGTTCTTGGTCACCTCTCTTACTAAGGCCCTTCTCCTCCGATCACGCAGTTTAGACAGCCAGCCAGCTCTAGGAAGAGTCCTGGTGGTTCCGAACTTCTTTGATTTATGGATAATGGAGGCCACTGTGCTCACTGGGACCTTCAAAGCAGCAGAAATTTTTTCTGTACCCTCCCCCAGATTTGTGCCTCGAGACAATCCTGTCTCAGAGGTCTACAAACAATTCCTTTGACGTCATGCTTGGTTTGTGCTCTGACATGCACTGTCAACTGTGGGACCTTATATAGACAGGTGTTAGCCTTTCCAAATCATATCCAATCAACTGAATTTACCACAGGTCGACTCAAATAAAGCTGTAGAAACATCTCAAGGATGATCAATGGAAACAGGATGCACCTGAGCTCAATTCTGAGCTTCATGGCAAAGGCTATGAATACTTATGCACCTGTGATTTTGTTTTAAGTTTTTTATTTTTAATGAATTTGCAAAAATCAAAAAAATAAAACCCTTTTTCACATTGTCATTATGGGATATTGTGTGTAGAATTTCAAGGAAAAAATGAATGTAATCCGTTTTGGAATAAGGCTGTAGCATAGCAAAATGTGGAAAAAGTGAAGCGCTGTGAATACTTTCCGGATGCACTGTTTTCTCAGCCCCAGCCCAGGTGAAAACCCCATGTACTTTGAAACCTAAATGTTTGCAGTTATGCATACGCTTACTGAATAAATTCAGACAGATCCAAAAACTATTTATAGCATTGCAGAATATTCAAGCTGAGGCTGGCATCATACAGTATTAAGGTGTTAAGGTGTTACCTGTTAAGAGCTGCAGGAGCCTCCTGTCCACTCACCTTTCCCGCTGTTGGGATAGGGAGGGCCCTGATGTTGCATTCAAATACATTCAGAAGTTTGACTTTATATCGGAATTAGCAGGCTAAAACATAAAGTTTGACACATAAGGCTTTGTCTGGAGCTTTTTAACCAACTAATATTTCCTTTAATAAATTTAGTGGCATCAGTTTCCATTTTTTTATTTTTTCCCCTAATATTTTCAACTCCACTTTCACGCTTTTATTTGTCCATTTTCATCCAGCGCTTCTGCAGCCACACAGTTTCTTTCACAGTAAACACTACTCTGAAAGGGGCCGGTGCACACTGGAAAAGAAGGTGTGGGGTGTTTGGGGTGCATTAAGAGATTTGATTGGGCAGTCCAGGGTCAGTAATAAAAATAAACGAATGGACTGCTGTCAGTATTTCAAAGGCTGGTGTACAGCAGTCCTTGCAGCCATGGTTACATAATTATATTGATGATGACGCACCGGCCTATAAGTGTGTTGGCCCACCGGGCAAATGCCCGGTATGCCAGATGGCCAGTCCAGCCCTGAGTGTGATTGAACTTTGGTGGAAATGGAATCCATTCTTGGACGACCACAGTGCGCTATTGATGAAGATACCATCTGGAAAGTGGAGGCCACTTGTTTTTGGAGGATCGCAGTATAACCGTTCACCAGCTGGCCAAGATGTCAAGATCAGTGTGGGGTCTGTGGAGAAAAATCATCCATTACCATTTGAACACGCAGAAGTTCTTTGCATGATGGGTTTCCCAGTTGCTCACATCTTTCCAGAAGTAGGAATGAATCATGTGTTCTCAGGTTCTTTTGGCCACATGCTAAGAAACCTCCGCTGCTGATGAGTACCGACAACCCTCTGGAAGTAGTCAACAACTTCAAGTACCTTGGCTCCTGGATTGGATCTACTAGCCATGATATGAAGGTGCACAAGGCACTCGCATGGCTATATGGTGCTCAAACATGTCAAGAGAGCTAAAAGTTAAATTCTCCTGTGCAACAGTGGAATCCATACTGCTATATGGAAGCAAGTGCTGGTCACTAAACGTCTCCCTTCAGAGGTCATTGGACGGCTCCTACACCCGGATGCTGCATACCATCCTCAATGTAAACTGGCAAGACCACGTCTCCAATGAACATCTCTATGGGCACCTTCCCAGAATATCAGACAAGGTGGCTTGGCAAAGACTTGGCCTCGCGGGGCACTGTTACTGCCACCAAGAACTCCCAGCAGGCCACCTGGTACTCTGGGAACCGATACATTGCTTTCGCTGCCCAGGACAGCCATTAACATCATTCGTGGACACTCTGAAGGGAGACACTGGGGCGGCCAACACCGGCAAGCTTGCCGCCTGTATGCTAGACCGTGAAGATTGGACCGCTAGGCGCACAGCTCGGCTGAGGCCGCTCTGACTGACTAAGAAACCAAGAGGGCTTCTTCAACAGATATGCAGGACAAAACATAGGTCCATCACTATGATCCAGAGTCTAAAGCCCATTTGGCACAATAGAAGTATTATTACAACCTCCAAAGAAGGTATGTGCCCAACCCTCGGCAGGGAAGGTCATGCTCACGGTCTTTTGGGACCAGCATGGAGTATCGGTGATGGATTTCCTGGCAAAGGGTACCACAATTACCTGGACGTACTACGCTTTACTGTTGCAGAAATTGGCAGAAGGCCATTAAAACTGAGAGGCGTGACATTCTTACCAATTTTATCCGCCTCCTGCAAGACAACGCCCCAGTTCACAACTTGTATGTTGCCCAGACAGAATCACGGTCCTGTGGCTATGAAATCCTTTCTCGTCCCCCTTACTCCCCTGACCTCACACCATCTGACTTCAACCTCTTTCTAGCCATGAAGTCATTTTGGAAGAGTAAGCACTTCCAAGATGATAAAACACTGATCGCTGAGGTCAGGTCTTGGCTTCTGACCCAATCTGTAGATTTCTACAGATGAGGTCTCCACAGCTGCATAAAGTGATGGATGTGACCCTTGGTGGTACCTATATAGAGAAACACTAATAACTGTTTCAAGTTTTGTTCCTCTCAGCCCATGGGAAATGAGTCAGGGGAAATTGAACATGTATATACAGTCAATAGAGAGATATAGGCGAAGGCTGTTTTTGACCTTGGGTTGTGTTCATCAAACCGAATGAACTACTCTGTCAATAAAGGTCTTGGTTATGTGTTGTATATATGGCACAAACTGGGAAAAGCATTTGAGGTTCATTTACTGTCTTTAACAAACAGATGTTTTTACCCTCCTTACATTTCCTCAACCTCCTTCACCTCAGTACATCTACCCGACAACCATTTGCCTCCATTCCAGGTCTGTTCAGGGCTGCTGTACCCAGCGGTGCATCCACCGGCATCTATGAGGCTCTAGAGCTTCGAGATGGAGACAAGACTCGCTACAAGGGCAAAGGTGAGCACTTACAAAATGTCTCCTCTGCTCTAGCAGTAATTCTCTCTCTCTCTCTCTCTCTCTCTCTCTCTCTCTCTCTCTCTCTCTCTCTCTCTCTCTCTCTCTCTCTCTCTCTCTCTCTCTCTCTCTCTCTCTCTCTCCCTCCTCGTTTTGGATAATGGAGTTTTCTCTTTGCTGTCTAAGGTGTGACCAAGGCCATTGCTCACATTAACGACACCCTCGGGCCTGCCCTCATCCAGTCTGTGAGCAGAAATTATAATATTCTGACCACAATACAATAGAATAGAATAAAATAGAAACCTTTTTGTCATTGCACATAATAATGCAACGAAATTAGTGGGTACCTGTTTACATAAAATACACATTCAAGACATTAGATACAATCTGACACATTTAGTATATGAAAAACATAACTCAGCATTAAGATATGAACTGGAGCTAAAGGACTATATACAGTATATATATATATATATATATATATATACAGTATACTGTATACTGTATATATATATACAGTATATAGTGTCTACCATAATACACAATGCTGCATGTGTGATGTGTTTGTGCCCTTTCAGGGAGTCAGCGTGCTGGAGCAGGAAAAGCTGGACAACATGATGATAGAAATGGACGGCACTGACAACAAATGTGAGCATCATTCAGATCTCATATATCATGGTGACATATGTGTGCTGATGTGTTTCTGCATCACTGAGTACCAACTGAATCTGCCCATGTTTCTGCCCCCCCCCCCACCCAGCAAAGTTTGGGGCCAATTCTATTCTTGGAGTGTCGTTGGCTATATGTAAAGCTGGCGCAGCAGAGAAAGGTGTCCCTCTCTACCGTCACATTGCTGATCTGGCAGGAAACGGAGAGCTGATCCTCCCAGTTCCTGTGAGTTGTATGTTTTCTGTGTTTTTTAACAATATAAATTTTTGATTTTCCTTAGAAAAACCCCTCACATACTGTATGAACACCTGTCTCTTATCTCCTTATCAAGGCTTTTAACGTGATCAATGGAGGCTCCCACGCTGGAAACAGGCTGGCCATGCAGGAGTTCATGGTCCTTCCAGTGGGAGCCGAGTCTTTCCGGGATGCTCTCCGTATGGGGGCGGAGCTCTACCAGACACTGAGAAGTGTCATCAAGGAGAAGTATGGTCAGGATGCTACAAATGTTGGAGATGAGGGAGGGTTTGCTCCGAATATACAGGAGAACAGTGAAGGTAAACAGCCACCAGCATATTATCATCTCCCATCCATCCTGTTACAAACCTCACCGATTATCATCTTTCCTTTTCTACCCATCAGCCTTGGAGCTCATAAAGACAGCCATAGAGAAGGCGGGCTTCACAGATAAAGTGGTCATTGGGATGGACGTTGCTGCTTCAGAGTTTTTCATTGAGGGAAAATATGATTTGGACTTTAAGTCTCCTCCAAATGCTGCCCGCAATATTAGTGCTGAGGAGTTGGCTGCCATCTACCAAGGCTTTGTTAACAATTACCCAGGTCTGTATATAGAGAAGTGTGGGAATATACATTTATAGTATGTCTTTTTATATGGTCCTCATGTTGGTCAGATAATTATGGTTAGATGTGAGAACTATGTGTCTTATATAGCTTGGAAAAATAAAGGGTAACTATTATGCATCTCATACTAAACCTTGCTGCAGCACTTCACTTCTTCCCTTATCTGCAACCAACCACTTTAGTTCCTCTTTATTAAAAGGCATCACTGCTTTGGACTTACTTTTTGGTGAGTAGCTGTTCATTGTTATTTATGTACACTACCGTTCAAAAGTTTGGGGTCATTTAGAAATTTCCTTATTTTTGAAAGAAAAGCACTGTTTTTTTCAATGAAGATAACTTTAATCTAATCTTAAATACACTCTAATATCTAATATACATTGCTAATGTGGTAAATGACTATTCTAGCTGCAAATGTCTGGTTTTTGGTGCAATATCTACATAGGTGTATAGAGGCCCATTTCCAGCAACTATCACTCCAGTGTTCTAATGGCACAATGTGTTTGCTCATTGCGTCAGAAGGCTAATGGATGATTAGAAAACCCTTGTGCAATCATGTTAGCACAGCTGAAAACAGTTTAGCTGGTTAGAGAAGCTATAAAACTGACCTTCCTTTGAGCAGGTTGAGTATCTGGAAAAAATTATTATTTCAAATACAAATCCTTATTTCTAACCTTGTCAATGTCTTGACTATATTTTCTATTCATTTTACAACTCATGGTGGTAAATAAGTGTGACTTTTCATGGAAAACACAAAATAATTGTCTGGGTCACCCCAAACTTTTGAACGGTAGTGTAGTTTGAACAACATTGAACTTGAACAACACAAGTAGGTGTGTAGCTGCTATAATCGCAGTTGTGCTTCTTCACCCTCCAATGTAACAATATGTGTATTTCAGAAGAAAGTACAAATATCATAAAAACATAATGAGAGGCCTGTATTCATTTCTGCAGATGTCTAAGCCAGTCTCCTGGAAACACAGCATTAGTTAGTGCATCACTGCCTTCAGTAGATGAAGGCCTTGACTGTTTTGTCTGTCAATGATGTGCATACACTTGTAGGGGCAAGAGTATGCACATGTATGTCAGTACATCGGATATTTACATGTTACACTGCGTTTCTCATAGACAGGAAAATACTCACACCCATGTTTCTCCTTCAGTGGTGTCTATTGAAGATCCTTTTGACCAGGACGACTGGCCTGCTTGGTCTCAGTTCACAGCCTCAGTAGATATCCAGGTGGGTTATCCTGAGATACACACACACACACACACACACACACACACACACACACACACACACACACACACACACATATACTGTATATGCGTGGCCATTTCTAGCTTTTTGGGGAGGCTGTACAAGATTGTGTTTAAGGGGCCCTTATTTTTGTAGCGTTTAACCAGCATCCATATGAATGTACAAATATTTGAAGATGGAAATAAAATTAAATTGCATATTACTTTTAGAATAAAAATACACTAAGAAACCATCCATTTTAAAGTGCAAATGATAGAAATAAGACCACATTAAAAGTCATTTTTATCCCCCACCGGTCAAAGACTGAAGGGGGATTATGTTATAGGCTGGTCCGTCTGTCCATCTGTCCCACTTTTGTGAAATCAACTCCTACAGTTTTGTTCCAATCGTTTAGAAATGTGGTACCAGGGTTTGATATACACTGATGATGTGCATATTGCAATTTGACTCTGATTGGATGATTTTTGTAGAAATTTTAGACCTTGAGGTTAACATCAGAAGTCAGTTTTTTCCCTAAATCTTGTAAATGTGATAACTGCTGAAAGAAATGATATAGGCTTTCAAACTGATACCCTAGTTGTACCTAAGACAAATCTATTGCAGCTTACACCCTGACCTGACTATGGATTTGGTGTCAAAAGATCAAGGTTAACATTCCATTTGCACTATTACTCTAGAATGAGTAAAGCTACGGTTACCAAACCTGGTACACAGATTCACTCTATAACCCTGAACTGTGTCTGTAGGTATGGGGTCAGAAGGTCAAAGGACGAGGTTGGCATTCCCCATACCCTGTTACTATATAACAAGTAAAGCTTGGGTCACCAAACTTGGTACACAGATTCACCTTGGGATCCTGACCTACAACTATACTGTAGGTTGCATAAAAACATTTTTGTTGTATATTCATGGATGATAGCCTTATTTGGTTCTGCCTCAATAATTATGTGGAAAAGTTGAAAACTGCTGTTCTTCAGTGACATATTGGGATCTTCAAAGAAAATGTAGGCCGGGGATATTGTACTCACCTCAGAGTGCTGTCATCTTTCATTTTTGAAGGTAATTTTAACTCTCTACAAAAAGTATTGAGGTCTGAAATTGTAGTTTCGGACCTCCTGACTGTGACTGAGGGGTCCCATTGCATTTGTGTACTCTACATGTAGCCAGAAACGGCTCTGGCCACACTGTGATAGTTAGGTTCTAAATAACTTGATACCAACAATCTTCTATTAAATCCACAGACTCGCATCACAGTCATAGACTGTAAATAATGATGGACTTGTGCTATCGTTTAAGGTGGTATCTCACTGAGCTGCGACAGCTCATGACGAGTTGAAGGTTTAAAAAAAAAACTTGAGACAGATACACAAAAAATTTGCAACAAGTTTTCACTTGGAATCATACTGAATTTATACATTTGTGTATGTTGAATGAATATTGCACAAATGTCACACTAACTCCCAGTGAATTTTGGGTCAGATTTTGTTGGGGGTTTGCATCCATGCCATGCATGTGTTGCATGACATTTGTACAACGTGCGCATGGCAAAATTGTGCATTTGTGCACTTGTGACTGTCCCATGACAGCTGCATAAATCTTGTGCTACACTTGCATGATCGTTATCTGTGACAGTTGTGAAATTGGGACCATATCTTCCTATTCCAGCAGTCATTACCTCCGCCAAGGGAGGAGGTAATGTTTTTGCCAGCGTTGGTTGATTGATTGGTCTGTCTGTCTGTCTGTTAGCAACATTACTACAAAAGTTATGCATGAATTTTGATGAAATTTTCAGGAAAGGTGTGTAATGGCATGGGGAACAGATGAGTAGATTTTGGTGGTGATCCGGATCACTATCAGGATCCAGGAATTTTTTGAAAATTATTTTATATGTTAATATTGCAGTTTTCATGTACTTCCCCTTTAAGATGTATATATGGAGTTACACACGTGGCCACGCCATAGGGCCACGCACCTCCACAGCCCAGAAGCAGTGCACTCTTACCACCAAACACTGCAGAAAAAGTAAAACGACTTAGAACTAAAAGGAATGTGGTCTCCATCCACATAGTATGTGATGATTGACATTATTTTATCTGAAGACACCAAAAAAAAAAGCAAGCAAAGTGTGCGGTTTAAGACGGGGTTTGGATTAAGACTTGCAGATGTAACTCCAACTGGCAGACAAGGATGTTGTTACAGCCGCATGACCCACATGGTATGTAAACACAGTAAACTTCAGCACTGGACAATGTTTAATTTTTTTGTTTGTGAAATCACAATAGGCCTGTTCTATTATGTTCATTTACTACGCACCGCAGTGATATGATACCACACTGTTGTGTAATATTGCTAAATAATTATGAACCTTGTCAGTAAACTGTAAGGGAGAAGAGAGGAGGAAAAAAAATGAAAACCAACCTGAAAGATTCAATAAACCATGATGCTGATTTAAGGTTGAATTGCCCAGCCCCAATGTATGGTCAATACAGCTGTGACAGTCTTGTTATTATAATGTAGTCATATAATGTAGTCATATTGTTTTTGCTGATGTTTCTCTGTCTGTTAGCAGGATCACGCAAAAACTCCTAGATGGATTTGAATGACATTTTCACCAGAGGTGGCCCTTGGCCCAAAGATGAACTCATTAGATGTTGGAGGTGATCCGTGAGTGCATACCTCCGCCAAGGCCCTATCTCGCAATGTACAGATGGATGGCAATATGGACGGACAAAGGGACGGAGGGGAGGACAAAGGGAGGGAGGGATGGAGCCTTGGCAGAGGTATGCGCTGTCTGAGTGCCCTCTAGTTTTATCAGACGTCAAGCAAGATCAATCGCAGAGAAGAAGTGCAGATACTGCTGGATGAGGAGGCTGCTTCCGGGTCCTCTGCATCAGACGCAGCAGGTCCTGGGACCAGCTCCACTTCCTTTTTTGCTCTTGAGTGGCATGGTAACACTGTCGGTCGCAGTTGTGTCAGTCAGTGTCAGGATGGAAGGGTGGGAATCTTTAGGCACCTCACGATTCGTGCCAATTACAATTCAAGGGGCTCCAATTCGAGCTGATTATGATGCATCATTTTTCCCCTAACATGTAAATATTAGAAAAAGAACTTTCTGTACTTCATTCCATAGAAACTGTAGCTGTTACAGGTGGTGGTCAGCTTAAGGACATCAAAATCACAGAGGAAAAGCGTCTGGAGCACACTGTCAGATTCACAGCCTTTATTGGTCTTAAGAGTAATATACATACATCCTCTTCAGCCTTCTTAGGTCTATGACCTAAGAATTTAGGTCTATGGAATTTAGGTCAGACTGATTTTAACATTTATTTTATTTAATTTTTCGGGATATTGATTGTTGCCAGAGGTTGTTTGCGATATCCTTTTTAACTGTTCAAATTCATAAGTGGCAGTGAGTGGAAGATGCCAATAGCATTTATTAAGTGCATAATAATAATAATAATAATAATAATAATAATAATAATAATAATAATAATAATAATAGCAATAATAATAATAATGTTTCAAACACTTTGTGTCTTCTTCAGAGTTAGACACAGAAGTGTTGTGTTAGTCTTAACATTAAAAAAAGCTGTGAATTTAACAGTGTGCTCTGACTCTTTCCTCTGTGAAAGAAATATTATATACACTTCTAATGAAAAATAGAAGCACTCCTACCTACTGGTTTCAGTCTTTCCATGTTTTGGTCTAGCCGTGGCTGTGCAAGTTGGATGACCTGCTTCCCACAGCCGCGTTTCATACACGTGCATTGACTGTAATCTACAGTCCATACAGTATATTCATATGATGACAGCAACACTCCACCAAACTGATTTGAACACCCATAATTAAATGAGAAGTTTTGTGGGGGTGTTGAGTGCCGTAGCCACAGATAAGAACATATTTATATGCTGCGACAAATACTGTCTGGGCACCAACTTCCACGTTTAAGAGTCTGCTTTTTTCGTTCTGTTAACATTAATTAGATTATTAATCTACAGTCCATATATACAGACAGCATAAACGTGACGCCTTAGCAATCCGAACCAAATTAAATTAGGACTTTCTCTTCAGTGTTGTGCGTCACACGAAAGACCGTCTAGACAGGCGTTAACTTCTGCGTTTAAGGTTCCACCGGTTTTTCGTTCCGGCCACATAAAATTACATTATAAATACAGTGGTGTGAAAAGGTGTTTGCCCCTTTCCTGATTTCTCATTTTTTTGTATGTTTGTCACACTTAAATGTTTCAGATCATCAAACGAATTTAAATATTAGACAAAGCTAACACAAGTAAACACAAAATGCAGTTTTTAAATGAAGGTGTTGATTATTAAGGGGAAAAAAATCCAAACCTACATGGCCCCGTGTGAAAAAGTGATTGCCCCGTAAACCTAACAACTAGTTGGGCCACCCTTAGCAGCAACAACTGCAATCAAGCATTTGTGATAACTGGCAGTGAGTCTTTTACAGCGTTGTGAAGGAATTTTGGCCCACTCATCTTTGTAGAATTGTTGTAATTCAGCCATATTGGAGGGTTTTCGAGCTTGAACCACCTTTTTAAGGTTATGCCATAGCATCTCAATTGGATTCAGGTCAGGACTTTGACTAGGCCACTCCAGAGTCTTCATTTTGTTTTTCTTAAGCCATTCAGAGGTGGACTTGGTGGTGTGTTTTGGATCATTGTCCTGCTGCAGAACCCAAGTGCACTTCAGCGTTTGGTCACAAACAGATGGCTGGACATTCTCCTTCGGGATTTTTTGGTAGACAGCAGAATTCATGGTTCCATTTACCACAGCAAGTCTTCCAGGTCCTGAAGCAGAAAAACAGCCCCAGACCTTCACACTACCACCACCATATTTTACTGTTGGTATGATGTTCCTTTTCTGAAATGCTGTGTTACTTTTACGCCAGACATAATGATACACAAACCTTCCAAAAAGTTCAACTTTTGTCTCATCAGTCTACAGAGTATTTTCCCAAAAGTCTTGGGGATCATCAAGATGTTTTCTGGCAAAACTGAGACAAGCCTTTGTTCTTTTTGCTCAGCAGTGGTTTTCGTCTTGGAACTTTGCCATCCAGGCCATTTTTGCCAAGTCTCTTTCTTATGGTGGAGTCATGAACACTGACCTTAACTGAGGCAAGTGAGGCCTGCAGTTCTTTGGATGTTGTTGTGGGATCTTTTGTGACCTCTTGGATGACTCGTCGCTGCGCTGTTGGGGTAATTTTGGTCGGCCGGCCGCTCCTGTGAAGGTTCACCACTGTTCCATGTTTTCACCATTTGTGGATAATGGCTCTCACTGTGGTTCGCTGGAGTCCCAAAGCTTTAGAAATGGCTTTATAACCTTTTTAAGACTGATAGATCTCAATTACTTTGTTTCTCATTTGTTCCTGAATTTCTTTAGATCGCAGCATGATGTCTAGCTTTTGAGGATCTTTTGGTCTACTTCACTTTGTCAGGCAGGTCCTATTTAAGTGATTTCTTGATTGAGAACAGGTGTAGCAGTAATTAGGCCTGGTGTGGCTAGAGAAATTGAACTCAGCTTTCCAAAGATGTGATAAACCACAGTTAATTTACGTTTTAATGGGGGGTGGGTCACTTTTTCACACAGGGCCATGTAGGTAGGAAGTGGACAGAGTTCAGGGTCCTGATGGCCTGATGAACAAAGTTGTTTAGCAGTCTCGTCAAGCGGGCCCGGAGGCTCTGGTACCTTTTCCCTGAGGGTAGGGGGCTGAAGAGGAGGTGTGAGGGTTGGGAGGTGTCACCTGCAATGTTGATGGCTCTGTGGGTGAGGCAGATGATGTAGATGTCCGGGGGGGATGGGGGGCAGAGGGGCACCCATGATCTTGCTGGCTGCTTTCATTGTGCATTGTAGTGTCTTCTGGCAGGAAGCGGTGCAGCTTCCATACCACACCGTGATGCAGCTGGTGAGGATGCTCTCAATGATGCCTCGGTAGAATGAGCACATAATGGGGGGTGGGACTCTTGCTGTCCTCAGTTTGCGGAGGAAATTTTTTTTTTTTTTTTTTTTTTTTTTTGTTACTTATTTGTACCCGTAGGTAGATTTGGTTTGCAGTCTGGTGACAAGCCACCGGCTGCTGGTCGCTGCGTGCGCAAGCGCCCTAAACCTACATGTTTTTTGGTATGCGGGAGGAAACCGGAGAAATCCCGGAGTAAACCCACGCAACACGGGGAGAACATGCAAACTCCACACAGCTCACTGTTGGTCGGGGGCTGGAATCGAACCCACGATCTCATGATCCCCGCGATCCCCCGGCCGAGGGTAAAACTGTGCTGCTACAGTGCTAAACCACTGTGCCACCGTGCAGCCCGGAAATGGAGGCATGTTTGAGCCTTCTTGGCCAGTGGTGGTGTTGGACCAGGAAAGGTCCTCAGAGATGTGCACCCCCAGGAGCTTGGTGCTGCTCACCCTCTTCACAGCTGCTCCATCGATGATTAGAGGGGGAGGCTGTGTGTGTCCCCTCCTGAAGTCAACCACAATCTCCTTGGTTTTTCCCACATTCAGGAAGAGGGTATTGTCTTTACACCACTGGACCAGTTGGCTCACCTCAGTTCTGTAGTTGGCCTCCTCGTTGTTAATGATGAGGCCCACCACCGTCGTGTCATCCGCAAACTTGATGATGTGGTTGGTGTTGTAGGCTGTACACAGTCATGGGTCAGCAGTTCATGCAGCAGCCTATACACAGCCTCCTCAGTCCTGACCAATAATATCCATGCTCACTGTCAACCACGCCTCTATTTTTATAGGATCAGGATTGACAAATTAACCATCCATCCATCTTCTTCCTCTTAATCCTTATCATGATGAGAACTACCTAGGAGGACAGAAACTTGGGGAAAAATCTATTTGTGGAGCATTTTTATTTTTTAAAGAATAATGAGGGGAGAAGAGGCTTAAAATCTTCTTAATTTTAGAGTATTCACACATCCATCTATGGTCATTACAAATGTGAATATTTCAGAAGGGAGTAGACCTGTTACAGTTATATGTTGAGTCTTAATATAATCTGTGTGCAGGTGGTTGGAGATGATCTGACAGTCACTAACCCGCGAAGAATACAGCGAGCTGTGGTGGAAAAGGCCTGCAACTGCCTGCTCCTCAAAGTCAACCAGATTGGCTCTGTTACAGAAGCCATCAAAGCGTGAGTTCACTCTTGTGTTTTTCATGCAGAAGCTTAGACATGTGTACACAAATGTATGCATTTCTATTATTAATTCTTCCCCTGCTGCAAAGATGTAAGCTGGCTCAAGAGAACGGCTGGGGTGTGATGGTGAGCCACCGCTCTGGAGAAACGGAGGACACCTTTATAGCTGACCTTGTGGTCGGTCTCTGCACTGGGCAGGTAACTTTGAGATGTGCCATCTATTCTGTTTACCAGCTTAGTTGCAAATACTTACACAGACATCCCAATTTACTCATCATTGCTCCTTATATTCTGTGGTGCTGAACTCATGATGCATAAAGGAGGTAACACAACACTGCAGAACACAACAAAGCAACAGTACAGTTAAGAAGCAAAAGAAGGCAAAATAGTAGAGGAGTTTAAAGGCAAATATGCAGTGTTGAGTATTTCAGCACAAATATTCAGTGAAGAGTACATTGTTAGCTCTGCCAATGAGGTGATGTTTTCAATGCTGTTTGCTTGCTTTAGCACGATTTCACAAAATATAATGGATGGATTTGCCTGAAAATTTACCAGAGGTACATCTTGCCCCAACTAAAAACTAGCTAATTTTGGGGATTGATCCAGTTCATAATAGGGATCCAGGATCTGTGTGTTTATTTATTTTAAGCCTCATCAGGAAAAGTAGAAATTATCCATCTTCAACAGCTTTTGCGGGGATCCAGGTCATGGAGGTAGCAGTCCATTTAGAGAAGCCCAAACTTCCCTCTCCCCAGCCCACCTCATCCAGCTCTTCAGAGGGGACACCAAGGCATTCCCAGACCAGCTAGACATAGTCTGTCCAACGTATCCTGGGTCTGCTCCAGGGTCTCCTCCCAGTGGGTCGTGCCCAAAACACCTCAAACGGGAGGCACCCAGGAGGCTTCGAAATTAGATGCCCAAATCACCTCAGCTGCCTCCTTTCAATGTGGAGGAGCAGCAGCTCTACTCTAAGCCCCTCTTGGACAACTAAACTCCTCACCCTATCTCTAAGGGTGATTTCAGCAACCCTATGGTGAACGCTCATTTCAGCCGCATGTATCCACAATCTCATTCTTTCGGTCATCACCCAGGGTGAGGGTAAGAAGGTAGATTGAGCAGTACATCAAGAACTTTGCCTTACAGCTCACCTCCTTCTTTACCATGACAGACTGTTGCAACATCCACATCACTGCAGATGCTGCTCTGACTCATCTATCGGTCTCCTGCTTCATTCTTCCCTCACTTGTGAATAAGACCCCAAGATACTTTCAACTCCTCCACTTGGGGCAGGACCTTGTCCCCAACCCAGAAAGGACAAGCCACCCTTTTCTAGCTGAGCACCATGGACTTGGACTTGGCTAGCAACAAGCCTGATACCCATATTCCTGAAGCCCTCCCCCCACCAAAAAAAAAACCACAAGGAAGGTGGCTGAATCCTTTCTCCATGTTCACAAAGCATGTGTAGACTGTGGCACAACTCTTTACTCTCTCAAGGATCCTTCAAGGATCCTTGAGAGAGTAAAGAGTTGTGCCACAACCAGGACGAAAACCACATTGTTCCTACTGAGTCCAAGGTTTGACCAATAGTTGAGTAGAATACTTCTTCTATTTTCAGGTGCTCCCTTTAGGGGTCACCACAGCAGACCATCTGCTTCCATCTCACCCTGTCCCTTGCATCTTCCTCTGTAACACCAACCCTCTCTATGTCCTCCTTCAGCACATCCATGAATATTCTCTGTGCTCTTCCTCTTTTCCTCCTCTCTGGCAGCTCCATGTTCAACATCCTTTGTCCAATATATCCACTATCCCTCTTCTGCAAATGTCCAAACCATCTCAGTCTTGCCTCTCTTACTTTGTATCCAAACCATTAAACCTGAGCTATCCCTCTGATATGCTCATTTCTAATCCTGTCCCTCCTAGTCACTCCCAATGAGAATCTTAGCATCTTCAACTCTACCACCTCCAGTTCCAGCCTCCTATCTTTTTGTCAGTGCCACTGTCTCCAAACCATACATCACAGTGTCTCACTACTGTCTTGTATTTACAAGACAGTAGTGAGACACTGTGATGTATGGTTCCCTGTATGGTTCCCTTTCACTCTAGCAGCTATCCTTCTGGCACAAATCACTCCTGGCACTCGTCTCCACCCACTCCACTCTGCTTGCACTCGCTTTACCTCTCGTGCATTTTTCATTGCATTGGATGGTTGACCCCAGCTAGTTAAACTCATCTGCGTTCACTACCGCTATTCTTTGCATCTTGAGTTTTACACCTGCCTCCCTCTCATTCACACACATGTATTCTGTCTTGCTTCTACTGACTTTCATTCCTCTTTTCTCCAGAGCATACCTCCACCTCTCCAGGTCCTCTTCCACCTGCTCCCTACTCTCACTACAAATCACAATGTTGTCTGCAAACGTCATGGTCCAAAGAGACTAATGCCTGACCTTGTTTGTCAGTCTGTCCATCACCATGACAAACCAGAAGAGGCTCAGGGCTGATCCCTGATGTTATCCCACCCCCAATCTGAATCCATCTGTCACTCCTACAACACACCTCACCACTGTCTCACTGTCGTCATACATGTCCTGCACCACCCTCATATATTTCTCTGCCACTTCCTGACTTTCTCATACTGTACCACACTTCCTCTCTTGGCAGCCCATCATATGCTTTCTCGAGATCCGCAAAGACACAGTGCAATGCCTTCTGACCTTCTCTATACTTCTCCATCAGCACTCAGAGCAAACATTGCATCTGTTGTACTGTCTTAGCATGAAACCGTACTGCTGCTCACTGATTGTCACCTCTCTTCTTAACCTGGCTTCAACAGCTCTTCCCCATATCTTCATAATGTGGCTGGTCAACTTTATGCCTCTGTAGTTACTACAGCTCTGAGCATCACCCTTGTTCATGTAAACTGGTACCAAAACACTTCTGCGCTCCTCAGGCAGCCTTTCACTCTCCAAGACTGTGCTAAACAGTTTGGTTAAAAAGTCCACTGCCATCTCTCCGGGTAGATGTACACCGAGTAGAATGCACTGGGGAAAAAGAACTTTTTGGTCTCATTGCGTCTACGCTGGAAAAAAAACAACTCCTGGACCTAAATGACTGAATAATTGATTACTACAAAACCTTAATAATTTTGTTGTTTTCATTGAGGATGTATGTGTGCTGTTGACCTGGATATTTATCAGGATGTGTTTTGGAAATTGATTATAGCACTTACATATTGGCAGAGGTATGTGCTTTCTGGGCAGGTGATTATAAATGCAATAGTGTGCACAATGAGTAGATTTTAACATTATGACATAGTATAAAGAAAAACATGCCAAATAATTTCTTGTAACAGCATCATCATGCTGATATTTTTTTGCTTGACAATCTACCAAAAAACAATGGATGAAACAGTTGCCATCTTTGTAATGATGGTAACTGATCATGCAACCACACCTGTTTCTGCTGTGTTTTTTTTATCACCTTAGATTAAGACTGGAGCTCCCTGTCGATCTGAACGTCTGGCCAAATACAATCAGCTCATGAGGTGGGTTTTCTAAGCTTTTGATGCATCTGGCTTTAACAAAAAACATAACTATGAAAAAGAGATGGAGTTGACTGCTGTAAATTAACTCACTGATTTGCATGATGCTCAGCACTTATGCTATCAACATTCTGCTGTTTTGAAACCGCACAGTATGTGGTTGAAGAGTGAAGGAAATGCTGCTCTCACTGGCTAATGACTTGTCAAGAAGAAGCTAACTGAGGTCATAATTTACGACATTATCAGTTTTTATTGCAATATGACATTAATATAGTAACTAAATGGAAAACCCGTCAGAATGCCGTTATGCCACAAGTTTGCATGCAGATTTTTTTTGGTCATATTTAGTGGCTCCCTATAGCCTTGACAAAAAACTTTTTAAAACTCACAAGTTTACCAGATTAAAAAAAATCTACTTTATAAAGAAGAGAAAAAAAGAAAAGAGTTACATTTATTGTCATTCAGTCCTTGCAGCCAAGCACATACTGTACAGTAGAATGAAATTATGTTTCTCCTATCGGAGGGGCCGCTGTCATGCAAGGCGCCGCCATGACCAACTTCCTTTCCCCCATTCTATTATGCTGAGCACCAAGCTAGAAGGTGGGAAGTACCATTTTCATATTGTCTTTTGTATGACCCGGCTGTGGGACAGATGCTTTGCCACTAGTGGTATAAGTTTAAGAAAAAAAAAGAAATTGAAAAAAGCAGTGGCAAATTTATGGGTGGGGGGGGGTGGAATCATAGCTCTATTGGGGGGGAGGGGGGCTGCAAATTTATGAGACAAAAGTTTCAAATTTAAGACGGAAAAAATACCAAAAAAATTGAAATTTAAAAGAAAATTTCATAATCTATGACGGGAGAACTTGCCAATTAATAATGTTGACAGGCTAATTTGTACGTACAGCTTAGTGGTTTACCTTCATTTTAAGGGTCAAAAATATCTGCTCCCTGCCGTTTTTTTTTTCTTTCTACAGTTGCTCTTTCCAAAGTAGAGGTCAACTAATCCAAATTAGGCCAGCAACTCCTAAAAAACTAGTACGTTTGACATTGTAAGTTCTTACCTTTCCAATATGACAAATAGCAATTTAGCAGGTAAATGGGGTTCATCTCCTGCTGCAATCTTTTGTTGACTTTCATGTTAATTTTGGGTTTAAGATTAACTTCTTTTACTCATTGATATAATTTTAAACATGTTTAACTTTACAATAATAGAATTTACCATTAAAACAGTAAAAAAGCAAAAGGGTCTGGTTTGGGGCTAAACTTCTGACATAAAATTTCTCACATGACGCCATCTCAGTTCATGTAGTTATTTTCTCAACCACTATACTAGTGGTCACTTTTTTCAAAGATGTAACGGTAAAAAAAAAATCACATCATATGGTAATTTCCTATTGAGGATGGTCTCCAGTAGGCTGTTAGACACAAACGTGTACCAGACTTCTTTTGCTGCCATCTGTTGGCCATAAGATAAAAGGAAAGTTTAAGTCACTTCAGTGTTGGTTTCTCTTTTTCATAACCTTTCATAAACCTTTATATCCATCTTTTATAAATAGTTTATATGTGCTGATGTATTGCATGTTTTTTATGTTGTTTTTTTCTTTATTTACTGTGCTGTCATCCTACTCTACAATCATCTTTCTACTTTGTCTTTCCCTCCTTTTCCTTCCTCCCCTCCACTCCCTCTCAGGATTGAAGAAGAGCTGGGTGACCAGGCCCGCTTTGCTGGGCACAATTTCCGCAACCCCAGCGCCCTTTAAGTTCACACAGAATTCAATATAAATTATATATTTACCTGACAAATTAAAGATGTTGAGACATTTATAGTGTTAAAGATCTAAACCCACAAAAATGTACTCTATAAAATGCAAAGTAGCTACTGCATATTGCTCACTTAAGGAGTGTCTGAGTTAACTACATGTGACAAATCTGAAACAAAAACTGGTGGAAAAAATAAGTCTTAGCACTGAGACACACTTCCCTGATGTGTTTAGTTTCTTTCTTTCCTGAACCCTCTGTCTTGTTTTCACTTGCTGCTGGAGTGTTTTGATCGCGTATGACCTGCAGTTTCCTTCTCCTTCTCCAACTCCTCTTGTTACACTGCTTGTGACAAATATTGTGTCTGTTACTTTGTCTCAATAAATAAAGGAAATGTGTTAACCCCGGCCAAGGCACTGTGTGTTTGTTTTGAGCAGAAGCTTTTTTGTTTCTTGTGTATTTATCCCCATTTTAAACAGCCTACAGTCTCCAAAATGTTTTTTTTTTTTTTTTGTGGGCATTATCCTTATAAAATACAGCCATTGGTTACATGTATGCTGCTGAAATTTAAAAAAAAAAAAAAAAAAACATTCCGCAAAAAATAAACACAGGCTTTATTTAATTGGCATCTTATAACAAGGAGTGGATGGCACTTCCTGGGTAATGTGAGGTCCAATTACCACAACACCTGCTTCAGTTTTCTAAATTAGTAAAGCAAACACACCTTGACTGTTTCATGACTAGTGATTGGTCCACTCCGAATACTTTTACCCAATCAGATTAGAGGCTCATTAATGTTAATAAGCAGGCTGAAAGCAAATGTCTCAGATGGGACTTCAGACAGCTTTTTTGAGGAGATGTAAAACAAGAATGGTTTTTGGTCTTTAAAACTATGTATGTATGGGGATGTCAAAAATTACAAGTAATCCCCAGAAAATCCACAATATGGGACCTTTAAACATACAGTTGTGGAGTGTGTAATTGACGAGGCAGGTTTGTCTCAAGGCAGTTTATTACACGTCTCCATCATGAGCAAAGTAGAAAGAGGACATCTCAGAAAAAACTCGTCCCTTATATACCCAGGTCTCCCCACAGCTCACAAGTCACATTGCATTCCAATCAAAAGTAACAATGCATTTCCTCTTTAATCCCTTAGCATCCCCCTCACAGTCTTTGGCCCACAAAGGATCCTCCAAGCAGTCTCTTGCATACCAAAGATTACACTTTCACAGCTTCCTGTTATCTCCAAGGAAACTCTGCACTTTGTTCTTATCTAAGATGTGAGGCATTATATAAGGCATTAAGTAAGTCACATGTGTGGCTACACCACCTCCCCCAAACATTTTAGATCGAACAAAAGAATAACAGTCTGCATGCTGTGATAGAATCATTACACATCAATCCACATGCTGCTTGGGCTTCAGTCTTCTCCCGTATCTGCTGTAACCAGGATTCACCGCCGCTGGGGAGCTGCTGTCTGGGGGTGAAAACCTTTTGTCAATCCCTGTGGGTGTTCTGGGGAAATATTACTCTGGGAAGCTCCTCGTGGGGGTCTTCCGCGCCGAGGGACCCTTGCCAACAGCACTTGCTCGTCCGCCACCACAAAAGTGGGTTTGAGTCTGTTTATGCCAACCTTTTCCCTCCTACCCCCCAAATCTAGCAAAAAATGCTTGTCCCCTGTTTCCAACACTCTGAACGGTCCATCATAAGGTGGTCGCAGTGGGTGTCGATGTGCGCCATGTCTGACAAAAACAAACTCCGCGTTTTTCAAATTTTTAGGCACAAAAACGTGCGGAAAACTGATGAACGGGGCCCGGCAGCGTGCCTGTGTCAATGCTACGCTGCAACAGCTGAGACGGGGAGCTGCCTGGCGCAGGATTATCCGGGAGAAACTCCCCGGGCAGCCAAAGTGGCTGCGCGAAAACGAGTTCAGCTGGGGAAGCTTCTAAGTCTTCTTTAGGCGCAGAACGCAACCCTAATAAAACCCACGGTAGCTTGTCTACCCAATTTGCATCCATCAGTGACGCTCTGAGAGCTGCTTTCAATGACCTGTGAAAACGTTCGCATAACCCATTAGCCTGTGGATTGTACGCGGTTGTACGGTGAATTGCGACACCTAGGCTGCGGGCCATTGTCGACCAAAGTTCGGAAACAAATTGAGGGCCTCTGTCGGACGTAATGTCCGACGGGACTCCAAAACGCGCCACCCATGCTGTTACAAACGCGCGCGCCACCTCCTCGGCTGTGGTTGACGCCAAAGGAACCACCTCCGGCCAGCGTGTGGTGCGGTCCACCATTGTCAGAAGGTGCGTGCACCCCTGTGATGGCGGGAGGGGACCCACGAGGTCCACGTGAATGTGGTCAAACCTCTTAGCCGGGATGTGAAATGGCTCCAAGGGAGCCCTCGTGTGTCTGTGTACCTTGGCTCGTTGGCACGCCATGCAGGCTGCTGCTCACTCTTTCACCTGTTTGCGGACGCCCGGCCACGCAAATTTTTCTGCTACCATTTTGACCGACGCGCGCACCCCCGGGTGCGCCAAAGAATGAATCGAGTCAAAAACGCGGCGGCGCCACGCTGCTGGTACCATGGGACGCAGTCGCCCCATGGAGACATCACAGATTAGAGGGGGCAGGCCGTCTCGCAGCACCCTGCTCTCCAGCCTTAACCCTGTTGGTCCAGACTGGAGCGCGCGCACATCCGCGTCACTAACCTGCTCAGCGGCCATGGCTGTGTAGTCTATCCCCACGCGGACGGGGGCAGCCACGGCGCGCGAGAGGCAGTCTGCCACTACATTCAGTTTACCCGACACGTGCTGAATATCGGTAGTAAACTCTGAGATCGCGGCTAGCTGCCTCTGCTGCCGGCCCGACCACGGTTCTGAAACTTTGGCCATCGTGAATGTTAGTAGCTTGTGGTCAACGAACGCTGTGAAACAGCGCCCTTCTAGCCAGAACTGGAAGTGGCGAATGGCCAAATGGAGAGCCAGCAACTCCCTGTCAAACGCGCTGTATTTACGTTCACTATCGCGCAAGGTCCTGCTGAAAAAGGCGAGCGGCTGCCAAGCCCCGGCTACATGCTGCTCCACGACCGCCCCTATGGCCACATCTGACGCGTCAGTGGTGAGCGCTATGTGGGCCGTTGGGTCTGGATGTGCTAACAACGCAGCGTTTGCCAGGGCTGCTTTGACTTCCGAGAACGCTCGCTCCTGCTCCGGGGACCACTCGATCCTATTTGCGGGTTTCTGTTTTTTGAGCGCATCATACAGCGGTTGCATGAGCTGCGCTGCACGGGGGAGGAAACGGTTATAAAAATTCACCGTTCCCAAAAACTCCTGTAACGCCCAGACCGTCAGCGGCCGGGGGAAATCTGCTACCGCGCGCACTTTGTCAGGTAGCGGAACCGCTCCTTCGGGGGAGACGCGGTGTCCTAAAAAATCGATCTGCGTCACCCCGAACTGACACTTCACTGGGTTGATTATTAACCCGTGATCTCCCAACCTCCGGAAAACTGCCGCGAGGTGGTTTTCGTGTTCGTCTTCGGACGCGCTGGCTACCAAGATATCATCCAAGTAGATGAACACGAAAGGGAGATCGCGCAGCACCGCGTCCATCATGCGTTGGAACGTCTGTGCAGCCCCTTTAAGCCCGAATGGCATGCGCAAAAACTCGAATAGGCCAAATGGAGTTATCACCGCTGTTTTGGGTATGTCCTCAGCGCGCACTGGAACTTGGTGGTAACCGCGGACCAAGTCTATTTTAGAAAAAACGCGCGCTCCTGCCAAATGAATGGAAAAAATCTTGGACATGAGGGATTGGGTAGCGGTCATGCGCTGTGGCGTTGTTCAACCTGCGGAAATCTCCGCAAGGTCGCCACGAGCCGTCAGCTTTCAGGACCATGTGTAGCGGGGAAGCCCATGGGCTGTTCGAACACCTGATGATGCCCAGCCTCTCCAGGTTGGCGAACTCCTCGCGTGCTATGGCCAGTTTAGCTGCGTCCAAGCGCCGAGGTTTTGCAAAAACGGGCGGCCCGGTGGTGGTAATAAAATGTTCCACCCCGTGTTTAGCGACAGCTGCCGAAAATGTGGGGACCGTGAGTGCTGGGAACTGAGTGAGCAGTGTGTGGAACTTACCGCTTGCAGCTGTGACGTTGGCTTGTGCTGTCGGCCGGGCCGCTCGAGCTGTACAGGGAATAGAATCAAAAGAAAGTGCATTAACCAGGCGCCTGTTAGCGACATCAACCAACAAACCATGTGAGCACAAAAAATCAGCCCCCAATATATTGAAATTCAATGCTGCTATGACAAAAGTTCTCCCCGTGTTGCATGGGTTTACTCCGGGATTTCTCCGGTTTCCTCCCGCATACCAAAAACATGTAGGTTTAGGGCGCTCGCGCACGCAACGACCAGCAGCCGGTGGCTTGTCACCAGACTGCAAACCAAATCTACCTACGGGTACAAATAAGTAACAAAAAAAAAAAAAAAAAGTCCACTCGAATGTACGGCCGTGTAGAGACAGAAGCAGAGTCCTCTCACCAAAGGTCTTAATCTCCGAGCCGTTCGCTGCTGCCATCTCGGGGCTGCTGGAACCTGCCAGCCGGTCAGCGTAGGAAGGCGTGATGAAACTCAACTGGGCGCCTGTGTCCACGAGGAAATGCCTCCCCGAGCGTGCGTCCGTCAAGTACAGCAGCTTGTTCTCCTCTCCGAGGGTCGCAGCTGCTACCGACCCCCGGTCTTGGCGTTTCCCAAGCGCCTGAACTGGCATGGTGGTATACATTTGCGTGCCTTCTCTGCAAAGCGCCGGTGGTAGAAACAAAGGGTGTCTCCACCGCGTTCCTTGGCCCCCGCCGCTGCCGTCGTCGGTGGTTCTCCGCCATCTCTGGCTGTCGTGCCGAGCTCCGTCGCTGCCGCTGTGGCCGCGCGCTCTCTACTGGCGTTGACAATCCGATGCGCCTCCCGGGCCAGCGCACGGTAGTCCCACTGGGCCAACAACGGCGAACTGGCCAGGGCCGCTCTCGTCGCTGACGGCAGGGTCCTGAGGAAAAGGTGAGTAAAGATGAAGTGGTCATCGTCCGAGCCTTTCAACCTCAGCATCTTCTCCATCAGGTCAATGGGCGTGCAATCTCCCAACTCGGTCAGCGCCAGGAGTCTCTCTGCTCTCTCCTCAACCGAGAGAGTGTAGTGCTGGATGAGTGCAGCCTTCAACGCGCCGTATTTGTTGCTGGCTGGTGGCTGCTCCAGGAGGCTCTCCACATGCTGAGCTGTGTGGTTGTCGAGCTTTACGATCACATGGTAGAATTTCGTGTCATCTACCAATATTCCCCGGAGGGCGAACTGTGCCTCCACCAGGTGGAACCAGGAGCACGGATTGTGCTGCCAAAAGTCCGGTAGCTGGACCGTAACGGCATACGCTTGGCTAGGGGCTCCCAACGAGGCTGGCCCCGGGGAATTCTCTTCTTGCTGCATGCTACATCTTGGGTCACCAGTGTGGAGTGTGTAATTGACGAGGCAGGTTTGTCTCAAGGCAGTTTATTACACGTCTCCATTATGAGCAAAGTAGAAAGAGGACATCTCAGAAAAAACTCGTCCCTTATATACCCAGGTCTCCCCACAGCTCACAAGTCACATTGCATTCCAATCAAAAGTAACAATGCATTTCCTCTTTAAGCCCTTTGCATCCCCCTCACAGTCTTTGGCCCACAAAGGATCCTCCAAGCAGTCTCTTACATACCAAAGATTACACTTTCACAGCTTCCTGTTATCTCCAAGGAAACTCTGCACTTTGTTCTTATCTAAGATGTGAGGCATTATGTAAGGCATTAAGTAAGTCACATGTGTGGCTACACAGTGTGTCTTTCCTATAACCTGCTGGACTATATGATGATTCTTAAAGACAAATTCTGCAAGATTTTTCTTCTGCAGTAATTTATATAGATTCTTAGTATGTAGTCTTCATTGACTTCAGTAAAGCCTTCAATACTGTATCACGACAAGGACTTTGGCAGATACTCAAGAAATATGGCTGTACAGAGAAGTTTGTCAACTTGATCGAGGCCCTCCAAACAAGCATGCAAGCAAACGTGGCAATGAGTGGTTCACTGTCTAAAGACTTTCCAGTAAGCAACGGGGTGAAACAAGGGTGTGTGCTGGCGCCTACACTCTTCTTGCTATATCTGGCAGCCATGCTTGACGTGGCCTTCAAAGACACTTCAGAAGGAGTATACATTCAAACAAGGAAAGAAGCAGACTTGTTCAATGTGGCACAGTTTAAAGCCAAGGGTAAGACATCGATAAAGGTAGTAAGAGAAATGCTCTTTGCCAATGACAGTGCTCTAGTTGCACACAGTGCGGAAGATATGCAATCTTTAGTAGAGAAATTTGCAAGAGCAGCTAGCCAATTCAGCCTCAAAATCAACATCAAGAAGACAGAGTGCCTTTATCAACCACCAAAGTTCCAGTCATCAACATCATTACCAGAAGAGATCAGCACTGGTGCAGAGCCACTAAGCAAGTGTAAGACTTTCAGGTATCTTGGGAGTACTGTTTCAGAGAATGCTAGGCTGGAGGATGAAATATCTCTCAGAATGGGAAGAGCGAGTGCTGTGTTTGGAAACTTGAGGGAGAGGCTGTGGAACAATTGACATGTGTCTATCTGTGTGAAATGCAAAGTGTACAGAGCGACAGTACTGGCTACTCTATTGTACGGTGCTGAAAGTTGGACTGTCTACAGGGTGCAGGTAAAGAAACTCCACACATACATGATGAGATACTTTCGAGCCATAATGAACAGCTCATGGAAAGACAGAATAATCAACATAGAAGTGCTGAAACGAGCTGGTCTATCATCAATGGAGGACATGCTAATACAGATGAATCTGAGATGGCTCAGACACGTTGAGAGGATGGATCACCAGCATCTCCCTCAGCAGTTACTCTACTCACAGTTATGTGAGGGCAAACGCAATCAGGCTCAGATTTAAAGACACTGTAAAAAGAAACCTGAAGAAGTTGGATATAGATGGGAGTTCTTGGCAGCGGAAGGCGAAGGACAGAGCTGCATGGAGGAATCTGATCAGACCTAAATGAAACAGTCATTGTCGACCACAACAGACTGCTATGATGATGATGAGACTAGTGTAAGATTAATAACTTAAAAACTACAATTTTATTTCTGGATGCAGAGAAAGCCTTTGACCGTGTTAATTGGAAATTCCTTTTTATGGGTTTGGTTCATCTTTCATAAACTGGATTAAAACACTGTATAGCTGTCCAACTGCATCTGTCCAAACAAATGATCAAACTTCTCAAAGCTTTAATCTCCAGAGAAGTACTAGGCAGGGTTGTCTATTCTCTCCCTCACTTTTTACCATCTTTATCGAACCATTAGTAGCAGCCATATGACAAAATGTTGATATCAGCGGTATCCAAACTGGAGAAAAAGAACACAAGATAAGTCTTTATGCTGATGATGTATTGATTTTCCTTGAAAACTCACAAAGATCTCTTCTTCAGACAATGATGTTCACTGATAAATTTTCATCATTATCAGACTTCTCTATTAATTGGGGTAAATAAACAGTTTTACCTATAAATTGTACTTTTTCCAAATATATCCATTACTCCAATACAATCAGGTAATATTAAATATTTAGGAATAGATATTTCCCCCAGGCTCTCAGAGTTATTGCGATTAAATCACATTCCCCTTTGAAAAACAATACAAGACGACCTTACGCGCTGCAGGACACTATCTATATCATTAATGGGAAAGAGTCGCAACCATTAAAATGATGGTCCTTCCCAAAACCAACTATTTATTCTCAATGATTCCTACCATCTATGGCCTGGTAAAACTCTTCAAAAAGCAAAAGAGTGCAGAGGTTTATATTTACCAAATTTTTTAAATTACTTCTTAGCCAATAGACTGCAGTTTGTTTCTAAATGGACAAAATCAACCCCACTAGGAAACCCAAGGTTAGATGCTGAACATGCTCTCTGTGGGTCACTAAATATCTCTGACTTACCTTTTATGAGTCCCTGTATTAAACACCATGATTGTTTTAAAAGCATTAATATCAGCTCCTCTCTGACAGCCTGGTGGAAATTTTTAAAAATAACAGGGTCTTCACTTGTCCCTTGTAAACTCATGCCCATTTGGAATAATCCTGATATCCTGCAACAAAAGAGTATGTTAAACTTTCCACTATGGCAGGAGAAGGGAATTTAAAAAAATTAGAGCATCTTATTTGAGGTGTAAATTTTATCCAATTTCAGGAACTAGTGTCACAATACAACATCAGTGATAAAAATTTCTTGAATACCAACAGCTTAAATCCATAATAAAAGCAAGATTCAATCTTAATCAGACAGATTTAGAGGTACCAGTTAAGGCGGCAGAGTTTTTAAATCTTTGTTCCCCTAAATTGATATTGAAAATACACAGACTATTATCAGAACTGGATGAGTCAGTATCTCTTCCAAAATCAAAATGGGAGACAGACTTATTGATCAATAAGGATGAAGGCTTCTGGACACAAATGTGTTGAAACACTTTTAAGATGACTAAAAATTCTAATTTACAACTCATACAGTACAAAGTTCTACATAGAACTCATTACATAGGACAAAGGATGTTCAAAATGGGCCTGAGTTGCACAAATATCTGCTCCTACTTCACCAGCAACGTCCCGGATAGTTATATGCATGCTATGTGGTCGTGTGCACCAGTCCAAAAGTTCTAGCAGAAGACATGTGAGGACTTGTTGGCATGGCTTGGGTATCGTATACCATCCTCACCCACACTTTATATATTAGGTGATTTAAGTGAAATAAATGTAGAGGCAAGGATGCCACACATGGTTCTCACCGCCTTATGCATTGCAAAGAAAACTATCCTCATGAACTGGAACTCAAGAAATAATTTATTTTTTTTATTTTTTTAGATTTAGTATGCTTTATTGATCCCCAGAGGGGAAATTGAGGGTCATCCTCCACCTGGATGGATGAAGCAGCCACGATACGGCGCTATCCCTTAACCATTCACACACACATTCACACCTAGGGCCACTTTAGAGTCTCCAATTAACCTAACCTGCATGTTTTTGGCATGTGGGAGGAAACCGGAGAAATCCCGGGGTAAACCCACGCATACACGGGGAGAACATGCAAACTCCACACAGATCACTGTTGGTCGGGGGCTGGGATTGATCCCACGATCCCCACGATCCCCCGGCCAAGGGTAAACTGTGCTGCCGCAGTGCTAACCACTGCTCCACCGTGCAGCCCATTTATGCATGACACAGTATAATAACCTACTATTAGATTATATTAGCCTGGAGAGAATGTCTGCCTCCTCAAATAACCAATTGGCTGAATTCAATTCTTTCTGGTCCCCACTTGTTAATCCTGTAACCTGAGGGGTGGCGGGTGGTAGTTCGCTCTCCTTGGCACCTCTGGCGTCTAGCTGCACCCTGATCACGAGGCGTTTCTGTGACCCACTGGGGCCGGTGTCCGGGGGGGCCTGTTCCAGGGTGGCCTTGCCTCTCGGGTGGGGCTGGGTCTAGCCCTGGGCCCCTGGTGATTGGGGGGGGGGGTTCTCCCTCTGGGTCGGGGTTGGGTGTATGCCCATGGTGCGGGCCGGCACCGACGCGTCCTTGTGTGGGGGGGTTGTGCCCTCCCTGGGGCCCTGGCAGCGCTCTGGGATGGGTGCCTGCATCCTGGGGGGTCGCCTTCCCCGTCCTCTGGGGCCTACGGGTGTGGGTGTGCTTGTGTATGTGAGTGTGTGTGCACATGCAGATGCACGAGTGTGGGTGTGAGTGGGTGGGTGCGTGTGGGTGTAGGTGGGTAGGTGTGATGGTGAGTGTGTGCACATGAGAGTGGGCAGGTGTGTGTGTGTGCGTATAAGTGCGGATACCTGTGGGTGGATGTGCAGGGGTGGAGGATGTGTGTGTGGGTGGGGGAACCTCGTTGGGTGGCGGGGGTGGGACAGACCATCTAGTGGCCTGGGGGTTGGTGATTTGGGCCCTGCTTGTCCCGGCCGCCCTACTGTTGTGTCATGGAGTGGGGCACTTTGTTGCATTGCCCCTAGTGTCTTTGGCGCCAGGTGTGTGTGTGTGTGTGTGTGTGGTCGGGGGGGGGGGTCGCGTTGGCACAGGTTGGCAGCTGTGTTGCCGTTGGGCTGCTCCGAGGTGGCTGTGGCTGTAGGGTGGCCTGCTGCTATTGGTGTTTGTCTGGGGTGGGTGGTCAGTGGACTTGCGGTGGGCACTTGGGGGTGTTGCTTGGCATGTGGGGCACTGTATGGGTCCGGCTCATTGTTCACTATTATGACTCTTGTTGTTGTGCATGTTCGTGTGTGCAAGATGAGTCAGAATGGGTGTGGCTGCTCCATCATGTTTGTGATGCTGGGAGCGCCGGGACGCAACGCTGGTGGGTCCTGAGCTGCTCGGCCTGGTGGCCCTTGCCTTAGATTGGGATTTGGGGGCAGTGGGTGGCCTCCTGAACCAGTTTGTGAGCTGGTTTTGGGGCGGGGGGGCTCCCCTTTTGGACTGCCTTTCTCCCAGTCTTATTTCCTGCTCACTCCCCCCCACCACCCCTGATACTGTGTGAAATATACATCTTCTTGGATACACTTAGGGTTTTGGGGCGGGGGTGTGCCGCACTGTGTCCATTAAGGGGATACTTCTGCTGCGCAGTAGGGCTGCCCTCATCTCAGTTTTAATTGCATTTAGACACTGAGGGCTTGGAGGGCCAACACAGAGAGACAGACAACCATTCACTCTCACAGTCATACCTAAGGGCAATTTAGAATCCCCAGTTTTGATGCCAATTAACCTAACTGCGATGGACTGGCGATCTGTCCAGGGTGTACCCTGCCTCTCGCCCAAAGATGCTGGGATAGGTTCCAGCCCCCCCCCCCCCCCCGGTGACCCGAAAAGGATTAAACGGAAGAAGATGGATGGATGGGCTTGGAGGGATGGGGGCCCCACTGCCTATCGCAGTGGCTAGTGATGCTCCAACCACCATCTCCCCAATTTTATCTGCACTATGGTAGTTCACACACCTGCACACAATCACATCATACAACCGACACACACCTATCATGACTTGTGCAAGGGGGAGGGGGGTGGGGGTCTTCCCCCACCCCTGCTGCCTTCTTCCTGCTGAGGGCCTGGGACCCGTCATGTTGTCAAAATCCCTGGGTGCTGCCGAATGAATAGATATGAGCAAGGGTGTGAGAGAGGGATTGAACAAGAGAGTTAAGCGAGAGTGAGGGAGTGATTAGTGGAGATGGTGATGGTGGGTCAGTTTTATGTAGTGCTTTGCGTGTCAGGTGGCATCTCTGAGTGCCTGCAGTGGTCTGCTGATCAGTCGCTCGGGTGGGGGCTGGGGGTGGGGGTCTGCTTCTGTGGCCGGGGCCACCCTGGGGTGGGGCGGCGGGGGGGTGGCTGCTGGCCTGCGCCAGCGGTCTCCCCGGCCGCTGCCGGGCGCTGGTGTGCATTCAGGCTCGCTGCATCTGGATCACGATCACCCTAAATAATATGGGTGAATGAGGGTGGGGGAGTGTGTGGGGGAGAGCACAAATGGATGCGAGTAGGTCAGAGTGTGAGTGAGAGTGCGTGTATGCGTATATGGGTGAACGTGAGTGAGTGTGGGTGACCCTGAGGGCGAGAGAGAGCAAGATTGAGTGGATACAGGAGTGAGAGAGAATGGGTAGGTCCGGGAGTGTGAGTGTGGGACTGTGTGGGAGAGCGAGAGTAAGTGAGTGCATGTGGGTGCATATGAGAGCATGAGGGTGTGAAGGTGTGGGAATGGGTTTGTCTGCTAGTTGGGAGGTGCTGGATTGAGGGAGTAGTGCCTCTCGGCTATGTGGGCTCCCCTGGATAGGGGAGGAGGGGGTTTCTTTGGGCGTGGGGGTCCCCGGGGTGTGCAGTGGTGGTGTGGTGGGGGGGGGGGGGCTGCTGGGCGGGTACCTGGTTCTGGCCTCCTGGCGCCTGGGGCCCGGGGGCTGGCATTGGCCCCACTGGGGGGGGGGGGGGGTGCAGGCCCTCCACGCCGGCCGCCTGGTGGCCTGGCCTCCCTCGGCCATCCCTTCAGGGGTGGATGCCTGGCTTATGTTTCCTGACAAACCACTCACATGCACATACTTATTTTGCACGCACTCTCATATACACAAACAAATGTCTCCCCTTTAACAGGTGCAGATACCAGACTAGTGTTGAGACCTCTTCAGTGAAAGAAGCAGTCTGTCTTCTGTTTGTTTTAGTTGTTGGTTTGTTTGTCTTTTTTGTCTGTTCCTCTCCCTTTTATTTCCCCTCCCCACACTTCATTTCCCCATTCCCCATCCTGTCAGGTCCTTCATGGGTAAAATAAATAAAATAATTTAAATAAAGGGATTCTAAATTGTCCTTAGGTATGATTGTGAGAGTGAATGGTTGTCTGTCTCTCTGTGTTGGCCCTGCAATGGACTGGCAGTCTGTCCAGGGTGTACCCTGCCTCTCGCCCAGAGATGCTGGGATAGGCTCCAGCTCCCCGGCAACCCGAAAAGGATTGAGCAGAAGAAGATGGCTGGATGGGTGGATGTTCAGTTATCAGTAAGGTCGCTCCTTAGGCAGAGATAAATCAGAAAATATGACTTCCGGTCTGGACGCCATGGCGACTGCAGCTTAACACTGAAGCTCTCAGACCCAATCCAGGATAACACCTTGAAAATCAAACTTAACGGATTTTTGGAGGAGTGAAAATCAAAAGACAAAATCATCATGTCTAAAGGAAAACAGAAGAAACTGAAATTCTCCAGGCCAGGACACGTATCGGCCGGAGAATCTGAACTGGAAGATCTCCGTTCAGAAGACGAGGAACTGGTGATAGCTAACAAAAGGGTTAGCCTGAAATCACTATTTGAGGAGCTACGACGATTTCGCCGAGAAGTTACGGCCGAATTTCGGGAATTCAGAGAAGAATTGAAAAGGACAAACAGCAGAGTGGACCAGGCCGAGAACCGAATCTTGGAAACAGAGGATCGAATAAAAGTGCTCGAAGATTCTGTGCTGGACCTACGCAAAAGACAAGCAGCTATAGAGGCTAAGCTAACCGACCAAGAAGGAAAACAAAGAAGAGACAACATAAGAATTCATGGTCTGATAGAAGGAACCGAAAATGGTTTTAACTCAATGGCAGAATGCGTGGAATCCTTACTAAGAGAGAAATTGGATATTCCACAAACCACCGACTTGAAGATAGAAAAGGCACATCGTTCATTAGCCGCTAGGCCGGCGGCGGAAGCGCCCCCACGTTCGGTGTTGGTAAGATTTTCCAATTTCAAAATAAAACAAGAGGTTGTAAGACTGGCCTGGCAGAAAAAAGGATTTATGCACCAGGAGAGAAAAGTCTACGTGGAACACGATTACGCCCCGGAGGTCCTTAAAAAGCGCAGGGAATACAATGACGCGAAAAAGGTGTTAAGAGAGAAGAAATTGCGCTTTCAGACACCATTTCCTGCGAAGTTAAGGGTCTTCTACGGCGATGAAACGTGTCTCTATAATTCGGCGGAAGAAGCAACAGCTGACATGGCGAAAAGAGGGCTCCCGGTAACGGTATTTAAACCCGCAGCAGACCCGAGTGAGAAGATCAAAGCGCAAACATGGACAACACAAAGACCCTCAAAATCCACGGACCAGCAGCGGGAAACCCAGCACCAGAGCGTCGCGGATAAACTATCCGTTTTCAGGTTGGAATAGCGACCTTTTTTTTTTTCTCTTTTCTCTTGAATCAATCCGCACATCCAACCCCCCTCATACAAGGTAACAAACTTTAAAGGAGATGCATATTCAGCATGTGGTAAAACATTTCATGGAACAATCATATTATTTGAAACAAATAAGTCTTTGTAAAAAAAAAAAAAAAAAAAAAAAAAACTTGTTAAAATAGAAATGTGACAATAATCCACATGTTCTCCTCATACTAACAAACACTGTTTTTGCGTGAATGTTTGATGTGATGGGGGTGGGAGGGTGCACACAATTTCACAGGGTTTAGGCATAAAAGGAAAAAAAAAAAATCATTACAAGTTTGGATTGGGTTTTGAAACTCACGTTAAAAGCATGGGACTACTTTCAGTGGTAAGAGAGGGCCCTCAACACGTAACAGAGTTTGAGGAATTTCCCTCAGGGCCTTCACTCCATCAAGGCTCTTACAGGGTCTTTAAAAAGACCTCAGCTCAGGAAGTTCTTATGACAGCTTTTTGTTTTAAAGTTTTTTACACTATGTTCTTAATGTTTTTCTTGTTTTTAATGTTCTTTCAGTTTCTGAGTAGCACAAAAGAGGGCCACCACACAGTTATACTAAACAAAACAACACAATGGAGAAACAGGGTGTAACCAAAATAATTTCATATAATGTAAAAGGAATCCTGAATCCAGTTAAAAGATCCAAGATTCTAGGCAAAATGAAAAAAGACAAAGCAGGAATAATATTTTTACAAGAAACCCACCTAACAGACTTGGAACACAATAAACTCAGTAGACAAGGGTTTAAAATGATCTCTTCATCTTCATATAAATCAGGGAGGAGGAGGGGAGTAGCGACATTGATATCAACCAAAATTACATTTGAAAAAAAATCAGAACACAAAGATAAAGAAGGGAGATACAGTTTGGTAACTGGGCGGCTAGAGGGAGAAGATATCACCCTGCTGAATGTGTATGCTCCCCCAGGGGCTAACTGGAAATTTTATAAAAATGTATTCGACCTAATGATAACTAAAGCTCAAGGTTTAGTGATATGTGGTGGGGACTTCAATCTTAGACTGAATCCATACTGGGATGCTTCTGGTAAGTCCCCACATCAAAATAACACCCAAAACAGGAAGACTCGGATGCTACTAAAAGAATTGGGAATCTGTGACGTGTGGAGGGAACTCAACCCCAGTGTAAAAGACTATACATTTTACTCAACTCCACATTCATCTTACTCAAGGATTGACTATTTTTTTATGTTTAATAGAGACATTGGAAGAGTAAAAACATGTAAAATAGGACTGATGGATCTCTCCGACCACAGTCCGATCTACATGGACTTAAATATCCAAAAATACACAAATAATACATTTTCTTGGAGGTTAAATTCAAATGTCCTGAAAGGACCATTGAAAGATGAATTGGAATCAGATATTCTCAGATATTTGGAAGATAACGATAACGGAGAAGTATCCCCTTTAATACTGTGGGATGCATGCAAAGCTGTAATAAGAGGAAAGATTATTGCAAAACTGGCAACCCAAAAGAAACTAAGACAAGAAAAACTATCCACATTAGAGTCAGAACTTAGGAACCTAGAAAAAGAACACAAAGGCAACACTCATTCTACTGACTCGCTCAAGATTAAGGAAATTAAAAACCAAATAAATGAGATCTACACAATAGAAATCCAGAAGAAACTTAAATTTCTGAAACAAAAATACTATGAAGCAGGCAGTAAATCGGCAAAATTGCTAGCCTATAAATTGAGGAAACATCAAACAGAAAGAGCAATCTACAAAATCAGAGACCCAGTATCAAAGGAAATAAAATTCAGAATTCAGGATATTCTTAAAAGCTTCGAGAATTACTATAAGAACTTATACTCCCACAAAAAACATAAAAACGCATCCGAGGCATTCCTAAACACATTAAACCTTCCCCAACTTACGGAGTCACAAAATAAAACACTACTGTCAGAAATACATCCTAAAGAATTGGAAAAAGCAATTATGAAACTTAAAGCTAACAAATCCCCAGGAGCTGATGGCTATACAGCAGAGTGGTACAAAACCTTTAAACAGCAACTATCTCCTCTCCTCCTGAAAACATTTAATTATGTCCTCCACACAGGGGAAATCCCCCCCTCCTGGAGAGAAGGGGTCATTGCAGTTATACCTAAACCTGAAAAGGATAAACTAGAGTGCTCCAACTACAGACCAATCAGTGTACTAAATCAGGACTATAAGCTTTTTACCATTATCCTTGCCAAAAGGTTAGAAAATATACTGACAGACCTAATTCATTTAGACCAAACAGGTTTTATAAGACAAAGACAGACACAAGACAACATTCGACGCACTTTACACATAATTCATCATATAAAAAAATATAACTTAAATGCAGTCATATTGGGATTAGATGCTGAAAAAGCATTCGATTCGGTTGACTGGTCTTTTCTATATAGAATCTTATCCAGTTTCAATTTTCATAACAACTTCATTAGAACTATACAGGCATTATATAAAAAACCAACAGCTAAAATAAGGATTAACGGTAATTTAACATCATCTTTTGAACTGGAAAGAGGATGTCGTCAGGGCTGCCCCCTGTCTCCACTGCTCTTTGCAATCTTCATAGAACCTCTGAGCCAATGGATAAGACAAAACCAAAAAATTCAAGGTATTACACTTGGTCAGAAGGAACATAAAATAGCACTCTTTGCTGATGACATTTTAATATACCTAGGGCAGCCGGACACTTCTTTACCAGAACTAACCTCAGTTTTTTCAGAGTATGGAGCTTTATCGGGGTACAAATTAAACATGCATAAAACCCAAGTTTTAACATTCAACTATGACCCAAATCATTATTCTCTAAGCAAACTCAAAACTAACTGGGAGTCGGAATCTATGAAATATCTGGGGGTCAATATCCCGAAACAACTCAACAAAATTATATCACTAAACTATGATCCACTGGTGACAAAAATAAAATCTGACCTAGCAAGATGGAATATGATACCATTCTTGGGTACTGCACAAAGAATTGAAGCAGTCAAAATGAATATACTTCCACGTCTTCTATACCTTTTCCAAACAATACCGGTAGAACCTCCCAAAAAAACATGGCAGGAGCTGGACAGAAGGATCTCAAGATTCATATGGCAGGGCAAGAGACCTAGAATCAGATATAGAACCCTACAGCTAAACAAAGACAAAGGTGGGCTCGCGCTGCCAAATATCAGGGACTACTTTAAAGCCGCACAAATTAAAACTTTAGTAGAGATATGTAACCCAGTCTACACTGCACAATGGAAGGAGATCGAATGCCAAATAACAAGTGACATCCCCCTACAGGCGATAATAGGGAACAATGCCTTACCTAAGCTTTTGAATAACACTAACCCGTGGATAGAGACCCCGCTAAAAATTTGGTTTAAGATAGTCAGAGAGAATCAAACTAAAGAGCCCTATCGACTTCTGCAATGGATCGCCTATGATCAGGACTTTACTCCTAATAAAACAGACACCAGATTTAAAAAGTGGAAGGAGAAAGGGCTGATAAAATATTACGATTTTTTTAAAGGGCAAATCTTAAGAAGTTTTGAAGATTTGAAAAAACAAGGCCTAATAAATCAAGACCTTTACAGGTTCTTCCAGCTTAGACACCACATAAACAATATACTTAAAAAGGAGGTTTCGGAAAGGGCCCAGTCAGGTGTTCTGAAGGTCTTCTTAATGGCATATAAAGGGATCCCAGGGATCAGATACATTTCTAAAATATACCAAGGTCTTCAAGACTTAAAAGGAGACAACACATCTTATATAAAAGAGAGATGGGAAAAAGAGGGGAATTTCACTTTACAACTGGAAATATGGGAAAAGCTAAATAAACAGCAATGGAAAAGTACCTCATCCCTGCAGTGGAGAGAATTTGGATGGAAAAACTTGGCAAGATTTTTCAGAACACCTGCACAAAACAAATTTACCCATAAGGGATTGAACTGCTGGCGCTTGTGTGGTGAAAAGACTGCAAATCATTTTCATGTGTTTTGGTCATGCCCAGTTATCCACCAATATTGGACCAAGGTACAGACAATATTGGGGAAAATATTCAAAATTACAGTTCCCTTTTCTTTTGTAACTTTGTATTTGGGTTTACTACCGGACTCACTGGAAAGACGAGGAGAAAAATACTTATTCAATGTTTTAATATTGGCAAGCAAAAAAGCTCTAACTAAAAAATGGATGTTGAAGGACTGTCCTACACCTGAAGATTGGACTAACGTGATCCAAGACATTTACTCGATGGAAAAGTTGACATTCGCACTGAGACAGGACATGGATGGGTTCATGAACTTTTGGCAACCCTGGACCGCATATGTGTCTTCCATTAGATCTAATCTTTGACAAATACCATTTCAATAATGGTTCCGCTCTTTGTTCCAACGCTACTCAGATGCTCTTTTATCTTTATTTACTTACTTTTTCTTTTTGTTTGTTTTTTACTGGTTTGTTTGTTTTTTCTGTTATTTGTTTTGTTTTTTTTTCTCTTTAATTTCACTTTTTCTTTCACTTTAAAAAAAAAAAAAAGGGGGGTGTTGTAAGAATTAATCTTCCAATGTTGTCAGATATCAGAAAATAAGGGAACATGTGATGAAAATGTAAACAATGCATTGCTGTAACGACCTGTATACCCTTTACAAAAACTTAAATAAAAAATACAGTGGATAAATCAGAAAATATAACCAGTACTTGAAGGGGGAAACACCTGCTGTGCAATAATAAAGCTTTTTCACAATGATTAAAAGGGCGTGACATAAAAAGGAACAGCATATTCATTTAAATTAATAAAGGATATATTCATTTTTTTTTTCAAAATTTGGATTTTGCCAGCAACAAGACACCAAATACTTGAAACAGAACAATTATTTATGCAACACCTTCAGAAAAGTTCAAAATTATTTTACCTGTGGGCATCAATGTAGCAAGTATGAACTGTCAGTGACTGTAATTTGCACACATTGCATTTGTAAAGTACTAATGCATACCTATGCATGCCCGTAGAAACCAAGTATAAGCAAGTATTTCTGCATGCCCGTAGAAAGCAGGTGTAAGCAAAGGTGTAAACAAACACGTCAGCACTCGTTCAGTGATGCCTGCCTTTGATCTTTGATGATGGCATAGCGAGTCCTATGATCGTGAGTGATGCCTGCCTTTGATCACACACACATTTTCTTGAATCACTCTATACTATGGTGTCTACGATGTCATATTGACATCATGTAGAGATCATAGGCACATCATAGGCGATCCTATGATCTTTTAGCAAGTCCTATGGTCATGACAGACACACAGACAGACAGAGGTTTCTTGAATTAGATATAGAGTGAAGTGATATGCCGGCTGGCTGGCTGGCACAGCTATTGATGCCCCGAGGACACAGTCCAAGGACAGATAATTTTTTCACACATAAGAAGTTGTTCAGAACTCCTTATAAGAACTCCTTATACAAAGATATAGAGTGATGATAATCAAGTCAGTGGCGGTAATGCACCTGTAAGCTGGTTACCAACCGCCAATCAAATCCAAAAGAAGAAGAAGAAATAACCTCCATGCAAGAGTGGGTGATATTTTACTTCCATTGTCCACACAGACTAACATAAAGTGACTTAAAAGCTACACAGTGGATTATTGAATAGAAACGGTTCATCTCAGAATTATTAACATTAAAGATGCACTCTGGCTGCTCTAAAACCACCTCAAAAACAAATGCACTACTCACAAAAAGTTAGGGATATTTGGCTTTCGGGTGAAATTTCTGGATGCACCTAAAATGCACTACAGTGATCCCTCGCTACTTCGCGCTTCACCTTTCGTGCCCTCAGTGCATCGCGGATTTTTCAAAAATATTCATCAAAAATTCAAAATTGAGAAATAATGGGCGGGCGCTAGCAGAAGGCAGGGAGACTACATTAGACCATCAGGTATCCACACGGAGAGCCGCACAACTCTCTGTTCGCTGTTCTCGTGTTGGCTCGGCTTGGAAATCTCGCAAGCTGATTGGCCGAGACGTTTCACCCCGCAAGCTGATTGGCCGAGACGTTTCACCCACCTCCTCTCCCTGCCGAGCACCCATGAAGGGAAGGAAGACCGCATTGGCTGCACGGTGGCGCAGTGGTTTAGCACTGTGGCAGCACAGTTTTACCCTCGGCCGGGGGATCGCGGGGATCATGAGGTCGTGGGTTCGATCCCAGCCCCCGACCAACAGTGAGCTGTGTGGAGTTTGCATGTTCTCCCCGTGTTGCGTGGGTTTACTCCGGGATTTCTCCGGTTTCCTCCCGCATACCAAAAACATGTAGGTTTAGGGCGCTCGCGCACGCAGCGACCAGCAGCCGGTGGCTTGTCACCAGACTGCAAACCAAATCTACCTACGGGTACAAATAAGTAACAAAAAAAAAAAAAAAAAAAAAAAAAAAAATTCATTGCTTTTTATCGCTCGTGTTACTTAGTCTCGCCGCGTGGAACTTTTTGCTGTTCTCTTGTGCCATTTTGTGCGAAATAGTCTTCCCGTCGAGCCACTACGCCACCTCCTGCAGCTTCAGCTCTATCGGAAGCTGCCCTCGATGATCCTGCGCCTCCAGCACCTCACGATGAGGCGTCACCTGAGGAGCAGTAAAGCTCTCATTAACCTGTGCAGTAAATCATTTTCATCTTGAGTTACGCATCTTGTTATAAGAATAAAAGAGTTCTAAAAACATATTTATGTACACTTTGTTTACATCTACTTATGTATGTACACGTACACACACACACACGTATCATATGAGAGAGAGAGAGTGAGAGAATGAACGTACGTATTATTTATGGATGACGTCATTAGGGGTGACGCTACTTCGCGGTTTTTCACTTTTCGCGGTCGGTTCTGGAACCCATTAACCGCGATAAGTGAGGGATCACTGTATAACCTTTACAGGTGAACTTAATTTGATCTTCTCTAACCTTTTGAATAAACATGTCCAACTGTTCAATGTTTCAGTCTTTTTGCATAACTTGCTGTTCTCTAACAAGGTGCTTAACGGCAAAATTCACAACAGGTGTTTGATCCATGAATCGACAATAAATTTTCTGGTTCAATTAGAATTGGTATTTAAACTGTCCTCTTCATCATGCTGTTCACATTTTGACATCATGACACCAAGATGACACCTAACAACTGAGCAACAGTCCCTCACCATTGTGAGGCTTAAAACAGGATGTTCTCAGAGGGAAGTGGCCACTGAGCTTAGAGTGTCACAGTGTGTCATCGGCAGGTTGCAGCAGAGATACAGAGAGACTGGAAGAGTCACAGAAAGGTGTAGAAGTGGATGTCCTTTGGCCACATCCTATGCTGATGACCGCTTCATTGTGAACAGTGCCCTGCGGAACCGGATGATGAATGCCACTCAACTCCAGGTACATTTAAGGTAGGTGACAGGTACCCAAGTGTCATGTCAGACCATTCAAAACTGTTTACATCAGCGTGGTCTATGTGCTAGAGGACCTGCAAGGGTACCTGACCACACCACCAGGCACAGTCATCATCATTTGCATAGACCAGGGAGCATTTACGCTGGACAAGGGACCAGTGGGCCTCAGTGCTGTTCTCTGATGAAAGTCAATTCACGTTGAGCAGAAATGATGGCCGTCAACGATGATGGAAACATCAAGGACAGCCACTGTTGTCACCAGATGAGCCTTTGATGGTAGTGGTGTTAGTCTGGGCAGGTGTGTCTAGTCCATACAGAACTGCCCTACACCTTGTGAATGGTACAGTGACAAGCCGATACTACCTGAATAACATCATGAAACCAGTCATTGTGCCCCTGCATGAATAACACAGGCCTAATTTCATCTTCATGGATGGCAATGCTCCAGCTCATCAAGGTCACATCATTATGAACAGCTGCTGGAGGTTGGAGTACCTCAAATGGAGTGGCCTGGACTTTCTCCAGACCTGAATCCCATAGAAAACCTATGGGATCAGTTGAGTCGCCGTGTAGAGGCTAGTAACCCTGCACCCCACAACCTCAATGACCTGAAGGCTGCCCTTCAAGAAGAGTGGAATGCCATGCCTCAGTAGACAATAAGTCAACTTGTGAACAGCATGAGACATCGTTGTCAAGCTGTAATTAATGCTCAAGGGCACATGACAAGTTATTGAGACACTGGCATTTTTTGTTGTGGTATACCCACCACTGTTGTTGGCTTTTGTTTCAAAAAATTGTTTCCATCCATCCATCTTCTTCCGCTTAATCCTTTTTTTGGTTGTGGGGGGGCTGGAGCCTATCCCAGCATCTCTGGGCGAGAGGCAGGGTACACCCTGGACAAATCACCAGTCCATTGCAGGGCCAACACAGAGAGACAGACAACCATTCACTCTCACAGTCATACCTAAGGACAATTTAGAATCCCCAGTTTTGATGCCAATTAACCGAACTTGCATGTTTTTGGCATGTGGGAGAAAACCAGAGAAATCCCGGAGTAAACCCACGCAGACATGGGGAGAACATGCAAACTCCACACAGATCATTTTTTCCTCAAAATTCTACACACAATATCCCATGACAACGTGAAAGAAGTTGTTTTTGTTTTTTTTGAGATTTCAGCAAATTTATTAAAAATAAAAAAATAAGAAATCACATGTACATAAGTATTCACAACCTTTGCCATGAAGCTCAAAATTGAGCTGAGGTGCGTCATGTTTACACTGATCATCCTTGAGATGTTTCCACAGCTTAATTGGAGTCCACCTGTTGTAAATTCAGTTGATCGGACATGATTTGAAAAGGCACACACCTGTTTATATAAGGTCCCAATGAAGTCAAAGAGAGACCTCCTAGACAGAATTGTCTCAAGGCACAAATCTGGGGAAGGGTACAGAAAAATTTCTGCTGCTTTGAAGGTCCCAGTGAGCACAGTGGCCTCCATCATCTCTAAATGGAAGAAGATCCAAACCACCAGGACTCTTCCTAGAGCTGGCCGGCCATCTAAACTGAGCAACTGGGGGAGAAGGGCCTTAGTCAGGGAAGTGACCAAGAACCGATGGTCACTCTGTCAGAGCTCCAGCATTCCTCTGTGGAGAGAGGAGAACCTTCCAGAAGGACAACCATCTCTGCAGCAATCCACCAATCAGGCCTGTATGGTAGAGTGGCCAGACAGAAGCCACTCCTTAGTTAAAGGTAAATGGCAGCCTGCCTGGAGTTTGCCAAAAGGCACCTAAAGGACTATCAGACCACGAGAAACAAAATTCTCTGGTCTGATGAGACAAAGATTGAACTCTTTGGCATGAATTCCCAGCGTCATGTTTGGAGAAAACCAAGCACCGCTCATCACCAGGCCAATATCATCCCTACAGTGAAGCATGGTGGTGGCAGCATCATGCTGTGGGGATGCTTTCCAGTGGCAGGAACTGGGAGACTAGTCAGGATAGAGGGAAAGATGAATGCAGCAATGTACAGAGACATCCTGGATGAAAACCTGCTCCAGAGCGCTCTTGACCTCAGACTAGGGTGACGGTTCATCTTTCAGCAGGACAATGACCCTAAGCACACAGCCACGATATTCAACTCAATTCAACTTTATATAGCGCCATTTCACAACAACAGTCACCTCATAGCACTTTCAACTGTAGGGGAAACCCCCACAATTGCAGAAAGACCCCAGCAATCAGGCCATCCCCAGTGAGCAAATACTTGGTGACGGTGGAAAGGAAAAACTCCCTTTTAACAGGAAGAAACATCCAGCAAAACCAGGCTCAGGGAGGGGCAGTCATCTGCTGCGACTGGCTGGGGGGTGAGGGGATAGAGAAGAAGAAGAAAAGAACAGACATGTAGAGAGCAAACAGCACGACGGGGACTCAATCTATGGGAGAGAGCAAACAGACATCAATGACCAGCAAAAATATTTCATTGAGAGTGAAGAAAGGAGTGAAGCCCAGTGCATTGCTGGAAGTCCCCCAGCTGTCTAAACCTATTAGCAGCATAACTAAGGGAGAATTCAGGGGCACCTGATCCCACCTTATAGGCTATATCAAAAAGGAAGGTTTTAACCCTATTCTTAAAAACAGAGATCGAGTCTGACTTCCAAATCCAGATTGGCAGCTGGTTCCACAGGAGAGGAGCTTGATAACTGAAGGCTCTGCCTCCCATTGTACTTTTGGAGATTCTAGGCATTTCAAGTAATCCTGCATTTTGGAAGCGTAGTGCTCTGTTAGAATAATAGGGTAGTATCAGATCTTTTAAATAAAAAGGGGCCTGATTATTTACAGCTTTGTAAGTGAGAAGAAGGATTTTAAACTTAATTCTAAACTCTATGGGAAGCCAATGAAGGGAGGCCAGAACCGGAGACATATGATCTTTCTTTCTAATACCTGTTAAAACTCTTGCTGCAGCATTTTGGATCAGCTGAAGACTTTTTAAAAATGTTTTAGGACATCCTGATGATAAAGAGTTACAATAATCTAATCTAGAGCCAACAAAAGCATGGATTAGTTTCTCAGCACCACTCTGAGACAAGATGCTCCTAAACTTGGCAATATTACGCAAATGACAGAAGGCAGTCTTAGAAACAAGTTTAATATGTGAATTAAAAAACAGATCTTGATCAAAAATAACTCCAAGGTTCCTCAGAGAACTATTAAGAGAAAGAGTAACCACATCCAAACTAAGAGTTTGAGTTGGAAAGGTATTTCTAGGTGGTTTATTTGGACCGACTAGAATGACTTCAGTCTTAACTGAATTTAATAGCAGGAAATTACAAGTCATCCAAGCTTTAATTTCCTTAAGACAGGCCTCTAATTTGGCTAATTGATTACTATCATCTGGCTTCATTGACAGGTATAATTGTGTGTCATCTGCATAACAATGAAAATGTATACAGTGCTTTCTAATAATGTTGCCTAGCAGAAGCATATATAAACTAAAAAGAATAGGACCTAGCACAGATCCCTGTGGAACTCCGTGACTGAGCTTTGAGTTCGAAGAAAACTCATTATTGACATGAACAAACTGGAACCTATCAGATAAATAATATCTAAACCATTGCAATGAAGTTCCATTAAGTCCAGCATGGTGTTCTAATCTATCAAGCAGAATATTATGATGGATAGTATCAAAAGCTGTACTAAGGTCTAAAAGGACAAGTACAGAAATAAGTCCATTTTCAGATGTGATAAGGAGGTCATTAGTGACCTTCACTAAGGCTCTTTCAGTACTATGATGGACTCTAAACCAAGATTGAAACTCTTCAAATAAACCATTTCCTTGCAAGTGGTCAAATAATTATGTAGCAACAATTCTTTCTAAGATTTTTGAAATGAAAGGCAGATTAGAGATTGGTCTATAGTTAACTAAAACGCCTGGATCCAGCGTTGGCTTTTTGAGTAAGGGTTTAATTACAGCAGTTTTAAAAGCCTGTGGTACATGGCCCTAATGTTAATGAAGAATTGATTATATGAAGAATAGAGCTACCAATAAATGGGAAGACTTCTTTAAATAACCTGGTAGGAATAGGGTCTAAAAGACAAGTTGAAGGGTTGGATGAGGAAATTATTTTATCTAACTCTAAAAGGTCAATTGGAGTAAACTCATCAACAGATATTGGTTGAATGAGTTGTAGTAGATGGGAAGAATCTGACTGATTTTATCTCTGATAGATGAAGTTTTATTATTGAAAAAGTTCATAAAGTCCTGACTACGAAGCTCTCAGGGAATGCTAGGATTGACAGAGTCCTGACTCTTTGTCAGCCTGGCTACAGTGCTGAAAAGAAACCTGAGATTATTCTTGTTCTCTTCTATTAATGCGGAATAATAACTTGTTCTAGCTTTTCTAAGAGATTTTTTTTTTATAAATTAGAAGATGATTTTTCCAAGCTAAATAAATTTCATCTAATTTAGTGGAGCACCATTTTCTTTCTAATTGATGAGTCTTCTGTTTTAAGCTACGAGTTTCTGTGTTGAACCAAGGCGTTAGAAATCTCTGATTAGAGTTTTTCTTTTGTACAGGTGCCACCATGTCTAGAGTCTGATGCAGAGAAGCTGTAACACTATCTACCCTGCTATCAATTACAGAAGGGGCAAGCTCTCCATAGCTTAACTCCGTTGTGTTGACACATGGCATAGAGGAAACAATCTGCATAAATTTGGTAACAGCATCATCTGAGAGGCATCTAATGTAGTAATATTTTTCTTTAGGAGCCAAATAGTCAGAAATAGTAAAATCAAAGGTTAACAGACAATGGTCTGACAGTACAGGGAGATGAGGAGACACTACCAGATTTTCTATCTCTATGCCATATGTCAGAACAAGGTCCAGCGTGTGGTGGAGATCATCATCATCATCATCATAGCAGTCTGTCGGGGGCGACAATGACTGTTTCATTTAGGTCTGATCAGATTCCTCCACGCAGCTCTGTCCTTCACCTTCCGTTTCCAGGAACTCCTGACCTTGTTAACCTTGTGACATCCAAGCCGGTATGAGTTATTTTCTGACTGACCATTTCATGAAACTGCTTGCAAAGTATTTGAGTACCACTAGCTTTTGCTGGACTAGCGGCACATTCTTGGCAGCTCGAGGTATTATCACTGGCAAGGACAGGCCAAGACAAACTGACTCCAGTATCTGTTGCAGTGACTGACCAGATGATAGGTTTGTTTATCTCTGTTCTTTGTGTAGTGCATGTCACGATGCACCGACTTGGCAAAAGTCCACCACAGACCTTCCGACAGATGTGCTTGTCTGCCAGGATGTCCAGTCTATCACTCTATCACTCTTACATGTGGTTTGGGAAATCTCTGTGTGTCTGTCTGTCTGTGTGTCTGTCACGACAGTGGGACTCGCTGAAGGATCATAGGATTGCCTATGATGTTCCTGTGTTCTCTGCATGATGTCTATATGACGTCATATAGATCACAGGACTCGCTAAAATCATGAAAGATGATAAAATCGCCTATGATGTTCCTATGATCTCTACATGATGTCTATATGATGTCATATAGACACCATACACAGGGTGGTGGAGATAATGGGTAGAATTTCCTACTTTCTGGAAAAAAAAAAAAAACCATTGAGTAACACAGGATTAAGTCATAGAATTTAGGGGTCGGGCTCAAATGACATAATGTTACACACTCTTGTACGGTAGGTGACGGTATGCACCTTTCAGTTGTTTGCTATCCACCAGTAACCGAGAGAAGAAGAAGAAGAAATCACGAGTACAATATTGAATTAAATGCCATATTAAGGCAATCACTACCTACATCTACATGTATATTAAGGTCCCCTACTATAATTATTCTTTTTGATTTCAGCACTAAATCTGCTAAGAATTTGGCAAATTTGGATAAAAACTCTGAGTAGGCTGAGGGAGGATGATGAACTATAGAAAATAAAATTGGGTTTGCTTTTCATTAACTAGTAATTTGGAATGGTAAATTGTCACTACTCGTCCACGACCAGAACTTATGGGATTTTGACAGTTTAAATAACCAGAGGGAGTTGAGTTGATTCATTTAAACCAACATAATCCTCTTGTCTTAACCAAGTCTCTGTAAGGAATATTAAATCAATCTGATGATCAATTAACAAATCATGGGGGCACGCAGGTCCAGGATGCAGTCCAGGGACAGTTAATTCTTTTCACACATAAGGAGTTGTTCAGAACTCCTTATAAGAACTCCTTATACAAAGATATAGAGTGTTACTGTATATAGAGTGAAGTACAAGGAGACAAAGAAGAGTGATGTCTGAAGCTAAAGTTGAGGTTCGATTGGACACAGCAATGATGATAGAAGGACAACAGCTCCTGACCAGATAGAGTGATAATATAGAGTGAAGTACGTGGCGGTAATGCACCTGTAAGCTGGTTGCCAACCGCCAATCAAATCTAAAAGAGGAAGAAGAACAAATCATGGACTAGCAGAGACTTGGGAGTTAGAGGCCTAACATTTAACAAACCACATTTAATTTTTAAAATATGAGGAGGAACAGAGGCCAAGTCATTAAATTTAGAGGCTTCATGTTTAATTTGAGCTTTACCAACTTTTTGTTTAATCACTTTGGGATGCTTATACATTATATTTTTATTTACTTTGGAGGGAGCAGACAATGATTCTCTGATGGGGAAGACAGGGGCTAAGTTGAGGGGTGGCGGATGAAGAGGAGCTGCAAAGAAGCATGTAAGACTGTGACTCTGCTTCCTGGTCCCAACTCTGAGTTGTCAAGGTTTTGGAAATTTGGATAAAAATGATGCCAGACTGTTAGATAAAAGAGATGCACCATCCAAAATGGGATGGACGCCTCTCGTCTAATAAGACCTGGTTTTCCCCAAAATGAGTTCCAATTGTCTGTGTAGCCCACATTGTTTGCAGGACACCACACAGACAGCCAGCGGTTGAAGGATGACATGCAGCTAAACATGTCATCACTGGTCAGATTGGGGAAGAGCCCAGAGAATACTACAGAGGCAAGCATCGTTTTGGCAAAGTTACACACCGATTAGAAACATGAACAGGTTGGTGGTGAACCAGGGGCTTTTGACTATGCTTCCTTCTCACCGTGACCCACCCATTCTCTCCTGGCTGCTCAGGAGAGGCGGAAGCTGGGGGACGGCTAGCAGGCCCAATGCTAGGGTGCTCCGCTGCAGCTAAGGGGAGTCCGTCATAATTAACTGGCGCTGACGGTGTTTCAATGCAGCGGAGCCAGGATTCCAAATCACACAACCTCACCTCAAGCACCTCAAAAAGACAACATTTATTACATTTACCATTAACACTAAAAGAGGCAGAGGTGTAACTAAACATCTGACACAAAGAGCACCCCAGAGGAGAAGGGGAAGGAGAGCTAGGAGCCCTAGCTAGTGGCTAACCCAAAGCTAATACAAACACCGATGAAAAGTGAACAGAAGGCTAAAGAGGTTGATTAGGTGACACTGAATGCGCACACAGGTGCAAGAGGCTTGTTAAACAGAAGCGAGAGGTGATGGTAGATGGGGAAAAAAGCGAAAAATACAATTAAAGGCAATAATCCTCAGGAGAGTGAGGACAGCAAACCACAGAGCAAACCAAACTCACAGCCAGCAACACAGTAAGTGATGATACGTTACCACAGGAAACGTCCCAAGTAACAGGTGTGAGTCTGGTTACCAACCGCCAGTCAAATCTAAAAGAAGAAGAGGAAGAAGATCTCACAATTTGTGAGGTGTGAGCAATCTCAAGATATCAAAGGAGTGGCTTCGGGACTTCCGGGAAGATGGCGGAGAGACATAACGCTTAAACAGAGAGCTCTCCCTAGCCGGATTAAAAATCATCGGTAAATGGCCAACTCGACATAAGCGGATCAATAAACTAAGGGATAAAAACACGAAGGAGCCGGGCACAAGGACAAAAGCAGAGTAAAATTAAAGAATTCCTCTTCAACAACGCAGGAGAAACCGCTGAACACGGGGCCCAAAAAAACGAGGTGACTGCAGCAGAGAAAATGGAGGACACACTCGATACCATGAACACTGGCATCGCCAGTCTGGGTAAAGAGTTGAGAGACTTCAAACGGCAGCTACAACAGGATTTAGCGGCTCTTAAGGAGGAGCTGAAAAAAGAGATTAAGGAGGAAATTATGGGCCTCCGAAGAGAAATGGAGCGCAAGCTAGCAGAAAACATGGAGGAGCTGCGCTCCCAGCGGGCGTGTATGACAGAAGCGCAGGCCCGAATATCAGAGCTGGAAGATTGGAATAGCGAGGCAAGCGAACAGCTGCAGACCCTGACGGCACAAATGCAGAGGATGCAGGAGAAAGTAACCGACTTGGAGAGCAGGTCCAGACGGGGCAATATACGCATCTTCGGGATCCCGGAGGGCATTGAAGGCAACTCGATGACGAAATTCATGGATCAGTTCTTAAAAAAAGAGCTGGAACTGCCCAGCGAAGCGGATTTGCAGATTCAACGAGCGCACAGAGCCTCGGCACAGAACCCGAACCCACGCTCTACACCCAGGTCAGTTGTGGTAAACTTTCTGAAATATGATGTAAAGGAAAGAATCCTGACACGAGCGTGGAAAAAAAAAGATACGAATCGGCGACAAGCAGATATTCTTTGATCATGACTACCCGGCAGAAATTGTGCAGCAGCGGAAGAAATATGCCAACATTAAAAAAACGCTGAAAGAAAAAAAAATTAGATTCCAAACGCCGCTAACGAAGATGAGGATTCATTGGGAGAACGGCATGAGGACATACAATACAGCCAGAGAGGCAGCGCAGGACATGATGGAGCGGGGCCTTGAGGTGTACGTGCCGGAGGAAACGGTAGGAGCAGCGGCGGCCCTGAACGCATCACGACAGCCGGAGTGGAGGCGAGTGAATGGCAAAAGGCGGGGGGAGACGTGGAGCAGCGGGCCCAGGAAAGACTACAAGGCTTTCAACTGAAAGCCTAGATTATAACAAAGATTAAGAAAGACACAGAAGAAATGAAGGCCAAGAAGACAAGGTAAAAGAGAAACAGACGGCTAGGAGAGGTTTAAGTGATATTTGTTGGACATTTCTAGACTAATGACTATTTCTTGGATAGTAAATACAGGTCTAGGGAGGGCCCTACACTCGGTGAGGACATTCCCTCCACCCACCAACAGGGACCAGTGGGCAGAAGAAAGGCCCAAAGTACGGAGGTCGAGATTTTTTAATGTGTTTTTATATAAATATGTGTTATTTTTGTTGTTAAAGGGGCTAGGAGCACAAGTTAAAAAAATGGAAAAACATGATTATGGGTAAAAATCTTAAGATAATAACACTAAACGTGAATGGTCTGAACTCACCTGTTAAAAGGGAAAGAATAATAGGAAAATTCAAGAAGGAAAAAGCCGAAATTATATTTATGCAAGAGACACATTTGAGCAAGACAGAACATGTGAAACTAAAGAGATTTGGCTATAAGAACTCCTACTACAGTTCATTTAAGGGAGGAACTAAAAGGGGGGTTATGATACTAATCTCAAATAAAATACAATTTGAATGTGAACAGGAAATCCAGGATAAAGAAGGCAGGTATGTAATAATAAAGGGTAGAATAGATGGAATGCAGATCACATTAGTGAACATCTATGCCCCACCAGAAAGTGACAAGGGTTTTTTTCAACATCTGTTTGATCTCATAGCAACACACAGTGAAGGAGTCCTAATTTGTGGAGGAGACTTAAATGCTGTCATGGATCATGAAATTGATACAACAAGTGTTAAGAAGACAAAAAAACATGTAACAAAGTTCATAAGAACCTCACTGGCAGAAATGGGTATGGTAGACATTTGGAGGGACCTGCACCCACTCGAAAAAGACTATACACATTATTCAGCAGTCCATAAAGTACACTCTAGAATAGATTACTTCCTTATGAATGAAGGTGACAGACACAGGGTGAGAAATTGTTGGATTGGAGAGGCAGAAATATCAGGTCATAATCCTATATACATGGAAATAAATTTAAACAATAGAAAACGACAAACAACATGGAAACTTAATGTAGGACTGTTAAATGATGATAAAATGAAAGAAAGAATAAAAGTAAACATAAATGAATATATCCAAGAGAATGACAATGAAGAAGTGGACCCAACAATACTATGGGATGCACTAAAAGCCGTGTTAAGAGGTAAATTAATTGTTGAAACAGGAAAAACAAATAAGACTAAACTGGAAGCATATGAACAAAGATGTGAGAGACTGAGGGAATTAGAACATAAACATCAAAGCACAAATGACCCAAAAATATATCAAGAAATTAAAGAAGAAAAAATAAAGATAAAAGAAACACAAATGGATGAAATTGAAAGGAAAAATAGATATCTAAAGCAAAAATATTATGAAACGGGACCAAAAGCCACAAAACTGCTGGCAAAACGGTTAAGAAAACAACAAACAATGAATAATGTATACAAGATTAAAGACCCCACCACAAATAAAACCACAGTTAACCCAGAAAACATCGAAGAAATATTCCATAATTTCTACCAAGAACTATACTCGCAACCTGAAGAAACAAATACTAAAGATATTAAAAAATTTCTATGCACATTGGACTTACCATCAATAGGAAATCAACAAAATGAAAAGCTAACAGCAGAAATAACAACACAAGAGATTAGAGATGTGATTAAGTCACTTAAAAACGGTAAATCACCAGGTAGTGATGGATACCCATCTGAGTTTTATAAACTGTTTATAGAAGAACTCACGCCACAGCTTCTAAAGTCATTTAATTGGACGTTGAACAACAACAAAATACCTCCATCATGGAACGAAGCCATTATTTCAGTCATTTTAAAGCCAGGGAAAGATAGAGAACAATGCGGAAACTATAGGCCAATCTCTTTATTAAATGTGGATTATAAAATATATACAACAATTATATGTAAACGAATAAAGACATTCTTGACGGAATTGATAGAAGATGATCAAACTGGTTTCATAGAGGGACGCCAAACACATGACAATATCAGGAGAACAATACATATAATTAATCAAATACATAAAGAAAAGAAAAGCGCAGTAATAATGAGTTTAGACGCAGAAAAAGCATTTGACAGGGTTAACTGGAAATTCCTATATAGTGTGCTGGAACGCTTTGGATTTAACGAAAAATCAGTACAATGCATAAGGACGCTGCATCAAGAACCTGTGGCAAGAATCAAGATAAACGGTAGCTTAACAGACAAAGTAAATATACAAAGATCAACTAGGCAGGGATGCTGCTTATCGCCCACCTTGTTTGCTCTGTTCATAGAGCCACTGGCTCAAGCGATACGACAAAATAAGAAATTAAAAGGTGTAACAATAAAGGGGGCGGAACACAAGATTGGGCTATTTGCAGACGATATTATAGTTTACCTTGAACAACCAGATGAATCAATAATGGAAATGATGAACTTGATAGAAAATTTTGGAAAATTATCAGGATACAAGATAAACATAACAAAAACACAAATACTGACATTCCACTATAACCCTCTAGACCAGATAACTGATAAGATCAAACTAAACTGGAAACAAAAAGAAATAAAATACCTTGGAGTGAACATACCTAAAGATCTAAGCAAAATCTATAAAGCAAACTATGATAGGTTGGAACAAGAAATAAAAAAAGATATTGATAGATGGTCAATCTTAAATATGGATCTGAATTCAAAAATTGAGACAGTCAAAATCAGCATACAACCTAGATTACTTTACCTCTTCCAGGCTCTACCAACAGAGATTCCAGATGCCCAATTCTCAAAGTGGGACAGGATGATATCGAGATTTGTTTGGGGAGGTAAAAAACCAAGAGTGAAATATAAAACTCTCCAGTTACCAAAAGAGAAAGGAGGCATGGGCCTACCGAGTCTAAAAGAATATTACTACTTGGCACAAATAAGATATATCATATGTTGGTGCGACGAGGGATATGAGGCAAAATGGAAAGAAATGGAAAAGGAAATTGAGGGACTCCCAGTACAAAGCATAATAGGAGATAAAGATGCATATAAGCAAATCAAACAAATAGACCCAATCACTAAATTTACTTTAGAACTGTGGTATAAAATAGTACAAAAGTATAATATAAAGGAAGACATAAAACTATTGAAATGGGTAGCATTTGACAGTCAGTTTGAACCGGCAAAACAAGATAGGGGATACAAAAATCTGGTGAACAAGGGAATCACAGCATGGGGCAATATCGGAAAAAAAGATCTCGGGAGCTTTGTAAACATCAGGAGAAAATTTAAACTAGAAAGATCGGAATTCTTCAGATATCTGCAGATGAGAGACTATTATATGAAGAAGATTAGGCATAACCTCCAAACAGATGTGAGCGAGATTATACAATTCATTTTAAGCTCATATACAGGAAATAAAACAAGAATTATTTCAAAGCTATATCAGAAACTTATGGCAAACAATCATTCAAGTAACTATATAAAGGAGAAATGGGAGAAAGAGCTCAATTTAAACATAACAGAAGAAAGCTGGCAGGAAATATGGAAAACACAACACACATCAACAAATTCAAGAACATGGAGGGAATTTGGATGGAAAAACCTGATTCGCTTTTTCATTACACCACAGATTCAAGGAAAATATACAAATACCCAATCTTTATGCTGGAGGGGATGTGGGGCTCAAAATGCAGACCACTCACATATGTTTTGGAAATGCTGCAAAATCTCATCATTCTGGAAATCTATACATGTGACAATACAGAGGATATTAGGATATAATATACCAATGAACTGTAACCTGATGTACCTATGTGATCTTAAAAGAGACAATGTTATACAGGCTGAGGACAGATATCTAGTTAAAATCTTGTTGATTGCATGTAAAAAAACAATCACAAAAAAATGGCGATCAGAAGTTCTTCCTGACCAAGAGCAATGGACTGACATTATTGAGGACATACGTATGATGGAAAAACTAACATATCGACAAAGAATGCAAGAAGGACTATGGGAAAAAAAATGGCGGAAATGGACACACTACAAAGTGCAACAACGAGACAGATATTGAAAGAATAACCAAAGACGCTGGAAAAACCAGAAGAATTAAGAGATGGAAACTAAAAACTTGATGCTCCAACATTTGTCCCCCCCCCCCTTTTTTTTTTTTTTTCTTTTTCTTTTTTACTCTAGCCCCTTTGTTTTTTTAAATGTAGACTGTGATCTGAATGCAATATATATAATGAAAAATGAATAAAAATCTTAAGTTACAAAAAAAAAAAAGGAGTGGCTTCAGGACAACTCTGTGAATGTCAAGTGGCCCAGCCAGAGCCCAGACGTGAATCCAATTGAACATCACTGGAGAGATCTGAAAATGGCTGTGCACCGATGCTTCCCATCCAACCTGATGGAGCTTGAAAGGTGCTGCAAAGAGGAATGGGCCAAACTGCCCAAAGATAGGTGTGCCAAGCTTGTGGCATCATATTCAAAAAGACTTGAGGCTGTAATTGCTGCTAAAGGTGCACCAACAAAGTATTGAGCAACGGCTGTGAATACTTATGTACATGTGATTTCTTAGTTTCAAAGCTTGGGATCAGTCCGCCAAGGTCTCCGCCTTTGACCGCCACCTAATCTACATAGCACCAGACCCCCATGATCCCTCCTGCAGGTGGTGAGCCCACTGGAGGGCGGACCCATGTAACTCCTTTGGGCTGAGCCCGGCCGGGTCCCATGGGTGGAAACCCGGCCACCAAACGCTAGCCTTCGAGCCCCTCCCCCAGGCCTGGCTCCAGGGTGGGGCCCCGGTAACCCCATACCGGGCGGGGTACACTGAATCCTTGATATACAATTTATCATGAGAGTCTGTTGGATCATTCTTAGTCTGGCCCTTCACCCAGGACCAGTTTGTCTTGGGAGACCCTATCAGAGGCAAATTGCCCCCGGACAACATAGCTCCTGGGATCACTGGGGCACGCAAACCCCCCCACCACGATAAGGTGACGATCCATGAGGAGGGAGGCCCAGAGCTGCGGCCGCAAGGTGGTCGGTGCATCTCGTGGTGGCAACCCCCGAACCAAGTGGTGGACACCAGTGGTGAGGGGGGCCATTAAGCTGAAGAAGGAGTCCTATCAAGCTTGGTTGGCTTGTGGGACTCCCGAAGCAGCTGAGGTGTACCGGCAGGCCAAGCGGAGTGCAGCTCGGGTGGTTGCTGAAGCAAAAACCCGGGTATGGGAGGAGTTCGGTGAGGCCATGGAACAAGACTTTCGGTCGGCTTCAAAGAGATTCTGGCAAACTGTTCGGCGGCTCAGGAGGGGAAAGCAGCTCCCTGTCCACACTGTGTATGGTGTGGATGGGACACTGTTGACTTCAACTGGGGATATCGTCGGGCGGTGGAAGGAATACTTCAAGGATCTCCTCAATCCCACTGATACGCCTTCCACAGAGGAAGCAGGGTTTGGGGACGAGGGGGATGACTCGCCTATCACAGGGGCTGAGGTCGCCAACGTGGTTAAAAATCTCCTTGGTGGCCGGGCCCCGGGGGTGGACAAGATTCGCCCTGAGTACCTCAAGGCCCTGGATGTTGTTGGGTTGTCATGGTTGACACACCTCTGCAACATTGTGTGGAGGTCGGGGGCAGTGCCTTTGGCATGGCAAACTGGGGTGGTGGTTCCTCTCTTCAAAAAAGGGGACTGGAGGGTGTGCTCCAACTTTAGAGGGATCACACTCCTCAGCCTCCCTGGGAAGGTCTATGCCAAGGTACTGGAGAGGAGAGTCCGGCCGTTGGTCGAACCTCGGATTCAGGAGGAGCAATGTGGTTTTCGTCCTGGCCGTGGCACATCGGACCAGCTCTTTACCCTCTCGAGAATTCTTGAGGGTTTGTGGGAGTTTGCCCAACCAGTTTACATGTGTTTTGTGGACTTGGAGAAGGCATTTGACCGCGTCCCTCGTGGATTTTTGTGGGGGGTGCTTCAGGAGTATGGGGTATCAGGCTTGTTGTTACGAGCTATTCGGTCTCTGTACGACCGTTGTGAGAGTTTGGTTCGTATTGCCAACACTCGGTCGGAGTCATTCCCAGTGAGAGTTGGACTCCGCCAGGGCTGCCCTTTGTCACCGATCCTGTTCATAATTTTTATGGACAGGATTTCTAGGCGCAGCCAGGGAATGGAGGGTGTCATGCTTGGTGACCACAGGATCTCATCTCTGTTGTTTGCAGATGATGTTGTCCTGTTGGCTTCATCCAGCAATGACCTACAGCTCTTGCTGGGACGGTTTGCCGCTGAGTGTGAAGCGGCTGGGATGAGAATCAGCACCTCCAAGTCCATGGTCCTCAGCCGGAAAAAGGTGGATTGTCCTCTCCGGGTTGGGGACAGGCTCCTGCCCCAAGTGGAGGAGTTTAAGTATCTTTGGATCTTGTTCACGAGTGAGGGGAAAATGGAGCGAGAGATCGACAGACGGATTGCAGCAGCATCTGCAGTGATGCGGACGTTGTACCGCTCTGTTGTGGTGAAGAGAGAGTTTAGTTCTAAGGCAAAGCTGTCGATTTACCAGTCAATCTACGTTCCTACTCTCACCTATGGTCACGAGCTTTGGGTAATGACCGAAAGAACAAGATCGCGGATACAAGCGGCTGAAATGAGCTTTCTCCATAGGATTGCTGGACTCACCCTCAGAGATAGGGTGAGGAGCTCAGTCATCCGGGAGAGGCTCAGAGTAGAACCGCTGCTCCTCCACATTGAAAGGAGTCAGTTGAGGTGGTATGGGCATCTGATTAGGATGCCTCCTGGACGCCTCCCACTTGAGGTGTTTCAGGCACGTCCCACTGGGAGGAGACCCCGGGGCAGACCCAGGATTCGGTGGAGAGACTATGTCTCCCAGCTGGTCTGGGAATGCCTTGGTATCCCCTCTGAAGAGCTGGAGCAGGTGGCTGGGGAGAGGGAAGTCTGTAAAGCAGGTGATGAAAACTGGAGACCTCTCATCTTTTAAGTGGGAGAACTTGCACAATTGCTGGGTGACTAAATACTTTTTTGCCTCACTGTATATGGTGCTCAAACATGTCTAGAGAACTAAAAGTTTAAATTCTTCTGTGCAACAGTGCAATCCATACTGCCAGGGGTGATTCTAGGATCAGAGCTTTAGGGGTGTTGAGCACCCAATAAACTCCATCACACATACATACGTTATTTTGTTAGAGTTATCATCTACATCATCACTCTATATATAACTAGTACATACCCATGTATGGCCGTGCATACTCGTGCATGCCCATAGAAACCAAGTATAGGCAAGTATTTCTGCATGCCCGTAGAAAGCAGGTGTAAGCAAGCACGTCAGCACTCATTCAGTGATGCCTGCCTTTGATTTTTGATGGTGTCATAGTGAATCCTATGATCTGTGATGATGTCATAGGGAGTCATATGATCGTGAGTCATGCCTGCGTTTGATCTTGGAAGCCGTCCTATGTTCTATGATCTTTGATGATGGCATAGCGAGTCCTATGATACCTGCATTTGATCCTGGTTTAAATTAGTGTGTCCTTAATCGGGTGATGAGTGTTTCTTCTTTCCTGTTTCTGGCAACTCCCATTCGGTTTCAAGTGCTGTGTACTATTGGTAATCGGGTGATGAGTATCTCTTCTTTGGTGAGTGACATAAAGGCAGGCATCATGAGTGATGGTCTATATGACAAAGATATCAAGGCAGGCATCATAGGACTGTGTAAAGGAAAGAATGAATGGGGCCATGTATCGTGAGATTTTGAGTGAAAACCTCCTTCCACCAGCAAGGGCATTGAAGATGAAACGTGGCTGGGTCTTTCAGCATGACAATGATCCCAAACACACCACCCGGACAATGAAGGAGTGGCTTCGTAAGCAGCATTTCAGGGTCCTGGAGTGGCCTAGCCAGTCTCCAGATCTCAACCCCATAGAAAATCTTTGGGAGTTGAAAGTCTGTGTTGCCCAGCGACAGCCCCAAAACATCACTGCTCTAGGAGATCTGCATGGAGGAATGGGCCAAAATAGCAGCAACAGTGTGTGAAAACCTTGTGAAGACTTACAGAAAACGTTTGACCTCTGTCATTGCCACCAAAGGGTATATAACAAAGTACTGAGATGAACTTTTGTTATTGACCAAATACTTATTTTACCGAGGAATTTACCAATTAATTCATTAAAAATCCTTCAATGTGATTTTCTGGATTTTCTCATTTTGTCTCTCATAGTCGAGGTATACCTATGATGAAAATTGGAGACCTCTCATCTTTTAAGTGGGAGAACTTGCACAATTGGTGGCTGACTAAATACTTTTACCCCACTGTACCTAAGAGTACCCCAAAATAGTTAGGAAATTCCTGAGATGTGACTTTAGTCTGGACAGTTTGAGGTTTTTCTCATGAATTTATGGCAGTTTTATTCTGAATTTACTACTTTTTCCTTGTAAATTTGAAAGATTTTTTTCCCCACTTAAATCAACTTTTTCTCATAATTGTCATATCCGGCTCTAGGGAGCCGGGCAATCAGAGCCAGGGACAAGCCAGTGAGTCGTGATGGTTTATTTTGGGTAAGGGATAAGGAGAGCACAGATACTCATGCAGAGGTACACCCACAGGTTGCACAGCGCAGAGGTAAGCAGCTCGTACCGGACGTGGGGGTAACAAGATGTACATACTCACAGCGGGATACAAACACAGGAATGCTGCAAGAGGAGTATAAGCTGACACCAGACGAAGGGGCTTCAGCTTAGCAATGTGTTTATGTCACAGCCCCGAGTCATCGAGGCTGCTCCTATTTATCCTCATTGGCAGCGCCCCAGCTGATGAGGACTAATTGGCCCCAGCTGTCCATAATGCTGCCAGCTGAGACGCTGCTCAATGGAAAGCAGGGATGAGGGAAAACATGGGCTGAGTGCCGAGACGGCATCTCAACCCATGGTGACAGAGCTCCCCCCCAAGGTCGGGCTCCTGAACGACCAGGAACATCCCAGCACCACCCCCCCCCCCCCCCCCACCTAGGGTGGGAGGAAGGGAGGCAGGACCGGAGGGGAAGAAGCCAAGGGAAGGACAACACCAATGGGGCAATGTAGGGTAGCGGGAAAAAAAACAAAACCCAAACACTGACAAAACAGGGAATAATTAACCCAAGTACAGATGGGGAGAAGAACTGGGTCAGCACGCCGGTTACACACTACTCAGAGAGTACCAACAATGCATGACCCAGAGCAAGGAAAAAAAAAAAACCACCAAAAAGGTACAGGGCAAAAATGCTGAGTATGGTCAAAAAAAGGGGAAACACAATACACAGCACCAATATAAGTACATACACACAGTCACCAAGAAAAGTGAAGGTGACTGGAACAAATGGACAATTACAGAGCATGGTGTTACGGAAAACAAGGCACATGACTATAATGAACAAACAGGACATAAAAGAAATACTGAGTGCAGGGAAAGAAAAACCCACACACATGAATATATAAATACCCACAGTCACCTAAAGAAATGAAAGTGACTGGAATAAATGGATAACTGCAGAGCATGGTCTGAAAGGAAACGAAACATAACTCTACAATGAAAAAACGAGGCTAAAAACATGGCACAAAAAGTAAAATGCTGAGCATGAGCGATGGAAAACACAGCACTATAAAAACGAATCCACCAACAGGACAAAACATTACACCCGAGTGACCTTAATAACAAAAGAAAAAGTGACACCCGAGGTGAATGGCAGGCAGAGTCCAAAAATGGCCGAGATGGCTCCGGAGATCTCCCCGCCCATTGTCCAGCTGGCGAATCAGGGGAAGAGAAATGTTCGGACGGCGAACTCTGGACCCAGATCCCAGGAATCCAGTCCACCGGCAGCCGAACCAGGCCGCCCAGAGGCAAACAGACCAGTGGGGGGAACCAGATCACCGAACCGAAAGTCTTGTGGGTCGGTCGTCGACCCGCATCACTCAACCACCAGGACCGTTGAGACGGACGAAGGGTCAGAGCAGATCCCGGTGGAAGAGGCTCAGGGGAGAGCCGATGACGAGGGCGGCGGGCGTCAGGCCGCAGGAAAACGGCCACCTCCTCACCGGACCTGGGCAACACTGGGGCAGCACCCACGTCGGACCCCGATCGGGCCTCAGGCGAACCCACGTTGGACCCTGATTGGGTCTCGGGCAAACCCACGTTGAATACTGCACCAGAACCGACCTCCAACGTTGAACCCGGACCCTCCAGCACCACGAGGAACAGCAACTCCTTGCCGGTGACCCTGGAAGAAGGCTCAGAAGAGAAAACAGAACCGGGATCAGGATCACCGGCAGCGCCAGAACCCGGCGAGACGAGCTCAGACGCAGCGGGCGGCTGCACCCTGCTCGTCTCCCCTGGAGATAGGCTGAAGTGCTCAAAGATAAAAAGAGAAAAGAAAGGAGAGCACTCGCCTGATCTCGGGTTCTGACGCCGTCCAGGACTGCGAAGATCCAGGATCCGTCGTCAGGAGGTAGTTGTCAGGCTCCCATCTAGCCGCGTCGGGCCCCGCAGCCAGCACGATGGTCAGCGCAGCTTGAGATCCCTCCAGCTCCGGTAACCCCGCCGACGATCCACTCGGCGTGAAGCCAGAAGAATCTTGTCCCGCTGGACCGAACCGCTCCTCCGTGGAGACCCGGGGACGCTCAGTCGTCGGCGTAGACTCCACGCAGCAGTCAGTCCCCCTCCTCCGTCCGCAATGTAGCTGCGGAACCACAGGCCCTCTCCATATCCCACCACGTTGACCCGGAGCCGGGGACCGCTCGGCGGAGAGAGACACAGAGGATGCGGGATTAGGAATACAGGTTACAGCAGGTGGGGAGAGTTCAGGGAGCTGCGAACCCTGAACTTCTCCTCCAGGGATGTGACAGAGCAAATCATTAAGCAGGTGTGAAAAAACAATGACTTGCCTGCCCCCTGGAGGTTGAGTATCGCCTGCTGTAGTGGATTCTGCTTCTTCCTCTCCCCGCCCGGCGATAACGGAGGACCCCCCCCGGGAATTCGTCTGAGGATCGCTCGCGTTGTCTCCAGCAGAGAGCTCACCAGGCCGGGATTCCAGGCACACACAGCAGTCAGGAAGCGCGTCAAGGAGGAGGGGGAAACAGCCGGGGTGAGCCAGCCCGAATGTCCAGGAATGACAGCGGGGGAACGAGGCTCAGGGGACGAGGCTGTAGAATCTCCACACTGACGAGGCGAAGGGATGACAGCTGCGTGGGAGGAACGGTCCTGATGATGACCCAGAACTGGATCTGGACGAGGTTCGTGCAGAGGTGACTCGGCGATGTGATGACGACTACTCCCAGGGGACGAAGCGAGGGGGAAACCCAGGATTCGCCGCTCCAGATCGGAGATCGAGACGAGGAAGGCGTCGAGCACGGGAAAGCTTCGTAGCCCTGAAGTCCTCACCATCAATCTCACTGCCGCCGCCACATGCCTGAAGGTGGTGACAGGAAACACAGTAGAGCTCGCGACAGCCACTCGACCCCGGACATAACTGCTGTCAGCTGCGGCTCCTTGAAGGGAATCCCGAGTGACGTGGCGCAGGTCGGGGGAAGTCCTCTGGTTGGCGCGAACTCCCGGACTGGAATCACGGCAGGAACGAGACTCCGAAGCGGGGAAAGACGTCGCCCACTTCTACTCCCTGCCGGGATTTCCATCCACCCCGTGGAGCTTCTCTCGCTGTGTACCTGCAGCGTCTATCCTGGCACTGTCCTCCAGATGGTACAGAGAGTGAGGGTGACAGTCCAGGAGTTCCTCAGCACGGCCCGGATGCCAGCGTCTCGCGTTGGAGGCGTCGTGCAGGGTGAAGAACGTCCTGTCGACAGCCTCCGAGATGGACCTCAGCTCGTCGCCCTGGCGCCGGAAGTGACTCCTGGGAAACGGCATGCTAGCAGCGCTGACACCCGGACAGAAAGATACATTTCCACGGCGACTCACGGCCGCCGGTAGCTCTTCTGGCTGCGACATACTGTCATATCCGGCTCTAGGGAGCCGGGCAATCAGAGCCAGGGACAAGCCAGTGAGTCGTGATGGTTTATTTTGGGTAAGGGATAAGGGATGAGGAGAGCACAGATACTCATGCAGAGGTACACTCACAGGTTGCACAGCGCAGAGGTAAGTAGCTCGTACCGGACGTGGGGGTAACAAGATGTACATACTCACAGCGGGATACAAACACAGGAATGCTGCAAGAGGAGTATAAGCTGACACCAGACGAAGGGGCTTCAGCTTAGCAATGTGTTTATGTCGCAGCCCCGAGTCATCGGGGCTGCTCCTATTTATCCTCATTGGCAGCGCCCCAGCTGATGAGGACTAATTGGCCCCAGCTGTCCATAATGCTGCCAGCTGGGAGCCTGCTGAGACGCTGCTCAATGGGAAGCAGGGATGAGGGAAAACATGGGCTGAGTGCCGAGACGGCATCTCAACCCATGGTGACAATAATTTGTGTTTAGTGCTAATTTAAGGCTTTTTTCTTGTACATTTGAGACTTTACTCTCATAAATTTGTGAGGTTTTCCTCATAAATTAGAAATCAAAAAATAAAATGAGCAGAGATGCAGTAGTTTAGTTTACTGAAGACATTCTACGACACGGTGGTGGCATCTGCCATCACTTTTGGAGTGGTCTGCTGGGGCAATGGCATTACAGCAGCCGATAGGAAGAGACTGAACAAACTGATCAAGAAAGCTAGCTCTGTCCTGGGGCAGCGCCCTGACCCAGTGGAGGAGATAGGAGAGAGAAGGATGGTGGCTAAACTGTCATCTCTGCTGGAGTCCGAGTCCCACCCTATGCAGGACATACTGAACGCACTGAGGAGCTCATTTAGCAGCAGACTACATCATCCTAGGTGCACAACCGAGAGGTTTGGCAGGTCCTTCCTACCTACGGCAGTCAGACTGTATAACCTAAGCAGGGCTGCTCGCAGAGATAGCAAAAAAACGTGATGACCTAATAGTACTGAATGCAAAAGACGCAATAGACTTACACAATGGTCCCCTCCAGTATATACAACTAGGACTCACTACGGAGGGTGACAATATGTATGGGTATACATTCATACTATGTAGGATAACTAAGTAGACGGTTATGCTGTTTATTCCATCTTGCTACAATGCTCCGCACTTTGTATATATATTTATATATTGATGTGTATGTATGTATGTATATCCACTGCTCTTATTTATATCTTCCGTATCTTCTTAATTATTGCTCTGAGTGTTGCTATCCCTGTGCTGTTGCAATCCTGGAATTTCCCCATTGTGGGACTAATAAAGGCTTATCTTATTAATAGCTTATTTTCTAACCCCTACCCCAGATGAAAACCTCACATACTTTGAAACCTAAATATTTTCAGGTATGCATCATACTCTTGCCAAATAAATTCAGACAGACCCAAAAACTATTCATAATGTTGCAGAATATTCCAGCTGAGGCTGGCGTCATACATCATATTGAGTTTGTCACCTGTAGAAAAGCTACTGCAGCAGCCTTTTGCAGTTGAGATGGGTGTGTGTGTCAGGGCTCCAGCGCAGCGCATGTAGATCCAAGGGAGAGAACTTGTGTGAGAGGGGGTATCATACCATTTGCATGGGTAGGGGGGGTTCATTTTCATTTTTAAAAAGTTTAAACGACAAACTACTGAATATGTTTGGATGCTATTTCAGCTTGTCAAAGACAAACTAAAATTTTATAGTCACAACTTTTCTCACTCCAATTTTTAGGGGTGCTACAGCACCCCTAAAAAAAAGTCCTAACGCTGCCCATCCATACTGCTATACGGAAGTGAATGCTGGTCATTAAACGTCTCCCTTCAGAGGTCATTGGACGGCTCCTTTACCTGGATGCTGTGCACCGTCTTCAATATAAACTGGCAAGACCACGTCTCCAATGAAGATCTCCATGGGCACCTTCCCAGAATATCAATCAGACAAGGTGGCCTGGCGAAGACTTGGCCTCGTGGGGCACTGTTACCATCACCAAGAGTTCTCAGCAAGCCACCTGGTACTCTGGAAGCTGACGCATGGCTTTCGCCACCAGGATGGCCAATAATATCATTCATGGACACTCTGAAAGGAGTCACAGAGGTGGCCAACACTGCCGAGCTTGCCGCCTGTATTTTAGACTATTAAGACTGGACTCCTATGCGTATAGCTCGGCTGAGTCTGCATTGATTGATTTATTGATTGATAACAGGGAGAGAATTGTGGACCTCCACAAGTCTGGTTCTTCCTTGGGTACAATTTCCAGATGCCTGAAGGTGCCACGTTCATCTGTTCAAACAATTATACACAAGTATAAACACCATGGGAAAGTCCAGCCATCATACCACTCACGAAGCAGACTGGTTCCACGTCTCAGAGATTAAAGTGTTTTGGTGTAAGATGTGCATATCAACTGCAGAACAAAAGCAAAAGACCTTGTGAAAATGCTGACTGAAGCTGGTAAGAGTGTCATTATCCACAGTGAAATGAGTCCTGTACTGACATGGGCTGAAAGGCCACTCAGTGAGGAAGAAGCCATTTCTCCAAAAGCAACATAAAAAAGCCAGATTACAGTTTGTAAATGCACACATGGACAAAAAGCTTAATTTTTGGAGACGTGTCCTATGGTCTGATGAAACTAAAATTGAACTGTTTGGCCATGATGACCATCGTTACATTTGGAGGAAAAAGGGGGAAGCTTGCAAGCCTGAGAACACCATCCCAAATGTGAAGTACGGGGGTGGCAGCATCATGTTGTGAGGGTGTTTTGCTGCTGGAGGGACTGGTGCACTTGAATGAATGAATGAATGAATTTATTTCGGATAATACAGTACAGGTTAAAAGAAACTGTATAATATAACAACAAGGTCAAATTAGACAAAGACTCCTTCTACTAAACAATTCCGCGTGAGTTATCCAAAATGGGTGATGGCTGAAGCCGCAGCTTATATTGCCCACCCCCAACTTCACAAAATAGATGGGAAAAACATTATGTGGAAATATTTATATTAAAGCAACATTTCCAGATAGCCAGGAGGTTCAAGCTTAGGCACAAATGGGTCTTCCCAATGGACAATGACCCTAAGCATACCGCCAAATTAGTTACAAAGTGGCTGAAGGACAACAAAGTCTATGTTTTGAAGTGGCCATCACAAAGCCCTGATCTCACTCCCGTAGAAAATTTGTGGGCAGAGCTGAAAAGATGTGTGTGAGCAAGATGGCCTACAGACCTGACTCAGTTACACCAGTTCTGTAAGAATGAATGGGCCAAAATTCCAGCAAACTATTGTGAGAAGCTTTTTGAAGGAGACCCAAAACATTTGACCCAAGTCATACAGTTTAAAGGCAATACTACCAAATACCAAGGAAATGTGTGTAAACGTCTGACTTTGAAGAAGGTAATAAAAGAATTCTCTAAAAACTTACTTAGCAAATATAAAAAGTTATTTAGCAAATAGAAATAAGTTTGTTAATCCTAACTGACCTAAAGCAGGAAAAGTTTAGTCTGATTAAGGGGGTTTTCACACTTAACCTGTTTGGTCCAGACTTTGGTATGGACTTTCAGGCGTGAAAGCACCCTTAATGGGCGGTGCGGTGGCGCAGTGGTTAGCACTGCGCCAGCACAGCAACTCACCCTTGGCCATGGGATCCCTGGTTCGATCCCAGCCCCTGACCAACAGTGATCTGTGTGGAGTTTGCATGTTCTCCCCGTGTCTGCGTGGGTTTACTCCGGGATTTCTCCGGTTTCCTCCCACAGGCCAAAAACATGCAGGTTAGGTTAACTGGAGACTCTAAAGTGGCCCTAGGTGTGAATGTGTGTGTGAATGGTTAAGGGATAGCGCCGTACCGTGGCTGCTTCATCCATCCAGGTGGATGCCCTCAATTTCCCCTCTGGGGATCAATAAAGTATACAAAATCAAAAAAAAAATAAAAAAATAAAAATCAAATGCCAGTGAGGGGGAAAAAAAGTTGTGTGCCTTTTTATACAGTGTAAACTTCTGGCTTCAGCTGTAACTGTTGTGCCCCTCCGTGGATCGCCACCTTATCATGATGGAGGGGATTGCATTCCCTATTGATTCTCGGAGTAATGTTGCTGGGAACACCATGTCCCTGGAGGTCTCCCAAGACAAACTGGTCCTAGGTGAAGGGCCAGACCAAGAGCGGTCTAGTAGATCCCCCTGAAATAAGTTACATCAAGGACCCAGTGTGCCCAAAAGAGTCACATGGGTCCGCCCTTCAGTGAGCTCAACACCTGCAGGAGAGATCATAGGGATTGTGGTGCTATGTGAACCATGGGCAGCAGTCTGGGCTACTCTGTTAGGACTGCTGCCCCTGCAACCCAGACCCCCAAATACGCGGTAGACGATGGATGGATATCACCATCCACCATCCATCCAGCTTCTTCCACTTAATCTTTTTCGGGTCGCAGGGGGCTGGAGCCTATACCAGCATCTTTGAGCGAGAGGCATGGTACACCCTAGACAGATCGCCTGTCTATCACAGGGCTAACACAGAAAGACAGACAACCATTCATCTTATTTTTCTTCTTTTAGATTTAATTGGCAGTTGGCAACCAGCTTACAGGTGCATTACCACCACTGACTTGATTATCATCACTCTGTATCTTTGTATAAGGAGTTCTTATAAGGAGTTCTGAACAACTCCTTATGTGTGGAAAAAATTATCCGCCCTTGGACTGTGTCCTGGACTGGGAGCCTCTCGTCGCCTTTCTCGCTTCTTCTTCTTCTTCTTTTAGATTTGATTGGTGATTGGCAACCAGCTCACAGGTGCATTACCGCCACAGAATTGATTATCATCACTCTATTATATAGAGTAAGATATAGAGTTGATATCTTTGTATAAGGAGTTCATATCATCACTCTGTCTGGTCAGGATATCTCGCCTTTCTCTCACAGTCATACCTAAGGGTCTACATGATGTCTATATGACATCATATAGATGCCAAAAGAGCAAAGGCAGCCTTCACTCACGATCATAGGACTCGCTATGCCATCAATGTATGGTGTCCATATGATGACATCATCAAAGATCATAGGACTCACTATGACATCATCAAAGATCAAAGGCAGGCTTCACTCACGATCATAGGACTGTCATATAGACATAGGCACATAATAGGCTCAGTGATGCATGATGTCATACAGCTGTGGACAAAATTGTTAATGAAAGAAAAACCCACAATGGTCACAGAAATAACTTGAATCTAACAAAAGTAGTAATAAATAAAAATTCTATGAAAATTAACCAATGAAAATCAGACAATGCTTTTGAATTGTGGTTCAACAGAATTATTTTAAAAAACAAACTCATGAAACAGGCCTGGACAAAAATGATGGTACACCTAGAAAAGATTGAAAATAATGTGACCATAGGGACATGTTCAACCAAGATGTGTCCTCTAATTAACATCACAGGTGTCTACAAATTTGTAATCGTCAGTCGGCCTATTTAAAGGGTGACAAGTAGTCACTGTACTGTTTGGTGACATGGTGTGTACCACACTAAACATGGACCAGAGGAAGCAAAGGAGAGAGTTGTCTCAGGAGATTAGAAAGAAAATTATAGACAAGCATGTTAAAGGTAAAGGCTATAAGACCATCTCCAAGCAGCTTGATGTTCCTGTGACTACAGTTGCACATATTATTCAGAAATTTAAGATCCACGGGACTGTACCCAACCTCCCTGGACGTGGCCGCAGGAGGAGATGGATAGAACGAATGGTAACAAAAGAGCCCAGAACAACCTCTAAACACATTCATGGTGAGTTCCAAGGTCAAGGTACATCAGGGTCAGATCGCACCATCCGTCGTTGTTTGAGCCAAAGTGGACTTCATGGGAGACGACCAAGGAGGATACCACTGTTGAAAACAAATCATAAAAAAAGCCAGACTGGAATTTGCCAAACTGCATGTTGACAAGCCACAAAGCTTCTGGGAGAATGTCCTATGGACAGACGAGACAAAACTGCAACTTTTTGGCAAGGCACATCAGCTCTATGTTCACAGACACAAAAATGAAGCATACCAAGAAAAGAACACTGTCCCTACTGTGAAACATGGAGGAGGTTCTGTTATGTTGTGGGGCTGCTTTGCTGTATCTGGCACAGGGTGTCTTGAATCTGTGCAGGGTACAATGAAATCTCAAGACTATCAAGGTATTCTAGAGAGAAATGTGTTACCCAGTGTCAGACAGCTTGGTCTCAGTCGCAGGTCATGGGTCTTGCAACAGGATAATGAGCCAAAACACACAGCTAAAAACACCCAAGAATGGCTAAGAGCGAAACATTGGACTATTCTAAAGTGGCCTTCTATGAGCCCTGATCTAAATCCTATTGAACATCTGTGGAGGGAGCTGAAACATGCCGTCTGGAGAAGGCACCCTTCAAACCTGAGACAACTGGAGCAGTTTGCTCATGAGGAGTGGGCCAGAATACCTGCTGAGAGGTGCAGAAGTCTCATTGACAGTTACAGAAATCGTTTGATTGCAGTGATTGCCTCAAAAGGTTGTGCAACAAAATATTAAGTTAAGGGTACCATCATTTTTGTCCAGGCCTGTTTCATGAGTTTGTTTTTTAAAATAATTTTGTTGAACCACAATTCAAAAGCATCGTCTGATTTTCATAGAATTTTTATTTATTACCACTTTTGTCAGATTCAAGTTATTTCTGTGACCATTGTGGGTTTTTCTTTCATTAACAGAGGGGTACCAACAATTTTGTCCACGTGTGTAGCTGGCATCATCAAACCCTGTCTGTCAAGATGTCATGATGTCATGATCATAGGACTCACTATGAGATCAAAGGTAGGCATCACTCACGATCATAGGACTCGCTAAAAGAGCATAGGACTTGCTATGACATCATCAAAGATCACAGGCAGGCATCATTCCCGATCATAGGACTCGCTATGACATCATCAAAGATCAAAGGCAGCCATCACAGATCAATGGCAGTCATCACTGAATGAGTGGTGATGTCAAAGATCAAAGGCAGGTTTCACCATGGTTACTATTGCCATGGTAACAGTAATTTTCTACGGGCATGCAGAAATGCTTGCTTACACTTGCTTTCTATGGGCATGCACAGGTATGTACTAGTTGCATATGATGTTACATATATTTTGATAACACATACAGATGTGAAAACAAGGAGTATGCTAAGCTTTCAAAAGGCTGAAAATAGATCACTTTGTCTCTAGAAAACTGGCTGTAGTGGTGGGGCCCACACAGATTTTTTTTTTTTTTTTTTTTGGTCCATCGGGTCCAGTTATTCTAGCACCGCCCTTGAACATCACACATGGCCACATCTTTCCAGGAAGCTTCAGTTGAATTGATATACTGAGCCCCACAGAACCATCGCCAGAGGGAGCGCGAGGAGCGGGGCGTGCTCGCGCGCTCCCTCTGCTGCTGCTGGTGACGATGACGACGGTGAAGGCAGGCATGGAGCCGCACATGCGCAGTGTGCACAGTCCCCGGACGGGTTGCCACGGTTACCACACAATAGGAGACGGGACAGGGGGCTGCGTGAGGGAGAGAGAGGGGAGGAGGAGGAGGTCTGCGGAACCGCTTGACTGGACACACCGCTGCAAGCTTCTGAGCTGCTGGACAGACTCCTAACACGGGAGAGATTTTATAGCCACGTTCTTTGAAATGCTCATCTCATGAACAATGACCACATTTATTTCTTATAGGCGTTACATATATGCGAATATTCTCTTTAGGCTACTTGCAGATTACACATATACTGCACTGAATACTGTAAAGTTCTTCAGATGGAGCTATGTATAAAACTATAGCCTGCCCATTTAAATTGTACATTTCTACATTTTGCCCTCATGACATTTTGTCACATTTTGATTTTAGTTTACTGACATGCATTTAAAATCGCCTGAGCAAAATTCTCTGAGTGTGATCCACCGGCAGCTAAAGTCAGCCGTGCAGTCATTCAGTCTGAAGCTCTACATACAGTAAAGGTGACTCTGGAGGGACTAGGCAACAGAGACAGAGACCCTCCCTCTTGATCCCCTCCCTCTTCAGAGTTTTTGGCCCTCTCCCTGCGCCTCTCTTCCTTTCTCCCCCTTTTCTCCAGCCTCCCCCTTCTCTCTCTCTCCTTATGCAAATCACGCCCTCTCCTGTCTCCCCTTTCTCTCACCCAACGTGCATCCCTCTCCACGGCTCAAATTGTGACTGTAAGACCAGAGGAGGTTGTTAAAAAAAATTTTTTAAAAAAAAGTGCAAGTCGCCTTAAGAGGAAGAGGGGGAGTAGGTATAGTGTGGGAGAGGAGGGGGGCAAAAGAGGAAAAAAAAAAGGGGGCGAAAGGGGGTGGGGAAGAGGCGAGGGTACGCATCAATTTGTACAGTCTTCAGTTGGCACCCCTGTTTTTTTTTTTTCCTTCCCCCTGCAAGAAAATTTTCCTCTGCATTATTGTTATGATCGGAGCCCCGTTTGCAACATGAGCCTGCACAAGTCTGCGCTGACAGACGCCTGGGCTCCGAGGTGTGCGTGTCAGCGTGCAACATAAAGCGACCAAAAACAGGGAGAGAAAGGAGCAGGGGAGCGGGTGAGTGGGAGCACGCATCGCTGGATGTTATAGGTAAGCAGAAGGAAAATGGATGCTTATACTCGTGTGTTTTCGGAGCTGTTCCCGCTGGCCACGTTTGTGCTCTTGCCTCTCTCACTCCCATTTCCCCCCCCCCCCCCTTCCTTTGTGTATTAACGATCACCCTGCGTTACGGCTGAATTAACGTTAACACAGTGTGCACGACGCGCACCCACATTCCAGCGAGGAAAAGGGAGAGCCGGCGAGAAAAGCCACGATTCGCCATTCCCCATATCATCTTTCCTCTTTCTGCCTTTTTTTTTTTTTTCTTCTTCTTCTTCTTCTATAAAGATGTGCGGCGTCTGCACAGGCATCCATTCTGCTCGGGGAACGGGAACAAGTATGTGCTGCTAAACACGTCTCTGGATGGTGGTGGTGGTCTGTAAGCGGAGAGGGGACCGCGGCGCGGCTCTGGCCGGTCTCCTCTGCATGTGTATCAATAACGTTAGCAGGAAGAAAGAAGAAAGAGTCGTTGCAGTGGCCGCTCGCTGGTGATGTAAGCAGAGCAACTGCATGCTGCTGCTGCTGCTGCTGCTGCTGCTTTGCATCAGCATGCAGGGGCCAAATTGTTGTTAATGCATGTGCTGTGCGGATGCATGAGTGCTGGGTAGTAATAACGTTGTTTACTGACCGTGGCCAAGCAGCTGCCAGAGGACCACAGGCGGGCTAGTGGATGCCACCTGTAACTGAGATGCATTGTGCGCACGGCAGCCCATTGACGGATGATTGTGCCCCCCTGTGCAATGTACTTAGTCATGTGTATGCTAATTAGGGGGCTGTGTGTATTTATTTTGACAGAAAGAAGAGCTCCTCCCAAGACAGAGTCAGTCACTGCAGCGTGCAGTACTTTGTGCATAGCCATGTGTAGCAGAGCTGCCCCTCGGTTTAAAGAAACACACAAGCACATATATCTGCTGGCTGCACAGCGCTGCTAACTGTGCCTTTCTCTCCATGCAGCGGTGTGCACTATTTATATCCTCATTCAATATACATGAGACATTTTTTCATCATAGTGGTACATGAATGAGTGGATTAGACGGGGCCCCTGCAAAGTGGTCTACCCATGTTGTCAACCAGATGGATAAAGGATCTTGACATTGTGCATTTTCCTAATGGCTGGCAGGATGGATGAATAAGCATGAGATTCTGCTGGCCAGTAACAGGTCATGTGGGTTAACCACAAGTGGCTGTGGCTTTGGGCTGTTGTACGGGGGTGTGGTCCCTTAGTCCTAAGATGTTTGCCTGGGTTCTCTGTCTTTCTACAGATCAAAAAAAAAAAAAAATCCAGTCTGCCAATCAGCACCTTTGCTGCACTACATCTATTATCTGTTTCAGTGGGTTAGCTGGGTGTGATGGAAAAACGGAGGAAGAAGAGAGGAGGTTTATTTTTTTTAAGCAGAGTGAATAAGTTTGTTGCATGCTTGGAATTTAAATGTTGTAACATGTTTCTGCAATTGCAAACAGATATTTTCGTTATGTTACAAACTCCTAAACACCACACTGAAAAATGGTGTCTTAATGTCATGAAATCATGGCTTTGGCAAAACATTGTATTCCCAGTGGGATTTCCTCACAACTGAATCATCCCTTCTTGTTCTTTTGCAGGTTTTGATAGTTCTCATGGTGTAACGCAGCAATAATCAACTGGAACCAGTTCAGTACCTGCAATGGCTTGTGTTGTAAAATGGACGTTATAAAGAAGAAACAATGAAAACAAGGACGCACAAAGAATCGGTATGCATAAGGCCCATCATATCGGGACTTGGTACCTTCCTAACTCTGCATGCTGTTCATTTATGATGAGAGCTGCATTATAATGAGTGATGTATTTCAAAATAACCTGCTTAACTAGATTGTAAATTATTTAGCTGGCAGTTAGAGGCGGTCCCATGAAACCGTGCATGTGCTCCTCTGCCTCTCTTTCCTATTAATTTTCCATTTGTCTTCTCTCTTGTTACGCCCAACTTGAATAGATTAACTTTTAACTGCATTTTCAGTGTATATCTCCGTACTCCTTTATATCTGCCATTTTAACCCATTTCTCTCACCAACTTTGCTTTGCAGATGCCCATGCGTAGCGGGCGACGGCGGGGGGCAAGTGAGGAGAGAAGGGGTAGACGCCCGCACCCCAGCCCCTCTCGCCCTGAGCGCAACGACAGACAGACGGTTAGATCCTCACCTTTTTGAAAATCTTTTTTGTTGCTATTTTGGCTGTATGTTTTTGTGTGTTAATGCATGTACAGGAGTGAACAATAAAGGCTTATTTTTCTATCAGATTTGTGTGTGTGTGTGTGTGTGTGAGTGTATGAGTCATCGTCAGTGTGATTGCCACAGACATACCCTTGCCATGTCACAGTTGTTAGATTGTGTGTTTTACACCGCAGCACTTTGAAATCTTTGATGTTTCGTGTTTGACATTGATGCGTGTGCAGTCGAGCAGGGCTTTGTTCTAAAAACAGACACGGGCCTATTAAGGATTCAAAAGCATCACCACTGAATTAAAAGTCTTGTGTTGTTTTAGCAACGAGGTGCCGGCGAGGAATTGGCTGGAAATCGCTTCAGTCGCAGATCACAAGGGCATGATTCATCAGAGAGCGAGGGGGAGGAACTTGTGTCTCCTCCAAAGAGGCAAAAAGTTCAGGTTGGTATGACATTTCTTTACTTTGTATCATGCAAACCTATTAGGGAGCTTTGATTCAGATAAATTACCCAAACGGTGATGTCTCATCTAGAATTAGTTCCTTTGATTCTGCATCCATTTCAGACTCTTACAGAAATTGTCCTTTTTTATTTTTATAATCTTTGTCAGGAGGCGGCTTCTACCCCAAACCCACCAACATCAACGCACTCCACTGACAGCTCGGCTCCTTCTACTGTCCCACCTCCAACCTCAATTGCCAGCCAATCCCGTGAGAGTGACAACGAAGATGGCCAATCGCAAGGCAGCCGGAGTTCAGTTGTAGGGAGTCTGGCTAATAGCAGTAGCAGTCTGAGCAGCGGGCGGGACATAGACCAGGACAATCGTTCTTCATCGCCAAGTCTTTCTGCTTCCCCTCTGGGTAGCCTGGACTCTGATTCTGAGGGCCCAGATTCACCAAAGCAAGGAGACCGGGAGAAAACTAAAGAGGGGGGAGCAGCAAAGGTTGCAGGGGAGGACAGGAGAGCTCAACGGGAGGGGAGAGGGGAGGAGTCCTGTGGAGACGGAGAGAAACGAGATGTGGACTCAAGAATTGAGGACTGTCCATCTCTTAAGACCCCCTCCGCTCCCAGCTCTTCCTCTGGTCTGACTCCCTCCCTCAGGGGAGATTCATCAAATGAGAGCAATAGTGGGAGGAAGTCATATTTCTCCCTGGACTCCAAACTGATGTGTAAAGTTGAGTATGATGGTGTTCTTAGTAGCAACAGAATGACTTCCAAAGCCAGCACACAGTGTGTGACCAAGACGACTATCTCCGGAGGAGATTTTTCTCTCAACAGCCCCAACATTCCACACTCCTTGCCCCCTCCACTTCCTCCTCCACCTGCTCTGAAGCCCTTGGAGCTTGGGGGACAAAACATGCCTGCTGAGGTTAAGACAGAACGAGACAAAATAGAGAAGACAGACAAACTCCTCGACAAACCTCAGTCCACTCCCCCTTCTCTGATGCCTCAGACCAGCCCTCAGCCTCAGTCCCAGACTCAGACACAAACCTCCACCCACCCTCATCACTACAGCTCCACCAGCTGGCAGGGTGGCACGGCAACTGGCTGCCAAGGGAGCTGGGGCTACACCCGTTACCCCAGCAACCACCACCCACATCAACCACAACACCAACCTCCAGTGCAACAGCAGCAACTTCCCTCTGTTTACAACCCTCCATCCTCTCGCCACTCCTCCTCTCACACCTCTTACCTCCCCCACCCTCACGCCCATCCGCACAGGGAGTACCTTCCCAGGTACGCCGGAGGGGGAGGGGATAGAGAGAGGGGGGCTGTAGGAGAGAGGGAGAGAGGAGTGAGGGGGGAGTGTGGTGCGAGGGAGATCAGCAGGGAGTTCTCCACTCCCATTGGAAACAGCAACAACAATAGCAGTGGGGTAAATAGTAATAATGCCTGTGGTGGGATGAGTGGGCCCAATAACCTCCAAGGCAGAGAGTTTGGGAGTTTACCCGTCGGTCAGAACCGAGAGTTCCAAGGTTCTGGGAGAGACGGATCTAACCTAGGACCAGAAAGAAGAGACTTTGGTCAAGGTTTCAGAGAACGGGAGCGTGAAAGGGAACGTGAAGGAGGAAGGGATTTTAATCTGCCAAACCAAAACCAGAGTAGAGACTTTGGGCCCAGCGGAGCCAGCGGGGGTCATCCCAGAGACAAAGATGGAAGCAGATGGGGTGAGTTTGGGGGCCAGACGAGAGAGTCTGTAAGCAACAGTAACCCTAACAACAGCTCCACCCCACAGGGGAATCCCCCAAGTTCAACCACCAGGCTACCTGTCACCCCCATGCTGAACCGTGACCCACCTGCATCACCCCAAAACAATCCCAGTCACCCTTCCCATCCTTCCCTTGCCCCACACCCCCACCCACATCCCCCAAACTCATCCAACCGGGACTTCCCTCCTCCCATGGACCAGACACAGACGCCCTCCTCTGGAGCAGACCACTTTCACAGAGATTATCCTCCCACTGGAGGGAAAGACTTTCAGACAGGGGCTCCTCCTCCAACTGGCACAAGCCGAGAGTTCCTGAACTCCCCCGGGGTCACGCCAAACCTGGGACGAGAGTATTCAGGGCCTGGAGGAACCCAGCACCCCCACCCATCTCACCCTCATTATCAGTCTGGGCCAAGAGACAGAGAGAGGGACTCAAACCAACGAGATTCTTCTTTGTACCAAAGCCGTGGAGGCCAAAGTCAATCTCCTGCACTCTCTCCTTCTTCCTCTTCCAGCCACCATGGGCATCCTCCAAATGCTTCTTACCCTCCACCTCAGCCTCCTCTTCCCCCACCTCAAGCATCTCACGCACAGCCACCTGCCTCAGGTATGGCTCCCAGCGTACGCCCCCCACACTACCAATCCTCTGCCCAGACTCCTCCAACACCCTTGTCCCCCTTACCAAGCCCGTCCACCAATCAGATGGGAGCATTCTCATCTTTTCCTTCCGGATCCTCTGCTGTGCCCAACATACCACATCCTGCACCAGGTCCACAGTCCACCTGTTCACCTGGATGCCGTCCCACCCCTTTTCATGGCAACTTGAACAACCACCCTCCGTTCAATGGATCGTACCACTCTAATGGAACCTCTACAATGGCTAACAGCAGTAGCAACAGCAGCGCACCCAGCAGCAGTAATACCAGCTCACAGTCGCTCTCGCCTCAGAATGTCTCTAAAGGACCACCGCCTCTGAGTAACTCTGCCAGCAACAGCACCGTGTCAGTACCCGTCTCTAGTTCTTCACTTCCTGGTGGAGAAGGACATTTGGATTCAGCCCCACCTCCAACACCGGTCATCAAAGAGGAGCCAATAGAAGAGAAGGAGGAGAGTGAAAGTCCACCGCCTGTACTAAGAAGTCCCTCGCCTGAACCAAAACCTGTAGATATTCCCATCCATGCCAGCCAATCAGCACGGTAAGCCTCAGTGATATCATTAACCCGGTTGGGATTGTCAGCGTTTGTAGTGCAGTCATCAGGCAGTCATTGGTGCAGATATTCAGTTTTCATTACATTTTTAGCAGTGTGGTTTTTCAATCATGAGATAAATTTGTTAAAAATGCACTTCTTTGTTTCTTTATGAAGAGATAGTTTGCTTTCAATAATGTGAGAATGTCTGTTAATTATGCAGATTTACTAGATTTATCCATAGACCAGGGGATTGCACTCTCTTGCTCTTTTGCTGTCTTTTGACAAAAAAATTAAACAGAATTTTTGGAAAAGAGCTTGCAAAATATTTCCAAGTAAAAAGTTACAAATTTTCAAGAAACTTATGGGGGGAAAATGTGTATTGTCACACATTTATAAATGAAAAATGTGTAATTTTAGGAGAAGAACTGCAGTTTTAGACAAAAAAGTTGCAAATTTCCAAAAAGAAAATAATGCATTTACATTAATTTAAAAAGGTACAAATTAAATAATAATAATAATGACAGGATGTATGAAAACTATTCTGTTAAATGAATTATTATTGTGGTTATTCATTTTACTCTACATTTTGTCAGCTTCTATATCAACTCAGTTTCCTTAATTATTAATAATAAACAATATCTCTTAACCAAATCAGTCTTAGATTTACACTTCAAAATTATTGTCGTCGAAATAGTTCAAAATAATTATCGCAAAATCTCACAAAATTATGAAGGAATCAGCAGCAAGTGCTGTCATTCATTCTTATGCATTTGACAAAATTAATAATATTCAAAATAAGTGTGTAATAAAGTCTGTATACGTAATTACACCAAATCAGGAAATTATTCACAATATCATTACATGACCCTATAGACATAAAATTATTTGTTAAATATCAGGGTTATCTTTAGTCACGCCAATTATTAAGTCATCTTTTAATTAAAAGTAATGCTAACCATTATGGCACCATAATGGTTGTTAGTTAGTTAAGTAGGCCACCACTCCAGTTTCATAATGGTTGTAATAATGATTTATTTCACTGATTATAGGTTTCACAAGGTCCTTGACCGTGGCAGTGGGAACTCCTGCGCCCGCAGCGATGTCCTCTTTGTCCCCCTAGATGGCTCCAAACTGTGGAAGAAGAGGAATGAGATGATAGAGAGAGCCCGTAGGGAGGTGGAACAGCGGGCCAGAGACCTACGAGAAAAAGAAAGGGAGCGAGAGAGGGAACGCGAACGGGAGAGAGAGCTGGACCGACATCTACAGGTGTGCACATTTGAGGTGATAATTTTGTCAGATTTAATGGATCTGATGTAGATTAAATTGGTCGGTTTAATGGAAGGGACGTAACACAGACCACAGCTCATGTGATTTACTGTCTTCTGTTTTCTCTTCAGCAGCAGAAGGACGCCGGCGCTGCCGGCGGGGGTCGCCAGGGCTCCTCACTCTTCTTTCCCTCCTCATCTTCCATCATCCTGGATCCTTCATCTTCCTCCGCTTCTTCCTCAGGCATCCCTGTCTCTCATCCTCCCCCTCACCCCCAGCACCATCCCTCACACCCACATGCTCACCTTCCTCCTGCACACCATCTCCACCCCAGCCTCTCCCACTCCATCCCCCACTCCCTCCTTCTCCCAACCATGGGAGGGGCATCTGCTGTGGTTGGAGGCCCTCAGGGGGCCCTAGGAATAGGTTTAGGAGGTCCGTATTTGGGCCCCGACACCCCAGCTCTGAGAACTCTGAGTGAATATGCGCGACCCCATGCTATGTCTCCACTTGGGGGAGTGAGTCGTGCCCAGGCACACCACCCGCAAGTTCACCACGGTCACCCTCATGTCCACCCGTCGGTCTTCCTGCCTCATTTTCAGAATCATGCTTTAGGTCACCCACACCACCTGCCCACTGATGCAGCAACGGCAGCAGCCATCTTGGGCTTTTTATATGGTGGCAGCCTTGAAGGTGGTCCCGCTGTAGGCGGTCACCCTGGGGTGCCAGGAGGTCCTGTACCTGGGGGGATTGGGGGTGCAGGATTGGGGGGTGTTGGTTTTCCTCATGCAGTGGCTGCACACCGAGATCGGATAAAGCCGGGGTTTGAGTTTAAGAGTGATGAACGGGTGTACCCACCAGGGTCCATACCCGATCCTGCAGCCCTGGCACTGGCTCACTCTCATTCACATGCCCATGCTCATGCACACTCCCTGCTCCTTGCAGGAGGTGCAGCGGGAGCTAATGAGGTATCGCTCTATGGCACTCCTCCTCCAGCTCCGCCTGGCCCTCCACACCTCCAGAACCCCACCTTGGCCCCAGTATCTCGACCTCCAAACCCCCCTGCCCCACAGTCCCTGTCCAATCCGCCCCCTTCTTCTCTCCTCCCACCTTCACTTCCATCTCACCAACCCTCTGCACCACCAGCTCCCCCCACAGCACCAACAGCCCCTGCTGCTCCTCCCCCAGCTCCTCCTCAGCCTACTCCGCCAACCTCCAACGCCGCTTCACTCCATCACCCAGTCCCCCATTCTTCTTTTCCCAGCTCCCTGTCCTCTCATCTGCCGCCAGCCCCTGCCCCGGCCGCTCCCCCCGAGACTTACCCCACTCCCACTCGCTCTCCTGCCTCCTATGAGCGAGAAAGGAGTGGAGAAAGAGAGCGGGAGAGAGAGAGGGACAGAGCAGCTTTGCCGGCCTTTGGGGACAGAGAGCGAGAAAGAGAAAGGGAGAGAGAAAGGGAAGGAAGTGGCGGAGGTGGGGGAGGAGGAAGTGGAGGTGCAACAGGTGTAGGAGGAGGAGGAGGAGGAGGAGGCGGAGGAGGTGGAGGAGGAGGAGAGAATCTGGGGCGCCTTCAGATGTTGAACGTGACGCCTCATCATCACCAGCACTCACACATCCACTCACATCTTCACTTGCACCAGCAAGACACAGGTACCAACTGCTACTAGCAATGCTGCTGTTGTCGCTCACATTAAATCACTTAGATGTGTTAGAAGTATTTAAGTCAGATTTTTATTTTACATTTCTGTCTAAAACCTGAAGGTTAAGGCTGGTGATAATCTGTAATATTGCAGCATGCGAAGAGGCTCCTGAGTTTTTGCCACGGTTCTGCAGCTACTGTATTAAATTAGTTACTCGAGTATAAGTAAGAGTAGTGAAAAAAGTTACTTGGGTAAAAGTAAGAAAATTTTTGCTGAAAACCTCACTGAGGAGCGAGTAATGGCTTTACTCTTGATAATTTATGAGAAATTTCTTGTGAATGTATTACTTTTTTCCCTGTAAAATTTGAGACTTTCTGTGATACAGTTATGACATTTTCAACATAGATTCACAACTTTTATTCTTAAATTTCCTTTACCTTTTCTTGTACATTTTCACTTTACTCTAACTAGTTTGGGAGGGTCCTTCTCTTAAATGTCTTTAGTCTGAGAAAAATAGAATATAAACTATCACCAAGTACCACTAATAGAGAATACCTCAAATTTAACAGAAAAACCGTCATTTCAACTCTTTATTTCAATCAAATAAAAATGATAATATCACTGAAATTACTACACATGCAGTCATTTCTGGTAAAAACAAATGATTACGGTATTATTTTTTTACAATATAAAATTGGTTCCTAGTTCTAGCAGTGGAAACTGTGCTAGGGTGTGTATGTGTCAATAAGTACTGAAAGAGTCACAATTTTATTAGATATTTTTGTGTTTAAACTTTGGCTTTGCACTTTGAAAACAAAATCACCTCTGAGTTAGACCAAGCTTAGTCTATGTTAAAAAAAATCTTGCAAATCCATCATTTTCTTTTGCGTTACCCTGCTAACACAAACAAACACCTGAGTAATATCCCCAGTTCTCAGTGTTATGAGCTAGAATTGAACCCCTGGCTTCTGTGTTGGGTACCTGGGCTCACCAAACTCTACGGGGTCAAATCAAGAAGTTTTGTGGACTTGCACTGACCATCCAAATAAAAAGTCACCACTGGGTTTTAACTAAGCAAACAGGTAAGAGCCTTTCCATTGGATAATTACTGCAGTGATTAATGTGGGTCAACTGGTAACAAAGTATTTAACAATAACTAATGTGGTGAGTAGCTTTTGGTTTCTTAAACAACAATGTCTGAAGACACCTCCTGTGTTGTGGATAACCTGTTTCACAAGGGTCCGATTATTGGCCTTCATCAAGCAAAGAAAATAATTGAGGAAATCGCTGAAATTACTAAATTTGGGTTAAAAGGTGTCCAGCACATTATTGAAACCTGGAAGGACAGAGGTAACCATCCTCTTCATCATCAACTCCCCTATTATCTAAACACAGTGGCGGGCCGTGCATTTTACACCTGGGCCTTCAGTGATGCAGTCCTAATATAACTGGTTTGGTTGATGTTTATACACTATAAAGTCCAATTAATTCTTCAACCCAATGTGTCGGCAACGTGCACTTCTCCAGAGATGGAGACGCCAAACTAGCCTGTGTTTTCAAAAGTAAACAGCGAAACATGTTTGTGAACAATTGCGCCCCAAAATAAATGGTGTAGTTGCTGAATGTGCTTACTTTTTATGAACAGACACTATTTTAAAAGTTCAGCACAAGGGAGTGATTGCCTCCATGCGGCTGTGTCCTACATAGACAGTGAATTGGAAGCAGAACACACATCAGTCAGAGTTTACCTGCGATCCGCTACGTTGTCTGAAAGCTGAATGCTTGGTGAAAGACTGCCCACGGCTGGCTGTGTTGGCCAATCAGGTGCGCAATTTGTGTTCTCAGCAGTGGGGTGGGGGCTTTAGGAGACAGATACCTAGAGGCAACTTAGAATCACCAATTAACCTAGCATGCATGTCTTTGGATTGTGGGAGGAAACCAGAGCTCCTGGAGTAAACCCATGCAGCACATGGAGAACATGCAAACTCCACACAGAAAGGTTCCCACCCCTGCCAGCCTTGGGATTTGAACCTGGAACCTTCTAGTTGTTAGGCATCAGTGCTAACCACTGCACCACCTTGCTGCCCAGAACCAATGAGGGTCTTGAATAGATCCGGACCAGTGCACATGTAACCATGACCATCCAATCAAAGGATGTGAAAATGCTGACATTATTAAATACCTTCTTTCCCTGCCCTCGTGTGGCAAACTCAAAATCTGATTGGTTAATATATATATATATGATCCCTGCACACTCCATTCCTGAAGGCCCAAGGCAGATTTCTTTGACCCTGGCAACACATGATGGCTGAAATATGATTGGACATAAACTCTATCATGCATTACACTATTGAAAGCAGTGCAACCAAGAGAAAACCTAGGTAAGGACTATTGGGAATAATTTAATACATCCTTATGGAACAAATATAAGAATGTAGAGTGCAAATGGAGTGTTTGGGCCAGCAGAGAAGGCTTAGTTGGCCCGGCACACCACTGTCAAAACACAATCTTGACAAAAAATTAATGCAACTTTAAATGGGAATAAATGTTGTGACAATGTGTAAGCTTATCATACCAATACCATGGCAAATGTGTGCAGTAATCAAAGCTAAAGTTAAACAAAATGTTAGAATGTGACTTTTTTGATGTGCAGTGTATAATAAATGGTTAAAAATTTGCTTCCATGTTTAGAAGTCTTGATTGTGATTATTTGCATTTTTTTTGTGACCTAATCTTTAGCTCTGCCACTTTAATAAGTCAAATCAGTTTTGCTGATAAACAGACTGAAAGCATAGCAACACAAGTGTGTCTCAACTTTCAAGTCATGCAGATGAAGCATCTATCATTGGGATGCAGTGATGGCATTGACTAAACTATGACGTGCTAGGAAAAAAAAATACAAAAAATGTCAACAATTGTCTGAAATGATTTATCAGCTTTAAAGTGATGGGCATAGAGCAAATGTTATCTGTTGGTGGGACGTAGGAGCCATATCTTTGCATCCTTTTACTTCTTGCTTTTTTCTGCTGTCTTTAATATTTCTTTGTGCTAAAGATACACAATAGATTATTTTGACCATTAGTCATGCTTAGTAGACGATTTATTATTTTTTAACAAGGGGGATGGGGTTATTCACCAATGTAGCATAAGATATAAAGGTATGGGGGGGGCTGAAAAGTTCATAGGCTGATTAAGAAGGAGTTATGCTACAGCAACTAAACTAGTGACAGATAGATGGATAGATGGATGTACTTTATTGATTCCAGACTGGGAAATTTCAGTGTAACAGCAGCCTGACACAGTAAGATGACTAAACTGACAGAAATACACACAGCATAACAGGGTAGGAAGTAGAAAAAGGAATTACCTAAGGAAAGTAAAATTGCTTAAATAACTTTATATACATCATAGACTACAGCTAAAAATAAATAAAGGATGACCCGTATAAATATATAGATAGTACTGACTGTGCAAAATAGGATTATAAAGCGCAGGGTGAAATGTGAGGTGCCAACTAGACTGTAAAGTGCAGTGTGAGAGCTGTATTATGACCAAAATTCAAACCTTAGATTGAGTTATTGTACAGTGAAATGCCATGTGGCAGGAAAGATTGCCTGTACCTGACTGTTCAGCAGCGGAGCTGTAGCGGTCTGCTGAGAAAGTGCTCCGCTGTCTCTCCAGTGTGTGGTGGAGGGGGTGGTCAGGGTTGTCCATGATGGATAACAGTCATGACTATGTCATAGTCATGCATTAAATTCAACCTTTTCTGATACTAACTGCACTGTTTCTTTTCAGATACACTGACATTGGAGACTATGTTGAAAAATAAACCACATTTGGTCAAATTTGACCACTGCATCATGGTCAGCCTATGAACGTTTCAGCCTCCCCTTGTATAAATGTAAATTAGGTTCAAATTTGCAGGAATAAAGGTGCAAAGATATGATAAAAGATTCCAGTTTAAAATTTAAAAAGTCACAGATTACAATTTAATTACACAGAATAATAATTTAACCAGCATTCAGATGAGTGTTGCAAATTTACAAGAAAAGTAGTTGAACATTTGCAAATTTGAAAAAAAAGTTACAAATTTATGACAAAAAAGATAAATTTACATGAAAAAAGTCACAAATTTATGAGAAAAAAGTTGAAAATTTATAAGAAAAAAGTTATGAATTTATGAGAAAAAAGTTGAAAATTTATAGGAAAACCGTTGCAAATTTGAGAAAAAAGTCACAAATGTTTGAGGAAAAAGTTGCAAACCTATGAGAAAAAAGTTGAACATTTACAGGAAAAATGCAAATTTACAAGAAGAAAATTGCAAAATTCTGAGAAAAAAAGTTGCAAAATTTTGAGATAAAAGTCACAAATTTATGGGAATAAGTTGCAGATTTATGAGAAAAATGTTGCAAATTTTTGAGGAAAAAGTTGCAATTTTTTTCATTTCTGCTGAGAATTGGTGATTCAGAGTCATTTTATTCAGTTATGTAGGATGATATAGAAAGGTTTATGATGATATTGGGGGGTCTCTCTTTTTTGCAGGTTGGGGGTCGAGGGCAGTGTCCCCGCATCCCCTCATGATTTACACCCATGAGTGGGGGGGGGGGGGATTGCAGGTTCACAAGTGGGATGCTTTTGGGACATAACAAAATAGCATCCCCCCTCCAATCATCTACTAGTCATGCTACAGTTCAGCTGGTTTACATGTTTGAATTTTTCATTTAAAAAATAACAGATTTCTGGTGACAGTAGGGGCAAAACTTTGAGTCATTTCAAGAGATTCACATCTTTGCTTTGGAAGAAATGATAAAAACGGCCTCTGAGCTGCCGCTGATGGTTCTTCTCTAAACCAACACCAGCCTTATCCTTTAACTCCATTATAATTACTTTTTCCTGACAGTGTTTTTTTTTTCTTGTCTAAATCGTCTGACATTTGTTGATGTTTACATACTCAGACCTCTGTTTGAGCAGTTAATGTATGACAAACAAGACAGGATCTTTGTTGCTCAATCATCTTTAAACTTTGATGTCCTTATTAATATTTGAATTTTATGTAAAGGCGGACTGACACAATGATACAAACTGAGCTGCCTATTCAGCAGGGTAACAGGTTATACAATTGCAGTCAAAATCATTCAACCCCAACTGCAAAATAGGTTTACTGACAAAATGTGCAAACTAGCAGCTTTTTTGCAACAAACAAATCAAACAAGAACAATTTAAATAGCTCAACACAACTAATATTCCAAGTGGTTTCTCCAAATTCAATACAAAATGCCACTTTTAGTGACTACTGCAGTCTCAAAATTATTCAACCCCTTCAGGACAAGCATCTTTAGTACTTAGTGGAGCACCCTTTTGCTGTTGTGACCTGCTGCAAATGTGATGCATAGCCAGACACCAGCTTCTCACAGCATTCCTGAGGAATCGTAACTCATTTCTCATGGACAAAGGCCCCCAGTTCACTAATATTCTTGGGTTTGTGTGCTTCAGCCACCTTTTTCAAATCCGTTAGAGATTTTCAACGAGGTTCAAGTCAGACACCTGGAATGGCCACTCTAGTATCTTCTAGGACTTCTTCTGAAACCAAATCTTGGTTGACTTTGAGGTATGCTTGGGATCATTGTCCTGTAGGAAGATCCAGTGACGCCTAAGGTTCGGCTTCATCACAGATGAAATGACATTTTCTCCCAGGATTTCCTGATACTTGATTGAATCCATCTTGCTGTCCACATGCTGCAGGTTTCCAGTGCCAGAGAAAACAAAGCAGCCCCAGAGCATCACTGAGCCATCACCATGTTTCACTTTAGGCAGGGTGTTCATTTCAGTGTATGCTTCATTCTTCCTCCTCCAGACATTCACTGATCCATAGGCCCAAAAAGTTCCAGTTTTGTTTCATCGCTCCAAAGAACAGAATCCCCAAACCTCTTTGGCTTATTTATATAGTTTTGAGCAAACTGGAGCTGACGTTTCTTGTGCCTTTAGCAACGTGGTGTACGTCATGGAGCCCTTCAGCAGACCTGTACTTATGTAGCGCTTTTCTAGTCTCAAAGACCACTCAAAGCATTTCACTAGTACTAACCCTGTATTCTAAGGGCCTATCAGAGATGGATACTTAGGGACAATTTAGAATCACTAATTAACCTAACGAGCTCCCAGAGTAAATCCACGCAGCACAGGGAGAACATGCAAACTCCACACAGAAAGGTTCCTACTCCTCCCATCCTGGGGATTCAAACCTTGAACTTTCTAGCTGTTAGGCAACAGCGCTAACCACTGTACCACTGTGCTGCCCCAACCACCATTTAGTATGTGCCTTACTGTGGAAACTGAAACCTCAGTGCCTGCTGCCACCAAGTTTTGCTGCAGGTTTTTTTGCAGTCAAGAGTTTTTGACCACCTTCCTCCTCAGGATTCTGTTGGCAGCCATTGATAGCTTCCTCTTTTTGCCATGTCCAGGTAGCCGCTGTTCCTTTAACTTTAAAATTGTGCACTATGCTTCCAACTGTATCTCTAGGAACATTCAGTGCCTTTGCTATCTTTTTGTATCATTTTCCTTGTTTGTGCAAAGCAATAATCTCTGAACTTTTTGGACAATTCTCTTGACTTAGCCATATTTCTAACATGCAGTCAAACATCACCGTCAGCAGTACAGGTATTTGAGTTCTTCTACAGTATCTCACAAAAGTGAGCACACCCCTCTGATTTTTGTAAATATTTTATTGTGTCTTTTCATGGGACAACACTGAAGATATGACACTTTGATACAATGTAAAGTAGTCAGTGTACAGCCTGTATAACAGTGTAAATTTGCTGTCCCCTCAAAATAACTCAACACACAGCCATTAATGTCTAAACCACTGGCAACAAAAGTGAGTACACCCCTAAGTGAAAATGTCCAAATTGTGCCCAAAGTGTCAATAGTTTGTAGAGCTTTGTAGAGCTTTTGTAGAGCTTCACAGGTTGCCACAGGAATCCTCCTCCAATGACGACATCATTGAGCTGGTGGATGTTAGAGACCTTGCGCTCCTCCACCTTCCATTTGAGGATGCCCCACAGATGCTCAATCGGGTTTAGGTCTGGAGACATGCTTGGCCAGTCCATCACCTTTACCCTTAGTTTCTTTAGCAAGGCAGTAGTCGTCTTGGAGGTGTGCTTGGGGTCACGGTCATGTTGGAATACTGCCCTGCGGCCCAGTTTCCAAAGGGAGGAGATCATGCTCTGCTTCAGTATGTCACAGTACATGTTGGCATTCATGGTTCCCTCAGTGAACTGTAACTCCCCAGTGCTGGCAGCACTCATGCAGCCCCAAACCATAACACTCCCACCACCATGCTTGACTGTAAGCAAGACACACTTGTCTTTGTACTCCTCACCTGGTTGCCGCCACACACGCTCGACACCATCTGAACCAAATAAGTTTTTCTTGATATCATCAGATCACAGGACATGGTTCCAGTAATCCATGTCCTTAGTCTGCTTGTCTTCAGCAAACTGTTTGTGGGCTTTCTTGTGCATCATCTTTAAAAGGGGCTTCCTTCTGGGACGAGAGCCATGCGGACCAATTTGATGCAGTGTGCGGCGTATGGTCTTAGCGCTGACAGGCTGACCCCCCACCCCTTCAACCTCTGCAGCAATGCTAGCAGCACTCATACGTCTATTTTCAAAAGACAACCTCTGGATATGATGCTGAGCATGTGTACTCAACTTCTTTGGTTGACCATGGCGAGGCCTGTTATGAGTGGAACCTGTCCTGTTAAACTGCTGTATGGTCTTGACCACCGTACTGCAGCTCAGTTTCAGGGTGTTGGCAATCTTCTTATAGCCTAGGCCATCTTTATGTAGAGCAACAATTCTTTTTTTCAGATCCTCAGAGAGTTCTTTGCCATGAGGTGCCATGTTGAACTTCCAGTGACTAGTATGAGAGAGTGTGAGAGCAATAACACCAAATTTAACACGCCTGCTCCCCATTCACACCTGAGACCTTGTAACACTAATGTCACATGACACCGGGGGGGGGAGCTGTGTGTTGTGTGTTGAGTTATTTTGAGGGGACAGCAAATTTACACTGTTATACAAGATGTACACTGACTACTTTGTATCAAAGTGTCATATCTTCAGTGTTGTCCCATGAAAAGATATAATAAAATATTTACAAAAACGTGAGGGGTGTACTCACTTTTGTGAGATACTGTATCTCAAGCACATCTGAGGGAACTAATGAAGCCCTTGATTGGTTGCGTCAGGTGTGCTTGAGACCACACCTGATTTGCAAATGTGTGCTCTTATGAGGAATTTTGTTCAGGGGGTTGAATAATTTTTTTTTAGACTGTAATAGTCATTGAAAGTAGAATTTAGTGTTGTTTTTGGATAAAATCCTTGTATTGTTAGTTTTATTTAACTATTTAAACTGTTTTTGTGTAATCTGTTTATTGCAAACACCTGAAAATTTTAAATTTTTGCCAATAAACCTAAAATGTTGTATAATTTTGATTGCAAGTGTACAATGTAGTCAGAATTATTTAATTAGACTTTTAAGAATAAGTTAAATAAATACCCAAATAATATGTGGAGACATTAGACTAGATTATAGTTACATTATCACAGTGGTTGTGTTTTGATTTTTTTAAAAATTACACTGTTTACTGTACTTTTAGAAAAGGTGATTTGATATAATTATCTTTAAATATTAAATGATAATGCTATATAAATTTACATTCACTTGTATAGATAACAGAATATTTGTGGCACTGAAAATCTGAGTTAATTTTATCCATCCATCCATCTTCTACCACTTTTCCGGAGGTCCGGGTATCTGGGTTGTTTTTTTTTTTAAGTGACAGAACTGTACAAGAACTCTGAATATAATTTAGAGTAGTCAGATTACTTTATTAAAAAAGGTAACAAAATCTACCAGAATACAAAAAGCAAATACATATAACCTAAATACTTTTATATTAGTGTTGAATATTTTAGATTCATTCTAAAATATTCAACACTAATATCCTTGTCGGCCTCCGTTGGTCTATGATGACCATGGACCATGGACACAGTAAAAGTATTTAGGTTATATGTATTTGCTTTTTGTATTCTGGTAGATTTTGTTACCTTTTTTAATAAAGTAATCTGATTACTCTAAATTCTTCTTCTTCTTCTTTTAGATTTGATTGACGGTTGGCAACCAGCTTACAGGTGCATTACCGCCACATACTTCACTCTAAATCATCACTCTGGCTGGGCTCTTCGATCACTACTCTAAATTATGTTCAGAGTTCTTGTACAGTTCTGTCACTTAAAAAAAATAACAGATATTTGTAAGTTTGTATAAAGATAAAGGTGTGCAAATAATATTGCACAGTCAATCTTAATATCAGTAAAAAGTGTGGCTAAAAATCACTGCAGTTCATCAATGTATTTCCATGCTTTGACTCATATTAAATATCTCCTGTATTTCCTATTACATCACTGGCATCTAGCGGTGGGCGGGGTTCACCCCCTGATGGACCCGTTGGCGTCGGGGTCTCCTTTGGCACGCCTCCCTTATCCAGGAGCCACACTAGGCACCCCCATCCTGGCTCACCCCCTCACTGACAGCGAGGTGCTCCGCCAACAGCTGTTCGGTGAGGAGAAGGCTCCTCGTCCATGTACTAGTTCAGTTTTCTTCTCTAAAAACACAGTGATGAAACTTTATAAATAAATAGTGTGAATCTGATTTTGAAGATTGAGCCCTTCTTTTCTTTTTTTTTTTTCTTTTTTGCTCCCTGTCTCTCTCTCTTTTGGTCACAGGTGCTCCTTTCCGTGACCTTCCCCAGCCTTCCTCCCTCAGTGGTCCCATGTCAGCAGCTCATCAGCTCCAGGCCATGCAGCAGGCCCAGAGTGCAGAGCTGCAAATCCAGCGACTGGCCCTGGAACAACAGTGGATCCATCACCACCACTCCCTCACCCAGGACGAGTACTACAGGTACAGAGGCTATGGGTTATTAAAGGTCCCTAATTTTGTCTTTTCCAGGGATTGATTTTTTTATCGCCCGCTGGTCAAAGCCCAAAGGGGTCAAAGAGCCCTTTGGGCCAAGACTGAAGGGGTATTATATTATGGGTCCGTCCGTCTGTCCCACTATTATGAAATCAACTCCTCCTACAGTTTTGGTCCGATTGTTCTGAAACTTGGTACCATGGTTTGATATACACTAAGGATACACATATTGCAATTTGGTTCTGATCGGATGATTTTTGCGGGAATTGCAGCCCCTGACCTATGACTTCCTGTTTCACCTCACTTCATAGACAGTAACTGTCTTGTGAAATCAACTCCTCCTACAGTTTTAGTCCAATTGTTTCGAAACTTGGTACCATGGTTTGATATACTCTGATGATGTGCATATTGTAATTTCACTCTCATTGGATGACCTTGAGGTCAAAGGTCGGGTCAGATTTTTCCATAAATCTTCTATACACAGTAACTACTGAAAGAAATGATGTCGGCTTTTCAAATCGATACAGTAGTTGTATCTAATACACATCTTAGACCACCTACACCCTCACCTAACTATGGGTTTGGGGTCAAGGGGTCAAAGGTTCAAATTTAACATTGCAGTTGCGCTATGGCAAATGCTACATTTACTATTACTGTAAAACGAGTAAAGCTAGGGTCACCAAACCTGGTACACAGGTTCACCCTGAGACCATAACCTCTGACTACAGGTTTGGGGTCAAAAGGTCAAAGGTCAAGGTTGGCACTCCCTATGAGCTCTTACTATAGAATGTGTAAAGCTTTCTAGGGTCACCCTACTTGCTACACAGGTTTACCTTGGAATCCTGACCTAGAACTATGGGTTGTATATTTTGTTATATATTTGCAGATGACTGACTTATCATAATTTGGTTCTGCCACAGTAATTATATTGAAATGTTGAAAACTGCTCTCCGTCAGTAAGTATTGGGATCTTCAAAGAAAACGTAAGCGGGGGATATTGCACTCGCCCCAGAGTGCTCTTGTAAGTTTTGAGATCCTTTAAAATAGATATTTGTAGTATTACTACATCTGTTTGCTCTCTCCCATAGATTGAGTCCCCATTGTGCTGTTTGCTCTCTGCATGTCTGTTCTTTTCACCTTCTCTATCCCCTCACCCCCCAGCCAGTCGCAGCAGATGACTGCCCCTCCCTGAGCCTGGTTCTACTGGAGGTTTCTTCCTGTTAAAAGGGAGTTTTTCCTCTCCGCCGTCGCCAAGCGCTTGCTCACAGGGATCACCTGATTGCTGGGGTCTTTATGTAATTGTGGGGGTTTCCCCTACAGTTGAAAGTGCTGTGAGATGACTGTTGTTGTGAAATGGCGCTATATAAATAAAGTGAATTGAATGGAATTGTTAAAGATCAAAAACAATTTCTGGATTGTTTTACAGTTTAACAAAAAAGGTTTCTGTAAAGCTCTGTCTAAAATAGTTTTCTGCCTGCTTATATATTATATATAATACAATATATATAAATATTATATTAAAGAACACATGGTGTAACGGATGCCAACTAGTACTGTTCGGCGTAGAACGTTAGTAAATCTCCCTCCCAAAGCCTCATACAGTATCGGTAGCGCTGAGCTATCGGTCGGACCTTTAGCTCAGCGCGATCGTGCTGTGTCTCCCATGCTCGAACTGTGTAGTTGACTGAGAGGTCGCGGGTTCGTGTCCCGTGTGGGGCGAACTGCGCAGGATGATCTCTGTCACAATGGCATTCCCCTTTTCCATAAGTTAATACAATTCCCAGAGGTGTTAATGAAATACAGTATCTGTCATGTGCTTTCCTCAAAACACACAATAGATTAATTATTGGTGTACCATTTTGCACTTAGTTGAAGGAGACTTCCTCACAACAGGCTGTTTTTATTGATTTTGTTTTAAATGCTCATGACTCGTAGTTCACCGCCCCGGGCATGCTCTAACCCTACCCTCCCTCTTTAGCCATTTCTTATCTCTGTGGCTCACAATGCCATTATGCAGCTAATGACAGCTAGTTAGCTCATAGCTCCAGTAGCAAGTACAGCCTGAATTAACTAGTGTATTGGCTGGGTGTAAAAGCCCAAATAAAACATTCGGAGACAGGAGTGTGTGGGTTGAGTGGTCGATAGTCTCTGGGGTTTAATAAGCACAGAAATGGCCCTGAATGAGTCAATGGCTAGCTCTGCTAACGGCAGCAAACCACTGCTGATACTGGCCAGTGTATAATTAACTATAGTACAATAATCTAAAATAGCCTCTGGGAATGCATATTGTTGTGCTGTACAGCTGTACAATGACAATAAAGTCTATTCTATTCTATTCTAACACGATGATGAAAATTGATCTTATGTAATATTCTATTTTTTGAGAAACTGAATTTTGGGTTTTCATTAGCTATAAACCATCCATCCATCCATCCATCTTCTTCCGTTTAATCCTTTTTGGGTCGCGGGGGGGCTGGAGCCTATCCCAGCATCTTTGGGTGACAGGCAGGGTCCACCCTGGACAGATCGCCAGTCCATCGCAGGGCCAACACAGAGAGACAGACAACCATTCACTCTCACAGTCATACCTAAGGACAATTTAGAATCCCCAGTTTGATGCCAATTAAGTTAGCGTGCATGTTTTTGGCATGTGGGAGGAAACCGGAGGAATCCCGGAGTAAACCCACACAGTCACGGGGAGAACATGCAAACTCCACACAGATCACTGTTGGTTGGGGGCTGGGATCGAACCCAGGATCCCCTGGCCAAGGGTGAGTTGCTGTGCTGCCGCAGTGCTAACCACTCCGCCACCGCGCTGCCCTTAGCTATAAGCCATCATCATCAAAATGAAAAGAAACACTTGAAGTATATCACTGTGTGTTATGAATCTATATAATATGAGTTTCTCTTTTTGAATTGGATTACTGAAATAAATTCACTTTTCAATGATATTCTAATTTATTGAGATGCACCTATGTATGTCCAAGTGTTGGGAGATGATCAGGCTGGGATCACATATGTCTAATGGAGCAAATTACCAAAAAGAGTGGCTGAGCTAACGCTAGTGGCCCGATCTGCTGAGCTATGGCAGCTATGGGGCAGCTGTCACACAGGTGTAGAGTGTGGTTGACCTCTGATGGGGAGGGTTGGTGGTTCGATTCCTGCTCTCTCTGCAGGCGCATGTTGAAGTGTCCTTGAGCAAGGGTCTGGCCAGTGTCTTGCATGGCAGCTCCACCACCATCGGTGTGTGAATGGGTAGATTGCCGAATCTGTAAAGCACTTTGGTCATCCCAAAATGTAATGTATTTGTAATGTACTTTATTTATGTAGCTCTTTAAAACAACCCGTAGGTGACCAAAGTGCTTTACAGAAAAACTGAACAACAGTAGAAACAAACACAGCATAAAAACAGATTACATAAACAAAGGGATAAGCATAAATACCTAAAAGTAAAAATCAGATAAAAAGATGAAAAGAATAAAAAGAATAAGTGTCACCACTACTGGGTATTAAAAGCCATCCTGAAGAAATACGTTTTAAGTTTTGATTTAAAAAGGGCCAGGTCAGAGATAGCACGTAAGTCAGGGGGGAGATTATTCCAGAGCCTGGGGGCGACAACAGAAAAGGCTTGGTCACCACAGTGTTTATACCTTGACCTGGGCACATCCAGCAAAAGCTGATTGGATTACCTCAAAGCCCTGCCTTGGTCATGGACAGTTAAAATGTCAGATAAATAAGCCGGAGCAAGGCCATTAAGAGCTTTAAAAACAAAGAGTAAAAGTTAAAAATTAATTCTAAAATGGACTGGAAGCCAATGGAGTGAAAAAAGAATCTGTGTAATGTGCTCTTGTTTAGCTGTGTTGGTTAAAAGACGGGCTGCTGCGTTTTGTACAAGTTGAAGGCAGCTGAGAGAAGACTGAGGGATGTCAACATAAAGTGCATTGCAGTAATCAAGTCTAGAAGTGTTTAAAGCATGGATGGCTATCTCGAGGTCATGACGGCTCAGGAAAGGTTTGGCTTTGGATAAGAGACACAACTGATAAACAGAGAAAAAGCGTTACATAAGTGAATGTCATTTACCATCTATTGGGGCACTGGATCAGGTAGAAAACTGCCATGGTTCCACTGACTAGCACAGCTGAGCTAACTACACTACCGTTCAAAAGTTTGGGGTCACCCAGACAATTATTTTGTATTTTCCATGAAAAGTCACACTTATTTACCACCATGAGTTGTAAAATGAATAGAAAATATAGTCAAGACATTGACAAGGTTAGAAATAATGATTTGTATTTGGAAATAATAATTTTTTCCTTCAAACTTTGCTTTCGTCAAAGAATCCTCCATTTGCAGCAATTACAGCATTGCAGACCTAACATGATTGCACAAGGGTTTTCTAATCATCCATTAGCCTTCTGACACAATGAGCAAACACATTGTACCATTAGAACACTGGAGTGATAGTTGCTGGAAATGGGCCTCTATACACCTATGTAGATATTGCACCAAAAACCAGACATTTGCAGCTAGAATAGTCATTTACCACATTAGCAATGTATAGAGTGTATTTCTGATTAGTTTAAAGTTATCTTCGTTGAAAAAAGTGCTTTTCTTTCAAAAATAAGGAAATTTCTAAGTGACCCCAAACTTTTGAACGGTAGTGTACATGAATAGCACAGTTTAGACCATCTCAGCTAAAAATATCAAAATATACCACAATGGTGCAGTATATAGTATCGACTGTAATTTAATGAACCAGCGAGGAACATGAATATCTAGCTGGATGACTAGATTTTACATTGAAGAGCTGTAATAAATCTGGTTAGGCCACTAAGCTAACACTGTGGCACTGTTGGTAGGCAGGTTTAGATGTTCACAGAGTTATATTCCTATCATCTCATAGACACAGACTTCCTGGAAAGTATGACCAATCAAATAAATCAGAAACCAGGACATCAAAGATCCAAGTCTCATAAAAAAAAGTCTCCCAAGCATGAGCACCTAAGGTAAAATTAGTTTATTTTTAATAGAATTACTACAGAACTCATAGACCTCATTTTTATTAGCTTATACCAGCGAAGATGAAAGGAACTAATGCAATGACGTGGCATCCATCCACATTTCACAGGAATCACTACTCCTCTAAGGCATTTGCCCCGATGCTCACCAATCTCACTCACAATGATCCTCAGGTGGGTCTGCATCCAAGTTGTGCTCAAGGTCAAAGGTCAGGAGATCTTTGACCTTTGATGTATATAATCCTCCTAGGCCACTGACCTCAACTTTAAGCACATCCTAGATGGGTCTGTATCTAGGCTGTACTTAAGGTCAAGGTCAATGATCAAGAGATCTGAGCACTCCCGGAGTGATTTCATCAGTCCGGAATAAGCTACTCTGTCACTGACAGTCTGGTTTTACCTTTCAGGCAGTTTTAAGATGATCATTCATTGTTGTAACATTGGAGGTACGTAAGTCAAGAAACCTGGAAAAGCATGCTGCGGGCCTTTCATCGAGCCCCTACTCTTATTGGGTAAAGGTTTTTTGAGTGGTCAGTCACTAGCGATGAAGCAGTCAGAGTGCGTTTGTTTTGCTAAGAGAACTGAAGGCGGAGGTTGTTGGTTTCTGACATCATAACACGCAGGAAGTGCACTCTGCTTCTTTCTTTAAAAGCTTAACTTAAAAGAAATTGTGGATTTCTTTATGAAGTGAGTTTTCGAATATTTAATAGTATATACTGTATGTAGATGTGACCTATGGCTGTATTTCATTTATGAGTTGAAATCCACAAAAACATCATCTTGTACAATCCATGCAGCATGGGCTCTATGAACAGTTTTAATGATACCTTGCTGTCCCAATTTATTGGTTTCTGAGCACTTCTGTAGATCTCCTTAGCAGCTGGGGTTTTGATATGTATGCATGGAGTGAATGAGACTGCAGTTCTTTTGTTTACCACAAAGTGTCCCTAAAACTCAAATGTCCAAAAGTTCCATAAAGTACCTTAAATCAGTACTCCAGTTTCTTCTCTAGTAGTTGTAGTGCTGCATTTATTTTTTCTTGATTATTTCACTGTCACAGCTTCAATATTGTGTTGATAACCATCATATTACTAACTAACTAACTAACTAACCTGCACTTATATAGCGCTTTTCTAGTCACAAAGACCACTCAAAGCGCTTTCATTAATACTAACCCTCTATTCTAAGGGCCTATAGGAAACAGATATCTAGGGACAATTTAGAACAGCCAATTAACCTAACATGCATGTTTTTGGCATGTGGGAGGAAACCGGAGAAATCCCGGAGTAAACCCACGCAACACGGGGAGAACATGCAAACTCCATACAGATCACTGTTGGTCGGGGGCTGGGATCGAACCCACGATCCCACGATCCCCACAATCCCCCGGCCAAGGGTAAACTGTGCTGCCGCAGTGCTAACCACTGCGCCACCGTGCAGCCATATTAGACAAAATGTAAGATAATTGTAATATCTGGATGATGCTGAAACTATTTTTAATCAAACAAAAGCAATTCTGTATATAGGAAAAAGTGACATTTTGTCAAATAGTTAGGACCCGAGCACCAAGAGGGGAGCACCATGAAACAATGTGCACCAAAGGTGCGAGACCCTCTTGAAACTGATGGGATTATTTTTTTTCAGAATTTGTTATGATACTTGGGGATTTCTAAACACATTTTTGAGGGGGTAAACATGCATGAAAACACACAATTTTTTGCAAGGTGCTCGAAACTCGTTAAAATTTTATACTTTAACACGATTTGAAATGGACGTGGCCAAATGGCTCAACAGCGCCCCCTCAAAAATTTCAAAACTAGAGCCCCTTGATCCAGCCTCACTGATTTGCATGAAAATCACAGGGAAGATGAAACAGCTCGAGGCAAACAAAAAAGTATCAAGAACCCATGCCCTAATTCAAACAGGAAGTCCACCATTTTGAATACCATCTATCTGTAAGATAAGATAAGATAAACCTTTATTAAACCCACAATGGGGAAATTCCAGTATTGCAGCAGCACAGGGATAGCAGCACTCAGAGCAAGAGTAAATAAGATAATAAGATAAGCAGTAAATAAATATACATATCTACACAGTTATATACACAGTGCAATCCAGCCACAGAAAGTTGGTGCCTTTCCCATCATTCATGCATGTTGAGTCCCTGGCCTCTAAGAGATCCTCAATTACTGTGCCATACTGGCTCCTGGCGCCTCACTAATGCCCTGAAAGGGGCATTCATGACAGAGGTACTTCAGACAGCAGAGGGAGGTTGCATTATTCCACCTCTTGTTCAGTATTACAGGTGAGTCCTGGATTTTTATGGCTATTTTTGTGCCACACAGAAGTTTGATAAGAGAGTTGATTGTCTTGCGCATCTCGGAGGGAGAAAAATGCCTCGTGGGTAAAACCAGGTCTGTGGTGGACCACTCCCAGTTACACGGGGTGAGACTGGACATCCTGGCAGATAAGCACATCTGTCGCAAGGTCTGTGGTGGACTTTTGCCAGTCGGTGCATTGTGACATGCACTACACAAAGAGTAGAGATAAACAAACTTATCATCTGGTCAGTCACTGCAACAGATACTGGAGTCAGTTTGTCTTGGCCTGTCCTTGCCACTGATAATACCTCTATCTGCCAAGAATGTGTCACTAGTCCAACAAAAGCTAGCGGTACTCAAATGCTTTGCAAGCAGTTTCATGAAATGGTCAGTCAGAGAGCAACTCATACCGGCTCGGACGTCGCCCGGGTTAACAAGGTCAGGAGTTCCTGGCAGCGGAAGGTGAATTACAGAGCTGCGTGGAGGAATCTGATCAGACCTAAATGAAACAGTCATTGTCGCCCCCGACAGACTGCTATGATGATGATGAGGAGGAGCATTGCAGCTAGATGGTATCAACAGCATTACTGTTACAGTAGTTAAATTACCCGTCAAAAAAGTAAATATGGACCCAGACAGTATATTTCACATTTGAACGAATAGTGTTGTTGCCACCCTCGATAATAATTGTAATTGTCTTAGTTGTGTATATTGAAGGGGACGATCTCTATTGTACAATGTTGTGATGTTTAAAACGGCCTCTATGAACAGCACTGGTTAGACTATAAAAGTCTGACAGCCGTAGGTAGGAAGGGCCTGCGGAACCTCTTCCTCAAGCACTTAGGATGGCACAGCCTACCGCTAAATGAGCTCCTCAGTGCGTTCAGCGTGTCCCGCATGGGGTGGGACTTGGACTACAGCAGAGATGACAGCTTAGCCACCATCCTCCTCTCTCCTATCTCCTCCACTGGGTCAAGGTGTCGCCCCAGAGCAGAGCTGGCTTTTTTGATCAGCCTGTTCAGTCTCTTCCTGTCAGCTGCCGTGATGCCACTGTCCCAGCAGACCACTCCAAATGTGATGGCTGATGCCACCACCGAATCATAGAAGGTCTTCAGGAGTGCCCCTCGGACTCTGAATGACCTGAAACTCCTCAGGAGGAACAGCCTGCGCTGCCCCTTCTTGTAGAGCTTGTTGGTGTTGTACTTGTAAGCTGTCACCATCTCAATGTTTGTTCCCTGGATGTTTACTGGTGTTGCGGAAGGGGGGGGAGTCCACCATCAGTTCTTTGATTTTCCTCGCATTGATGTGGAGGCAGTTCCGCAGGCACCAGTCCACAAAGTCCTGGATAAGTCCTCTGTACTCCGTGTCATCCCCATCAGAGGCCGATGATTGCAGAGTAATCAGAGAACTTCTGTTGATGGCAGTTGTGTTATGTGAAAAGTCAGCAATGTAGAGGGTGAACAGGAAGGGAGCCAGGACTGTTCCCTGGGGGGGCTCCCGTACTGCAGATGATGGTGTCAGACACACAATCCTGGGTTTTCACAAACTGTGGTCGGTCTGTGAGGTAGTCCAGGATCCACAATGACAGGTGCTGGTCCACCCCTGCACACAGCAGCTTGTCCCTCAGGATCACTGGTTGGATGATGTTGAAAGCACTGGAGAAATAAAATGCAAGGAATCTCTTTCTGTGTGTGTGTCTGTGTAGCTGTTCCTCACATATCTGTCAAACCATTTGTTAGACTGACCTCAGATTTTGTAAGTGCTTTGTTGAGGTTACAAGGTTGTGTATCCCCGAGTATGGAGTTGTTCAGTCAAAATATGTCATTTTTATCAATAAAAGTTTAGTTATCACTCTTTCCTCATGCTCCATACTCTGACTTCTAGAAGTGCGGGCGGGGTTTTGGATTGACTTCATACTGATTGGATAATACACGGCATCACCACACTGCTCTGTGAGCAAAACAAGTAAGCAAAAAGTGACAAATTTGATGAGAAAAAGATAATACTGAAGATGTAATGCTTAAAAAATTATACCATAAAGTTGCCGTGATTTTGTAGGGCTAAAGAATAATTCGGCATATGTGGAGAACATGAGGCACGTGAGCAGACTGGGCGAAGCGTCAGCGAGGACTCGGGTCTGACAAAGAACACTGGTGTATCCAACACAGGACACGCTGGGGGAAGCAGCAGCCTGACCGAGTGGACCACAGTCCTTCACGAGGAGACACGCCCAGCCTGCCCGCTCAGTGGTAGACGGGAGTCCTGACTGCTGCTTCACCCGTGTGCTACCACTGTCCTTTGCTGGACTGCGAGTTCCCTCCTACTGCCTTGATTGTGGAGTGGAATGACCGGTGTCATGCCAAAAAGTGATCAGCTGCCAAAGATTGATCGCCAGGTGCCATATTGTAGTTATGGGGTTATATTAGCCATAAAATATATATTTATTTCAACAGGTAAACAGTACGGAGTTGGGTATAATAAGATATACGTATTTAACACTTACGATGTATTTTGAACCCAAAACAAACTTCATCAAGGATTAAAAGCAATTAAAATAATGAAGTCACAAGGTTACATGGAAAATACATAGATTTACTTAATATATACATGTAGATACTGTATAAATATATATTCTATATGCCAACAATAGACAATTACAGTGTAGCTTCTAAACAACAATGATTTTTTTTGCATATAAATATTGGAATCAATTGCAATCTCATAAATGCTATAAGTTGTTATCCAAACTGCAAATACTTTGGCCAGCACTACACTTTTATCAGTTGTGATAAAACCTCAAAACATTTACAGACATTGTAGGGGGACTGAAACCAAGCAGTACACCTTTAACAAGTGGGCTGTGATCACTTTTTACTTTTTGGCACCTCATGTACCAGAAAATGATTGCTTGCCAAAAACTGATCGTGCCACCCTCGATCACTTTCCGGCAACCAGTCACTTTTTGGCACGACACCACAATGACTTAATGACCAAACAGGACACAAAAATGCCAAAATAACGAAATAAATAATTTTTAGTTGAATATTTACTGACAAATGGGCAGCACTAATGCAGTGGTTGCAGTCAAACAGGTCCTTCTGCTGTTTATAATAATGTTGGCTGTTTTGTGTCATGACTCGCCGCTCATCAGCGGCGCCAGCTGCGCGCGCACCTGCTCCTCGTCAGCGGCGAGGTACTTAATCCACTCTGCCCTGGGCTTTGGCCTGAAGCCGTCTCTCTACTTCGGCATCACTTGCTACAACGGTACTCAACCTTCAAGCAAGATAATCTGGGTAAGCTCCCCTTACCTCTTCTCCTCCAGCCTTCTCCCCTGTGCACAGGTGGACTTCCCCGGTGGCGGACTTCCTCATCTCGCCGCTGTCTCCGCGCTGCTGCTACAGGCACTCCAGGTCGCTGTCTCCCGGGCTCCGCCCTTGTCGACGCCAGCCACCTGTCCTAACCAAGTAAGCCAGCAAGACTGTTATTATCCTCTGCGTTGGTGTGGTGCCCGTTACCCTTCTCCCTCTGCTTCCTTCCATAGGGTTGTCCGGCTGAACGGCTTCCTGCCCCCGTGCCTGACGCAGACGCCACCACCAACACATTCTTATTCCACAGACACGCAGTCACACATCCCTGTTGTCAATAAAGCTATTAAATCTACCCTGAGCCTGCGTGTGTGTCTCCTGAGCCGTGCGTTATGTCAGTACGGCTTCAGCAGAGCGGCTCGGCAGACAGCGGACTCACACGCCGTCTTTCCACCCTCGAGGCTCGGGTGGATCTAATAGCCCACCAACAACAGGTGGACCACCAATTGTCAAACCAATTGTCAGTTATTACTAACCAATTAGACCGCTTGGACCCCCAGCAGCCGTTCCCCTCGGCTCGTCTGGGTGGCGCAGCTTCCGCTGCTCCGGCGGCTGTCCAGCCTGCTCCGGGTGCGCCGGCACGGCTCACACCAATCCCCACTCCCGCTCGCTTTAGCGGCAAGCTTGGTGGAGCTCGGGGTTTTATCATGCAGTGTGAGTCCGTGTTCCATCGCGTCCCCGGAGACTTCCCCTCAGACCACAGCAGGATTGGCTATGTAGGTAACCTCCTAGAGGGTCGAGCGCTTACCTGGGCTTACGCCATCATGGCGAAGCCCAGCTACACCGCCCTCACCTACGGCCAATTCGTGCGACAATTCCTGGAAGTGTTCGATCATTCGCGTTTGGACAGTGTCCAGGTCGACCGCCTTCTCGGCCTCCAACAGGGGAGCCGATCGGCGGCCGAATACGCGATCGACTTCCGGGTTACCGCGGAGGAGGTTGGCTGGGAAGAGCGCGCGCTCTGCGGCATCTTCACCCGCAGCCTTAACTCTGGTCTGAGGGATGAGCTGGCCGGTCGGGATATCCCGGAGACCCTAGCGGAGCTGATCTCCCTTGCCATCAGCTTGGATAACAGGCTGCGTGAGCGCGCCGCAGAGCGGAAGCACCCTTCTCGCTCGCGGGGCGCATCAGCACGCCTGCCCCAAGCTCGCCACCTGGCGTTGCCGCCGCCGGAGGTCTCCGAGGAGTCGGAGCCGATGGTGACGGGCCGGACAAAGCTCCCCCTGGCGGAGAAACAACGCCGCCGTGATCTGGGCCTTTGCATGTATTGCGGAGGCAGCCAGCACACGGTGGAGCATTGTCCGGAGAAGCCAAACGAGGAGGTCCGCGAGTCACTGTAGGGGGCCTCGCGGACGCTAATCGGTTAAATCCCCTCACACATTTGACGCTGCCCATCCGTTTTTGTCACAACCTCACAGGGCACCTCACGCATGCACTGGTGGATTCAGGCGCGGAGGGTAGCTTTATTTCACAGAGCCTGGCAACCCGATTGGGCATCCGTTGTCACCCCCTCGATCCTCCTCTCGCCCTGGTTAATCTCTCCCGTGTCTCATTGGGCAAGGTAGTAGTAGTAGTAGATTAGTTTATTTGACAGGGACAGTGCAATAAACATAGACAATTAATCAAAGACAATCAATCTGATGTGTTGCACATAGAGTGTATAGCTATTAGCTAATTTGCAACTCTTGTCCCTGGATGGGCTTTAGAAAAAAGAATCAAGATTAAAAAATATACACAATAACCACATACATCAATGCAGAAAAATTATAAATACACAATTATAAATATTATAAATATTATAAATACACAAATATAACAGCCTGACTCACATTTAACATAAATATTATAAATACACAAATATAACAGCCTGACTCACATTTATCACATATAACATAACTCACATTTGCCTATTTCAGGCCTTCCTCCCTCCGTCACTCACTATAAACAAACACATTTATTCCTTCCCTTCATTCACTCTCACTTTGCAGACAAATAATTCATACATGAGTACATTCTTGTTTATTTTTCAGCCAGTTTTTAACATTTTTAGTGAATGTTTTAAAGTCCGTTATTATTTTAATTTCATTTGGCATTGTGTTCCAGATGTGACTGCCCTTTATAGAGAAAGCTGTTTGTCCAAATGTGGTTCTGCGGTGGAATATTTTACAGTTATTGTTAACAGAACTCCTGGTGGCTCTGCTGCTGTCCTGTCTTTGGACGAAACCAGCAAGTGGCTCGGGTGCTGATTTATGGAAACATTTGAACGTTAATTTCAGAAGACAGAGGTCAATGAAGCTCTCAAAACTCAATAGGTTGTATTTTTTTAAAACATTACAGTGATGCCACCTAATGGGCTTTTTGTCCAAGATTTTTAGGGTTTGATTATATAATGAACCTATATGTCTTATTGTGGAAGGGGCTGCTTGAGCCCAGACTGTCAAACAGTATGATATATGAGAAAAAACCATAGAATGCATATACAGTGCAGCTGCTTCGTAAGGTATGTAATATCTAATTAATTTAAAGCAGTTCAGATTTTTTTTTACTGTTTTTGAAATTTTCTTTATATGAAGATTAAATTTGAGTTGAGGATCTAGTACAATGCCATGGTATTTGAATTCTGTAGCTAAACTGATGTCATGATCATGTATATTAACTTTAAAATGTTGCAGGTTACATTTTTTGATTGAAAAGCACATTGAGACTGTTTTCTGAAGGTTCAGCAATAGATGGTTCTTGAGGAGCCACTCTTGGACATCAACCATACTTGTAGACAGTACATCTGCAGCCTGTGCTGGAGTCTTGGCAGCTGTGTAAATAACTGCATCATCTGCATAAAGTTGGCATGTTGCAGCTGAGCAGTGTAACGGCAAGTCATTAATAAAAATGCTGAAAAGTAAAGGACCAAGAATGGACCCTTGTGGGATACCCATGCGGTTGTTTAAAAATGAGGATTTATCCTGGTGAACTTTTACACACTGTTCTCTATTCTGGAGATAAGATGCAAACCATTCTAATGTATTTGGGGAGAAGTTAAAAGATACCATTTTGGATAAAAGCAAACTGTGGTTTACAGTATCGAAAGCCTTTTTGAGATCTAGAAAAACAGCTCCTACCACATTACCCCTGTCCAAGGACTGTTTGACGTTTTCAATAAGGCAACAATTTGCTGTTTCTGTTGAGTATCCTGGTCTAAAACCAAATTGATGTGGATGAAGAAGTTGACTGTCTTGTAAGTAGTCTATCAGCTGTGTAGCTAGAACTTTTTCAAGAACCTTAGATAGGACTGGTAAGATAGAGATTGGGCGGTAATTGCATATATCGTCTTTACTGCCTGATTTATGAACTGGTATGACGACAGCTTTTTTCCAGCCAGATGGAAATGTACAAGACCTAATGGAGAGATTAATGAGATGAGTCAGTGGTTTGATTAATATTTTGCTGTGCATTTTGAGAAAGGAGGTGCTCATATTGTAGATATCATTAGTTTTTGAGTTTGACAGTGTTTTAACAATACCAGCAATTAACTTCTCATTTACCTCATCGATGTGAAAAGTATCTGTTGGAAGTATGGAATTTGTGTTGTTGAGCACATTTGGCAGCCCAAAAATTTTTGTTAAGTCTTCCACAGAGCCCACAAAGTGTGAATTAAATTCATTTGCCAAAGTAGCCTTGTCACTGACGGTCTTGCCATTGATTCTAAGTTCCTTTACCCCCTTCTGATCGTTTTTTTTATTAGTTAAGTTATTTAAATGCCTCCATAGGGAACTGTTGTTACCCTTTGCATGATCTATCAGTTTATTGTAATAAGATATTTTTGATTTTCGCAGCTCATGTACCACTTTATTTCTTAAACTTTTGTACACAAGGTGATCATTTTGTAGTTTGGAGGTTAGTGATGTTTTCAGTGCATAGTCTCGCCTCTTCATAAGTTTTCTTATTTCATTATTTAACCATGGTAGGCTAATCTTCTGTTGTCTACTTTTAATTTGCTTTGAAAATTTTTCTATAGACTTTGTGATTGTTGCAGTTATAAAATTACAACAATCATCTACTTCACATGTTGACATGAGCTGCTCCCAATTTTGATTCTCTAAGTAATGTTCAAACTCCTCATTTTTTGATTTGGGGATAATAAAATTTGATTTGTCAATATCGACTCCCCCAAAATACTGTAGTCGCTTTTTAGTAAGTTTCCTGACAGCAAGAACCATGTTATGATCTGAGAGACCAGTTACAAGATTATAGGTTCTGGTTATTCGTTCTGGTTTATTAGTAAATACCATGTCAATAAGTGTTCTGGATTGTTTGGTTATCCTTGTGGGTCCTTTGATGATTTGCTGGTAATTAAATTTAGTCATGAGGCTTTTCAGTTTTTGTTTGTCTTTTTTATCAGACCAGTTGATATTAAAGTCACCATGAATTATTGTTTCTCTGTTCTTCTCAAGTTGTTTAACCAGATCACTTAATTCATTATAAAAGGAAGAGTTGTGTGACGGTGGGTTGTACACTACTGCAATGTTGAAATTCATTACCGGAGAGAGACATACATTAACAGCTAAACATTCAAGTGAAGTATTCAAATCAACCAGTTGACATTTATATTTCTCTTTGATGTAAATTAAAACACCTCCTCCCCTCCCTACCTGCCTGTCTTTTCTAAAACACTGGTAGCCCACAATATCAATCATATTAGTGTCTATGTTACTGTGTAGCCAGCTTTCTGAGAGACAAAGGTAGTCCAGATTTGAGTCCAACAGCAACACCGAAATCTCATCTCTTTTGGGGATTATGCTCCGTATGTTTAAATGACCACCGAGGATCCCCTTTGGTTTAGCCTTGGTGTCCCAAAGAACTCGTGCATGATTAACAGTTTGGAAAAATAAATGTTGTTTTTGCTTTTGTACAGCTCGGTTTTGTGCTAACCCAGTGGTCTGCTGTTTAATAGTGGCAGGTCCAGGGTTAAGGTGAATATCTCCTGCCAGAAGTAGCAGAACTAACAGAACTTTAACTGTATATCCTCTGCCATATTGTGATTTTTGCTTAACAGCCATGTTTGCCTTAATTTGGAAGTTTTTGCTCAGGGCTTTTAAAGACCACATAGAGTGTAGTGTGAGATGTCCAAGCCCAAATCCATACAGATAAAACTTTTTAACTTCACCTTTGGTTGAGTTTGTCGGAAAATCCTTCTTGTTGCAGGTCCAGACACACAAAGACAAAACGAAGAGGAAGTAGAGAAGTAGAGAAGGCTTATTAGTGGTGCCCATCAGCCCGCTTTTTAATCCGGTGGCAGCCATCTTCAGTCTTTCTTGGAAAGAAGGAAAAAGAAAATCTGTGGATAGTAAAATAAATTCTGCTTATATCGCCAGAATCTGATCCGATCGTCCTCGAATCCAGCTGGGCCTCAGCTAGCCAACTAGCCCCTTCCGTTGCTGGTCTCGTTGCTCATAGTCGCCGTAACTGGTCTCCCGTCCCGCTCCTCCAACCGAGTCTCGTCACACACCGCCGCTGCCACCGAGCTCCGGTGACCCACCGGACATCCCCTGTGCCGGTAATCATCTCTGGAAACCACCGGGAGGATATCTCCTTCTACGTCCTGCCCACCTCGGTCACTCCTGTCATTCTCGGATACCCTTGGCTCCGCCTCCACAACCCCGTCTTGGACTGGAAGACCGGAAAAGTATCAGCTTGGAGCACCTTTTGTATGGGCACCTGTCTCCAATCCGCTGCCTGCGCCCCGTCCTCGCCCCCCACAGCCAAGGACACCGCGCCCCCGTATCTCACCCTTGTGCCCTCAGAGTTCCATGACCTGGGTGCGGTCTTCAGCAAGTCCAAGGCGATGTCTCTTCCTCCTCACCGGCCCTACGACTGTGCCATCAACATCCGCCAGGGGGCGCCCCTACCCTCAGGACGCCTCTACAGCCTGTCAGCGCCAGAGAAGGAGGCCATGAACACCTACTTGAAGGAGTCGCTCAGTGCTGGGATTATCCGACCATCTTCCTCACCTGTAGGCGCAGGGTTCTTCTTCGTGGGAAAGAAGGACGGCTCCCTTCATCCTTGCATAGATTACCGAGCTCTCAATGACATCACGGAGAAGGACTGTTACACCCTGCCCCTCATGGACACCGCCTTCCACTCCCTCCAGGGGGCGACCTGGTTTACCAAGCTGGATCTCCGCAGCGCTTACCACCTCGTCCGGATCCGGGAGGGAGATGAGTGGAAGACAGCCTTCCGTACCCCTAACGGTCATTTTGAATATCTAGTGATGCCGTTTGGGTTGACCAACGCTCCAGCCGTCTTCCAGCGCCTCATTAATGACGTCCTCCGGGATTTCATCGGCCTGTTCGTGTTCGTCTACCTAGACGACATCCTCATCTTCTCCAGGTCCAGGGATGAGCACCGGGTCCACGTGAGGCGGGTCCTGCAGAGGCTGTTGGAGAATCGTCTATATGTCAAGGCGGAGAAGTGTGAGTTCTACGCCAAGACTACTTCCTTCCTGGGGTTCGTCATCTCCCATGACCAGGTGCTCCCGGACCCAGCGAAGATTAAAGCGGTGGTGGATTGGCCCACACCTACCTCTAGGAAACAGGTTCAGCAGTTCGTTGGGTTCGCCAATTTCTGCCGCTGCTTCGTCCCAAACTTTGGAGCCATCGTCGGTCCTCTGACCCGCCTCACCTCCCCTAAGACCCCGTTCCGGTGGACTGAAGAGGCCGCAACGGCCTTCCAGGCGCTGAAGACGGAGTTTTCCTCCTCCCGGGTCCTCAGCCAGGTCGATCCCGCGCTGCAGTGCGTAGTGGAGGTGGACGCTTCGGACACGGGGGTGGGGGCGGTGCTGTCCCAGCGGTCTCCAGCCAACGGAGTCAAGCGACCCTGCGCCTTCTTCTCTCGGCATCTGTCCCCGGCGGAGCGTAATTATGACGTGGGGGATAGAGAGCTTCTGGCCATCAAGCTTGCGCTTCAGGAGTGGCGTCACTGGCTGGAGGGGGCCGCCTTGCCTTTCATGGTCCTTACTGACCACAAGAACTTGGAATACCTAAGATCTGCCAAGCGTCTGAACGCCCGCCAGGCGCGCTGGTCCCTGTTCTTCGCAAGGTTCAAATTTAACATCACCTACAGGCCTGGCTCCAAGAACGGCCTGCCCGACGCCCTCTCCAGGCAATTTGCCCCAGAGGCCACGGAAGATGCTGTTCACACCATTCTGCCCAGGTCGTGCGTCGTGGGGGCTGTTTCTTGGGACATAGAAGATAAGATCCGGAGGGCTCAGGAGTCGGAACCGGACCCTGGCGGCGGACCGGAGGGGAGGCTCTTCGTGCCATCTGCCGTCCGGGGGGACGTTATTCACTGGCTCCACACCTCTAAGCTCACCTGCCATCCTGGAGCTTCCCGGATGATCGACCTCCTCCAGCGATCCTTTTGGTGGCCAGGTCTGCGGAAGGATGCCGCTCGCTACGCCCGGGCCTGTCCCGTCTGCGCCACCAGTAAGTCAGGTAACGCTCCCCCTGCGGGTCCGCTCCAGCCCCTGCCCGTCCCTGGCAGGCCCTGGTCGCACATCGCCCTAGACTTTGTCACCGGGCTCCCTGTCTCCAACAACTTTGACACAGTTCTGACCATCGTTGACCGTTTCTCCAAGGCCGCCCACTTTGTGCCCCTACGTGGACTCCCCTCAGCCTTGGAGACAGCGGACCTCCTCATTCAGCACGTGGTCAGACTGCACAGAATACCGGTCGACGTGGTCTCCGATCGTGGGCCCCAGTTCTCTTCGGATGTCTGGAGGTCTTTTTGCAACGCCCTGGGAGCTAAAGTAAGCCTCACCTCCGGCCATCACCCCCAGTCCAACGGGCAGTGTGAACGGACCAATCAGGAGCTGGAGGCTGCGCTCCGCTGCGTTACCACATCCAAGCCCGCGTCCTGGAGCTCTCACCTCGCCTGGGTGGAGTACGCCCACAACACCTCTCGCTTGTCTGCCATCGGGATGTCTCCCTTCAAGGTGTCCCTGGGTTATGATCCACCTCTATTCCCCGCGCAGGAGGGCGAATTGGCTGTCCCCTCTGCCCAGGCGCACTTCAGGCGGTGCCGCTCCCTTTGGACTACGGTGCGCAATGCGCTTTTACGCACGGCGGAGCGCAATAAATCCACGGCGGACCGGCACAGGAGACCTGCCCCTGCCTACCAGGTGGGACAACAAGTCTGGGTATCCACACAGGACGTAAACCTAAAGGGTGAGAGGAGGAAGCTGGCCCAACGATTCATCGGCCCATTTCCCATTACTAAGATTATCAACCCGGTGGCTGTGCATGTGGCTATTCCCGCCTCCCTCCACATCCATCCCACCTTCCACGTCTCCAAAGTCAAACCGGTGGTCTCTGATCCCCTCTGCCCTCCACCTGCAGCGCACCCCGCTCCCCGGATGATTGGTGGCCACCCGGCCTGGACTGTCTCTGACATCTTGGACGCCCGGCGCCGGGGTCGCGGGTTGCAATATTTGGTGGACTGGGAGGGCTATGGACCCGAATGGAGACAATGGGTGCCTTCCTCGCTGGTGTTGGACTGGTCCCTCATCACTGAGTTCCATCGAGCGCACCCAGAGAAACCATCGCCACGAGGCGCTGCTAGAGGGGGGAGTACTGTCATGACTCTCCGCTCATCAGCGGCGCCAGCTGCGCGCACACCTGCTCCTCGTCAGCGGCGAGGTACTTAATCCACTCTGCCCTGGGCTTCGGCCTGAAGCCGTCTCTCTACTTCGGCATCACTTGCTACAACGGTACTCAACCTTCAAGCAAGATAATCTGGGTAAGCTCCCCTTACCTCTTCTCCTCCAGCCTTCTCCCCTGTGCACAGGTGGACTTCCCCGGCGGCGGACTTCCTCATCTCGCCGCTGTCTCCGCGCTGCTGCTACAGGCACTCCAGGTCGCTGTCTCCCGGGCTCCGCCCTTGTCGACGCCAGCCACCTGTCCTAACCAAGTAAGCCAGCAAGACTGTTATTATTCTCTGTGTTGGTGTGGTGCCCGTTACCCTTCTCCCTCTGCTTCCTCCCATAGGGTTGTCCGGCTGAATGGCTTCCTGCCCCCGTGCCTGACGCAGACGCCACCACCAACACATTCTTATTCCACAGACACGCAGTCACACATCCCTGTTGTCAATAAAGCTATTAAATCTACCCTGAGCCTGCGTGTGTGTCTCCTGAGCCGTGCATTATGTCATTTTGTAGTTAATTTGATTGATTACAGTTTTAAAAACCTTTTAATAAACTATTGCTAAATATAAAATGATGCACTACAGTGGGTCTCAAATATTTGTAAACGTATCCTGTTATAGTACTGCATGAGTTTATTGACGATACACAAAAGAAATTCAGTATTACATTTAACTCCATCTCTGAACAGTGACATAAACTAAAATAATTATAATGATGAATGAACAACTCCCATTCTCCAAAGTGCAAGATACACTATTATCTTGAATATAAGTGATAAAAGATCACACAAATACTGTAAGTGATCTGACAAACAAGGGATCTGAAACAGTCGCTAATATTGGATGTCCCATTTGTTTTCAATAATTAGGTATTCTGTAATTAATATTCACACAATCAAATAAATCTTTGTGCCGTTCAGCCCCTTTCATATTTGTCAAAGTCTAACATGTGATTGCCTACATATACTGTAGGTTACAACTTTTATTCTACTTTCAAACACAGCCTACATTAGGGCCTGTAAAGCCTAATTGGGATACCTGTTTGAGACAGGAATACTTGCACTCTACTGGCAATGCACTAGTTTCATAAATTTGGCAAATTTTAGTGATTTCAGGGGCATATTTGTAAGCTATCTCCTCTGAGAACTTTCATCGCAGAGGCTTCAAACATTGTATCACCTAAAGGGGTGAGTGATCAAAAGTTATCAAAACTTTGAGTTTTCGTCCGACAAGCTAGGCCACACCCCTTTGCATATTTCGTCATCTCTTCAAACAATTTCAAACAGCTATATTTCCCACATACACTACCGTTCAAAAGTTTGGGGTCACTTAGAAATGTCCTTATTTTTGAAAGAAAAATACTTATTTTCAATGAAGATAACTTTAAACTAATCAGAAATACACTCTATACATTGCTAATGTGGTAAATGACTATTCTAGCTGCAAATGTCTGATTTTTGGTGCAATATCTACATAGGTGTATAGAGGCCCATTTCCAGCAACTATCACTCCAGTGTTCTTATGGTACAATGTGTTTGCTCATTGCGTCAGAAGGCTAATGGATGATTAGAAAACCCTTGTGCAATCATGTTAGGTCTGCAATGCTGTAATTTCTGCAAATGGAGGATTCTTTGACGAAAGCAAAGTTTGAAGGAAAAAATCATTATTTCAAATACAAATCATTATTTCTAACCTTGTCAATGTCTTGACTATATTTTCTATTCATTTTACAACTCATGGTGGTAAATAAGTGTGACTTTTCATGGAAAACACAAAATAATTGTCTGGGTGACCCCAAACTTTTGAACGGTAGTGTATTTCAACCAGCTGGCACAATGTGTTCTATATTTGATGGGGATCTGAACCTAAACTCATGTAAATGGGAAAATTCATGAGTGGCTGTAGAGCCCCCTAGCAAGGGGAGGAAGTGACATGCTTTACGTTATGATGTTGCTTTCTGAGCATGTTTACGGTAGCCATCTCAAATGCTTTCAGGCAGGTCTTAAGACACTGATGATACTTCACAGTGAAAACTGAGTTTTCATGGAACGTCAAGGTTCCACCGTCATCACGAAATATGGCGTGATGCCATGAGACAGGAAGTTGTTATAACTCACATGTACAGTGTCCGTTTGGAGCCAGACTTCATATTTACATATACATGGTGCTAGTAACACCCAGAACAGATTATGTTACTATCACATACATACACACGCGGACAAAATTGTTGGTACCCCTCTGTTAATGAAAGAAAAACCCACAATGGTCACAGAAATAACTTGAATCTGACAAAAGTGGTAATAAATAAAAATTCTATGAAAATTAACCAATGAAAATCAGACAATACTTTTGAATTGTGGTTCAGCAGAATTATTTGAAAAAACAAACTCATGAATCAGGCCTGGACAAAAATTATGGTACCCCTAGAAAAGATTGAAAATAATGTGACCATAGGGACATGTTCAACCAAGATGTGTCCTCTAATTAACATCACAGGTGTCTACAAACTTGTAATCAGTCAGTCGGCCTCTTTAAAGGGTGACAAGTAGTCACTGTGCTGTTTGGTGACATGGTGTGTACCACACTAAACATGGACCAGATGAAGCAAAGAAGAGAGTTGTCTCAGGAGATTAGAAAGAAAATTATAGACAAGCATGTTAAAGGTAAAGGCTATAAGACCATCTCCAAGTAGCTTGATGTTCCTGTGACGACAGTTGCACATATTATTCAGAAATTTAAGATCCACGGGACTGTAGCCAACCTCCCTGGATGTGGCCGCAGGAGGAAACTTGATGAAAAATGGAAGAGACAGATAATACGAATGGTAACAAAAGAGCCCAGAACAACCGCTAAACACATTCATGGTGAGCTCCAAGGTCAAGGTACATCAGTGTCAGATTGCACCATCCGTCATTGTTTGAGCCAAAGTGGACTTCATGGGAGACGACCAAGGAGGTCACCACTGTTGAAAACAAATCATAAAAAAGCCAGACTGGAATTTGCCATACTGCATGTTGACAAGCCACAAAGCTTCTGGGAGAATGTCCTATGGACAGACGAGACAAAACTGGAACTTTTTGGCAAGGCACATCAGCGCTATGTTCACAGACGCAAAAATGAAGCATACCAAGAAAAGAACACTGTCCCTACTGTGAAACATGGAGGAGGTTCTGTTATGTTGTGGGGCTGCTTTGCTGCACCTGGCACAGGGTGTCTTGAATCTGTGCAGGGTACAATGAAACCTCAAGACTATCAAGGTATTCTAGAGAGAAATGTGCTGCCCAGTGTCAGACAGCTTGGTCTCAGTCGCAGGTCCTGGGTCTTGCAACAGGATAATGAGCCAAAACACACAGCTAAAAACACCCAAGAATGGCTAAGAGCGAAACATTGGACTATTCTAAAGTGGCCTTCTATGAGCCCTGATCTAAATCCTATTGAACATCTGTGGAAGGAGCTGAAACATGCCGTCTGGAGAAGGCACCCTTCAAACCTGAGACAACTGGAGCAGTTTGCTCATGAGGAGTGGGCCAGAATACTTGCTGAGAGGTGCAGAAGTCTCATTGACAGTTACAGAAATCGTTTGATTGCAATGATTGCCTCAAAAAGTTGTGCAACAAAATATTAAGTTAAGGGTACCATCGTTTTTGTCCAGAGCTGTTTCATGAGTTTGTTTTTTAAAATAATACTGTTGAGCCACAATTCAAAAGCATTGTCTGATTTTCATTGGTTAATTTTCATAGAATTTTTATTTATTACCACTTTTGTCAGATTCAAGTTATTTCTGTGACCATTGTAGGTTTTTCTTTCATTAACAGAGGGGTACCAACAATTTTGTCCACGGCTGTAGCTATAGCGCCCTCTAGTAGAATAATAAAGGCTGTAACTCTGGCATACTTTTCCAAATTAAACCAGATTTTGTGGTGCATAGGTATCCAACACTGAACACTTCTATAATGCACAATGACACATAGCTACTGCAGGTAGGTTATAACTCTGATAACAGGATGTCATGAACTCTCGGTGTGCTTCTCCAACAGCGCACGGAGGAGAGAAGGAAGAATGAGGATTTAAGCAGGGATTCACCACACACACATTTATTGACAGACCAGTTACAGTGACTAGTGAATGATGGTTGCGCTCGGGGAAGCAGGGAAAACAGAAGGTAGCTCTACACACCTGCGGGGAACGTAAACTGGGCTAACCCAAAGCGTAACGATGGTGCTGTGGACAGGAAACGCCGCCATAAGCAAAGCGGGATTGAACCGAGAACAGGAACGCTTCTGGCACAGCGTAAAGGCAGCACAAAGCAAACACTAACAGTTTACGCACAGGGGGAGCAGTCCCAAAACGTCCAGCAGTCCAGCGAGCGAAAACAGTCCTTTGTTGACGTGACAGTTAGATGGTGAAGCTCAGACATCCAACACATACAATGATCCAGCGGCGTCTGTGTAGCGAAGAGCTCCTTTAATACAGATGCCGCTGGCGTGACAAATAAGGAGCACCTGGGCGAGGCACGGACGGATCATTACCGGGGACTGGAAACAGCTGATAAGCCAGAAGGAGAGTGAGGGGGTGTGGCTGGACCGGCAGCTTGTCAGCAGCGTGAGAGAAAGGAGATGACAAATGCTGACTAACAGCTGCTGGTCAACAGTGGCTAGGGACATGGAAAAACGTACCAGAATACATCAAAATACACATCCCCAGCAAAGCCAACCCCACAAAGAGATCGAGGCCGAGCTGGGGAAAGCCAAGCCAGCTCAGCACATGACAGGGCCCCTCCTTCTAGGGGTGGATACCAGACACCCACAGTAACATCATCAGAACCCCCCCCCCCAATCCCCACAGACAAAACAATAACACACGATCCCGGGTGGGAGGTAGGGGGAGCAGGAAAGGAGGGAACACAATACCCTGCCCAGGGTCCACAATCAACCCCCCCTCCCCCCCCAAGTCCACGGGCGTTGGGGCTCAGGAGGCCGCCCAGAGTCCCAGGCCCAGCAGAAGTTCCGGTGGACGGAATCCGGCAGCCTGCCAGAAAACACGGGCCACCAGACCCAGGGAGTCAATTCTTCTGCCGGCCGGCCAGCCCGCATTGCTCAGCCACCAGGATGGAGGGGGTGAAGCAGGAGGCGGCCTGTCCACCGGAAGGCTGACTGGAAGGCAACCGGACCGGGGAAAGGGAACCTCCACGGCATCCTCAGTAGCACCCGCGGTGGGCCCTGACCGGGCCGGCTCCGCTGCACCCACGGTGGACTCCAGCGGGAGCCTAACTGCACCCGCGGTGGCCCCTGACCGGGCCAGCTCCGCTGCACCCACGGTGGACTCCAGCGGGAGCCTAACTACACCCGCGGTGGCCCCTGACCAGGCCGGTTCCGCTGCACCCACGGTGGACTCCAGCGGGAGCCTAACTGCGCCCATGGTGGTCCCTGACTGGGCCGGCTCCGCTGCACCCCTAATGGACTCCAGCGGGAGCCTAACTGCACTCGTGGTGGCCCCCGACCGGGCCGGCTTCGCTGCACCCACGATGGACTCCAGCAGGAGCCTAGCTGCATCCGCGGTGACCTCTGGCTGAGGCTCAGCTGCACCCGCGATGGACCCCGACTGGGCCAAGGCTGCACCCTCGGTGGAACCCACGCTGGAGGGTTGCCTCCATTGCGGGTCCGAGCAGGAGCGCAGCACCCACGTCAGGCTAATCCTGGAGCGCAGCCCCCATGACGGTCCGAAGCCAGCCTGCTGGACCCACGGCAGCGCGGTCTGCGGAGGAGACCACACGACGACCTCAGCCTTCAGGGAAGCTGGACCCGCGACGTCATCGGGCGGTGAGACCGGCTCCACAAGGACCCCTGGAGATGGTTGTTCCTCTCTAGCGACCCTAGAAGATGGCTGAGGAGCGAGAGAAGAAACAGGGTCATTAGGGTCGCCGGCAGCGGCGGAGCCCATCGAGGGAAGTTCAGACGCAGCTGTGCACTGCACCTGACTCTCCTCACCTAGAGCCAGACAAGATCTCTCTAAAACTGTCATAAGAAACACAAGAGAGAGTACTTGCCTGAGCTCGAGCTCCACCGCAGTCCAGGGCTCTGTCGATCCTGGCGATGAACACTCGGACCCGGCCTCCCAGAGGTCCACCTCCGGCTCCAAGTCCGCTGCAGACGCCTCCGCAGCTGGTAAGATGGTGACAGCAGTCCTATTAGCTTCCTGCAGCAGCTCCAACGCAGTGGACTCCACCAGTGTGGCTGCAGGGGAACCCCTCCGTGCTGGCTCCGGGAAGGGATCATCCAGAACCACCGGCTCCTCCATCGTCTGGCAGCTCAGTTCTTGGACCAACAGGCACTCAGAAGAGGGAGGAGACACAGAGGGAGTAGAGAATAAATTCGCCGCTGCAGCCGGAGAAGAGGACCCAGTGGACTGCTGAGACTGGGCCTCTCCCTCGGGAGACAGACAAGGGTTTTTATGGGTAGATTGAATTAAATGAAAACACACTTGCCTGTCATCCTGGCGTCTGATGTTCTCGGCTGTAGCCGGCAAGATTGTGGCGTCAGTCCGATGCTCCTCCTGCAGCGGTTCCAACGCTGGGAAATCCTCCAGCATAGCTGCAGGGGAGCCGCTCCACGCTGGCTCCGGGAATGAATCATCCGGGGCCACTGGCTCCTCCACCGTCTGACGGCCCTGACCTTGGGCTAACGGGCCCTCAGGGAGAATGGGAGGAGACACGGAGAGGAAAAAAGGTGAATTTGTATCTACAGTTGGAGGAGAGGACCCAGCGGACTGCTTAAACTGGGCCTCTCCCTCGGGAGACAGGCAAGGTTTGCAATTAGATGGAAAGAAATGAAAAAACACTTGCCTGTCACCCTGGCTCCCGATGTTGACAGCTGCAGACTGTTGGCAATCACCCTTCTCCGTGTCACTGACTCCTTCAAAGGGTTGTAGAGGAGCCGGCTCCGATGACGCGGAGGTGGGCGTAGGCGGCACAATCTCAGCGACAGGAGCAATGGCGGCCGCCGAAGACAAGAGGGGCTTCCTCCGGCGAGGCTTCCTTTTCTTCACGGGCGGTTTGGGCATCAGATAATCTGGGATTCTGAGCACACCATCCGGCCACAAGTAATCAAGGCCAATGATCTCCGGAGTAACAGGGAGCAAAGGTGGTGTAGCCGCGGGGGGCTCGAGCGCTGAGATCTCCTCATCCAACCCCTTGGACGTTACGACGACAATCTCCCAGAAAATCTCAGCCGCCTCCGGATGGTCCCACAGGCTACCCCGATTCATCACTCTAGCTGCAGTGTCCTGAGTCCGTTGAACTGCCTCGGGAGAACAGGGCTCCAGCGCCCACGAGACAATGTCCTCCAGCAGACAGAGCGAGTGCAGCTCCCTCTCCAGCAGCTCAGCCATTGTGCCCGGAAAGCAGGTGAGTGAAACTGAGATAGACTCAAAAATGAAAAGAAAATGGTTAGTGTGGGTGTAACCCGCTAAATCCTTTTATGGCTGGATCATTCTGTCCTGAACTCTCCGTGCACTTCTCCAACAGCACACGGAGGAGAGAAGGAAGAATGAGGATTTAAACGCAAGGATTCACCACACACACATTTATTGACAGACCAGTTACAGTGACTAGTGAATGATGGCTGCACTCGGGGAAGCAGGGAAAACAGAGGGTAGCTCTACACACCTGCGGGGGACGTAAACTGGGCTAACCCAAAGAAGCGGGATTGAACCGAGAACAGGAACGCTTCTGGCACAGCGTAAAGGCAGCACAAAGCAAACACTAACAGTTTACTCACAGGGGGAGCAGTCCCAAAACGCCCAGCAGTCCAGCGAGCGAAAACAGTCCTTCGTTGACGTGACGGTTAGATGGTGAAGCTCAGACATCCAACACGTACAATGATCCAGCGGCGTCTGTGTAGCGAAGAGCTCCTTTAATACAGACGCTGCTGGCGTGACAAATAAGGAACACCTGGGCAAGGCACGGATGGATCATTACCAGGGACTGGAAACAGCTGATGAGCCAGAAGGAGAGTGAGGGGGCGTGGCTGGGCCGGCAGCCTGTCAGCAGCGTGAGAGAAAGGAGATGACAAATGCTGCCGGTCAGACAGTGGCTAGGGACATGGAAAAACGTACCAGAATACATCAAAATACACATCCCCAGCAAAGCCAACCCCACAAAGAGATCGAGGCCGAGCCGGGGAAAGCCAAGCCGGCTCGGCACGTGACACAGGATGTTATGCAATATATTGTTTTACTCATCAATCCGAGATCTTTTGATCCAATGACGCAAACATTTTGAGTTGTGCATCCCCTGAGTAACGCTGAAGGTGCAAGGGCCCCTCATCACTGCTTGCTGTTTTAATTAGATATTATGTTTATTTGTTGTGCTTACTAATTCATAAATTTGTTGCTTTTGCCTGATGAGTTTCACTGTTCCAAAATTAAGGGCCCTTAACTTTTAGACAATTACAGAGTGCTTTGTTCGTTGGTGGCTGAAGTCGTGCCCTGTGATTGGTTAATGGGATCATAAAACTTGGATGTTGTAGTCTTTTCAGTGTTCCTGCGAGAAACATACAGTACATAGCGCTGTTGCAGGTGAAGCAGGCCCATTCAGGCTATGGTAGAAGTGACTTTCACTTGATAAAAGGTTGATGTTCCAACACAATTATTTTGGAAGCATTATTTTGCATCTTACAAAATGTTGCTTTAAAGGCAATCAAGGGAAGGTTTTATGGTGCAGCGCCATGAACATTTTATGCAGTACTGAAGTATGCACATCTTTTTTTTTTGTTGTTGCTGATCAACAATGTGTGACACGTGCCTCCAGGGACTGTAGCACTGAGATTAAAGCTGGTGCAGGTGGAATGATTATCTTTAAATATGAAAAGAAATGCAATAGCAATATTTAATGCAAATGATGTGATAGGACAGCTACACCACAGCATTTCCTTCTGGGCCCTGCTCCTCTTGCAGAAAGTTTAACACAATGATTTTTAGGGTTGGGCAAAAAAATCAATACAGTGTAGTACTGTGATACTTTGTGTCCACAATACTGTATCTCTCACACACACACACACACACACACTTGGCTACTCCCTATTCTGGGTCGCCACAGCCCATCATTGGACCACATGTTTGATTTAGCAAGGATTTTAGGCCAGATGACCTTCCTGACACAATCCTCCCTATTTAACCAGGCTTGGGACTGGCACAAGGGGAGTACACTGACTTTGTGCTTCCCCCGTTGTTGGGTAATCACTTTCTTACTTATCCTGAGCACCATGCGACAGGAAACTACCATTTTTATGGTCTTCAGTATGACCCAGCTGGGGCTTGAACCCAGAGCTTCGCAGCTGTAGGATGGATGCTCTACCACTAGGCCACCACTCTGGTTAAGGATACTATATCGATTCAGATAAGCTATTACCACAATACTTAAAAGTATTAATAGATGTTGCAAATACAAATTCAGTTTTTTTGGGTACCAGAGAAACAATTGACTCTTCATTCTATTAGATGGTGCTAAATACTCACTTTCTGGTTAGCTCAGCACAGCAAAGCAAAGGAATGACTCCAAAGATCTGGCTAGGAATTCAACAAGACAAAGATTGGGATGGGAAATCCGCAATATATGATATCATAACACTCAGCGTATTATAAAATCTTGATGATATCGTATTGCATCCCAAGTATTGGGATAATATCATGTCAGTTTTTCCTCTGGCTTAAAGACCTTGGCGCGGTGGCAACATATTTTTCCCGGGGGGGGGGGGCAGTAAACATACTGGAATATGTTAATTTTATACTATTTATTTCTTTTTAAAATTTTACACAGTAACGTTGCATATGGAACTTACCATTTGAAGTATTGTACAACCGAGGCTTGAATATTGGGCCAGTTGGGGTCCCACCCAGACATCTTATGTTTAGACTTTTTAGTGGTGTTATCCCTCCTCTGCCTGAACACTTTCCTCTCCTTGGCTCCTCTCTTCTGTCTCATCTTGCCTTCTCTTGAGCTCTGTCTAATTCAGGTTCTCTCTCTGTCTATGGTGGTATACAAACAGGTTAGAAAATATCAAGTGTCATGCTTAGTCCTGCAGGATTTTTTTGTCATGGTTTACATAAATGACAAAAATAAGTGTATTTTTTGTGTTTTTGTTCTAGTGTTTCTTTTTTCCATTGAGAGAGTAGGGAAGGGAAAGAAACATTCATAATAGTAATGTACTCATGCATACTTAAATTATATGATCAGATGGGTATACTGTAGTAACCAGGAATTCTACTCATGTAAAAGCAGTGCTTTGAAATTAATAATTAAAAGTAGAAAACCAAAAATTTCTAGTTGAGTTAAGGGTACAAAGAGCACCCACTTAAAAACTTGAGTAATGACTTCAGTCTTGAAGGTGTGAGGTTTATCTCAAAAATTTATAACAATTTTCTTATAGTTTTCTACTTTTCTCTGTAAATCTAAAGTTGAAACCATGTTCCTCAAATTTGTAATTTTCTCTTGTAAAATTGACTTTTCTTGTACATTTGAAACTTTATTATAAATTTGTGGATTATTTTATGACTAATTTTTGTCTGCTTTTTAAAATAAAATTACTGTTTTTTTTTAGATAAATTTGAAACGGACTGTGGTAAAAAAAAATTTCACTTTTTCCTTTTAACAATTTACATTTTTGACCATAATTTTGCAGTCAGAACAGAACAATAATTTAACTCTGATTACAAAGACAAAATATTAATAAAATTGCATTTAATGAAATAAATTAACTTAAATGACCAAGGATGCCGTTATTTCTGTTATAATATTTCTATATATTTATACTTTGTTTGGTTTTTTTTTTAGAAATCTCCTCACCACCCAGACAGCAGGAAAATCCTTCCTTATTTTGAAATCAAATGTTGACACTAGTTTGTCTGAAGGCTGCTGACAGATTAAAGTCATTGACTTCGTGAATTTCAGTCATCTTAACCTACCAGGTACATAATAGGGAACTGTAGCGGACTCTGAAGACATAATTCACCACAATATGTGTTCATGTACAGAATGATCTCTTTAGGCAGTTATAGTTGTGCGCTCAGGCTTTCTCATCAGGCATCTCTCTAGGTAGCTGCTGAAGGACCTCAATTTACAGTGAAAAGAGAGCTATTGATTGATTGATTGATTGATTTTAATTATTTGAACATTCCGACAAAAGAAAAAAGAATTAAAAACAAAAATCAACAGTGTTTTGAGCTGTTGCTTTTTGTCACTGCCGCTGGAGAATAAAAACAGCACACCTGCTCGTGTGAGAAAAGAGAGAAATTGCCAGTCTCTTCATTCCTGCAATTCCTACAGAACATAACTTAATATTGTAGTGGCTGGTGAAATATATCCTCAGCAATTCATCAGTCCCGCTTGCCTTTCCCTTCATATGAAGCCAGCTGCCTATGAATTCTAACCACATCTCTTAGCTAAGCCACTCTTCCATTATTGCTCCAATTTCCAGCGGGTTAAAACCATGATAAATGCCAGTGCTTACATACCTCTTGTGATTTTTTCCCGTGTTTAAAGTACATTAATAAACTCATGTTTCTGTCAGTCAACTTAGCGAGACACTACCTGCTGACTGACTGGAAAACTCACATGGGCGGGGCGCTTCTAAACTCCGCACAGATGACAGCCATGTGCGTTGTTTGTGTGCGCGCTTGTGGAAAGTCATTGCTTCATATATTTTTCTTAATAAATTCATATCTCCTTGGCACGGCGGTAAAATTTCTGGCGAGGCGGCCCGCCACCGAGAAATGTTACCAGAGGAAACCCTGCATGTCATGGGGCCCCTAGTAATTACCACCCCTAGTGATCTTCAACCTTTGTGCCTGGTGTGCCATGAAAAATTGTTGAAATTCACTAGTTTTAACACTCATGATGGTTTCTTTAACCAATCACAAGTCTTGTCAGCCAAACGCTTTGCTATTGGCTCCTCTATAAAAGGCATCACGCCTCATAGATGTGCGTTCTCAGGTTTCTGTCTTCTCCAACTTTAAGTCATGAATAATGCTGTCTTCCACTCGCTGATATATGACACAGAATGTCCTGCTTTACTCACAGATATACTGTATCTTCCATTTTTCGTCTACTTAAATGCTGATGTACATGCACTGTTCTCACAAAGAAATCAGTGACACAATTTGTATCAGGCTGGGGAGACGGTGTTGGGAGGTGAAAACAAAGTTTATACTGTCAATATCCAATCTGAATGCTGATTTTACCATTATGCACTTGTAAGATGTGCTTAAAATATTATAGTAGTCAAAATATTAATTTGAAAGAAATTATAGTTGCCTGTGCTGGTTTAACCCTCTGAGGTCTATCATGGCAAGTGTCCTATTTCTCGTTATTCTGTGTGTATCCCAAGGGGCCTGAAACAAAAGGACACCCCCACTTTACAGCCCATTTACACAATACTAATAGTTTCATTTTTCATTTACATACTTTTGAGAGTGTAACACTTTCCCGAATGTCTCAGAATATTCCAATAACCTTGATCAGTTTTTTTTTTCATCAGGGCCAAACATGCCAGAAAGTAAAGCACTGCTATATCAGAATATAATGTAAACATTAACTGGTCAACCACCCAGCAGAATAAATAATTGGTAGCTCGGGTGGTTTGTATGATTTTTTTTAACACAAAGGTCAGTAGTTCAGCTGCTGATATAGATGTTCTCCGATGCCTTGTCTTGAATCTCCTAACTTTGATATGTCTCTTTCACTGAGCACCTCCATTTAATTAAATCTACATCATGGAATCATTCGCCAGGTAATCCCCAGTGCCTGATTACAGGGGTGAAAATACTTGCACAGAGGAATGTCTTGACATGTAACCTAATACTTTGGATTTATCCTGTGGCAGAAATCTACATGTTACTATAATTTGATCCCCGCTTTAAACAAACTCCAGTCTTGGTATGATTTTTAGCTAATTCTGGCAAAGCCAAAAGGAGCTAATGTGATACTGTAGCATCCGTTGTCCATCGTCCGTCCTTCCATTCAACTACATCCACATTTCACAGGAATCGCTACTCCTCCTAGGCATTTCCCCCAACGTTCACCAAACTCATACACAATGATCCTCAGGTGGGTCTGCATCCAGGTTATGCTCAAAGTGTAGATCAAAGATCAGGAGATCTTAGTGCTTATATGATTCTATGAAAATACTTACCCCTCCAAGGCAATTGGCCTAATTCTCAACAAACACACACAGTGATCCTTAGGTTGGTCTGCATCCAGATTATGCTCAAGGTCAAAGTCATTGTCAAAGGTCAGGAGATCTGGGCTTTTTTGATTTTACTAAAATCCTTACTCCAGTCTTTGGCAAACTCATGCACAATGGTCCTCAAGGGGGTCTGCATCTAGGTTGTGCTCAAGGTCAAGGTCAAGTTCAGCGGTCAGGAAATCTGAGCACTCTGGGTGATTTCATCAGGCCAGAATGATCTACTCTGTCACTGGCAGCATGGTTACAAACTTCACCAATGAATGCCCTCAAATGATGATAGTCACAGAGAGGATTTATTGAGAATGTGCGACTCTTAAGCTTTCTTCGAATATTTTGGGAACCCTTTGCCCATGAAGTTGTGAAGTGAATAAAAGCTCAGCTGTGACCTCTGTTGAAACTTCATGCACTTATTTGATCTGTCTTTTCACCTTTCAGTCACTTGAAGAAAGAAAGCGACAAGACCCTGTGAGGGAGGGGAAACGACGAGTGACATGGAGAGAAAAACCATGTGTGTGTGCGTGCATGCACATTTGTGCGTGTGCATGTGTGTGTGCAAAATGCAACAAATGAAGCAAAACAAAAAGCACTGAAAACAAAGAATACAAAGACTTAATGACAAAAGCTGGACTAATGAAGGGGAATTCACTGAAGAAAACAAGAAGATTTTGAAGGATTAACAAAAGAGGGAAGAGGGCGTGCAAATGTTGCACAGTAGTCCCCGCTAACTGCACCAGACTGCGGCGCCTTCCTGCATAATCCTCAAACTCCAGTCCTGTTTTGTATCGTGCTCTGTACAGTATAATTAGATGGGGGCGAGAATAGTGAAGTACAGTATATGTAAAATACCTGATGCCAGATGGATGGTGTACATGAGTCTCTTTTATGTCATTGCATGTAGCTCTAGGCGCTTATTCTGAACTGGTGGAACTTTTGGTTCTATTTTTAGTAACTGCCCCCTCTTTTGTATCCGAGGGGGCGTTCTATATGCATGAGACCAGCAATTTAGTGTTCTGTTTATGATCTATAGTATTGTTATTATGATTAATGTTGTCTGTTTGTTGAATAATGATATAATTATATATACAGCACATATTATTTGTATTATTTTTTTACATTTTCATGGTATGGCAGTCAGTTTTTATTTTTATTTTTAATTTACCTTGTGAAACAAGATGCAAATGAAGGGACAAAAAAATCTGGAAATAAATTATAATCTTTTTTTTTTTGCTAGTTTCCTGAGTGCAAAATTCTTCCCCCACCTCACCGCTCGCATACATTCAGACTATTTTAGCCTCTCTTTGTTTTATACAAGTCACTCATGCACAGAGCATATCAAATTCTTTCTCCTTCCCCCCTTTCTTTCTCTGTCTCTCCCGCTTGGTGAGTGTAGCTAATAGGAGACACATGGGATGAGTGCGAGTCGCTCCAGTGAACACCAGCCACCCCGTAGAGCGAGCAGTCCTTACTGCACTGCAGAACTGAAAAGAGGGGGAAAAATATATATATATGGAGAAAAATGACAAGGGGGAAAAGAATGGAGGAGGTGTATAAGTGTGATTTACAGATGCCGGTGAGTGCTCAGGGCTCTTGTGTGTGTTCAACCAGAGGAATCTCCTTCAAAATGGCCACGGATCAGCAAAAACAGCCTTTACGTGAAAAACATGGGTTCACTGTTGACTCACAGACATACTTCATACTCCCTCAGCTTTTAATTTTGTGTCTTCTGGCCAACATGCCTCCAAAATCTGTATCCCTTTTGTGCAATAAATATTGAGGAGACATTGACTGATAGGCCTGTAATTAAATATACTGTATAGGGCAAGGGCCGGTATGTAGGTTACATGCCATTAAAAGTCACCTTGAATAAGTGTGTCAACATAATGTCAAGTGTCTTCTAGCAGGACAAATCTGATTCCTTCCCCCTCTGGCGACATCACATCTGGGGGTTATTATTAGCACTTCATCAGTACTTTTCCAGGGTGGATAAGGACGATGAGGAGGTTTAGATTAAAAACACTGTCCTTTGTATGAGTGCGGGATTTTATGTAGGACCGAGGAACATATTGGTGTACAACATTCTTATTTTTTTCAGCAGTTTTCTCAAAATCCATGGGACTTTTTTATGTACAAATTTGAATGGTTTATAATGCAGCCAATTAGTTGTGTGGTCACTGCAGTGTGTCTTTTAGCAGGATTACACAAAAACTACTGGATGGATTTTGATGAAATTTTCATTAAAGGTGAACCCATTATATTTTGGGGCAGATCTTGATAAATCTGTGTATTCTGGATCCCTTTTTACCACTCAGCCTCTAAAAGGCTGAAGGGGTATGGTCATCACCCCGCTGAGCGGATGGGCGGCTCAGTATCAACAACTACCTTGTGAACGCGATAACTAGAGAGTGAAATGATTTCAGATTGATGCCATAGTTCTAAGAAAAATCTTGGACAAGTTCAAATTTGGATGACCTCTGATCTTGAGGTCAAAGGTCAAGGTAAAAATACCATCTAAACTATATTTCAGGAGCAAAGAAAGCTAGGGACACTAAATTTGGTACACAGGGTCACCTTGGAATCCTGCCCTCGAATTAGGGGTTTGGTGGTCAAAGATTAAGGTTAACATTCCCTGTGTGTTATTAGCAGGGTTTGACGTTAACACCCGCCAATGGCAAGTAGAATTCAGCAGTGGTTGGTAAGACACTCCCACTAGCCACTTTGGCGGGTTGTAGTTTTCTCAAACGGCATCTAAAATAATAAACCTATCACAATGTGAGACTACGAAACTAGAACTCCTGATTTTATTAATTATAAAAGCATTTGTTGGAGGTGGACGAGGAGAAATAATCATAGACTGTATTTGGATGCATAAAGCGGCCCTCTGAAACAGCTCTATGCATCTAAGCTGAAATTATTATTATTATTATTATTATTTGCAAGCCCATGTGATTCCAGTTTTCACTGTGTGTTCACTTCATCCTACCTGTGTGAGTCCAGAGTCTGGAGCTGAGAGAAAAATCAGGTGAATAATTCCATTCTTTTTGCTTTTCTTATTTTTTCTCTGCCCAAGGTACTGACTGGTCTTGTAAAAAAAATCCTTTAAGATTACTGATTGCAGCAGCAGCATAAATGCTCTCATCTTGCAGCAGGAGAAACATATATGTACCTATGTGACGGGGTGAAGCCAGCATAGAAAGTGCAGCTCATGTTTGGCTCTGCTGTTAGAGCGATGTCTTTCATTGGTGTGGATGTTTACTACGAACAATTTTTAAAACTATAGTTTTATAGTTATTGCGTTTGGTGTGGATAGTCCTTTACCATCTAAATATGTATCTTTAATTGGCTGGTTCAGGGGTGTCAAACATATGGCCCACGGGCCCAAACCTGCAGGGCATCCAAATTTTTTCTCTGTGAATTTACAGGTTTCATTTTCCTGAATTTCTGACTTTTTCTACCAATTAGAATTGTTCGTGTAAATTTCAGACATCTTTTTCCTTAACATGACTTTTCCTCATCAGTTTTCTATTCTTTCTCTTCTTTTTTCTGGTGAAAACAAGCAGTGTCCATTTAGGTTAAATCCATCAGCAGCTACTAATGACATAGTGTAGCCTGAAGGGGTGTCCCACTTCATAGGGGTAATTTTCAGCCCTCAAGGGCCACAGGGTAGGGGTACAAAAAATTGGGACAGACTCCAAACATACCTGTGCTTTACCCTCTCATTATTTTTCTCTACTGTTTTACAGTATTTACTGTTGTTCATAAATAATTAAACAGACAGTGTTTCTCCTCCTGTTTTTAACATATGTATAAGTGTGGCGGGTTGGTGTAACCCCCACAACAGACTGGACAGACACAGCGCTCGGCTAGAGCAATTAACAGAACAGTGAAATGTGTGTATTAATGTCTACAGGCAGCCCCGCTTCTTCTGGCTCACTACTGTGATGTTAATGTGCCTTTCATGCATTGTGTTCATGCGTCCTGTCCTTACTGTGACCTAGAGACTGAGATCAATATGTAGATGTGCCTTGTAACCTCTTTGTCCTGCAGCTGGAGCAGAGGCCAGCAATCTGCCTATTGTGATGTATGTCTCTCAGATGCAAATATCTCATGCCTGTTCTGCAGTCTCTTTGATCATACCCACTGCTGGGAATGCTCTTTTATGTATTGTTGTAGTTGGGTATATATACTGCACTGTAATCCATGCTCATCCTTTCACTCTCTCAATCTGATTCCTGCAACTGCTGCTGACACACTCTGTGTCTCTTTGCTGGAGAGCCTCCGAGCCGCCCATTGGGCGAGCTTCGTGACGGCGGTATGATTTAATAAACTCTGCTTAAAACCTTCACCAACGCCGCCTTATTTCATGCCGCTTCACTGGTGACCCCGAGAATGCACACGCTTTGTGCAACGCAACCTTCTGGTCTGCACGGCCACGCTGGCGACCCGACGCTGAAAAAAACACGCTGCCAGCGAACACAGCAGCCTGACGCAAACGATCTGCCCTCCCTTCGGCTTTAGGGAGACCTCGACGTGGAGCCAACACGGGCGAGCTGCTCTCCGGACATCACCGTCCCCGGCTCAGAAAACGTCATGGTGCGCCCCTCGCCTGAGATCGGGACGTCCACGCTGGACCGGCCGAGGGACACTGAACGTTTTCTCCCTCTCACCGCTACTCCTCCCTCTTAGTGATCCTACTCATCTACCCGAGCCTGAGGAACAAAGATCGTCTCTCTCCCCTCAACACTCCAACGCACCATGACTAATCTGCAGCCACAGCTCATCATAGATGTTTATCGGCGCCGACTGCGCCGATCTCCACCAAGATTCCTGACCCTGGTTCTCCTCTCCAGCTGGCCCACCCATCACGGAACCCCGGCGCACGCACCGGGGAGTTACGAGGACGGTGCACCATGCACGGGACAATAACGGCTCTAGAGACCGCCATCGTCCTCCGCCGCTGCACATGCCCGAGAAAAACGGCCGATCGCCACCCTCGGAACCTTCAGGGCTGCCCGCACACCTGAAGCACGCTCGCAGCTCGCCCACAGGATTCACTAATGGTCTCAGCCACGGCGCACAAGGGATTCAGCCGTCAGCTTTTCCCACACGCCAAGTCCCTCTGCTTTTGTTCCTTTTTTTTCTTACAGCCGCTCCTGCTTTTCTTCATGGCCACGAGAGGAGTCAGAGACTAATTTTTCTTCTTGTGATCTCTGCAAGTTCAACGGGACAGCCCCTCAACATCGCGGAACAACAAGCAATTTTTGCGCGGCCTGGACGATTTCACCGCTCCCGGCCGGCACTTACCACCACCCCCGCCCCCCTCCGCCTGCACAGAGCTTCTCCTGCTCGCTGCCCAAGCTGCATGATCGAGACCTCGGCCGCCTGCCGAGCCCTCTGGGAGGGAGCATGTGGCGGGTTGGTGTAACCCCCACAACAGACTGGACAGACACAGCGCTCGGCTAGAGCAATTAACAGAACAGTGAAATGTGTGTATTAATGTCTACAGGCAGCCCCGCTTCTTCTGGCTCACTACTGTGATGTTAATGTGCCTTTCATGCATTGTGTTCATGCGTCCTGTCCTTACTGTGACCTAGAGACTGAGATCAATATGTAGATGTGCCTTGTAACCTCTTTGTCCTGCAGCTGGAGCAGAGGCCAGCAATCTGCCTATTGTGATGTATGTCTCTCAGATGCAAATATCTCATGCCTGTTCTGCAGTCTCTTTGATCATACCCACTGCTGGGAATGCTCTTTTATGTATTGTTGTAGTTGGGTATATATACTGCACTGTAATCCATGCTCATCCTCACTCTCTCAATCTGATTCCTGCAACTGCTGCTGACACACTCTGTGTCTCTTTGCTGGAGAGCCTCCAAGCCGCCCATTGGGCGAACTTCGTGACGGCGGTATGATTTAATAAACTCTGCTTAAAACCTTCACCAACGCCGCCTTATTTCATGCCGCTTCATAAGGGTCATTTACATTTAAAAAGGCTGTAAATTTAGTTCAAGAAAATTTTATTATGCCATAGTCCAATTTGAGCACTTTAAACATAATTTTCTAACCACAAAACTGTGGGTAATGAAAAGGCTGAGTGGCTAGTAACTTTGAAAAATCACTAGCCACAGTGGCTGGTGAGCAAAAAAGTTAATGTCAAGCCCTGATTGTAAATATGATAACTCACAAAGGAAATGACGTACATGTTTCAGATTGACACCATAGAACTATCTTTATGGGAGATGGCGGCGCGCCTAGACGCAGCGGCCCCTCTTGGCATCAGCGAGTGTGAGAGTTTTAATCATCCCAGACGTACATTCTGTAAAACTTACAACCGTGAGACCTTATTAAACATCAAGGTACTGCACGCTGCAAGAATCGCAGCGCTCGGTTGTGACCTGGACATTCTACGCGAGGAGGAAGCGGAAGCGGAGGGAACCCAAGAAAAAGAGTGGAAAAAGGGCCGGGATCCATGCTAGGCTAAAGGCTAACCCCTCCAGACCAGCAGTACCGTCGCTCCTTCTCTCTAATGTCCGCTCCCTTGACGACAAGCTGGACGAGCTGCGTCTGCTGAGAGAAACCCGGAGAGAGTGGAGGGACTGCTGTGTGCTTGCGTTCACAGAGACATGGCTCCACGGCAACATCCCTGACGAGACCATTCAACTAGAAGGTACGTCGGTGTTCCGAGCAGACAGAGAAACGGCAAGCTCCGGTAAGAGCCGTGGGGGTGGGCTATGCATCTATGTTAACAAGAACTGGTTCATTAAGGCCACATTAGTATCTAAACACTGCTGTCCGTAGGCGGAGTTCCTTATTGTAAATTGTTGGCCATATTATCTGCCACGGGAATTCAGCAATGTGTTTGTAGCGGCTGTTTACATAGCGCCGAGCGCTAACGCTAATGCTAAGAAGGCACTCGGGGAACTGCACGATGCTATTAGCGAAATCCAAACTTCACACCTGGACAGTTTTGTGGTGGTTTCGGGGGATTTTAACCACTCCAGCTTAAAGACTGTGCTCCTCAAGTTTAAACAATGTGTTGTGGGGTGTGTGAAATAAGAGTCGGGCTCATGGCTGTCTGCGGACGTGATTGCCGCCAGCGGGACTGCTTCTGGCCAGCGTGTGGTGCGGTCCACCACTGTCAGGAGATGCGTGCACCCCTGTGATGGCAGGAGGGGGCCCACGAGGTCCACGTGAACATGGTCGAACCTCTTAGCCGGAATACGAAACGGCCCCAAGGGAGCCTTCGTGTGTCTGTGTACCTTGGCTCATTGACACGCCACACAGGCTGCAGCCCACTCTTTCACTTGTTTGCGTAGGCTCGGCCACACAAACTTCTCTCCCACCATTGTGACCGACGCGCGCACTCCTGGGTGCGCCAGAGTGTGAACCGACTCAAACACGCGGCGGCGCCACGCGACTGGGACCACCGGACGCGGGCGACCCGTGGACACATCGCAGATTAGGGGGGGGCCGCCATCTTGCAGCACCCTGCTCTCCAGCCTTAACCCTGTTGGTCCAGACTGGAGCGCGCCACGTCTGCATCGCTAATCTGCTCCGCGGCCATGGCTGCGTAATCTATCCCCACACAGACCGGGGCCACCACAGCGCGCGAGAGGCAGTCCACCACCACATTCAGTTTACCCGACACATGTTGAATATCGGTAGTAAACTCTGAGATCGCGGCCAGCTGTCTCTGCTGCCGGCCCGACCACGGTTCTGAAACCTTGGCCATTGCGAATGTTAGCGGCTTGTGGTCCACGAACGCGGTGAAGCTGCGCCCTTCCAGCCAGAACTGGAAGTGGCATATGGCCAGGTGGAGAGCCAGCAACTCTCTGTCGAACGTGCTGTATTTACGTTCGCTGTCGCGCAAAGTTCTGCTGAAAAAGGCAAGCGGCTGCCAAGCCCCGGCGACGCGCTGCTCCACGACAGCCCCTATGGCCACGTCTGAAGCGTCGGTGGTGAGCACTATGCGGGCCGCCGGGTCCGGATGCGCCAGCAGTGCGGCGTTTGCCAGGGCTGCTTTAACTTCCGAGAATGCCCGCTCTCGCTCCGGGGTCCATTCGACCCTATCCGCGGGTTTCTGTTTCTTGAGCACGGCGTACAATGGTTGCATGAGCTACGCCACGCAGGGAAGGAAATGGTTATAAAAGTTCACCATCCCCAAAAATTCCTGCAGCGCCCTGACAGTCTGAGGCCGGGGAAAATCCGCCACAGCGCGCACTTTGTCGGGCAGCGGGATCGCTCCTTCCGGAGAGACGCGGTGCCCCAAAAAATCAATCTCCGTCACACCGAACTGGCATTTCACCTGGTTGATTATTAACCCGTGCTCCTCCAACCTCCGGAAAACCGTCGTGAGGTGGGTTTCGTCTTCGTCTTCGGACGCACTGGCTACCAGGATATCATCCAGGTAGACGAACACAAACGGGAGATCGCGCAGCACTGCATTCATCATGTACTGGAACGTCTGTGCCGCTCCTTTTAACCCGAATGGCATGCGCAAGAACTCGAATCGGACCATGTGTAGCGGGGATGCCCATGGGCTGTTCGAGTGCCTGATGATGCCCAACCTTTCCAGGTTGGCGAACTCCTCGCGCGCTATGGCCAGTTTAGCTGCGTCCAAGCACCGAGGTCTTGCAAAAACGGGTGGCCCGGTGGTGGTGATAAAGTGCTCCACCCCGTGTTTAGCGATGGCCGCGGAAAACGTCGAGACCGTGAGTGCTGGGAACTGAGTGAGCAGTGTGTGGAACTTACCGCCTGTAGCTGTGATGTTGGCTTGTGCTGTTGGCCGGGTCACTCGAGCTATACAGGGGAGAGAGTCAAAGGACAGTGCATTAACCAGGCGCCTGTTAGCAACATCAACCAGTAAACCATGTGCACACAGAAAATCAGCCCCCAGGATATGGTAATTCAGTGCTGCTACGACAAAAGTCCACTCATATGTACGGCCGTGTAGAGATAAGAGCAGAGTCCTCTCACCAAAGGTCTTAATATCCGAGCCGTTTGCTGCCAACATCCCGGGGCCGCTAGGTCCTGCCGGTCAGCGTAGGTTGGCAGGATGAAACTCTTCTGGGCTCCGGTGTCCACGAGGAAACGCCTCCCCGAGCGTGCATCCGTCAAGTAGAGCAGCTTGTTCTCTTCACCGAGGGTCGCAGCTGCTACCGATCCCCGGCCTTGGCATTTCCCGAGCACTTGAATTGGCACGGGGGCGCACATTTGCGTGCCTTGTCTTCGAAGCGGCGGTGGTAGGAACAGAGCGCATCTCTCTGGCGCTCCTTGGCCCCCGCTGCTGCTACCGTCGGTGGCTCCTTGCCTCCTCTGGTCGTCTCGCTGGGCTCTGCCGCTGCCGCATTGACTGTGATCGCCCTGGTGGTGAGGATGATCCGGTCTGCCTCCTGGGCTAGCGCACGGTAGTCGCGCGCAGCCAGCAACGGCGAATTGGCCAGAACCACTCTCGCCACTGTCGGAAGGTTCCGGAGGAAGAGGTGGGCAAACAGAAAGTGCCCGTCGTCCGTACTCATTAACGCCAGCATCTTCTCAATCAGGTCTACGGCCGAACCATCTCCTAACTCAGTCCGCATCAGGAGCCTCTCCGCTCTCTCACAGTCCGAGAGCGTGTAGCGCTGGATGAGCGCAGCCTTGAGTGCCTCATATTTGCTGCTGGCTGGTGGCTGATCGAGCAGGCTCACTACCTGCTGAGCTGTGCGGGCGTCCAGCGCTGCGACCACATGGTAGAATCTGGTGTCGTCTGCCGTTACTCCCCGGAGGGCGAACTGGGCCTCGGTGAGGTGGAACCAAGAGCGCGGGTTGTGCTGCCAGAAATCCGGTAGCTTGACTGAAACTGCACACGTGTGGCTGAAGGTTCCAGTCCGGGCTGTCTGTGGGATGGCTGCCGCCTCGCTGTAGCTTCCTGACCGGGCCGGCTCTGGGGATCTTGCCTCGTGTTCCATAATACGTCTTGGGTCACCAGTGTGGGGTGTGTGAAATAAGAGTCGGGCTCATGGTACACAGTTTATTATACACTTCACATCTCTCTAGCACAGAACAGACTGAACTTTTCAGCAGGCACTCTCCTCTTAAGTTTCATGGCATTTCTCCACACACAACATGGCATTTGCATCACACTGCATTCAACCCCCTACGTCCTTGACTCCTTCCTGCTATCTCACCAGGAACCTCCTGAGCATTGTTCTCTCATGTTTATCTACTGTCTCTTGTCTGAGATGCTAAACAATCTGGCTCCCCCAAGGTGCTAAAGTGTAGACTTTAAGACCAGAGGAGAGGCCCCCACCTCGGCCTTTCTGACCACATATCTGTGATGCTGGTGCCTGCCTACAAACCCTTACTGAAGCGCAGCAGGCCAGTAGTGAAACAAATCAGGATTTGGTCAGAGAGTACAACCTCTGCACTGAAAGACTGTTTTCTGCACACAGACTGGGAGGTCTTCAAAATAGCAGCCTCCCAGGAAGACAAGACAGATGTGGAGGAGTATGCTGAAACAGTCACCAGCTACATCGCGAAGTGCACAGAGGATGTCACTACAGTGAAGACCATCACTGTGCGGGGAAACCATAAGCCCTGGATGACCGCAGATGTGCGCTCGCTGCTTACAGCCAGAGATGCAGCCTTCAGAGCAAAGGACAGGATTGCCCTCCGCTCAGCCAGGTCTGCGCTCTCAAAGGGAATTAAGACGGCGAAGCACGCCTATGTGGAGAAAATCCAGTTACACCTCTGTGACACTAGGAACACCAAGCAGATGTGGCAGGGAGTTCGGACACTGACGGGCTATAAGTCTAGGCAGGGGGTCGATGATGATGACGCTTCGCTTCCAGACAGGCTCAATGACTTCTTTGCACCTTTTGAAGCATCAAACTCGACAATCAGAGGGAGGGCTGGCCCATCCCTACCATCGGTCGGACCAGCTTTTACCATCAACGCAGCGGACACACGGAGGACCCTAATCAGGGTCAACCCACGTAAAGCTGCAGGTCCGGACAACATCCCGGGACGTGTGCTCCAAGACTGCGCGAGCAAGTTAGCGGATGTACTGACTGACATTTATAACATCTCCCTGAGTCAGGCCATCGTTCCCAGATGCTTTAAGACCTCTATCATAGTACCGGTGTCAAAGAAACCAGTTGTGTCCTGTCTGAATGACTATCGTCCTGTTGCACTGACACCAATTGTAATGAAGTGTTTTGAATGGCTTGTCCAACCACACATTACAGCCTGCCTCCCTGCATCACATGACCCACTCCAGTTTGCATATCATTCAAACCGCTCAACGGAGGATGCTATAGTCACCACTCTGTCATCACCCACCTGGATCAGAAAGACACCTACGCCAGACTCCTGTACATTGATTTCAGTTCAGCATTCAACACCATTATTCCCCAGAGGCTGATGGAGAAATTACTCCTTGGTCTGAACACCGCCACATGTCTCTGGATCCTGGATTTCCTGACTGAGAGACCTCAGTCTGTCCGGATTGGAAACAACATCTCCAACTCTATCACGCTGAGCACCGGATCCCCTCAAGGCTGCGTACTCAGTCCACTGTTGTTTACACTTCTAACACATGACTGTGTGTCCAGACACGAGGGGAACCAGATTATTAAGTTTGCAGACGACACCACGGTGGTGGAACTTATTCAGTGGGACGAGGAATCAAGGTACAGGGAAGAAGTGAGAGACCTGGAGGGCTGGTGCAGGGAGAACAATCTGGTGCTCAACGTGGACAAAACGAAGGAGATGATTATCGACTTCTGGCGGTCACAGCCTGAACACGTTCCCCTCAGCATTGGCGGCCGTTTAGTGGAGAGAGTGGAGAACATCAAGTTCCTCGGAGTGCAGATCTCGCAGGACCTGACCTGGAGCAAGAATTCCCTGGGGATCAGGAAGCAGGCCCAGGAGAGACTGCACTTCTTGAGGAAACTCAAACAGGCCTCTCTCCCCATCTGCATCCTCAGGACCTTCTACAGAGGTGTGGTGGAGAGTGTTCTGATGTACTGCATTGCAACATGGTACTCCAGCTGCAGTATGTCAGACAAAGAAGCCCTGCAGAGGATAGTTAAGGGAGCTGAGAGGGTAATTGGAGTCTCCCTCCCCTCTGTCCAAGAACTTTTTCAGAACCGTTGTAGGAGCAGGGCACTGAACATTGTCAAGGACCGTTCTCACCCTCTTCATAAACACTTTGAACTTCTGCCATCTGGCAAACGACTCCGGAGCATCAGAGGCAGAACCACTAGACTGATTAACAGCTTCCTTCCACAAGCTGTTAGGATGCTTAACAGTTGATCCGGAATCTCTCATACACACTACTGCACCTACGGACATTATGTATATTATTTGTATATTATAGTTCTGGTTAGTTTTTCCAAGTATGTCTCAGGGATGTGTGAATGGATGGTGTGGGGTGGGGGGGTGAAGATATGTGTGAGTGTGTCTTAAATCATGTTCTTTTACTTATATGGATGCCGAGAGAAACGCAATTTCATCTTGCCTGCACTACAGTTGTATGTACAGCAATATGACAATAAAGGTTGATTTGATTTGATTTAAAAAATCTGGAATGACTTGGAATTTTGGTGACCTTGACCTCAGGTCAAGGTCAGAGGTCAACCATAAAAAAAAAACAACTTTTAAATGTGATAACTTGTGCATGAAGTTATGTGGGCTTTTCATATTGGTCCTATAGTTCCACCTATGACAGTTCTGGGACCATTTCAATTTTGTGTGACTTCGCCGAAAAAAGAAAAAAAAATCAGCCAGCCAGCCTTAATGCCAACAGGCTGAGGAATGCCACTGGCAGCTGCCAGTATTTTTTTTAAGATTGTTAGATAGGACTTCTTTATCTATTGTCTTTGCTAATATCATAAAATATAATTGCCTAATAAGCCTGTAAAAACACACAGACAACTTACAGTGGTCTGTCAACTGGCACATCTTAATTGGCAGACAAATAATCTTGGTGTAAGTACACTCTTTCTGGATGCCCCCTATAGTTGCAGATGTTGTCTGTGTTGCCCAAATATGTGTATCTGGTAGTATCATCATACTGTCAGATAAATCATAGCTTCACACAGCCTTGATGTTAGTTTATATTTAATTAAAGTCACTTTAAACAGAGCTGGACAACTTTCAGCCCATCTTTGTCAATTATACTTACTTCTCTGCTTAACAGCACTTTTGTTAACCAAGTTCTCCAGTTAATCCAATAGACCAGGGGTCAGCTGTGGCTCCATATATAGCTCATTCATCCCTATAACTAGTGGCTCCCCATGTCTTTAACAAACAACAACAAAACACAAATTTACAAGAGCAAAAGTGTCATGGGTGGCTCTCGCGAGCCACCATAAGACGCCACACAGTCACCAGTGAGTTCAGTGAGTTTTATTAACGGTGAAAATAGTGACAACACAAGCTGCTGAGACAATGACACTAGAGTCTACTCACAACAGGAGGCATAGGGCTAAACAGCTCTACAGGTCCATAGCAGGAGACGGTCATACACAAGGCAGGCAAGGTTGGTGAAAATAATAATTACACCAGCTGCTAAGGCAGAGACACACAGAGATCGATACACACCGGGAGGGGTAAGGCTATACAGCACACTTACTAGTTCCGGAGAACGACGGTCAAGCCAAAGGCAGACGTGGTACGAATAAGTATCGTGCATCCGTAGCGTGACGGAGCGTAAACAGACACTGCTGCGAGGATGTGGTCGCCAGCGAGGGTAAAAATAGTCCTAGCACTAACGACCACAAATGCAGCACAGCTGTTCAGGGTTTGACGGCTGAGCGGAAGCCTCCCCGAGCACTATCACAATAAGAGCTCGGAGAGCTAGAATAATAACACCGTTGTCAAACCCTGACAAGAATAACCCGAGCACCAAGACCTAGTGCTCGGGTCATGACAAAAAGGTTATGAATTTATAATAAAAACCTCATAAATTTGTGAGAAAATGTTTGTTAATTTATGTTAATATCACAAATTTAGAATTACATATTTATCAGATTCAAACCATAAATTTATAACATAACAAATTTATATAAAATTTATATATACATATTTTATATATAAGATTAAAAATCATAAATATATATGAATAACATTTAAAACATATGAAAAAAATGCAAATTTAGGAGAAAATTCACAGATTTAATAGGAAAAAAAGCTGCAAAATTAAGGTAAGTCAAAACCACAAGAAAAACCTTTACAAAACCTTCATTTTAAGATTAAATATGCTTTGTGGGTTCTGCTGATTTTTGGATGCAAATTATTCATCAAAATGACTCTTTTGATGGTAGAAGTTGTAGATCGCTTGTACAATGTTTTTCACACCGCAATGGTGTAACAGTACAAAAGTGATAAAACATAAGTATGAGACAGAAATACAGAAATACACAGAAATACAGAAATACAATCATAATTTGATAAAGATGAAAAAACTAAACCCTACTGTGTTTGAGTGCCTTTATAATATAGTGATGGGTTCTGTAGAAAGAATTTACTATGCCAAGTGATTATATGCATGTATTTCAGTATGCATATACATATAAATATTTTTAAGCAATTTGAAACAGCAAAAGGTTTATCTCTTTTGTTTATTCAGTTGTTACTGTTAATTGATGGGCTAATGTTAGCTAGTTTAATGAGTAAAAAATTGGGTAAAACAATTATAGTGAATGTATTAGAGGTGCATTTGAATTGATTATTCAATATTTTTCATTTAAACTTGTATAACAACACCATTTGCTGATAAACTTTAATTATGAAACTTTAACTTTAACTGAAACAAATATCTGAAAATTATTGTCAAGCAAGCAAAACACTAATAAGAAGAATTTTTACTTACCAAAACTTTAGCAATGGATTAACTGTACAGGCTAAACCAAAGAGCAGGGCTTATGATTTACTGAAGTGATAGATTGGAGCAAAAGATGCAAACACTGTTAAGAAAGTTGCAGTAGCATGCAGCTATAAGCATGCAATTATCCACCTTATGCTGCTGTGGAAACGATTATGGGCGCAACTTCCGGTTTCAGCTAAAGTAGTGTTAAATCAGTCAGCAAGAGTGAAGTAGTGGGGCATTTAAAATAGTGTTGTTAAAAGCTTTTCAAATTCATTTTAATGTATAGTCCTCATACGTGTTTTGCACTCAAGTGGCAGCTAATTTCAGCACTTGTTGTTTTTGTATTTTTTGAATGTTTTGGCGTATTTCGTATATTTCGTACGTATTGGGATTTTAATCACACCAGTTTAAAGACTGTGCTCCCCAAGTTCAAACAATGCGTGGACTTTAAGACCAGAGGAGAGAATATGTTGGACTTGGTGTACACAATCCTCCCAGATGCATATAAGGCAACATCTCGCCCCCACCTCAGCCATTCTGACCACCTATCCGTGATGCTGGTGCCTGCCTACAAACCTTTATTGAAGTGCAGCAGACCAGTAGAGAAACAAATCAGGATTTGGCCAGAGGGTGCAGCCTCGGCACTTCAGGACTGTTTTCTGCACACAGAGTGGGAGGTCCTCAAAACAGCAGCCTCCCAGGGAGACAGGACAGATGTGGAAGAGTATGCTGAAAAGGTAACCAGCTACATCGCGAAGTGCACAGAGGATGTCACTATAGTGAAGACTTTCACTGGACGGGGCAACTACAAACCCTGGATGACTGCAGAGGTGCTCTCGCTGCTCACAGCCAGAGATGCAGCCTTCAGAGCGAAGCACAGGATCGCCCTCCGCTCAGCCAGGTCTGCGCTCTCAAAGGGAATTAAGACGGCGAAATGTGCCTATGCGGAGAAAATCCAGGGACACCTCTGTGACACAAGGAACACCAACGGATTATAAGTCTAGGCAGGGGGTCGATGATGATCACGCTTCGCTTCCAGACAGGCTCAACAACTTCTTTGCACGTTTTGAAGCATCAAACCCGACAATCAGAGGAAGGGCTGGCCCATCTCCACCATCTGTTGGGCCAGCTATCATCATCAATGCAGCGGACACACGGAGGACCCTAATCAGGGTCAACCCACGTAAAGCTGCAGGTCCGGACAACATCCCTGGATGTGTGCTCCGAGTCTGCGTGAACAAGTTGGCGGATGTCCTGACTGACATTTATAACATCTCCCTGAGTCATGCCATCATTCCCAGATGCTTTAAGACCTCTATCATAGTACCTGTGGCAAAGAAAGCAGTTGTGTCCTGTCTGAATGACTATCGTCCTGTTGCACTGATACCAATTGTGATGAAGTGTTTTGAACGGCTTGTCAAACCACACATCACAGCCTGCCTCCCTGCATCACATGACCCACTCCAGTTTGCATATCATTCAAACCGCTCCACAAAGGATGCTATAGTTACCATCCTGCACTCTGTCATCACCCACCTGGATCAGAAAGACACCTGCGCCAGACTCCTGTACATTGATTTCAGTTCAGCATTCAACACCATTATTCCCCAGAGACTGATGGAGAAATTACTCCTTCTCGGTCTGAACACCGCCACATGTCTCTGGATCCTGGACTTCCTGACCGAGAGACCTCAGTCTGTCCATGTTGGAAACAACATCTCCAACTCTATCACGCTGAGCACCAGATCCCCTCAAGGCTGCGTACTCAGTCCACTGTTGTTTACACTTCTAACACATGACTGTGTATCCAGACACAAGGGTAACCAGATTATTAAGTTTGCAGACGACACCACAGTGGTGGGACTTATTCAGAGATAAGATAAGATAAGCCTTTATTAGACTCACAATGGGGAAATTCCAGGATTGCAACAGTACAGGGATAGCAACACTCAGAGCAATAATTTAGAAGATAAGAAAATAAAATAAGAGCAGTGAGTATACATACAGTATGTACACATAAATATATAAATATACAGTATATACACAGTGCGGAGCATTGTAGCTAGATGGACTAAACAGCATAGCCGTCTATTTAGTTACCCTTCATGGTATGAATATGTACCCATACATATTGTCACCCTCCATAGCGACTGATATTGTCCTAGTTGTATACTGGAGGGGACCAAGAGGGACGAGAAATCAATTTACAGGGAAGAAGTTACAGACCTGGAGGGCTGGTGCAGGGAGAACAATCTGGTGCTCAAAGTGGACAAAACAAAGGAGATGATTATCGACTTCTGGCGGTCACGGCCTGAACACGTCCCTCTCAGCATCGGCAGCCGTTTGGTGGAGACAGTGGAAAACATCAAGTTCCTCAGAGTGCAGATCTCGCAGGACCTGACCTGGAGCAAGAATTCCTTGGGGATCAGGAAACGGGCCCAGCAGACATTGCACTTCTTGAGGAAACTCAAACAGGCCTCTCTCCCCATCTGCATCCTCAGGACCTTCTACAGAGGTGTGGTGGAGAGTGTTCTGATGTACTGCATTGCAACATGGTATTCCAGCTGCAGTATGTCAGACAAAAAAGCCCTTCAGAGGATAGTTAAGGGAGCTGAGAGGGTAATTGGAGTTTCCCTCCCCTCTGTCCAAGAACTTTTTCAGAACCGTTGTAGGAGCAGGGCACTGAACATTGTCAAGGACCACTCTCACCCTCTGCATAAACACTTTGAACTGCTGCCATCTGGCAAATGATTCCAGAGCATCAGAGGCAGAACCACCAGACTGATAAACAGCTTTCTTCCACAAGCTGTTAGGATGCTGAACAGTTGATCCCGAATCTTTCATACATACTACTGCATCTTATGGACATTATGTATATTATTTGTATATTATGGTTCTAGTTAGTTTCAAGTATGTCTCAGGGATGTGTGAATGGCTGTGTTGGGGTAGGGGGTGAGGGGGTGTGTGAGTGTGTCTTAATTATGTTCTTTTTACTTATATGGATGCCTAGAGAAACATAATTTTATCTTGCCTGCACTACAGTTGTATGTACAGCAACATGGCAATAAAGGTGATTTGATTTGATTTGATTTGATTTGATTTCTGGTACTTGTTGCTAGTGTTCGTGGTTGTGCCATAGACCGTATAAATGGAGGCTTCTCACGGGCAATGTGTAGATCATGCACTGAAAACTAACAAGTACTGTTGGTGTGAACCCCTTTTGCAGGGATTGTGGGTCTGCGATGCACCGCCATAAAGTGAGAGAGCGCCCGGCAAGAGGGAAACAATGCAGTAGATGTGGACACTTGAATCACTATGCCAGGGTGTTCCGTTTGTCTGATCCAGAGAACCCACAGAAGAAATCACTCCACCCACCCCCGACAACTATCCACTCAGAGAGTCCCAATACCAACGGATATACGTATTGTACAGTGGAATTAGACGGTGTGGAGGTGCCACTGTTACTCAACACGGCGGCAGTGTGGTTGATGCTGAATTGGGCCACAGTGAAGAAGTTTTTCCCCCACCACAAGATTAGGAGTAACCTAGCACCATTGTATGGCTACGGTGGTAGCAGGCTGTGCACTGTTGGCACTGTGGAGTTGACTGTTCATTACAAGTCCAAGACAATGATTAACTTCACATTCCAAGTGGCTGTGTGCAGCAATAACATCATGGGGTGTGACCTGTTCTACAGACTGGGTTTCGCCATCAAGGACAGCACTACGAATGGTCTGGTTGGGGCCTCTGGGGCTCGTGGGCTCTGGTGGTCAAAGAGGACATGGTTTGGGATGAGGAGCTAATGGACACCCTCACTTTCGAGCCGGACCAGTTTTGCTCAGTGTCGGTGCGGGAACACCTCAGTGCCTGCGCTTGGAAAGAGGTAGTTAGGGTGGTCGAGCATGACAGCGGGACACCCATGCCAACGAACGACACCATGCTAGCTCCGGATGCCTCCGGTACTCGGCCGCAGTTGAGTGGGAGGTCTGCAGCTATGAAGGTGACCACTGCAACGTACATAGAAGAGGGTGGGGCACAACCAACGAGCATGGAGTTGCCGCATGCTCAGCAGCAGCACATCAGGCTGAGTAAGGGCCCACTTTGGGTTATGGATTTTGTTCAGGTTCAGGATGATGAACTGCCACAGCGAAGTTGCGCTAGACAACAGCCAACGAAACATCAAGCACGCCTGCAGACAGTGGCGAAGTTGGGTGTGGCGTGCTTCCAGATGTCTGACGGCTCAATGAAGCACGCTAACCAGCTGCGGCATGTCTAGGAGGTTGCTCCAGGTGGCATGGCTGGACGGGAGTCGGTGAAAGTGGTTTGGGATCCGGGCTCCATCATCCAGAAGATCAGCCATCGCTCTGGGGGCCTGGCGCCTCCAGGGGCTGCCCAGGGCCCCCCTACCCGTTCCACTTTTTCCCTGAGTGGCTGTGCTGTGACAGCTTAACATGTTTATAGTTCTGTGTGTTGTTCTATGTTCAGTTTAGGAGCACAGCTTAATTTTTTTTAGTTGAAATAAAGACTCTAGGTTTTACCAGTGGCAGAATAACCCACTGTGCCGTGCGGGCCATGTGGTAATCCACCTGATGTGTAGTGAGTGTGGTGTGTGTGTGGCCCTTAGGGTTTGCCGTAGCCGCCCTGGACAGTGACGTCAGGCGGGCTGCAGCACCTGTATATATAGTTCTGTGTGTGTTCAATAAAGTGAGTTCGCTGCATGGCATAAGACCGACTCTGACCCCTTATTACAGACATAACATTTTGATGAGGAGAGAAAAACCATGGAGGCATATAGGCTGCCTCCACCGCTGCCGTTGTTTCTGGAGTGTTCGGGGGAGCCAGCGATCGTGTGGCCGGACTGGATGGCCATGCTTGGGGGATATATCGCTGGGCTGGGGCTGGGTAGACTCAACGGAGACCGAGGATGGATGCTTCTGGTCTGTCATCTCGGCGTGGAGGGTTGGAGAATTCTCGGCATGTTGGGAGAGATGGAGCTTTATGCAGATGCTGTCGGGCAGCTGGCTGGAGATTTTGCCAAACATCCAAGGGACAAGAAGCTGGGGCTGTGGGTAGTGAGACTGTTGGCGCCAAGAGGAGCTAAGCTAGTTAGTTCAGAGGAGCTAAAAGCTCAGGCTATGGCAATGGGATGGTTAGCCATGAAGCTAGGTACGCGCCAAAACCGAGCTACAAGCTACCAGCTGGGTATGCGGGGGGACCTGAGCCCCTGGTTACTGGAGATAGCGAGTCAGCCGAGGAGTTCAGCACGGTGCGTGACCATAGCACTGGTGATGTTGACAGAGCAGTGAGCAGCAACAGTGGAGAGGGAGAGCAGTGACCGGACTTAACTGAGTCTTCCCCACAGCTGGAATCCGGGCAGTGGGAGAGCGGGAGCAAGCAGGCTGAAAACCCCGGGAAGCAGCAGCGACAGCTGGGCGCAGAGGCAGTGCAGTGGAGCGCCTTGGACAGAGGTCCTAGGCACAGTGGTGAGGTGCCTGGGTTGAAGAATGATGCCGATGAGAGTAATGCTGTGAGCCCCGGGAGAGAGCAGCAACAGTTGGGCGCAGTGGGAACGCAGCGGAGCGCCTTGGACAAGGGTGCTGGGTGCAGTGGCGAGGCGCCTAGGTTGACGAGCAACGCCGACAAGTGGGCTTCAGTCTTCCCTGGAGTTTGGCCACAGGGGGCCGGAGTTTCTGGGGCTACTACAACAGCAGCAGCTGCAGTGGTACTTAAGGCGGTCGGAGGCAGACCAACAGGCATGGAGGGACTGCGTGCCGGGCAGCAGCACTGCGGGTCTAGACGAGAGAAGCGGCCGAGGGTGAGGAAAAGAGACATTTCCGCCAGGGAGGTCAGCTTCGATCCAGGGGGCAAGTGGCGGCCAGTCTGCCCTGGGCCTCTGAGCCAGCTTTATCTTTGGCTGCCATTGGACATTGGTGTAACATGAACACTTTGCTGTAAATATGTTATATGTTTACTGATGTGCATGTGAATGGTTGTTGTGAAATGGGATTATTTTGTGTATTTTATTTAGCTCAGAGACACAGTCCTAGGTTTTAGTTGTTTTTTTGGGTGAATGTGCTAGGCCATCACTGTTCACTGTTTACTGTTATTTCCCTTAGTGCATGATTCGGGTCCTAAATTGGGGTAGGTCTGAATTGTGTGTGTGTGTTTTGCACTTTTGTAAGGGGGAGGGGAATGATGTGTAGTGAGTGTGGTGTGTGTGTGGCTCTTAGGGCTTGCCGTAGCCACCCTGGACAGTGACGTCAGGCGGGCTGTGGCACCTGTATATACAGTTCTGTGCGTGTTCAATAAATGAGTTTGCTGCATGACATAAGACTGACTCTGACCCCTTATAGACATGACACCACCCACTGGTCCTATTTTAGGCCTTAGGTTAGTTTGGTTTAGAGTGTGATTGGGGTTCTAAATTAGGGTGGGTTCAATTTGAGTGAGTGGTTTTGGACCTTGTAAAGTGGAGGAAGATGTTATGATGGACTTTAATGTGAAGTGCGATGTGATGACGCCAGCTTCCTGTTGCATCATCACACCAACCCTATATTATGGGGCAGCCGCCATGAGGACTTCCTCTTGTACCGGATGACTCCACTGGGTAAATACTGTGTACTGTGCTCTCTCTATTCAATAAAGCTACATTCAGAGCTACATCTCTGTTGGCCACGTTCATCACCAGGTTTGTGGCCATAACACACAGATCTGACGTTTATGCATCATGTACAGTGGGGCAAAAAAGTATTTAGTCAGCCACCAATTGTGCACGTTCTCTCACTTAAAAGATGAGAGAGGTCTCCAATTTTCATCATAGGTATATCTCAACTATGAGAGACAAAATGAGAAAAAAAAAATCCAGAAAATCACATTGAAGGATTTTTAATTAATTAATTGGTAAATTCCTCGGTAAAATAAGTATTTGGTCAATAACAAAAGTTTATCTCAGTACTTGGTTATATACCCTTTGTTGGCAATGACAGAGGTCAAACGTTTTCTGTAAGTTTTCACAAGGTTTTCACACACTGTTGCTGGTATTTTGGCCCATTCCTCCATGCAGATCTCCTCTAGAGCAGTGATGTTTTGGGGCTGTCGCTGGGCAACACAGACTTTCAACTCCCTCCAAAGATTTTCTATGGGGTTGAGATCTGGAGACTGGCTAGGCCACTCCAGGACCTTGAAATGCTTCTTACGAAGCCACTCCTTCGTTGCCCGGGCGGTGTGTTTGGGATCATTGTCATGCTGAAAGACCCAGCCACGTTTCATCTTCAATGCCCTTGCTGATGGAAGGAGGTTTTCACTCAAAATCTCATGATACATGGCCCCATTCATTCTTTCCTTTACACGGATCAGTCATCCTGGTCCCTTTGCAGAAAAACAGCCCCAAAGCATGATGTTTCCACCCCCATGCTTCACAGTAGGTATGGTGTTCTTTCTCCTCCAAACACGACAACTTCAGTTTTTACCAAAAAGTTCTATTTTGGTTTCATCTGACCATATGACATTCTCCCAGTCCTCTTCTGGATCATCCAAATGCTCTCTAGCAAACTTCAGACGGGCCTGGACATGTACTGGCTTAAGCAGGGGGACACATCTGGCACTGCAGGATTTGAGTCCCTGGCGGCGTAGTGTGTTACTGATGGTAGCCTTTGTTACTTTGGTCCCAGCTCTCTGCAGGTCATTCACTAGGTCCCCCCATGTGGTTCTGGGATTTTTGCTCACCGTTCTCGTGATAATGTTGACCCCACGGGGTGAGATCTTGCGTGGAGCCTCAGATCGAGGGAGATTATCAGTGGTCTTTTATGTCTTCCAATTTCTAATAATTGATCCCACAGTTCATTTCTTCACACCAAGCTGCTTACCTATTGCAGATTCAGTCTTCCCAGCCTGGTGCAGGTCTACAATTTTGTTTCTGGTGTCCTTTGACAGCTCTTTGGTCTTGGCCATAGTGGAGTTTGGAGTCTGACTGTTTGAGGTTGTGGACAGGTGTCTTTTATACTGATAACGAGTTCAAACAGGTGCCATTAATACAGGTAACGAGTGGAGGACAGAGAAGCCTTTTAAAGAAGAAGTTACAGGTCTGTGAGAGCCAGAAATCTTGCTTGTTTGTAGGTGACCAAATACTTATTTTACTGAGGAATTTACCAATTAATTCATTAAAAATCCTCCAATGTGATTTTCTGGATTTTTTTTTTCTCATTTTGTCTCTCATAGTTGAGGTATACCTATGATGAAAATTGGAGATATTTCTCATCTTTTAAGTGGGAGAACTTGCACAATTGGTGGCCGACTAAATACTTTTTTGCCCCACTGTATGTCACCAGATGCAAGGCTGCATGAAGTAAAATAATAAATAACAAATAGTAACAGTTTGCTTCTGATAGAATAATTCTGTATTCTTTTCCTTTTGGTACCTCAGAGTCTGTGTGAAGTGTACAAGGTCGTGGCAGCATGACATTTTATCTTTGTTTGCATACAGTGGGGCAAAAGAGTATTGAGTCAGCCACCAATTGTGCAAGTTCTCCCACTCAAAAGATGAGAGAGGTCTCCAATTTTCATCATAGGTATACCTCAACTATGAGAGACAAAATGAGAAAAAAAAATCCAGAAAATCACATTGAAGGATTTTTAATGAATTAATTGGTAAATTTCTCGGTAAAATAAGTATTTGGTCACCTACAAACAAGCAAGATTTCTGGCTCTCACAGACCTGTAACTTCTTCTTTAAGAGGCTCCTCTGTCCTCCATTCGTTACCTGTATTAATGGCACCTGTTTGAACTCGTTATCAGTATAAGAGACACCTGTCCACAATCTCAAACAGTCAGACTCCAAACTCCACTATGGCCAAGACCAAAGAGCTGTCAAAGGACACCAGAAACAAAATTGTAGACCTGCTCCAGGCTGGGAAGACTGAATCTACAATAGGTAAGCGGCTTGGTGTGAAGAAATCAACTGTGGGAGCAATTATTAGAAAATGGAAGACATACAAGACCACTGATAATCTCCCTCGATCTGGGGCTCCACACAAGATCTCACCCTGTGGGGTCAACATTATCACGAGAACGGTGAGCAAAAATCCCAGAACCACACAGGGGGACCTAGTGAATGACCTGCAGAGAGCTGGGACCAAAGTAACAAAGGCTACCATCAGTAAAACACTACGCCGCCAGGGACTCAAATCCTGCAGTGCCAGACGTGTCCCCCTGCTTAAGTCAGTACATGTCCAGGCCCGTCTGAAGTTTGCTAGAGAGCATTTGGATGATCCAGAAGAGGACTGGGAGAATGTCATATGGTCAGATGAAACCAAAATAGAACTTTTTGGTAAAAACTCAACTTGTCGTGTTTGGAGGAGAAAGAATGCTGAGTTTCATCCAAAGAACACCATACCTACTGTGAAGCATGGGGGTGGAAACATCATGCTTTTGGGCTGTTTTTCTGCAAAGGGACCAGGACGACTGATCCGTGTAAAGGAAAGAATGAATGGGGCCATGTATCGTGAGATTTTGAGTGAAAACCTCCTTCCATCAGCAAGGGCACTGAAGATGAAACGTGGCTGGGTCTTTCAGCATGACAATGATCCCAAACACACCGCCCGAGCAACGAAGGAGTAGCTTTGTAAGAAGCATTTCAAGGTCCTGGAGTGGCCTAGCCGGTCTCCAGATCTCAACCCCATAGAAAATCTTTGGAGGGAGTTGGAAGTCCGTGTTGCCCAGCGACAGCCCCAAAACATCACTGCTCTAGAGGAGATCTGCATGGAGAAATGGGCCAAAATACCAGCAACAGTGTGTGAAAACCTTGTGAAGACTTACAGAAAACGTTTGACCTCTGTCATTGCCAACAAAGGGTATATAACAAAGTATTGAGATGAACTTTTGTTATTGACCAAATACTTATGTTACCGAGGAATTTACCAATTAATTCATTAAAAATCCTTCAATGTGATTTTCTGGATTTTTTTTTTCTTATTTTGTCTCTCATAGTTGAGATATACCTATGATGAAAATTGGAGACCTCTCTCATCTTTTAAGTGGGAGAACTTGCACAATTGGTGGCTGACTAAATACTTTTTTGCCCCACTGTACGCATGTTCTGTAATGTCTGAGAAAGGAGACAGCTTGGAAGAACCAGACTGAACTAGATATTCTCTCTTGGACAGTTTTGAGATAGCAGGATGCTTAAAGACTGAAAGTTGTGTATGTGATTCAGAACAATTTCCATAGGCAGCTCTGAGTGTATCATTTATTGTTCTCCACTGATCAGTGCAAATTAAATTTACTGAAACTTTGATCCGGCCTGATTCTTTGACTACTGGTTAAAGAGAATTTTTCCAGCAGCTCACTAAGGCTTAACGATTTAAGAAAGATATCAAATAGATTTTTAGTGGGTTTTTTTGTTTGTTTTTTTGCATTCGTTGCACTGCCTTGGAACAATATGAACTTGATATTAGCACCTTCAGTATGAATTAATTTTTAAATTATCACAAAATATAGATCAATAAAATTTTGAACAATTGTCAGAAAAGGTCTGTAGATGTTAAGTTAAATAACAAACATTCACGGCATGACAGCAGCATGAGCTTTTCAATTTTGGGGTAAGACAAACAGCTGCAGCTGTCTGTATTTGTATTTACATTTACATTAAAACACCCAAGCACAGTGTTGTGGTTCTTTGTGGCTCTGACTAGATTCTACATCTGCCCTGAGATAAATTTGATTATGTCTGTGGTAAAAATGTTTAGATAGGATTAGGATATTAAATATTTTTTAACACAAATGTGCTTTTGCTGTATGAAGTCTCTCACACTGCTTCACACTGAACATAAGATGTGGGTTAGCTCTGCACACACACACCCTTTATTGCTTGGCAAAAAAAGGACTGCTTCTGCTCACACATAGAAGAGGGGAGGTGAACTTGAGTTCAGGGTTGCGATAACAGATAATAGAGTGTCAGCAGGATGCACCTGGCCCGCAACCTTGCAGAGGAGAAGGCATTTGATCGAGTCAGCAATCCTGAAGAAGAGATCCATTGTTGGGGCCTGGGGAACGCCCCAGTCCAGAAGATATATGTACTTGAATCTATTGTTTTTCGGGGCTGTCTGCAAGTTGCGCTGGGACAGATTTACAGCTGTGATATTCTCTGCATGCTTCAAAAATAAACAGATAAGTGGGAAATAGCATCTCTCATGTGATTCTTAAATCTCTGATGCATCTCATATGGTTTTGTGCTAACTGTCCAATTCTTGAACATACTTTTACAGAGAGAAAGTAAAAAGAGTTTTTACATGTCCAAAATCTTTTAACAAAATGCATCCGACTTTATTGCGGTGGAGACACTGATATATCTCAGAGCTTTTATTTGTTTACAGCATTAGCATCTTAGCAGCAGCGCTAACAAATGGAGCTACTGTCTGTGAGGCCACTTTTAAGGTCATCTTCCCATCCCTCCATAGTCGTGGGAAGTGGTTTGATTATATTACTCTTTTTGAGGTGCAAAAGGCTGTTTTCCCACATTTTTTATGCCGAAGTCATTGTTTTTTAACAAGGAAAAGTGTCCTCTTTCAGTGACAACCATACGTTCTAAACTAGTACCGGAAGTCCATCCATCCATCCATCCATCCATCCATCCATCTTCTACCGCTTTTCCGGAGGTCCGGGTCGCAGAGGCAGCAGTTCAAGCAGAGAAGCCCAGACTTCCCTCTCCCCAGCCACCTGCTCCAGCTCTTCAGAGAGGATACCAAGGCGTTCCCAGACCAGCTGGGAGACATAGTCTCTCCACCGAGTCCTGGGTATGCCCCGGGGTCCCCTCCCAGTGGGACGTGCCTGAAACATCTCAAGTGGGAGGCATCCAGGAGGCATCCTAATCAGATGCCCATACCACCTCAACTGACTCCTTTCAATGTGGAGGAGCAGCGGTTCTACTCTGAGCCTCTCCCGGATGACTGAGATCCTCACCCTATCTCTGAGGGTGAGTCCAGCAATCCTATGGAGAAAGCTCATTTCAGCTGCTTGTATCCGCGATCTTGTTCTTTCGTTCTTTCGGTCATTACCCAAAACTCGTGACCATAGGTGAGAGTAGGAACGTAGACTGGTAAATCAACAGCTTTGCCTTAGAACTAAGCTCCCTCTTCACCACAACAGACCGGTACAACGTCCGCATCACTGCAGATGCTACTCTACTCCGTCTGTCAATCTCTCGCTCCATTTTCCCCTCACTCGTGAACAAGACCCCAAGATACTTAAACTCCTCCACTTGGGGCAGGAGCCTGTCCCCAACCCAGAGAGGACAATCCACTTTTTTCTGGCTGACCGGGTTTCCACCCATGGGACCCGGCCGGGCTCAGCCCGAAGGAGTTACATGGGTCCGCCCTCCAGTGGGCTCACCACCTGCAGGAGGGATCGTGGGGGTCCGGTGCTATGTGGATTAGGTGGCGGTAGTACCAGAAGTTGTGCTCATAATTCACACAAGGCATCATGGGGGCTAGGAATAAGGTGGATAAACAGCATGTGGATGTTGCTCCCAAATTCTAATAAAGCCTTAATAAAGTTTAAATAGTGCATTAAGTTCCTTCTGTTAAATATGTCAGGGTAAACAGTCAAATACTGTAATACTTGTTCACATTCCAGTGGTATTATAAATGTTAGTGTTGTAGTTGAGACCAGAGTGTAGAAAGACCAAGGGCCTAAGACCAAGTCCAGACCAAGACCACTGTGTAAGTAGGTCCTGGTCTTGACCTCTTGTCTGGTCTTGTCTGGTCTTGTCTTGGTCTTGACAAGGTCTTGATTACAGTGGTTGTCACCAATTGTGTTATGGTAAATGGTAAATGGTAAATGGCACTCACTTATATAGCGCTTTTATTCTCATCTCTTGATGACCAAAGCGCTTTACAGATCCTGCTATTCACCCATTCACACACACATTCACACACTAATGGCGGCATGCTGCCTAACATGGCGCTTCCAGACCCACCAGGAGCAATTGGGGTGAAGTGTCTTGCCCAGGGACACAACGGCAGGATATCTGGGGAGAGCGGGATTCGAACCGCCAACCATGTGGTTATTGGATGACCTGCTCTACCTCCTGAGCCACTGCCGTCCCGTTATGCAGTGTTGCTAACTCTGACTCTTTTGGAATGAGTCTCACTCTTTTTCCCCCTCTGTCTGACACCACAAACCTTATTTCTCACTCCAAAATTAGGAAATTATTGCCAGTATCGTGTTGCCTTTCTTCAAATTTTTACACAATAAGAACTCTCAAGGCAGCATAAGCCATACTGAACTTGCTCTAAAACTTATTCCAACTTTCCAAGAGTAAAGAATTGTATGTGTTGAAAAAATAACTATTTATGGGTATTGTACATGTGCATGTTCATTCCACCCCTAACCCCTGGTATGCCCCGTGCACAATTTCCTCTAAATCTCACTCCATGCTCTTTCTGAAAAGTTGGCAACTTTGTGTTATATGTTTTGAAGACTCAATATTTAAATACTAATTTTAGCAAAATATCTTCTTTTCACACTTTGCATTAACTGTAATAGTTTTACATAAAAGAATATCATCAAAAACTCATGTCACTGCTAACATTTTATAGGACTGCCATTTCCACTTGTGCTGTTTCAATCTCAAACTGGGGCCACGTGTTTAGTCAGAGGCGGGATGTCCCTAAACACAGTGATGCTGAAATCTGTAGGGATGGACACTCACCCTCATCAATGAAACTTCCGCCTGAACAAATCCCCCCACATCTCATTCAGCTCTGGGAGTGATGTTCCAGGTCGCAGACACAACACACAGACTCCAAAATGGCACAATTGTTGTATTAGATCAGTCTGTGCCTTTTTCACCTCCCCCCACAGGCAGTCAATCTCCTCTGACCTCTTGTTCACTCCAGCCGGTAGAAGAGGATCCCAGTGGATCATCCTGAGGAGTTGCAGAGTATCTTTAAGTCGCTGTAGACAAAACAGAGAACTGGAATCTGAAGCTGCTGTCTCTTCGCACAAGGATCCACATGTCTGCAGCAATGTGGCTGAATTACAACAATTCTGCAAAGATGAGTGGGCCAAAATTCCTCCACAGTGCTGTAAAAGATTCATTGCCAGTTATCACAAACGCTTGATTGCAGTTGTTGCTGCTAAGGGTGGCCCAACCAGTTATTAGGTTTAGGGGGCAATCACTTTTTCACACAGGGCCATGTAGCTTTGGATTTTTTTCGCCTTTTTTTTTCGCCTTAATAATAAACACCTTCATTTAAAAACTGCATTTTGCATTTACTTGTGTTATCTTTGTCTAATATTTAAATTTGTTTGATGATCTGAAACATTTGTTTGACAAACATTGAAAAAAATGAGAAATCAGCAAGGGGGCAAACACTTTTTCACACCATTGTATAGGTGGCGCGTTTTGGAGTCCCGTCGGACATTACGTCCGACAGAGGCCCTCAATTTGTTTCCGAACTTTGGTCAACAATGGCCCGCAGCCTGGGTGTCACAATTCACCACACAACCGCGTACAATCCGCAGGCTAATGGTTTATGCGAACGTTTTCATAGATCATTGAAAGTGGCTCTCAGGGCGTCACTGACAGATGCAAATTGGGTAGACAAGCTACCGTGGGTTTTATTGGGATTACGCTCTGTGCCTAAAGAGGACTTAGAAGCCTCCCCGGCTGAGTTCGTTTTTGCACAGCCACTTTGGCTGCCTGGGGAGTTTCTCCCAGATAATCCTGCACCGGACAGCTCCCCATCTCAGCTGTTGCAGCGTAGCATAGAATCAAGCACGCTGCCCGGCCCCGTTCACCACAGTTTTCCGCGCGTTTTTGTGCCTAAAACTTTGAAAAACGCGGAGTTTGTTTTTGTCAGAGATGATGCACATCGCCTCCCACTGCGACCACCTTATGATGGACCGTTCAGAGTGTTGGAAACAGGAGACAAGCATTTTTTGCTAGATTTGGGGGTTAGGAGGGAAAAGGTTGGCATAATCAGACTCAAACCCGCTTTTGTGGTGGCAGACGAGCAAGTGCTGTTGGCGAGGGCCCCTCGGCATGGTAGACCCCCATGGGGAGATTCTCCAGAACACCCGCAGGGACTGACAAAAGGTTTTCACCCCCAGACAGCAGCTCCCCAGCAGGACAGCGCCGCGGAGGCGGTGAATCCTGGTTACAGCAGATACGGGAGAAGACTGAAGCCCAAGCAGCATGGGGACTGATGTGTAATGATTCTATCACGACATGCAGACTGTTATTCTGTTGTTCGATCTAAAATGTTTGGTGGGGGGGGGGTGTAGCCACACATGTGACTTACTTTATGCCTCACATCTTAGATAAGAACAAAGGGCAGAGCTTCCATGGAGATAACAGGAAGCTGTGAAAGTTTAATCCTTGGTATGCAAGAGACGGCCTTGGGGGGATCCTTTGTGTGCCTAGAGACTGTTTCAATGATCCTTTGTGGGCCAAAGACTGTGAGGGAGATGCTAAGGGATTAAAGAGGAAATGCATTGTTACTTGTGTTTTGAATGCAATGTGACTTGTGAACTGTGAGAGTCCTGGATATATAAGGGACGAGTTTTTTCTGTGATGCTCTCTTTTTACTTTGCTCATGTTGAGGGCTGTGTAATAAACTGCCTTGAGATAAAACCTGCCTCGTCATTACACACTCCACAATGCCACTTTTTATGAAAAAAAAAAAACAACACAAAATATGAGATTTTTTTTTTATTAAATGAATAGTTGGTGGATGGGGTGTTGCTGGTGAATCATCATCATCATCATCATAGCAGTCTGTCGCGGGTGACAATGACTGTTTCATTTAGGTCTGATCAGATTCATATGGTGCATATTTAAGGCACATATATGGCATGCTTGTATGGTACGCTCTCTCCCCCCACATGCTTCCAGTAGGCATGTCGGTGCAGACCCTGCAGATCAAACGTCCATAAGAACAATGCCCCAGCAAGGACCTCGGCTAGGAGGTGGGTGCAGGAGGAAGACGGAGGTGGAAGACAATGTCCCAGCAGGAGCCCCGAGGTGGAGAGGAGAACAGAAGCGCCAACAAGTCTCGGGGACTGTGGTTCATGTGTTTACCAAACTTAGGTGGGGTGAAGGTGTGAGATACGTGATGTGGAGGTTTTGTATCTCTGGGATATAAAAGCTGTGAGGAAAGTGGGATCTGTCTCTTTTTCTGCTGAGAACTTTGATGTTAGAAGGTGTGACTTTCAATAAAGCTTTCCTGAGAAAATGCACTCAGTCTCGTTTGTAAGGCATCTTCTACACTGGTGACCTACGACTACCTATGGCCGGTGACGGCGTGATTTCCGCACCGGACTCTTCAGGAGCCAACCGGGTTAACGTGGCTACCACGCTACAGCTGCCTGACTTCTGGCAACATAACCAGCGCTCCTGGTTTACCACTGTGGAGGCGCATTTCCACCTTCGGGGAATCTCAGCGGATGCAACGAGGTTCTACCATGTCGTCGCGAAGCTGGACAGCCTCACAGTGCAACGGGTGGAGAGCCTGACCAACCACCCGCCCCAAGACGACAAGTATAGCGCATTGAAAGATGCCCTCATCCGAGCCTTCACTCCCTCGCTGGAAGAGCGGGCAGAGAAGCTCCTGGCGCTGACAGAGGGAGAAGCAGACAGGCCAGCGGATCTAATGGCGAAGATGATGAGCCTGAGAGGTGAGGACGACGATGGTTTTATCTTCGCTCACCTTTTCCTCAAAACGCTCCCGCCAGCAGTGAGAGTCACCCTGGCCAGCTCGCAGCCACTCGTCAACCGCAACTACCACGAGCTGGGACAGGTGGCGCAACGGCTCGTCGACTCCCATAAACGGCGCGCAGCCACGACGGCAGCAGCAGAGATGACCACCCCCTCGCGAGAAGGAGGGAGACCTGAGGCTGCGGCACCGGATCCACGGACGGCAGCAGCGGCGGAGACCAGGAGAAGCGGAGCTGACAACGCCCTCTGCTTCTACCATCGACGTTTCGCCGAGAGAGCCCGCAGATGCGTCCCACCATGCCGGTACCTGCGCCAGGGAAACGCCAAGACCGGGAGCCGGTAGCAGCCGCGACTCTCGGCACGGAGAATAGGCTGCTTTTCGTGACGGACGCGAATTCTGGGAAAGAATTCCTGGTGGACACGGGCTCCCAGCTGAGTTTTGTCAAGCCTACCTACGCGGACACACTGGCGCCGGCCAGCGGCCCCCTGGTGTTAGCGGCGAACGGCTCCACGATCAAAACCTATGGGAAGAAGACGCTCCTCCTGTCCCTCCACGGGCGCAACTTCGAGTGGACTTTCGTTGTCGCCGCAGTTAATAACAACATGCTAGGTGCTGACTTTTTGTGCTCAAACAGTTTGTTAGTTGACCTTGCTAATAGACGTATTGTAAATGCACTGTCTTTCTACTCTATCTCCTGCACAGCTCGGGTGGCCCTGCCTTCTGCACATTCCAATGTCACAGCTGCGGGTGGTAAGTTTCATGCATTACTCAACCAGTTTCCAGCACTCACGGTCCCTACATTTTCAGCGTCAGTTGCCAAACACGGGGTCGAACATTTCATTAGTACTTCGGGCCCCCCTGTTTTTGCAAAAGCTCGGCGGTTGGACCCAGCTAAACTGGCCATCGCGCGCGAGGAATTTGCCAACTTAGAAAAGCTGGGCATAGTCCGGCGTTCGAACAGCGCCTGGTCGTCACCCCTGCACATGGTACCCAAAGCTGACGGCTCGTGGCGCCCTTGCGGCGATTTCCGCAGATTAAATAATGCTTCAGCCCACGACCGCTATCCGATTCCGCACATCCAGGATTTTTCGGCGCATTTAGCGGGGGCGCGCATCTTTTCCAAAATAGATTTGGTGCGTGGTTATCACCAAGTTCCAGTCCGTGCGCAGGATATACCCAAAACGGCAGTTATAACCCCTTTCGGGCTTTTCGAGTTTTTGCGCATGCCTTTCGGCCTCAAGGGCGCCGCGCAGACGTTCCAACGCATGATGGATGCAGTGCTGCGCGACCTCCCTTTCGTGTTCGCTTATTTGGATGATATTTTGGTAGCCAGCGCGTCCGAAGCCGAGCACGAAAGCCATCTCACAGCCGTTTTTCAGAGGCTCACAGACCACGGGCTAATCATTAACCCAGCGAAGTGCCAATTCGGGGTAGCGAAAATCGATTTTTTGGGACACCGCGTGTCGCCAGAAGGCGCGGTCCCGCTGCCGGATAAAGTGCACGCGATAACGGATTTTCCCCAACCGCAGACGGTTAAGGCGCTGCAAGAATTTTTGGGGATGGTCAATTTTTATAACCGTTTCCTCCCAAACGCGGCACGGCTCATGCACCCATTGTACACGGCATTAAAGAAGCAAAAACCTGCATCTAAGGTCGAGTGGTCCCCGGATCGAGAGCGCGCTTTTTCACAAGTCAAATCAGCCCTCGCGAACGCTGCGTTATTGGCACATCTGGTGCCGGCAGCTCGCATGGCGCTAACCACAGACGCCTCCGACGTGGCAGTGGGAGCGGTTGTTGAGCAACTGGTGGCAGGATGCTGGCAACCACTTGCGTTTTTCAGCAAAACATTGCGCGATAGCGAGCGTAAATACAACGCGTTTGACAGGGAGCTTTTGGCCCTACATTTGGCCATCCGCCACTTCCAGTTCTGGTTGGAAGGGCGCCGTTTTACCGCATTCGTGGACCATAAACCCTTAACTTTTGCAATGGCTAAGGTTTCAGAGCCTTGGTCGGGCCGACAACAGAGGCAGCTGGCTGCAATTTCGGAGTTTACCACTGACATTCAACACGTAGCGGGTAAACACAATGTAGTGGCAGATTGCCTCTCGCGTGCAGTGGCAGCGACAAGCCCCCAGGGGGCAGATTCGGTGGCGGCAGACCTAGGCCAGGCTTGCGGCACGGAAGCGCTCACAGCTCCGGTCTGCGTCGGGTTGGATTATGCAGCCTTGGCCGCTGAACAGGTTGGCGACGCGGACGTGCGCGCGCTCCAGTCTGGGCCAACAGGGCTAAGGCTGGAGCACAGGGTGCTTCATAGGGGCATGCCCTCCCTAATCTGCGATACCTCCACGGGGCGTCCCCGTCCCATAGTCCCGGCTGCGTGGCGTCGCCGTGTTTTTGACTTAATACATTCACTGGCACACCCGGGCGTCCGCGCGTCTATCAAAATGGTAGGAGAGAAGTTTGTTTGGCCGGGGCTGCGTAAACAAGTCAAAGAGTGGGCTGCAGCCTGCGCTGCGTGTCAAAGAGCAAAGGTACACAAACACACACGAGCCCCTCTAGAACCTTTTCACATCCCAGCCAAACGTTTTGATCATGTGCATATCGACTTAGTAGGACCTCTTCCGCTGTCCCAGGGTTTCACACACCTTTTAACCATGGTAGACCGCACCACGCGCTGGCCAGAGGCGGTTCCTCTGGCGGCAACCACAGCAGCAGACGTTGCGCGTGCCTTTTTAACAGCCTGGGTAGCACGTTTTGGTATCCCGTCAGACATAACGTCCGACAGGGGACCCCAGTTTGTTTCTGAGCTCTGGTCGTCCATGGCACTCAGCCTGGGGGTGAAAATTCATCGCACGACCGCGTATAACCCCCAGGCCAATGGTTTGTGCGAGCGCTTCCATCGGTCATTGAAAGCAGCCCTCAGAGCGGCTCTCACGGACACAAATTGGGTTGATAAACTCCCATGGGTTTTATTAGGGTTGCGTTCAGCACCTAAAGAGGATTTGCAAGCCTCTCCGGCCGAACTCGTTTTCGACCAACCCCTCCGGTTACCGGGAGATTTCCTCCCTGAAAACCCCGCTCCGGAGCACCTCCCCGCCCAGCTGCTGCAGAGCGAAGCGGGGTCACACACCCTCCCCGGTCCCGTTCATCACAGTTTTCCACGTGTTTTTGTGCCCAAAGCCTTAAAAAATGCAGAGTTTGTCTTCGTTAGACACGACGCACAGAGGTTAGGTTTAAGGCCACCTTACGATGGACCGTTCAGAGTGTTAGAAACCGGGGAAAAGCATTTTTTGCTCGATTTGGGAGACAGGAGGGACTTAGTCTGCATTAACAGACTCAAACCTTTTGCTTGGAAAACAAGATGGCGCCCACAGCGGCCGCCATGGTGTATCGCTGCCCTTTAATTTTTATAATTTGTCTGTTTTTGTTCACTGATTGTGCATCTGCCGGTTCATACACCCGTGAAGAACTACTAAATATCAGGACTCTCACCCCCATGGACCTTCTTCCAGTTTTTTTAGCTCCTGCCGTTGATCTGATCCATTGTTTGGCCAAAAAAGCAAGACGGCGGAAAAGAGGGAAGAGAGGAGGGATTCTCGCACGGCTACGAAAAAGAGGCTCGCGAACAGCCTTGCCTGGCATATTTCTATCCAATGCCAATTCTCTCCTGAACAAGGCAGAAGAATTAAGACTGCTGATGCGTTTCAAGGACCTCGCTTCCTCGTCTGTCATCTGCTTCTCTGAGACCTGGCTTAATGAGAACATTCCAGATAGTGCGATCAGCCTCGAGGGTTTCCAGCTGATTCGTGCTGACCGCGTCACAGAGCTGTCCGGTAAGTCTATCGGAGGAGGAGTGTGCTTCTATATTAACAACAGCTGGTGCTCTGATGTAACGGTGATTTCCAAACACTGTTCTCCCGCCCTGGAATTTCTTTTCATTAACTGCAAGCCATTTTATTCCCCGCGGGAGTTTGCCTCATTCATTCTCGTCGCTGTGTACGCCCCTCCTGACGTGGACACGCGCGAAGCTCAGCGCGTGCTCGCAGATCACATCCAACTTACGGAGCGGAACTTTCCAGACTCCCTGGTTATCGTGGTGGGCAATTTTAACCAGAGCAATCTGAGTCACGAGCTCCCCCGCTACAAACAGTGTATTAAATGTCCAACCAGAGGAAATAACACGCTAGATCACTGTTATACTTCAGTAAAGGACGCATATCGCGCTGTTCCCCGCGCAGCGCTGGGACTATCTGATCACGTGATGGTTCACCTCATCCCCACATACAGACAGAGACTGAAACTCACTAAACCTGTTGTGACCACCACAAATAAATTGACCAGTGAAGCTGGAGAGAAACTGAACACATGCATGGAAATAACTGACTGGGGCATGTTTAAAAGAGCCACACATGATCTTAATGAGTACACATACACTGTGAACTCATATATCAACTTCTGTGAAGAGCACATTCTCCCATCGCGCACCAGGATAAGATATTCTAATGACAAGCCTTGGTTCACAGCTAAGCTCAGACGGATCAGGAAGGAGAAGGAAGCAGCGTTGAAAAGTGGAGACAGAGACTGCTACAGGGAGGTCAAATATCGGTTTAACAGAGAGCTGAGGAGAGCTAAATTTGTATATTCTGAGAGACTCCAGCAGCAGTTCACTGCTAATGACTCGGCTTCTGTGTGGAGAGGACTGAGGCAAATCACCAACTATCGGCCTCAGGCTTCTAAAGGTCAGGATGACAAAGCCCTTTGTCAAAGACTGTCCCAACACTATGCCCGTTTTGACACCTCGTCAGCTGTGTCCAACTCACCCACTCCACCCAGCTCCTCTGCCTCCTCAGCCCCTAATTCATCAAGAGCGGTCCCCCCCCTCCTCCTCCTCCTCCTCCCCCCCTCCCCTTGTCATCAGTGAGCAGGACGTGCACAGATAGTTCTCCAGACTGAACCCGCGCAAGGCCCCCGGGCCGGACGGTGTGTCTCCCTCCACCCTGAGACACTGTGCGAAAGAGCTGGCTCCTGTCTTCACAGACATTTTTAACACCTCCCTTAAGCAATGTCACGTGCCGACCTGCCTCAAATCCTCCACCATCATCCCTGTCCCCAAGAAGCCACGGATTACTGGACTTAACGACTACAGACCTGTAGCGCTCACCTCTGTAGTCATGAAGTCCTTTGAGCGCCTGGTCCTGTCTCACCTCAAGTCCATCACCACACCCCTCCTAGACCCGCTGCAGTTTGCCTACCGTGCTAACAGGTCTGTGGACGACGCAGTCAACCTGGCCCTCCACTCCATCCTGCAGCACCTAGACTCCCCGGGAACCTACGCCAGGATTCTGTTTGTGGACTTCAGCTCCGCATTCAACACCATCCGCCCCGATCTGCTCCAGGACAAGCTGTCCCTGCTCAACGTGCCTGACTCCCTCTGCAGGTGGATCACCGACTTCCTGACGGACCGGAGACAGCATGTGCGGCTGGGGAAGTCTGTCTCAGACTCTGTTAGCATCAGCATTGGATCACCCCAGGGCTGTGTACTTTCCCCCCTACTCTTCTCCCTTTATACCAACTCCTGCACCTCCTCCCACCAGTCTGTTAAGCTGATTAAGTTTGCGGACGACACCACCCTCATCGGACTCATCTCCAACGGTGACGAGTCCGCCTACAGGGAAGAGGTGGCCCAGCTGGTGTCCTGGTGCAGCCACAACAACCTGCAGCTGAACGCTCTGAAGACAGCGGAGATGATTGTGGACTTCAGGAAAGTCACATCCCCCCTGCCCCCCCTCACCATCACAGGCTCTCCCATCACCTTTGCAGATTCCTTCCGCTTCTTGGGCACCACCATCACCCGAGACCTCAAATGGGAGCCAACCATCAGCTCCCTCATCAAAAAGGCCCAGCAGAGGATGTTCTTTCTGCGGCAGCTGAGGAAGCTCAAGCTACCCACCAAGATGTTAGTGCAGTTCTACACGGCCATCATCGAGTCCATCCTCACCTCCTCCATAACTGTGTGGTACGCAGGAGCCACTGCCATGGACAGACTAAGGCTGCAGCGCGTCGTGCGCACTGCTGAGAAGGTGATCGGCTGCAAGCTCCCATCTCTCCAGGACGTGTACATCTCCAGGACCCGGAGGCGTGCTGGCCGGATCATAGCCGATCCTTCACATCCTGGTCACGTGCTGTTTGCCCCCCTCCCCTCAGGTAGAAGGCTTTGGTCCATTCGGACTAAAACCTCCCGGCACATGAACAGCTTTTTCCCCTCTGCCATCAGACTGCTGAACACTAAGTGACTTTTGACTCTCGTGCACTATGTACAGCAGCTCAACCAGACTCATGTCACTCATCACTGTTTTTCTGTTGCATTATTGACTGCACTATGTGGTACTTCACATTATCTGCTACATGCTAATTTTTTAAAAAACTGCCTTGACTAGTACTACTCATTATTACTAGTATTATTATTATTATTACTTATTATTACTTATTTTTCTACACTTATTGCACGTTTCTAGTCCTTTAGTTTTTTAGTTTATCCCTTTTTCTCATTATGTTTTTAATGTTGCAGCATGGCACCGAGACAAATTCCTAGTTTGTGTATCACATGAACAATGGCAATAAACCTGATTCTGATTCTGAAACCTACTTTTGTGTTAGCTGACGACCCAGTCCAGTTGGCCAGTGCCCCCCGCCGTGGCAGACCACCCGGGAGGCGCTCTGCTAAGCTTTCACGACGATGTGTTAATGATTCTACTTCACAGATGCAGCAGACAGCCACAGGCAGAGCGAGACCTGCTCACAGCAGATATGGCAGAGAGCTGAAGCCCAAGCAGTGGGATATGTGATCTGTTGTGACATAACGTTCGGCTCAGGAGACGCACACACACAGGCTCAGAGTAGTTCAAACTGTTTATTAACAACAGGGATGTTTGGGTGCGTGTCTGCAGAATGTTAATGTGTTGGTGGTGGCGTCTGCTTCGGACCCAGAGGCAGGAGACCGTTCAGCCGGCAACCCTATGGGAGAAATCAGACACAGGGTGATGAGCACACACCAACACAGGAGGAGAATAGGCGAGGGAGAGAAGCTTACTTGTTGGGACAGATGACTGGCGCTTCAAGGATGGAAGCCCGGGAGACAGCCACCTGCAGGGCTCGGTGCAGCAGCGAGGAGAGACGAGGGACGGGATTGTCCGCCGCCGAGGAATCCACCTGTGCACAGGGGAGCAGACTGGAGAGATGAGGTAAGCGATTTTTTTCCCAGTGACGAGGATGCTGAAGAGAATGTGGTAGAAGCCCATGGAAGGGAAATGAAGTCTACGGCTTCAGGCCGAAGCTCAGGGCGAGGCGGCTTTTATCCCTCGCCGCTGACGAGTAGCAGGTGCGTGAGCAGGTGGCACCGCTGATGAATGGCGCGGCGTGACAGTACTCCCCCCTCTAGCAGCGCCTCCTGGCGATGGCTTATCCGGGTGCGCTCGGTGGAAGTCCGCGATGAGCGATGGGTCCAACACAAACGACGTGGGCACCCACTGTCGATGCTCGGGCCCATAGCCCTCCCAGTCCACCAAGTATTGCAACCCACGACCCCGGCGCCGGGAGTCCAGGATGGAGGAGGCGGACCAGGCCGGATGGCCACCAATCATCCGGGGCGCGGGTTGCGCTGCAGGAGGAGGGCAAAGGGGGTCAGAGACTGCCAGTTTCACCTTCGACACATGGAAAGTAGGATGAATGCGGAGGGAGGGGGGAGTAGCCACGCGCACAGCCACCGGGTTGATGATCCGGGTGATGGGATAGGGACCCATGAAGCGCTGTGCCAGCTTTCTCCTCTCGCCTTTTAGAGTGACGTCCTGGGTGGAAATGTAAACAAGCTGCCCAACTCTGTACGCCGGGGCAGGTCTTCTACGCCGGTCCGCCACAGTCCTGTTGCGCTCCACTGTGCGTAATAGCGCATGGCGCGCGGCAGCCCAGGTGGAGCGGAACTGCCTGAGATGGGCCCTAACTGACGGGACAGTTACTTCACTCTCCTGCTCCGGAAACAGCGGGGGGTCGTAACCCAGGGACGCTTTGAAGGGGGACATCCCTGTAGCAGAAGAGCGAGCGGTGTTGTGGGCATATTCAACCCAGGCAAGATGGTTGCTCCAGGACGTGGGTTTGGATCTGGACACACAGCGGAGCGCAGCCTCCAGCTCCTGGTTGGTCCTCTCACACTGCCCGTTGGATTGGGGGTGATGGCTGGAGGAGAGGCTCACCTTGGCTCCGATGGCGTTGCAGAAAGACCTCCAAACCTCAGATGAAAACTGGGGGCCCCGGTCCGAGACCACGTCCACCGGAATCCCATGCAGCCTGACCACGTGTTGGACGAGGAGGTCCGCCGTCTCCAGGGCAGTAGGGAGGCCTCGCAGGGGGACGAAGTGCACGGCCTTGGAGAAGCGGTCCACGATGGTCAGGATGGTGTCATAGGAGTTGGAGACAGGGAGTCCGGTGACGAAATCCAGCGCGATGTGCGACCAGGGCCTGCCAGGGACGGGCAGGGGCTGGAGCAGACCCACTGGAGGGGCATTTCCCGACTTGCAGGTGGCACAGATTGGGCAAGCCCGGGCGTAGCGGGCTGCATCCCTCCGCAGGCCTGGCCACCAAAAGGACCGTTGGAGGAGATCTATCATCCGGGAGGTGCCAGGGTGACAGGTGAGCTTGGAGGTGTGGAGCCAGTGGATGACCTCTCCTCGGACCGCGGATGGCACGAACAGCCTCCCCTCCGGTCCGCCGCCAGGGTCAGGTTCCACCTCCTGTGCCTTCCGGATCTTGCTCTCGATGTCCCACAAGATGGCTCCCACGACGCACGACCTGGGCAGGATGGAGTGGGGCGCCTCCTCCGACTCCACGGGGGCGAACTGCCTGGAGAGGGCGTCAGGCAGGACGTTCCTAGAGCCAGGCCTGAAGGTGATGGAAAATTGGAACCTGGCGAAGAACAGGGACCAGTGCGCCTGGCGGGCGTTCAGGCGCTTGGCAGATCGTAAGTATTCCAAGTTCTTGTGGTCCGTGAGGACCACAAATGGCAGGTTCGCCCCCTCTAACCAGTGGCGCCACTCCTGCAGGGCGAGCTTGATGGCCAAGAGCTCTCTGTCCCCCACATCGTAGTTTCTCTCCGCCGGGGACAAGCGCTGGGAGAAGAAGGCGCACGGTCGTTTGGCGCCATCGTCCGGTGACCGCTGGGACAGCACTGCTCCCACTCCCGTGTCCGAAGCGTCTACCTCTACGATGCACTGCAGCGCGGGGTCGACCTGGCGAAGGACCCGGGAGGAGGAGAATTCCGCCTTCAGCGCCTCAAAGGCGGCAGCGACCTCTTCGGTCCACCGGAACGGGACCTTCGGGGACGTGAGGCGGGTCAGTGGTCCAACGATGGCACTGAAGTTGGGGACAAAGCAGCGGTAGAAATTGGCGAAGCCAACAAATTGCTGCACCTGTTTCCGGGATGCAGGTGTGGGCCATTCCACCACCGCCTTTACCTTCTCTGGGTCGGGGAGCACCTTATCGTGGGCGATGATGAACCCCAGGAAGGACGTACTCCTGGCGTAAAATTCACACTTTTCTGCCTTTACGTACAGACGATTCTCCAGCAGCCTTTGGAGGACCCGCCTCACGTGGACCTGGTGCTCATCCCTGGACTTGGAGAAGATGAGAATATCGTCCAGGTAGACGAACACGAAAAGGCCAATGAAGTCCCGGAGGACGTCATTAATGAGGCGCTGGAAGACTGCAGGAGCGTTGGTCAACCCGAACGGCATCACCAGGTATTCAAAGTGGCCGTTCGGGGTACGGAAGGCCGTTTTCCACTCATCTCCCTCCCGGATCCGGACGAGGTGGTAAGCGCTGCGTAGGTCCAGCTTGGTGAACCAGGTCGCCCCCTGGAGGGAGTGGAAAGCAGTGTCCATGAGAGGCAGGGTGTAACGGTCCTTCTCCGTGATATTATTGAGGGCCCGGTAGTCGATACAAGGGCGGAGGGACCCATCCTTCTTTCCCACGAAGAAGAACCCTGCCCCCACGGGTGACGATGATGGGCGGATAATCCCAGCACTTAATGACTCCTTCAGGTAGGCGTTCATCGTCTCCTTCTCCGGCGCAGACAGGCTGTAAAGGCGACCAGAAGGTAAGGGAGCCCCCTGGCGGAGGTTGATGGCGCAGTCATAGGGCCGATGAGGGGGGAGAGACATAGCTTTCGCTTTGCTGAACACCATACCCAGGTCGTGAAATTCTGGGGGCACCAGAGACAGGTCCGGGGGTGCAGCGTCCGTCGCAGGGGGAGGAGCGGACGGAGAGCAGGCAGCGGACTGAAGGCAGGTGCCCATACAGAACGTACTCCATGCCGATATCCCAGCTGATTTCCAATCCAGGACTGGATTGTGAAGGCGGAGCCAGGGATACCCCAGGATGACGGGCGACACAGAGTTGGGAAGGACGTAAAAGGTCATCTCCTCCCGGTGGTTTCCCGAGATGATGACCGGTAGGGGGACAGTTTGATGTGTCACTCTCCCAAGGGTGGCACGGGAGAGGTGGACTAGGGAGATGGGAGTGTTGAGTGCCTGGCAGCGGATGCCCAATCGGGTTGCCAGGCTTTGTGAAATGAAGCTGCCTTCTGCGCCCGAATCCACCAGTGCGTGGGTGAGGTGACCAGTGAGGTTATGGCAGAAACGGATGGGCAGCTTCAATTGAGTGAGTGATCCTAACCGATTGACGTCCGCGAGGCTTCCAACAGTGACTCGCGGACCCCACCGACTGGCTTTCCGTGGACAACGCTCCACGGTGTGTTGGTCGCCTCCGCAATACATGCAGAGGCCCAACTCACGGCGGCGTTGTTTCTCCACAGGGGAAAGTTTAGTCCAGCCCGTCACCATCGGCTCCGACTCCTCGGGGCGCGATGCTGGCGGGGCCGCCAGGGGGCGAGCTTGGAACAGGTGCGGCGAGGCTCCACAAGGGCGAGAAGAAGAAGACCTCCGCCCCGAGGAGCGCTCGCGCAGCCTGTTATCCAAACTTACTGCTAAGGACGTCAGCTCCGCTAGCGTCCCAGGGATATCCCGACCAGCCAGTTCATCCCTCAGATCACTATTGAGGCTGCGGAGGAACAGGCCACAGAGGGAGCGTTCCTCCCAGCCCAATTCCTCCACCGCTACCCGGAAGTCGACCGAGTGGTCCGCTGCCGACCGGCTTCCCTGCTGGAGAGCGAGAAGCCGGTCGACCTGGACCGTTTCGGTTTGAGAATGGTCAAAGACCTCCAGAAAGCGCCTCACGAATTGGTCATAGGTGAGGGTGGCATAACTGGGCCTCGCCATTACGGCGTAGGTCCAAGTTAACGCACGCCCCTCCAGAAGATTCCCTATGTAACCAATTCGACTGTGATCCGAGGGAAAATCTCCGGGCACACGGTGGAACACGGACTCACACTGCATAATGAACCCCCGCGCTCCGCCGAGCTTACCGCTAAAGCGGGCGGGGGTCGGAATCGGTGTGAGCCGAACCGGTGCCACTGGAGCCGGCTGGACGGCCGCTGGAACAGCAGGAGCCGCGCCACCCTGGCGAGTCGGGAGGAACGGCTGTTGGGGGTCCAAGCGGTTCAATCGGTTAGTTAATTCTAATAATTGATTAAGAACCACCTGTTGCTGATAAACAATCTGATCCACCCGAGCCTCGAGGATGGTAAACCGGTGTGCGAGCCCGCTGTCTGCCGAGCCGCTCTGCTGAAGCCGTACTGACATAACGTTCGGCTCAGGAGACGCACACACACAGGCTCAGAGTAGTTCAAACTGTTTATTAACAACAGGGATGTTTGGGTGCGTGTCTGCGGAATGTTAATGTGTTGGTGGTGGCGTCTGCTTCGGACCCAGAGGCAGGAGACCGTTCAGCCGGCAACCCTATGGGAGAAATCAGACACAGGGTGATGAGCACACACCAACACAGGAGGAGAATAGGCGAGGGAGAGAAGCTTACTTGTTGGGACAGATGACTGGCGCTTCAAGGATGGAAGCCCGGGAGACAGCCACCTGCAGGGCTCGGTGCAGCAGCGAGGAGAGACGAGGGACGGGATTGTCCGCCGCCGAGGAATCCACCTGTGCACAGGGGAGCAGACTGGAGAGATGAGGTAAGCGATTTTCTTACCGGTGACGAGGATGCTGAAGAGAATGTGGTAGAAGCCCATGGAAGGGAAATGAAGTCTACGGCTTCAGGCCGAAGCTCAGGGCGAGGCGGCTTTTATCCCTCGCCGCTGACGAGTAGCAGGTGCGTGAGCAGGTGGCGCCGCTGATGAATGGCGTGGCGTGACATGTTGTGCCAAGTTTTTTTTTTCTCTCTCTTGTTCTGTGTGGGGTGTCATGATTCTATGCATTTGAAATGTAACTTGTCCTTATTTGAACGTTTGGGGGGGGTTATATGGTGCATATTTAAGGCACATATATGGCATGCTTGTATGGTACGCTCTCTCCCCCCACATGCTTCCAGTAGGCATGTCGGTGCAGACCCTGCAGATCAAACGTCCATAAGAACAATGCCCCAGCAGGGACCTCGGCTAGGAGGTGGGTGCAGGAGGAAGACGGAGGTGGAAGACAATGTCCCAGCAGGAGCCCCGAGGTGGAGAGGAGAACAGAAGCGCCAACAAGTCTCGGGGACTGTGGTTCATGTGTTTACCAAACTTAGGTGGGGTGAAGGTGTGAGATACGTGATGTGGAGGTTTTGTATCTCTGGGATATAAAAGCTGTGAGGAAAGTGGGATCTGTCTCTTTTTCTGCTGAGAACTTTGATGTTAGAAGATGTGACTTTCAATGAAGCTTTCCTGAGAAAATACACTCAGTCTCGTTTGTAAGTCATCTTCTACGAGTTTTTTCTGTGATGCTCTCTTTTTACTTTGCTCATGTTGAGGGCTGTGTAATAAACTGCCTTGAGATAAAACCTGCCTCGTCATTACACACTCCACAATGCCACTTTTTATGAAAAAAAACCCAACACAAAATATGAGATTTTTTTTTTATTAAATGAATAGTTGGTGGATGGGGTGTTGCTGGTGAATCATCATCATCATCATCATAGCAGTCTGTCGCGGGTGACAATGACTGTTTCATTTAGGTCTGATCAGATTCCTCTACGCAGCTCTGTCCCCCGCCCTCTGCTGCCAGGAACTCCCGACCCAGCAAACCCGGGCAACGTCCGAGCCGGTATGAGTTGCTTTCTGACTGACCATTTCATGAAACTGCTTTCAAAGTATGTGAGTATCGCTAGCTTTTGCTGGACTAGCAACACATTCTTGGCAGATAGAGGTATTATCAGTAGCAAGAACAGGCCAAGACAAACTGACTCCAGTATCTGTTGCAGTGACTGACCAGATGATAGGTTTGTTTATCTCTGCTCTTTGTGTAGTGCATGTCATGATGCACCGACTGGCAAAAGTCCACCACAGACCTTGCGACAGATGTGTTTATCTGCCAGGATGTCCAGTCTCACCCCGTGTAACTGGGAGTGGTCCACCACAGACCTGTGACAGATATTGTTTTTAGTTCTGCCAGGATGCCCATTTTCACCCTCCACGCCCTCGGAAGGGCGGGGTTGCCGGTTGAGTCGCCGACGGCCCGACCCATGAGACAGGTAGTACTGGTTTTCATGGTTATCCGGTAGCAAGCAAACCATTGCCTGACCTGACCTGATGCTGCTGGTGAACTGTCTTGGACGTGTCAAAAACTAGCAGCAACACCGATTTCAATGCATTAGTATTTTTTTTTTATGTAGGGTCACAATTACAACTTTGCACCCTTTGGGAATGTGGTGTAAGAAAACCACAAGTTTGGTTGGTGTCGGCGTGGTGACACAGCCGCTTGGTGACATCATCACACCGAACACATATAATGTAAGGGACGGCCATTTTAGCTCTCTCTGTTGCAGCGCTCTGCCTCCTGACAACAGACCTGTACCACACTACTGTACTTTTTGTAATAAAGTTCGTCTGTCGGTCCTTCCAGTTTTCCAAACATAACAAATGGCGACAAGAAGAAAAAAGGGTCTTCCGGAGGAAAATACGGCATTTTTCCTGAAGACAGACGTGTGATGTTGTGTTTTATTATGAAGTGCGGTGTAGTGGCGGCCACTTCCTCTTCCGCCACTGCACCACCCTATAAATACCAGTGGGCATCTTTATCCGGCCTCTTTGCTGATGCCCCTGCCTGGTGGCTGTATTGTGTGTGATCACCCCTTTAATAAAGCAAAGTTCAACTGTGTACCTGGCCTTGTCATGACAGAGGTAATTCCGACATAACAAGACATGCATCTGGAAGCGTGTTCGAAGCCACTAAAACTGTTCCTCGAGACCTCAGGTTTGCCACCCATCCCATGGCCATGTTGGAGTGAGGAATTTCAGTCAGTTGTGTCGGCTATGGGCCTGGCTAACGCTAGCAAGCATTGTTTGTGGGCTATGGTGAATTATTGCTTTGGCCCCGAGGGGCAGCGTGTGTTGGAAGCACTGGGTCCTGCGGGTCCTGGGGCATTTCACTGCCAGGAAATGCCCCAGGTCCTGGGTCCTGGGGCATTTCACTGCCCCATGGGACGTGATGGCCCAGAGGTTCATGTTCTAACAGCACAGACAGCAAGAGGACGAGTTGCTCTTACAGTATGCAAATGCCCTTCGCTGTTTGGCTTGCACGTGCGAGTTCGGACACGTGGAGGACAAATTGATAATGTCACAGTTGAAGTGGTTTGCTGTGAATACGGTGATATGGGTCACGCTGGAGGAGGGGCCGGACAACCAGACAGTGGCAGACACGGTGAAGGAGTTGCAGGAGACACTGTTGGAGATGGTGCATGACCTATCAGAGATGGAGGCGATGGAATTGGCATTCCAGCTGGAGATGACAGCTCAAGTGGCACAGCGGCTGGCGGGACCACTCCCGTGTTCCCCGCAGCTAGCTCCGCTGGTGCAGACGGTTGCCCCAGTTGCTGAGCCTGCCGACTCCACACCATTTCAGGAGGGCCCCGAGGTAGACACCGTGGGACAGCAGGGCACCACAGAGCAACAACCCAGTGACAAACTTCCCTTAGAAGATGAGCTAACCCATGACAAGCTAGCTGAAGAGCATAGCACAGAGAGCGAACACAGCACGGAGAGAGAGCAGTGACTGGACTTGCCTCAGATCCTCGCCCAGCATAAGCCTCAGGGAGCCACTGCAGAGCTGCAGGAAAGGGAGCCGGCGTTTATCAGGATCCCCTGGACACGTCAACCCGGCACAGGTTCTACCAACAGCAACAGCAGCATATCGCCACAACCAGACTTCCCAGGAGAGGGGGAGAAGAAACCGGACTGCTTCCAAATCCACGCCTGGCACCAGGCTCCAGGAGCCGCCGCTGAGCAAACTCAAACATTTTCTTAAAAGGGGAGGACCTGTAATTAATCGAGGAATTTAAGTACTTCTGCGTAATTTTAGATTCCTGATAAACCTTTAAAAACACATTTTAAAAAATCTCAAACATAATCAAATTCAATCTGAAAACTTTTAAAGAAATTAGACCATCGCTGACAGTTAATGTGGCCAAAATGTTGCAATGATCTTCTGATACATCAATTACTGTTTTACCAACTGGTCACTCACTGGTATAACAATAATCAAACCCACTGAATCTTTATACAAAAAAAAAAATGTTTGATAAGAAAGATCCCACATATCATTGCTGTCACATATACAAGAAATATAATTTTCTTTGTTTTGAAAATCATAAAACTCTCAAATTTGCCTGTTCAATTTATTAGATATTAAATGGCTATATAGTCAATTCAGTTCAATTCAATTAAATTCAATTCATCTTTATTTATATAGTGCCATTTCACAACAACAGTCATCTCATAGCACTTTCAACTGTAGGGGAAACCCCCACAATTGCGGAAAGACCCCAGCAATCAGATCATCCCCTGTGAGCAAGCACTTGGCGACAGTGGAAAGGAAAAACTTCCTTTTAATAGGAAGAAACCTCCAGCAGAACCAGACTCAGGAAGGGGCAGTCATCTGCTGCAACTGGCTGGGGGGTGAGGGAATAGAGAAGAAGAAGAAAAGAACAGACATGTAGAGAGCAAACAGCACAACGGGGACTCAATCTATGGGAGAGAACAAACAGATATTATTGACCAGCAAAAATATTTCATTGAGAGTGAAGAAAGGCATGAAGCCCAGTGCATTATTGGAGGTCCCCCGGCTGTCTAAACCTATTAGCAGCATAACTAAGGGAGGGTTCAGGGTCACCTGATCCCACCCTAATTATAGGCTATATCAAAAAGGAAGGTTTTAAGCCTTTTCTTAAAAACAGAGATTGAGTCTGACTCCCGAATCCAGATTGGCAGCTGGTTCCAAAGGAGAGGAGCCTGATAACTGAAGGCTCTGCCTCCCATTGTACTTTTGGAGATTCTAGGGATTACAAGTAATCCTGCATTTTGGGAGCATAGTGCTCTGTTAGCATGATAGGGTAGTATCAGATCTTTTAAATAAAAAGGGGCCTGATTATTTACAGCTTTGTAAGTGAGAAGAACAATTTTAAACTTAATTCTAAATTCTATGGGAAGCCAATGAAGGGAAGCGAGAACCGGAGAGATGTGATCTCTCTTTCTTGTACCTGTTAAAACTCTTGCTGCAGCATTTTGGATCAGCTGAAGACTTTATAAAGAAGTTTTAGGACAGCCTAATAATAAAGAGTTACAATAATCTAATCTAGAAGCATGGATTAGTTTCTCAGCATTACTCTGAGACAAGATGCTCCTAATCTTGGCAATTTACGCAAATGATAGAAGGCAGTCTTAGAAACAAGTCTAATATGTGAATTAAAGAATAGATCTTGATCAAAAATAACTCCAAGGTTCCTCACAGAACTATTAAGAGAAAGCGTAACTGCATCCAAACAAAGAATTTGAATTGGAAAGGTATTTCCAAGGTTTTTTTGGACCAACTAGAATGACTTCAGTCTTATCTGAATTTAATAGCAAGAAATTACAAGTCATCCAAGCTTTGATGTGTGGCGTCCTAAAAATGACGTGGGCTACATTGACAATTGGAGCTCTTTTTGGGGAAAACCTGGTCTTATGAGACGAGACAGCATTCATTCCACTTTGGATGGTGCTTCTCATTTATCTAACAATATGGCATCTTTTTTATCCAAATTTCCAAAACCATGACTACTCAGAGTTGGGACCAGGAAGCAGAGCCGCAGTCTTACACGCCTCTCTGCAGCTCCTCTTCATCCGCCACCCCTCAGCTTAGCCCCTGACTTCCCCATCAGAGAATCGTTGTCTGCTCCCTCCAAAGTAAATAAAAATATAATGTATAAGCATCCCAAAGTGATAAAGCAAAATATTGGTAAAACTCAAATTAAACATAAAGCCTCTAAATTGAATGATTTGGCCTCTGTTCCTCCTCATAATTTAAAAATTAAATGTGGTTTATTAAATATTAGGTCTCTAACTCCCAAGTCTCTGTTAGTCCATGATTTGTTAATTGATCATCAGATTGATTTAATTTCCCTTACAGAGACTTGGTTAGGGCAAGAGGATTATGTTGGTTTAAATGAATCAACTCCCTCTGGTTATTTAAACTGTCAAAATCCCAGAAGTTCTGGTCGTGGAGGAGGAGTAGCAACAATTTACCATTCCAAATTACTAGTTAATGTAAAGCAAAAAACACGTTATAATTCCTTTGAGGGCCTGGTCCTCAGTATTGGGCATTTTAGCAATTTTAGGTTAAACTCAATTTTATTTGCTATAGTTTATCGTCCCCCATCAACCTACTCAGAATTTTTATCCGAATTTGCTGATTTCTTAGCTGATTTAGTGCTGAAATCTGATAGAATAATTATAGTAGGGGACTTTAATATACATGTGGATGTAGATAGTGACTGCCTTAATGTGGCATTCAATTCAATATTAGACTCAATTGGGTTTTCTCAGAAAGTAGGAAATTCTACTCATTATCTCCACCATACATTGGACCTTGTTTTGACATATGGCATAGAAATAGAAAATCTTGTAGTGTCTCCTCATAACCCTGTACTGTCAGACCATTGTCTGTTAACCTTTGATTTTACTATTTCTGACTATTTGGCTCCTAAAGAAAAATATTATTACAGTAGATGCCTCTCAGTTGATGTTGTTTCCAAATTTATGCAGATTGTGTCCTCTATGCCATGTGTCAACACAACGGAAATAAGCTATAGATAGCTTGCTCCTTCTGTAATTGATAACATGGTGGATAGTGTTTCAGCTTCTCTGCATCAGACTCTAGACTTGGTGGCCCCCTTAAAAAAGAAAAAGTCTAATCAGAGATTTCTAACTCCTTGGTTCAACACAGAAACTCGTAGCTTAAAACAGAAGACTCGTCAATTAGAAAGAAAATGGCGCTCTACAAATTTAGATGAAATCTATTTAGCTTGGAGAAATCATCTTTTAATTTATAAAAAATCTCTTAGAAAAGCTAGAACGAGTTATTACTCTGCATTAATAGAAGAGAACAAGAATAATCCCAGGTTTCTTTTCAGTACTGTAGCCAGGTTGACAAAGAGTCAGGACTCTGTCAATCCTAGCATCCCCTTAGAGCTTACTAGTCAGGACTTTATGAACTTTTTCAATAATAAAATTTCATCCATCAGAGATAAAATCAATCAGATTCTTCCCACAGCTAACTTAAATACTGTAACTACTACAACTCCTTCTATTGATCTCTGTCTTGATGAGTTTACTCCAATCGACCTTTGTGAGTTAGACAAAATAGTTTCCTCATCCAAACCTTCAACTTGTCTTTTAGACCCTATTCCTACCAGGTTATTTAAAGAAGTCTTCCCACTTATTGGTAGCTTTATTCTTCATATAATCAATTCTTCATTAACTTTAGGCCATGTACCGCAGGCTTTTAAAACAGCTGTAATTAAACCCTTACTCAAAAAGCCAACGCTAGATCCAGGAGCTTTAGCTAACTATAGACCAATCTCTAATCTCCCTTTCATTTCAAAAATCTTAGAAAGAGTTGTTGCTACGCAATTATTTGACCACCTGCAGGGAAATGGTTTACTTGAAGAGTTTCAATCTGGGTTTAGAATCCATCATAGTACTGAAACAGCCTTAGCGAAGGTCACCAACGACCTCCTCATTACATCTGATAATGGACTAGTTTCTGTACTTGTCCTTTTAGACCTTAGTGCAGCTTTTAATACTATCGATCATAATATTCTACTTGATAGATTAGAACACTATGTTGGACTTAATGGAACTTCGTTGCAATGGTTTAGATCTTATTTATCTGATAGGTTCCAGTTTGTTCATGTAAATAATGAGTTTTCTTTTAACTCAAAGCTTAGTCATGGAGTTCCACAGGGATCTGTGCTAGGCCCTACTCTTTTTAGTTAATATATGCTTCCGTTAGGCAACATTATTAGAAAGCACTGTATACATTTTCATTGTTATGCAGATGACACACAATTATACCTGTCAATGAAGCCAGACGATAGTAATCAATTAGCCAAGTTAGAAGCCTGTCTTAAGGAAATCAAAGCTTGGATGACTTGTAATTTCCCACTATTAAATTCAGATAAGACTGAAGTCATTCTTGTTAGTCCAAAAAACCTTAGAAATTCCTTTCCAAATCAAACTTTCAGTTTGGATGCAGTTACTCTTTCTCTTAATAGCTCTGTGAGGAACCTTGGAGTTATTTTTGATCAGGATTTGTCCTTCAATTCACATATTAAATTTGTTTCTAAGACTGCCTTCTATCATTTGCGTAATATTGCCAAGATTAGGAGCATCTTGTCTCAGAGTGATGCTGAGAAGCTGATCCACGCTTTTGTTAGCTCGAGATTAGATTATTGTAATTCTTTATTATCAGGCTGTCCTAAAACATCTTTAAAAAGTCTTCAGCTGATCCAAAATGCTGCAGCAAGAGTTTTAACAGGTACTAGAAAGAGAGATCATATCTCTCCGGTTCTGGCCTCCCTTCATTGGCTTCCCATAGAGTTTAGAATTAAGTTTAAAATCCTTCTTCTTACTTACAAAGCTCTAAACAATCAGGCTCCTTTTTATTTAAAAGATCTGATTCTACCGTATTATCCTAACAGAGCACTACGCTCCCAAAATGCAGGATTACTTGTAATACCTAGAATCTCCAAAAGTACAATGGGAGGCAGAGCCTTCAGTTATCAAGCTCCTCTCCTGTGGAATCAGCTGCCAATCTGGATTCGGGAGTCAGACTCGATCTCTGTTTTTAAGAACAGGGCTAAAACCTACCTTTTTGATATAGCCTACAATTAGGGAGGGATCATGTGTTTCTGAACCCTCCCTTAGTTATGCTGCTAATAGGTTTAGTCAGCCGGGGGACCTCCAGTAATGCACTGGGCCTCACTCCTTTCCTCACTCTCTATGAAATATTTTTTTTTGCTGGTCATTAACATCTGTTTGTTCTCTCCCATAGATTGAGTCCCCATCGTGCTGTTTGCTCTCTACATGTCTGTTCTTTTCTTCTTCTCTATCCCCTCACCCCCCAGCCAGTCACAGCAGATAAGATAAGATAAGATAAGATAAGATAAGATAAGATAAGATAAGCCTTTATTAGTCCCACAATGGGGAAATTCCAGGATTGCAACAGCACAGGGATAGCAACACTCAGAGCAACAATCAGAAGGCAAGAAAAAAAAACAAGCAAGCAAGAGCAGCTAATATACATATGTACATATTACTATAAGATATATACAGTATATATATACACACACACACAGACACACAGTGCAGAGCATTGTAGCTGGATGGAATAAATATATGAATATATGAACACACAGTGCAGAGCATTGTAGCTAGATGGAATAAATATGTAAATATATAAACACCCACAGTACGGAGCATTGCAGCTAGGTGGAATAAATATGCAAGTATATAAACACACACAGTGCGGAGCAATGTAGCTAGATGGAATAATATGTAGATATATAAAAACACAGTGCGGAGCATTGTAGCTAGATGGAATAAATATATAGATATATAAATATAAACACACCCAGTGCTGAGCATTGTAGCTAGATGGAATAAATATGTAAATATATAAACACACACAGTGCAGAGCATTGTTGTTAGATGGGATGAAACAGCATAACCGACTACTTAGTTATCCTACATGGTATGATTATGTGCCCATACATATTCTTACCCTCCATAGCGACCGGTATGTTCCTAGTTGTATGCCGGAGAGGACCATTGTGTAAGTCTATTGCATCTTTTGCATTCAAAAAACTATTAGTTTGTTACGTCTTTTTGCTATCTCTGCGAGCAGCCCTGCTTAGGTTGTACAGTCTGACAGCCGTTGGTAGGAAGGACCTGCGAAACCTCTCGGTTGTGCACCTGGGATGATGTAGTCTGCTGCTAAATGAGCTCCTCAGTGCATCCAGTATGTCCTGCATAGGGTGGAACTCGGACTCCAGCAGAGATGACAGTTTAGCCACCGTCCTTCTCTCTCCTATCTCCTCCATCGGATCAAGGCGCTGCCCTAGGACAGAGCTAGCTTTCTTAATCAGTTTGTTCAGTCTCTTCCTATCGGCTGCAGTAATGCCACTGCCCCAGCAGACCACTCCAAAAGTGATGGCTGATGCCACCACCGTGTCATAGAATGACTTCAGCAGCGCCCCTTGTACACCAAAAGACCTGAGTCTCCTCAGCAGGAACAGCCTGCGCTGTCCCTTCTTGTAGAGTGCGTCAGTATTGTGTGACCAGTCTAGTTTATTGTTCAGATGAACACCCAGGTACTTATAGGATGTCACCATCTCGATGTCTGTTCCCTGTATATTTACTGGTGCTGTGAGGGGCTGCCCATGCCTGCGGCAGTCCACCACCAGCTCCTTAGTTTTCCTCGCGTTGATCTGGAGGCAGTTCCGATGGCACCAGTCCACGAAGTCCTGGATAAGCCCTCTGTACTCAGCTTCATCTCCGTTGGAGATGAGACCAACGATCGCAGAGTCATCAGAGAACTTCTGTAGATGGCAGTGTGTTGTGTTGTGTGAGAAGTCCGCAGCATAAAGAGTGAACAGGAAGGGAGCCAGCACCGTTCCCTGGGGGGCCCCCGTGCTACTGATGATCGTGTCGGAAACACAGTCCCGGGTTCTCACAAACTGAGGCCGGTTCGTGAGGTAGTCCAGGATCCATGATGACAGGTGCTGGTCCACCCCTGCGCGCAGCAGCTTGTCCTTCAGGATCATCGGTTGGATGGTGTTGAAAGCACTGGAGAAGTCAAAGAACATGATCCTCACCATATTCCCGGGCTTCTCCAGGTGGGACAGAGAACGGTGAAGGAGGAAGATCACCGCATCCTCCACCCCAATGCCATGCTGGTAGGCGAACTGGAGTGGATCCATCGCTGGTTCCACCAGGGGGCGGAGATGAGCAAGGAGCAGTCTCTCCAGGGTCTTCATCAAGTGGGACGTCAAGGCCACCGGTCTGTAGCTGTTCAGGTCTTTGGGGTGGGAAGTTTTTGGTACAGGTACCACACAAGATGTTTTCCACAGCTGTGGTACCCTCCCCAGTTTCAGGCTCATGTTGAAGATATACGTCACAATCCCACACAGCTGGTCTGCACAGGACTTGAGGAGCTTTGCACTGATGCCGTCCGGTCCCGACGCCTTCCTCGCCTTGATCTTCCTCAGCTCCGTCCTCACCTGGGTCTTGGTCAGGGTCAGGATGGGGGGCTGTGTGTTGGGAGTGGGGGGGGGTGTCGTGGAGTGGGGAGTGGGCAGCAGGACTTGATTTCTTAGAGGCAGCAGTGGTTGTTGTGCAGACAGGGGGGAGGGCGGTTGGTCAAATCTATTGAAAAACAGATTCAGGTTGTTCGCCCACTCCCTGCCCCCCGTGGCCTGGGGGGAGGTATTCTGGAGCCCCGAGATGGTTTTGAGGTTTCTCCAGATGACTTTCTCAGATGACTGCCCCTCCCTGAGCCTGGTTCTGCTGGAGTTTTCTTCCTGTTAAAAGGGAGTTTTTCCTCTCCACCTTCGCCAAGTGCTTGCTCACAGGGGATCGCCTGATTGCTGGGGTCTTTCTGCAACTGTGGGGGTTCCCCCCTACAGTTGATAGTGCTATGAGATGACTGTTGTTGTGAAATGGCGCTATATAAATAAAGTTGAATTGAATTGAATTGAATTGAATTGATTTCCTTAAGACAAGCCTCTAATTTGGCTAATTGATTACTGTCATCTGACTTCATTGATAAGTACTAGAAAAGCACTCGGAGAGCGCAGACCTTCACCAAGCGCCACAGTTCCCCCCATACAGTGTTTGTGTGTACGTTTTCAGATTCCTTGACCATGAAAACATATGACTAGCAATTGGATTCACAATGATAGGATTAGTGGTTCAGTAGTTATTGACGAAAATCACATTTTCCGTAATGGCGGTTTTCGCCACAGTTCCCCCCATACAGTGTTTGTGTGTACGTTTTCAGATTCCTTGACCATGAAAACATATGACTAGCAATTGGATTCACAATGATAGGATTAGTGGTTCAGTAGTTATTCACAAAAATGGCATTTTCTGTAATGGCGGTTTTCTTGTGGACGGTGATCCAGATGACCACCAAAATCTAATCATCTGTAGGATACCCCATTTCTGACAATCTGTGAAAATTTCATGAAAATCCGTCCATAACTTTTTGAGTTATCTTGCTAACAAACAGACAGACAGACAAACAAACAGACAGACAAACCAACGCCGATGAAAACATAACCTCCTTGGTTGGCGGAGGTAATAATTGTGTGTCATCTGCATAACAATGAAAATGTATACAGTGCTTTCTAATAATGTTGCCTAGTGGAAGCATATATAAACTAAAAAGAATAGGGCCTAGCACAGATCTCTGTGAAACTCCGTGACTGAGCTTTGAGCTGGAAGAAAACTCATTACTGACATGAACAAACTGGAACCTATCGGATAAATAAGATCTAAACCACTGCAGCGAAGTTCCATTAAGTCCAACAAGGTGTTCTAGTCTATTAAGTAAAATATTATGATTGATAGTATCAAAAGCTGCACTAAAGTCTAAAGGGACAAGTACAGAAACAAGTCCATTATCAGATGCAATAAGGCGGTCATTAGTGACCTTCACTAAGGCTGTTTCAGTACTATGATGGATTCTAAACCCAGATTGAAACTCTTCAAATAAACCATTTCCCTGCAAGTGGTCAAATAATTGTGTAGCAACAACTCTAAGATTTTTGGAAATGAAAGGAAGATTAGAGATTGGTCTATAGTTAGATAAAACTTTTGGATCCAGTATTGGCTTTTTAAGTAAGGGTTTTGATGGGAAAAATTCATATTTTCTAATCTGCTTAGTCTCGGAGTCTGTGTGAAAGAACAAGGACACTGTGCAGCTGTACACTTATCTGTTCTGTTGAGTACACATGCACTGTGCTTGTGTATGGGCTGCACGGTGGCGCAGTGGTTAGCACTGCGGCAGCACAGTTTACCCTTGGCCGGGGGATCGTGGGGATCGTGGGTTCGATCCCAGCCCCTGACCAACAGTGATCTGTGTGGAGTTTGCATGTTCTCCCTGTGTTTGCGTGGGTTTACTCCGAGATTTCTCCGGTTTCCTCCCACATGCCAAAAACATGCAGGTTAGGTTAATTGGAGACTCTAAAGTGGCCCTAGGTGTGAATGTGTGTGTGAATGGTTAAGGGATAGCGCCGTATCGTGGCTGCTTCATCCATCCAGGTGGTGGATGCCCTCAATTTCCCCTCTGGGGATCAATAAAGTATACTAAATCTAAAAAATCTAAAAAAAAGTATGAGTGTACCTGAGAAAGTGATAGTCTTCGAGAACCAGTTCGGACCAGATGTATCTGTTATGGCTGAAGATAGACTCACAATGACGAGGCCAGGCGCATGACTGAACTTGTATTTATTGAACTCCACACTATAACCGCCAGGTAGGGGTGTTGGCAAAGAGGCCCGCCTCTCCTGCCTGCTGCTATTTATAGGCATGGGGTGGTGGCAGAAACAGAAGTGAGCGCCACCACACCATACCTCACAAATAAGAGCATCTTTAAATAACATTGAACTATATAACAGTATCATCATGGACATTCTCAAGATAATGGAAATGCTTAAAGGACTGAGTGATGTGTGTTTGAGTCAGAACAATGCGCGGATAGACTCTGAGGCTATTTTGTGTATTGTTCCCACTGGCCAGTGTTCATTAAATTTGCTGAAACTTTAATCCTGCCTGATTTTTGACTACTGCTTAAAGGAATTTTTCCAACATACTTGGCGCAACCAAACAGGGACCCCAGAAATCTTTCTCCTGAGCTCCGGCGGGTGGGCCACTCACACATTTAGTGCACGACTGTCCAAAAGTCCTCTTCCCCATCTCCCAACAGAGTGGCTTTGGGAACCAAGGCAAAAGAGGGATCCTTCCACCGGAGCAGAGTGGAGAGGGTGACAGAGTCAACTGAACCAAGGCAGATTGAAGTGAGTAAATTTAATTCTTAATGGTTTAAAGATGTCTTGCAATGAGTTTGAGTCTGGTCGATGTAATTACACATAAAAGTTGAGATACATTACTATAGGTTCTAGTCCATTCGGTAAGTAAGTACCATGGTTATAGACTATTCGGTGAAAATGCATTTTGACTGAAATTTAGTTTGAGTCTAAATTTGGGAAAATAAGCAGCAAGCGGAAAGATACAGCGGAAGAGTACCGCGGACGAATACCAGCGGCTGAATAAAAAATAGAGAAAAAATAATTATAATAACAAATAACTTTAAAATAAAAAGAAATAACGTTAATATAATAAGGAATAACCTTAATATAATAATAGTAACTAAAACACCTTAAGGTATAAATTAAAATAAGCTTAAAATAAATAAAATTAAATAAATAACTGCAGTTTGTTTGTTTGATTGTTTGCTTGTTTGTGTGTTTTTAATAAATAACGTCTCTATGGTTTACTTTGATGAAACATGGGAAACTCTCACAGCAAGGACAGAGACTGCGAGAAGGTGGAAGAAAGGCAGGCGTTGCGATGTAGCCGGAAGAGAGGTTGCTTTCCGTGTGTGTGTTTTTGTTGTGGCGCACAAGAGGACTTTAATGAGATTTTTGTTCCATCAGGTGATGGCAGATTTATGCACAGAAAAGATAAGGACAGTACACGTTATTTAGGAAAACGGAGAAAACGTTTTGCTTTTCAGGGAGGTTGAAGGTGATTAATTGTGAGAACCTTGTTTCTGATATAAAACAGGTATCAGATGGGAGCAGGCGGAAGAAGCAGAAGTATGGGCTGAATGAGGCGCAGCAGTGACTTGATATGGCAAAAAAGAGAAAGGCTGACTTGGAGCTTGTGATGGTAAAATCCAAATTTAATGACACATCTGAACAAGTTGACCATATGGTAAGAACAAGGATTTGTCTAATCTGTGTTCTGTCTCTTCCTCTATCCATGACTATAAGTGTGACGGTGGTGCTAGGGGTCATGCTTCTCCTCCCCATCTTCCTCCCTCCACTGCTGTTCCTACTTCTCAACTCTATCCTGACATCACAGACATCCAGCAAGTGGGAGGGGCCGCTGCCATGCCTTCGCCCGCATCCACTCCTTCCCCACAGCCACCTGCTGATGTCAAACCTAAAATAAAGATGGACAAGGACTGGGGTACCCGGGAGCAGCCACACAGGGGTGCCACTCTTCCTGCCCTCCAGAGAGAGCAGTCGCTTTTTTTCCACCCTCCTCCTACCCTGCCTTCCTGACCTAAATCCCAGCTGGCTGTCTGAGTGATTGTCTGTGCCTGTTCTCCTTCTCGCTGATCTCAACCCAAAAGGAAAAAACGAAAATGGATTTTATTAGCTGGGCTTTAAACGCAATTGACACAATCTTTTCAACCAGGAAATCGGGCCCGGGGGAGCCCAAATGTCCCGCAGGCACTTCGGCTGCGGGTTATGTGAGAGATTCATGGGACAATTGGAGACTCATGTGTCTGTGTGATCTTTCCATTGAAGATGCGGAAGATCTATACCTATTCGGTTTCATGGTCGCAGGATACCTTTTGATCGGCCTGGGGGTCTTCCTTGTGTACCGCAAATCTAAAAAACTGGAAGGAGCTAATCAAAAAGCAGACCCGGCTAAGCTTCTCCATCAATTTGACCAGATTGGAAGAGCGCTGATGGCGGCGAATGCTGAACTGAATCGAAAGGTTGGTTACATCTTGGAGTCGCTGAATGTTCTTCAAGGAATGAACTTAAAGCCAGTGAATGTTAATTGGAATTGTGATGTGCAGAATCGAAGAGAAGAAAATTCTACACTCTAAGTTTCTGTGCAGATTCGACCTTGATCGGTGCCCCTGGACAACAACTCCTCCAGTGTTGAGATAAGCAGTTGTGTGAGCTTGCTCTGTAACCCAAACACTGCGCTGCTGTGCGATAATCAGAACTCTCCAAGGACAGCGTTCATGAGACTAACATGGAGTTTTTACCACCTGGCATGAAGAAGAGATAACTCTGGACATGTTCAACTATGTTAATAAACATGAAAATATAACATCTTTCGTTGCCTAGGAGACTATCTTTGTTGTACTTCAGTAACTGATTCACCCAACACTGCATACATACTGACTCCATTATACTGATTTTTTCACACACTGCCTTCTCTCTGCTGTCTTGTTTTTGAGAGGTTTGTTTGTCTGCCTTGTGTCACAGAGAGGTATTTTTCTCTATAATCAAAATTTAGCTTACAATTATAAGCTGTATTCTGATGATGATTTTTTTTTCTCTCACCCATTGTGTCTTTTTTCCCTCCCCTTATCTTCCCTTATCCCCCATCTTTTTTGATTAGGCGCCATTGTCACCATGGGTTGAGATGCCGTCTCGGCACTGAGCCCATGTTTTCCCTCATCCCTGCCTCCCATTGAGCAGCGTCTCAGCTGGCCCCCAGCTGGCAGCATTATGGACGGCTGGGGCCAATTAGTCTTCATCAGCTGGGGCGCTGCCAATGAGGATAAATAGGAGCAGCCTCGATGACTCGGGGCTGCGACATAAGCACTGCTAGGCTGAAGCCCCTTCGTCTGGTGTCAGCCTCAACTCCCCTTGCAGCATTCCTGTGTTTGTATCCCGCTGTGAGGATGTACGTCTTGCTACCCCCACGTCCGGTACGAGCTGCTTACCTCTGCGCTGTGCAACCTGTGAGTGTACCTCTGCATGAGTATCTGTGCTCTCCTCATCCCTTATCCCTTACCCAAAATAAACCATCTCGACTCACTGGCTTGTCCCTGGCTCTGATTGCCCGGCTCCCTAGAGCCGGATATGACAGTATGTCGCAGCCAGAAGAGTTGCCGGCGGCCGTGAGTCGCTGTGGAAATGTACCTTTCTGTCCGGGTGTCAGCGCTGCTAGCATGCCGTTTCCCAGGAGTCACTTCCGGCGCCAGGGCGACGAGCTAAGGTCCGTCTCGGAGGCTGTCGACGGGACATTCTTCACCCTGCACGACGCCTCCAACGCGAGACGCTGGCATCCGGGCCGTGCTGAGGAACTCCTGGACTGTCACCCTCACTCTCTGTACCATCTGGAGGACAGTGCCAGGATAGACGTTGCAGGTACACAGCGAGAGAAGCTCCACGGGGTGGATGGAAATCCCGGCAGGGAGTCGAAGTGGGCGACGTCTTTCCCCGCTTCGGAGTCCCGTTCCTGCCGCCATTCCAGTCCGGGAGTTCGCGCCAACCAGAGGACTTCCCCCGACCTGCGCCACGTCACTCGGGATTCCCTTCTAGGAGCCGCAGCTGACAGCAGTTATGTCCGGGGTCGAGTGGCTGTCGCGAGCTCTACTGTGTTTCCTGTCACCACCTTCAGGCATGTGGCGGCGGCAGTGAGATTGATGGTGAGGACTTCAGGGCTACGAAGCTTTCCCGTGCTCGACGCCTTCCTCGTCTCGATCTCCGATCTGGAGCGGCGAATCCTGGGTTTCCCCCTCGCTTCGTCCCCTGGGAGTAGTCGTCATCACATCGCCGAGTCACCTCTGCACGAACCTCGTCCGGATCCAGTTCTGGGTCATCGTCAGGACCGTTCCTCCCACGCAGCTGTCATCCCTTCGCCTCGTCAGTGTGGAGATCCTACAGCCTCGTCCCCTGAGCCTCGTTCCCCCGCTGTCATTCCTGGACATTCGGGCTGGCTCACCCCGGCTGTTTCCCCCTCCTCCTCGACGCGCTTCCTGACCGCTGTGTGTGCCTGGAATCCCGGCCTGGTGAGCTCTCTGCTGGAGACAACGCGAGCGATCCTCAGACGAATTCCCGGGGGGTCCTCCGTTATCGCCGGGCGGGGAGAGGAAGAAGCAGATTCCACTACAGCAGGCGATACTCAACCTCCAGGGGGCAGGCAAGTCATTGTTTTTTCACACCTGCTTAATGATTTGCTCTGTCACATCCCTGGAGGAGAAGTTCAGGGTTCGCAGCTCCCTGAACTCTCCCCACCTGCTGTAACCTGTTTTCCTAATCCCGCATCCTCTGTGTCTCTCTCCGCCGAGCGGTCCCCGGCTCCGGGTCAACGTGGTGGGATATGGAGAGGGCCTGTGGTTCCGCAGCTACATTGCGGACGGAGGAGGGGGACTGACTGCTGCGTGGAGTCTACGCTGACGACTGAGCGTCCCTGGGTCTCCACGGAGGAGCGGTTCGGTCCAGCGGGACGAGATTCTTCTGGCTTCACGCCGAGTGGGTCGTCGGCGGGGTTACCTGAGCTGGAGGGATCTCAAGCTGCGCTGACCATCGTGCTGGCTGCGGGGCCCGACGCGGCTAGATGGGAGCCTGACAACGACCTCCTGACGACGGATCCTGGATCTTCGCAGTCCTGGACGGCGTCAGAACCCGAGATCAGGCGAGTGCTCTCCTTTCTTTTCTCTCTTTTTATCTTTGAGCACTTCAGCCTATCTCCAGGGGAGACGAGCAGGGTGCAGCCGCCCGCTGCGTCTGAGCTCGTCTCGCCGGGTTCTGGCGCTGCCGGTGATCCTGATCCCGGTTCTGTTTTCTCTTCTGAGCCTTCTTCCAGGGTCACCGGCGAGGAGTTGCTGTTCCTCGTGGTGCTGGAGGGTCCGGGTTCAACGTTGGAGGTCGGTTCTGGTGCAGTGTCCAACGTGGGTTCGCCCGAGACCCAATCGGGGTCCAACGTGGGTTCGCCTGAGGCCCGATCGGGGTCCGACGTGGGTGCTGCCCCCAGTGTTGTCCAGGTCCGGTGAGGAGGTGGCCGTTTCCCTGAGGCCCGCCGCCCTCGTCATCGGCTCTCCCCTGAGCCTCTTCCACCGGGATCCGCTCTGACCCTTCGTCCGTCTCAACGGTCCTGGTGGTTGAGTGATGCGGGTCGACGACCCGACCCGCAAAACTTTCGGTTCGGCGATCTGGTTTCCCCCCACTGGTCTGTGTTTGCCTTTGGGCGGCCTGGTTCGGCAGCCGTTGGACTGGATTCCTGGGATCTGGGTCCAGAGTTCGCCGTCCGAACATTTCTCTTCCCCTGATTCGCCAGCTGGACAATGGGCGGGGAGATCTCCGGAGCCATCTCGGCTATTTTTGGACTCTGCCTGCCATACACCTCGGGTGTCACTTTTTCTTTTATCGTTATTAAGGTCACTTGGGTGTAATGTCTGTCCTGTTGGTGGATGTGTATTTATAGTGCTGTGCGTTTTCCTTCCCTCGTACCCAGCATTTTATTTTTTGTACCATGTTTTTAGTCTCGTTTTTGCATTGTAGAGTTATGTTTTGTTCCCTTTCAGACCATACTCTGCAGTTGCCCATTCATTCCAGTCACTTTCGTTTCTTTAGGTGACTGTGGGTATTTATATATTCATGTGTGTGGGTTTTTCTTTGCCTGCACTCAGTATTTCTTTTTTATGCCCTGTTGGTTCATTATAGAGTCATGTGCCTTGTTTTCCGTAACACCATGCTCTGTAATTGTCCATTTGTTCCAGTCACCCTCACTTTTCTTGGTGACTGTGTGTATGTACTTATATTGGTGCTGTGTATTGTGTTTTCCCTTTATTTGACCATACTCAGCATTTTTTGCCCTGTACCTTTTTGGTGGTTCTTTTTTTTTTTTCTTGCTCTGGGTCACGCATGGTTGGTACTCTCTGGGTGGTATGTAACCGGCGTGCTGACCCAGTTCTTCTCCCCATCTGTACCTGGGTTAATTGTTCTGTTGTCAGTATTGTATTTGGGTTTTTCTTTCCCGCTACCCTACATTGCCCCATTGGTGTTGTCCTTCCCTTGGCTTCTTCCCCTCCGGTCCGCCTCCCTTCCTCCCACCCTAGGTGGGGGGGGGGGGGGCTGGGATGTTCCTGGTCGTTCAGGAGCCCGACCTTGAGGGAGGGGCTCTGTCACCATGGGTTGAGATGCCGTCTCGGCACTGAGCCCATGTTTTCCCTCATCCCTGCCTCCCATTGAGCAGCGTCTCAGCTGGCCCCCAGCTGGCAGCATTATGGACGGCTGGGGCCAATTAGTCTTCATCAGCTGGGGCGCTGCCAATGAGGATAAATAGGAGCAGCCTCGATGACTCGGGGCTGCGACATAAGCACTGCTAGGCTGAAGCCCCTTCGTCTGGTGTCAGCCTCAACTCCCCTTGCAGCATTCCTGTGTTTGTATCCCGCTGTGAGGATGTACGTCTTGCTACCCCCACGTCCGGTACGAGCTGCTTACCTCTGCGCTGTGCAACCTGTGAGTGTACCTCTGCATGAGTATCTGTGCTCTCCTCATCCCTTATCCCTTACCCAAAATAAACCATCTCGACTCACTGGCTTGTCCCTGGCTCTGATTGCCCGGCTCCCTAGAGCCGGATATGACAGCCATGATGGCTGCCGTGTCGTTGTGATACGCTTACACAGTGTTCCAATGTCAAGTCAAATTCCTCATGTGTTTTCTACATGCTTGGCAATAAAGCTTTTTCTGATTCTGATTCTGATTCTGATTCAAAGAGTAAAGTAGATATGCTCACACCACCATTTCACACTCACCATCCATACGATCAATAAAGACTGAAGACTATGAAACATATGTTGTCACTGAACAGTATCCTATGATTGAACTTTCAAATCCATCTTATATGGGGCCTTCACCATCAGAAGGTGAGCATAATCCAGCTGCCCACAGTATCAACCCACAGTTTTGGTTTATAGACCATGGACTAATGTGGTTTTCTCTGACGCTGTTAAGGAGATTCTCCATCCAAAAGATAAGCCCATAGAGTTTTTTGAAGGGATGGCAAATCTCCTTGACAGCTTCAAATTAAATAGTCATGAGACAGAATGCGCATACAGAAAGGTTTTGAAGGTTGATTGGTGTACTGTGTTGGGTAATTGGAGTTCAAAAGATGCTCTTGGTAGAATTCTTCCTCCAAACAGTACTGACTTACAGCAGCGTGTAAGAGAGCTAAATAATCGCATTCAAACTAAATGGCGCGTGAAGCATGAGTGGACCAGGACCCAAACCACAACACAAGGTAAAGATGAAGGCGTGGAAGCTTTTAGAACCAGGTTACAAGAGATTTTTGATAGCCATTCTGGTTTAACTAAGGCTGAAAGTGACTCAGGTGTAGAACCTTATTGGCAGCATTTGAAAAGTGTCTTTTTGCAAAACATGCACCCACATCTGGCTGAGTACATCCATAAACATCTGGTCACATATTGCACTTGTGCATTTGATGATGTATTAATTTATGCAAAACATGCAGAGACAATAGAGGAGGAATGGAAGGAGAAGGAGAAAAAAAAATTGAAAGAAAAGACCAGCCTTGTTTATGTGATTGCTGACACGGGTGGGGGGGGAGGCTTCCTCCGATTCTGTTTTTTACCAGGATGCCATCAGGTGTCCAGTGCAGCAGTAGGGGATGGGCGGATGGGGACGTGGTCATGGAGCCGGTTACCCGCAGCCAGAGGGGCGTGATGTTTGCCACCAATGTGGACAAAGGGACCACTGGCAGAGGCACTGTCCTGAACACCTGCCACAGCAGGGAGGGGATGGAGGACTTCACGGCCTGGCACCGCCAGCCACACAAATCTGGACCACATGACTGACTGCCCCATAGATAAGTGCCGCCAATGACGCAAACACTGACAGACATTTTCCATTTACCTGACTTTGATCTGATGTTGACAATGCAGTGTTTACCTGAAGTGATGTTGGAGGTTCAGGACATCCCAATAAAGTTTCTATGTGACACAGGAGCGTGCAGATTGGTAATTGCAGGCACAGACATTCGGGGTTTTACAAAATTAGATGAAAAAGTAACTGTCAAAGCCACAAATGATAAGTTAAAAATAGAACACCTTTCCAAAAATGTTAAAATAAAAGATCCTGTCACCGGTGACATGGCAGAAGGTTGTTTCATATTATCTGAAGCATGCCCCGTTAACCTTCTAGGAAGGGATCTCCTCACAGCTCTCAATATTGCCATAATCCCAATGGACAATGGTATGAGAGCATCACATTTTCCATATGTGGAAGGAATAAATGTGTTACAGGATTTCAATGTACCCAGGTACTGTTACTCACTGGGTTTCGTTTTGGCTGGACCACACTCAGTGATGTCAGACCTGCACACAAAGCTCTATGGAACATTTTGTGTCCACAGTCCCCACTACACATCAACCCACAGATCAATATCACTGTACCATGTACAACAAACATTTGAGTGGCCCAGACTCAAATTATCCCCTTGACGCCTGTCGTCGCGAATTTGCATCAAACCGCTTCCGCTCCAAATGCAACCAAAATACCGTCTGTATTCCTCCACTTCTGGTTGGAGCACTTCCAACACATACCTAGGAACCTTTTACAAGCATTAGTTTCTCGTAGGAATGGTCAGACATGGAGCACCATCCATTTCCTGATTGCTAGGGTTAGGGTTAGGGTTAGGGTTAGGGTTATAGTTTGGCAGTCATGAGTGTTGAAAATACTGAAAATAACTTTGTTGCATAAATAAAAGATTCTTCATACTTGAGATGGGAACAGGTGCTTTTTTACCATTTTTTTACCATAGATGCCTGTTGTCGCTAATTTGCATCATACCTAAAATTATATCTATTTTATGTGCTATAGTCAAATTAACTTTCTCAACTTAATTTAGCATCTACTTGAAAGCAAAAACACAAGTGAAATTTTTTTTTTCATAATTGGAAATAAATTCAGGCGTTAAGGGGTTATGAAAAAACATTCCTTGCAAACCCGTCCTCCAGACTGGTCATTAAAAATCTGTATTGGTCCCCAAGGGGATATGTGGGAGCATCTGTTGTGTTGTCTGATGAGGATAACAGACATTTTAAACAGTGAAAGGCTCCCCACATCTCATTGGTCAAACCCAAACAAATGGACTGGAAGGATGTAGTTCGGTTCATTACCTCAGCAGAGGAATGTGGTCAATCTTGGAGGGAAACCTCCATCCATCAAGGTTCAGTATTCTTCAAAGCTAGATACATATTCACTGCCTTTGAACTGGGTGACCACAGCATGAAAAGGTGTGCACAGTGATGTTCCCAGTTCACCCATTTGATCACTTTTTGCATTAACACAAAAAGAGGAACACACACTCTCACAAATTCCAAATTCTCTGTGATCAACCGGAAATGCAGATGTAGGGTTAATAAAAAATGCAGAGTTGGTCACAATAAATCCAAAATCACACTACAGGCAATACAAAAGACAGTATCCTCTATGTCCTGCAGCCCAAGAGGGCATTAAACCAGTGATAGAGGAACTTAAAGCAGCAGGTGTTATTGTACCATGTCCAACTTCTCCATGTAATACACAGTTGTTTCCTGTGAAGAAAGCACCTCCATCTTCCAGCTGGAGGATGGTGCAGGACCTGCAGGAAGTAAACAAGGCTGTAGTCCCCAGGGCACCTTCTGTACCAGACCCACACACATTGTTAAATGACCTACAACCCCAAATGCAGTGATAGACATCAGCAATGCTTTGTTCAGCATACCTATACATCCAGATCATCAGTTTTGGTTTGCATTCACATTTGAAAACAAAAGGTACACATTCACCAGGTTACCACAAGGTTACTGTGAATCACCAACTATTTTTTTCACAGGCAATGTCAGGAAATTTGGCACACTTTATTCCTCCTAATGGGGGCCAAGTGCTCCTTTACGTTGATGACAGCCTGCTGGCATCGCCTGATGAAGAAACATGCAAACAAGACACCATTGCCTTACTGCAATTTTTAGCAGAACAAGCTCACAAAGTCAACAAGGAAAAATTACAGTTGTGGAAAAAAAGAGGTCAAATATTTAGGGCACATTTTGTCAGCAGCTGGCAGACATGTTGATTCTGCTAGAAAACAAGCCATTTTGTCAGCACCGAAACCAATCACAAAAAGAGACATGATGTCATTTCTGAGTACTTTAAATTATTGCTGCTCCTGGATTGCAAACTACTCAGTTGAAACTCAACCCTTTTCTGATCTCATTTACAAAACACCAATGGCTCAGGTGGACAAAATTGAGTGGACACCTGAGGCAGAAAATGCATTTGTTAAAATGAAAAAACTTTTGGTCAGCACTGATGTCCTGGCACTCCCCAATTACAAAAAAAAAAACATTTGTGCAAATGGTTGATTGTAGAGAGGGATACAGGACATCAGTCCTTCTCCAACCAAGTGGTACAAAAATGCGTTCAGCAGCATTTTATTCATCAAGGATAGACCCTGTGGGGAGGGCTATGCCTCCAAGTGTGTAGGCTGTCATTGCTGCCTCTATGGCAGTACAGGCCTCAGCAGGGCTCGTCCTTTTTCATCCCTTGACCCTAAAGGTCACACATGCAGTATCAGTTATCTTGTCACAAAGCAAAATCTCAGTTCTTTCACCGTCCAGACACCTCGCATGCATGACAGTGTTATTATCACAGCCTCATCTAACCATGGAACGTTGTACAGTAATAAATCCAAGTTTTCACCCATCTCAACACAAGGGGAACTACATGATTGTTTGACAGAAATTGAGAGTGAAACATTACCATGCCCTGATTTGCAGGTGTAGCGTCATCTCATTTTGGCTCATCAATAAAATTATTCTTCAGCTTAAAGACATTGTTTCACCCAGGAAAAGGACAGTCAAGAACTGCTCTTTCATCCCAGGACCGCAGCTGAACTAACATTCCTTTGTTAAACCAGTCTCTGGAATCCCTCCTAACGCATTTCCTCTAGAACATTTTATGGGCCAATAAAACTTAGACAAAGAACAGACCTTTGTGAAATGCCATTTGGCCTACAAAATATCCACAGCTTAACATTACCCTCTACTGGCAACTCTGGGACATGCTGGATTTAACCAATGAACTTTTAACCACATTCTTGTTACAAGACTCAATTTTCAACATTCTCTTTTTCAGGACACCATGGAAAAGCAAATGGGCTCTTGATGTTTGATGTGGACAATCAATAATGGGTTTGAAATAAATTAATCCGTGATTTTAAATATGTGCATGTCTTTAAATGTCTAGGAATTAATCCTTTTCTTTCCTGAGCTCAAATTTTCATTTGGAGTCAAACTCCATTTCTAGACGCCTATTTTTATAACTTTTTCTTGTTAAACTTTCTTTAAACTCACCATTTTTAATCTTGACTTTATTTTTATTTTTTTATATTGACCACCTCCACACTAGAAGCTAATTTCCTCTCCACAAAGTCCGAAAAATCTTTTAATTTTGCTATTGGATTTTGCTATTGGATCAGATTTTGTAATTATTTTCAAATTTCCTTGTGAGAAGTCGTTGATCCACGACGCGCAGCTGAAGAAATCAACACGCCACAAAAAAGGGAGACTTTTTGGGCTGGACCTCAGCCATTATGGCTAAAATATCCAAAAATGTATACAGTGCTTTCTAATAATGTTGCCTAACGGAAGCATATATAAACTAAAAAGAGTAGGGCCAAGCACAGATCCCTGTGGAACTCCATGACTAAGCTTTGAGCTGAGAGAAAACTCATCATTTACATGAACAAACTGGAACCTATCAGATAAATAAGATCTAAACCACTGCAACGAAGTTCCATTAAGTCCAACATAGTGTTCTAATCTATCAAGTAGAATATTATGAGCAATAGTATCAAAAGCTGCACTAAGATCTAAAAGGACAAGTACAGAAACTAGTCCATTATCAGATGCAATGAGGAGGTCGTTAGTGACCTTCGCTAAGGCTGTTTCAGTGCTATGATGGATTCTAAACCCAGATTGAAACTCCTCAAATAAACCATTTCCCTGCAGGTGGTCAAATAATTGCGTAGCAACAACTCTTTCTAAGATTTTTGAAATGAAAGGGAGATTAGAGATTGGTCTATAGTTAGCTAAAGCTCCTGGATCTAGCGTTGGCTTTTTGAGTAAGGGTTTAATTACAGCCGTTTTAAAAGCCTGCGGTACATGGCCTAAAGTTAATGAAGAATTGATTATATGAAGAATAAAGCTACCAATAAGTGGGAAGACTTCTTTAAATAACCTGGTAGGAATAGGGTCTAAAAGACAAGTTGAAGGTTTGGATGAGGAAACTATTTTGTCTAACTCACAAAGGTCGATTGGAGTAAACTCATCAAGACAGACATCAATAGAAGGAGTTGTAGTAGTTACAGTATTTAAGTTAACTGTGGGAAGAATCTGATTGATTTTATCTCTGATGGATGAAATTTTATTATTGAAAAAGTTAATAAAGTCCTGACTAGTAAGCTCTAAGGGGATGCTAGGATTGACAGAGTCCTGACTCTTTGTCAACCTGGCTACAGTACTGAAAAGAAACCTGGGATTATTCTTGTTCTCTTCTATTAATGCAGAGTAATAACTCGTTCTAGCTTTTCTAAGAGATTTTTTATAAATTAAAAGATGATTTCTCCAAGCTAAATAGATTTCATCTAAATTAGTAGAGCGCCATTTTCTTTCTAATTGACGAGTCTTCTGTTTTAAGCTACGAGTTTCTGTGTTGAACCAAGGAGTTAAAAATCTCTGATTAGACTTTTTCTTTTTTAAGGGGGCCACCAAGTCTAGAGCCTGATGCAGAGAAGCTGAAACACTATCCACCATGTTATCAATTACAGAAGGAGCAAGCTGTCTATAGCTTATTTCCGTTGTGTTGACACATGGCATAGAGGAAACAATCTGCATAAATTTGGAAACAGCATCATCTGAGAGGCATCTACTGTGATAATATTTTTCTTTAGGAGCCAAATAGTCAGAAATAGTAAAATCAAAGGTTAACAGACAATGGTCTGACAGTACAGGGTTATGAGGAGACACTACAAGATTTTCTATTTCTATGCCATATGTCAGAACAAGGTCCAATGTATGGTGGAGGTAATGAGTAGAATTTCCTACTTTCTGAGAAAACCCAATCGAGTCTAATATTGAATTAAAAGCCACATTAAGGCAGTCACTATCTACATCCACATGTATATTAAAGTCCCCTACTATAATTATTCTATCAGATTTCAGCACTAAATCAGCTAAGAAATCAGGAAATTCGGATAAAAATTCTGAATAGGTTGATGGGGGACGATAAACTATGGCAAATAAAATTGGGTTTAACCTGGAATTGCTAAAGTGCCCAACACTGAGGACCAGGCCCTCAAAGGAATTATAACATGTTTTTTGCTTTACATTAACTAGTAATTTGGAATGGTAAATTGATGCTACTCCTCCTCCACGACCAGAACTTCTGGGATTTTGACAGTTTAAATAACCAGAGGGAGTTGATTCATTTAAACCAACATAATCCTCTTGTCCTAACCAAGTCTCTGTAAGGGAAATTAAATCAATCTGATGATCAATTAACAGATCATGGACTAACAGAGACTTGGGAGTTAGAGACCTAATATTTAATAAACCACATTTAATTTTTAAATTATGAGGAGGAACAGAGGCCAAATCATTCAATTTAGAGGCTTTATGTTTAATTTGAGTTTTACCAATATTTTGCTTTATCACTTTGGGATGCTTATACATTATATTTTTATTTACTTTGGAGGGAGCAGACAACGATTCTCTGATGGGGAAGACAGGGGCTAAGCTGAGGGGTGGCGGATGAAGAGGAGCTGCAGAGAGGCGTGTAAGACTGCGACTCTGCTTCCTGGTCCCAACTCTGAGTAGTCATGGTTTTGGAAATTTGGATAAAAAAGATGCCATATTGTTAGATAAATGAGAAGCACCATCCAAAGTGGGATGAATGCTGTCTCGTCTCATAAGACCAGGTTTTCCCCAAAAAGAGCTCCAATTGTCAATGTAGCCCACGTCATTTTTAGGACACCACACAGACAGCCAGCGGTTCAAGGATGACGAGCGACTAAACATGTCATCACTGGTCAGATTGGGGAGGGGCCCAGAGAATACTACAGTGGCAGACATCGTTTTTGCAAAGTCACACACCAATTCTATATTAAGTTTCGTGACTTCCGACTGCCAGAGACGGATGTCATTAATGCCGGCGTGAATAACAATTGTGGAATATTTACAGTTACTTTTAGCCAGCATTTTCAAATTTGACTCGATGTCGCCTGCTCTGGCCCCAGGAATACATGTGACTATGGCCGATGGAGTCTCTAGGTTCACGTTTCTGACTACAGAGTCGCCAATGATCAGAGTTTTTTCCTCAGCGGGTGTGTCGCTGAGTGGGGAAAAACGATTAGAAACGTGAACAGGTTGGTGGTGAACCGGGGCTTTGCGACTAGGCTTCCTTCTCACCGTCACCCACCCAGTCTCCTCGCTGCAGAGGAGAGCCGGGGAACCGGTGACAGGGGGACCTAAGCTAGCTAGCTCCGCTGCAGCTAAGGGGCGTCCGTCGAGATTAACTGGCACAGACGGTGTTTCAATGCAGCGGAGCCGTGATTCCAAATCAGACAACCTCGCCTCGAGCGCCTCAAAAAGACAACATTTATTACATTTACCGTTATCACTAAAAGAGGCAGAGGTGTAGCTAAACATCTGACAGAGAGAGCACACCAGAGGAGGAGAGGAAAGAGAGCTAGTAGCCATAGCTAGTGGCTCGAGAGCTGGAGAGCAAACCACACAGGCAGACAGCAAAACAGGAAGTGACGATACGTTACCACAAGGAAGTGACGATCCTCCCCAATTATCATTCCCTTTAATAAATAAGTGAAAATGAGAGAAGTTGTTGGGAATTTATTTCATACTGAGTCTGGTTTCAAAGCCCCCAGTATCGAATTCACTAAAATTTTGAGACTGATTATTAATTAATTTATTGAGTGATTAAACAGGTATAAAGTGAAATTAATGATCAAAGTGCTCACTAAAGAGGTGAGCTGGTGCCCCATGAGTGTTTATTAACTTTTTCTGTGTGTGTGGACCCAAAGTAAATCTCAGGTCCCGATACATTAATACAAATTAAAAAATTTTTATACCTGATCATAATTATTAATCACATATTGCTACACAGAACACACCTTTGGAGGACTCTGATCTCACATTGTTTGTTGACGGCTCCTCTAAACGTGATTGTGCTGGTTCAAACTTGTCTGGTTTTGCAGTGGTCACCCATGTCACCATTTTACAAGCACAAAATCTCCCATCACATTATTCTGCACAAGCAGCTAAATTGGTTGCTCTAACTGAGGCTTGTAAATTAGGCCAGGGAAAAGCACTCACAGTATACACTGACAGCCAATACGTTTTTTCTACCATACATCACTTTGCACAACAATGGAAATTACATCAACAGGAACATCAATCCAACATAAAGATCTCATCTTAAAACAGACAGTGTAAAACTTCCCTCTAAATTGGCCATATGCAAATGTGCTGCACACACTAATGGCACAAGCCCAATCTCTAAGGGCAATTACTTTGCAGATAACACAGCAAAAGCTGCTGCACAAGGTCATAGAGGGAAGGACACCTCACCATCTCTTCTTTTAACATTGACAGACCAATGATCACATGACATGCTCACTAACGCCCAGGAAACATCACCACAAGCTGAAATTTACCGGTGGATGCAAAAGGGGGCGACATTTGACAACACTTCCAAACTTTACAAACGATGCAATAACAAACCCCTTTTACTACGCAAATTGTTCCAACAGGCTGCTCTTCTGCTGCATGGGTTCTCCCATGTAGCAGCAGGGGGAATGATCTCTATGTTGAACAAATCTTTCCCAACCTATGGATTTAGTCAATTTGCTACTCAGTTTTGTAAAAAAATGCCTAATCTATGCAGAAAACAATGCTCAGGGACACTTAAGACCTCAGAAAGGTACCTTCCCTACCTGGGTGTTCATCTGAACAATAAACTAGACTGGTCACACAATACCGACACACTCTACAAGAAGGGACAGCGCAAGTTGTTCCTACTGAGGAGACTCAGGTCTTTTGGTGTACAAGGGGCGCTGCTGAACACATTCTATGACACGGTGGTGGCATCAGCAATCACTTTTGGAGTGGTCTGCTGGGGCAGTGGCATTACAGCAGCCGATAGGAAGAGACTGAACAAACTGATCAAGAAAGCTAGCTCTGTCCTGGGGCAGCGCCTTGACCCAGTGGAGGAGATGGGAGAGAGAAGGATGGTGGCTAAACTGTCATCTCTGCTGGAGTCCGAGTTCCACCCTATGCAGGACATACTGAATGCACTGAGGAGCTCATTTAGCAGCAGACTACATCATCCTAGGTGCACAACCGAGAGGTTTCGCAGGTCCTTCCTACCTACGGCTGTCAGACTGTACAACCTAAGCAGGGCTGCTCGCAGAGATAGCAAAAACATGACAACCTAATAGTATTGAATGCAAAAGACGCAATAGACTTACACAATGGTCCCCTCCGGTATACATCTAGGAAAATACCGGTCACTAAGGAGGGTGAGAATATGTATGGGTACATAATCATACCATGTAGGATAACTAAGTAGACGGTTATGCTGTTTCATTCCATCTAGCTACAATGCTCCGCACTGTGTGTTTATATATTTATTCCATCTAGCAACAATGCTCCACGCTGTGTGTGTTTATATATTTACATATTTATTCCATCTAGCTATAATGCTCCGCACTGTGTGTTTATATAGTTACATATTTATTCCACCTAGCTACAATGCTCCACACTGTGTGTTTATATATTTATAAATTTATTCCATCTAGCAACAATGCTCCACACTGTGTGTGTTTATATATTTACATATTTATTCCATCTAGCTACAATGCTCCGCACTGTTAATATATTCATATATTTATTCCATCTAGCTACAATGCTCCGCACTGTGTGTCTATATATATATATTTATATTTATATGTACATATGTATACTCGCTGCTCTTGTTTTTCTCTTGCCTTCTGATTGTTGCTCTGAGTGTTGCTATCCCTGTGCTGTTGCAATCCTGGAATTTCCCCATTGTGGGACTAATAAAGGCTTCTCTCTCTCTCTCTCTCTCTCTCTCTCTCTCTCTCTCTCTCTCTCTCTCTCTCTCTCTCTCTCTCTCTCTCTCTCTCTCTCTTCCCTGCATCAACTTATCCATTTCAGAACATTTGCATGGATTTCATTGAACTAGATAAATGTGAAGGAAAAAATATTGTTTAGTGATTGTTGATATGTTTACCAAGTGGACAGAAGCCTTCCCTTGCACTCATTCAAATGCTGTTACAGTAGCAAAAAACTCTTTGTGTCAAGATTTGGAATACCTGAAAAGATTTACTCAGATAATGGAACACATTTTGTAAATCAGGTTATAACCCATTTAGGCACAGTACTTAACATTAACTTGAAAAAATCACACAGCTTACCATCCAGTCAGCAGGATTAGTGGAATGCACAAATAGGACCATTAAAGAAAGGTTTGGAAAAACAATGGCAGAAACAGGATAAAACTGGATATATTGTCTACCCCAGTTCTGTTTTACATGAGAATAGTTCCCTCCAAAGGGGGGTTGTCCCTATTTGAAATAATGCATGGTCAACTTATCTACTTTTCAATTCAATTCAATTCAGCTTTATTTATAATGCACCACATCACAACAAAAGCCGTCTCGTGGCGCCACAGTGCAGATAAAAAAATAAATAAATCACACAGTCACAGAAAGACCCAGCAATCAGAAAATCCCCTATGAGCAAGCACTAGGCAACAGTGGAGAGGAAAAACTCCCATTTGGAAGGAAGAAACCTCTAGCAGAACCAGGCTCAGGGAGGGGCAGTCATCTGCTGAGACTGGCTGGGGATGAGGGGATAGGGAGGATGGAAGGACAGACATAAAGAACATAGTAGTAAGATGCCAAGTACAATATTGGAGGTCAAACAGCAGTATGGATCAGATAACAATAGAACAAGAGTGGAGTTAAAAGACACAAATACCCTCCTTAAACAAAAGCTATATTAAAAAGGAAGGATTTTACCCTGTTCTTAAAGACAGAGACCGAGTCTGACTCCCGGACCCAGAGTGGTAACTGGTTCCAGAAAGAAGGGGCTTGGTAGCAGAAGGCTCTGCCTCCCACCGTACTTTTGGAGATTCTGGGCACCACAAGTAAGCCAGCATTTTGGGAACTTAATGCTCTGTTAGGATGATATGGTAATATCAGATCTTTTATATATTGGGGGGCCAGATTGTTAAGAGCTTTGAAAGTAAGAAGAAGGATTTTAAACTTGATTCTGAATTCAATGGGAAGCCAATGGAGGGAGGACAGAACCGGGGAAATATGATCTCTTTTTCTAGAGCCAGTTAAAACTCTAGCAGCAGTATTTTGAATCAATTGAAGACTTTTTAAAGATACTCTAGGACAACCAGATAATAGCGAATTACAATAATCTAATCGCGAACTGACAAAGGCGTGAATCAGTTTCTCAGCATCACCCAGAGACAAGATGCTCCTGATCTTAGCAATATTGCACAGATGATATAAGGCGGTCCTAGAAACAGTTTTAATATGTGAATTAAAGGACAAATCCTGGTCAAAAATCACTCCAAGGTTCCTCACACAACTGTTTGGAGTGAGAGTGGCAGCATCTAAATTAAGGGCATAATCTGAAAAGGAATTTCTAAGATGTTTTGGGCCAACAACAATGACTTCAGTCTTATCAGAGTTCAATAGTAAAAAATTACAAGTCATCCAAGATTTGATATCCTTAAGACAGGCATCTAGCTTGGCCAACTGATCACAATCATCGGGCTTCACTGACAGGTATAGTTGTGTGTCATCAGCGTAACAATGAAAATGTATACAGTGCTTTCTGATGATATTGCCCAGCAGGAGCATATATAAAAAAGAGTAGGGCCCAACACAGATCCCTGTGGAACTCCGTGAGTGAGCTCAGAGCTGGAAGAAAATCCATCATTGACATGGACAAACTGAAATCTATCAGACAAATAAGATCTAAACCACTGCAACGGAGTTCCACTGAGCCCAGCAAAGTGTTCCAATCTATCAAGTAGAATGGCATGATCGATAGTGACAAAGGCTGCACTGAGATCTAAAAGAACAAGAACAGAGACAAGTCCATTATCAGCTGCAGTCAGGAGGTCATTAGAGACCTTCACTAAGGCAGTTTCAGTGCTGTGATGAGCTCTGAACCCAGATTGAAACACCTCAAACAAACCAACTCCCTGCAAATGGTCAGATAATTGCTCAGCAACAACTCTTTCCAAGATTTTTGAAATGAAAGGCAAATTGGAGATTGGTTGATAATTGGCCAAAACTCCAGGATCGAGCGTCGGTTTTTAAAGTAAAGGTTTAATTACAGCAGTTTTAAAAGCCAGTGGAACATAACCCAGAGTTAAAGAAGAATTAATGATAAGAAGAATACGGCTACTAATAATTGGGAAAATAATTTTAAATAACCAGGAAGGAATAGGGTCACTTCCACCATTAAGACCATTTAATTCAGGTGATGAGGAAGTGTGTTTAGCTGATTATATGTGAAGAATGTTGACTGACAGAGATGTTGTGCATGCTGCTCTTCCCAGGAAGAAACACGGTGAAGCACCCGCAATAGCCAAGCCAGGGCATCTGGTCTTCATCAAAGCCATCAAAAAGAAAAACTGGGCAACGTTACTTTCATTTTTATTTTTGGATATTTTTATTTCTGTTTTTGTATTTTTATTTTTGTTTTATTTTCCTCCTCTATCTTTTGTCTTTATATGAGCTGCAATAACACATATAGCAATGACACATACAGTATATCCTTATTATCACTTTGACTTTATTATCATTTTGATTTTAATGTTTTTTACCATTAATTAATAAGTTTTTGCCATGTCTATCCTATTTTCCTCCTAAAGGACTAATTGTTAGCCAGTGCCTGGGGAAGGAGGGCCAATGGTGGACTTTCCCCGTCACTAGCTAGTTCAGGTCTGTTGCACATCAATGCACTGGAGCTTAACATAGCTGCCAGATGGGGTTTTGGATGCCATAACTTGTAATCACTTTTCTTTTATGATACCTTCCATGGCATCAAAGGGGGGGAAATGATGGAAAAATTTCATTTTGTAATCTGTTTAGTCTCAGCGTCTGTGTGAAAGAGCAAGGACACTGCAGCTGTACACTTATCTGTTCTGTTTAGTACGCATGTACTGTGCTTGTGTATAACTGTGCCTGAGAAAGTGATAGTCTGCAAGAACCATCTCAGACCAGATGTATCTGCTACATATGGGAATTGTACTCTGGACCTTGCCGTAGCTCAGCTGGGGTTGGGGGGGGGGGGGTGAGTGACGTCAGGCAGGCTACAGCTGGGATATATATTGGAATGTGAAGTTCAGTAAAGAAGTTCAGTGTTCAGCAGAGAGAGTTCTCTGTCCTCCATTATTCCAACATAACATTTGGCAACGAGGAAAATGGGTACATGCGTCAGGGAGCCACCTCCATTCCTTCAGTATCAGGGTGTACCAGATATACCATGGGTTTGCTTTAGGAACATGTTCAAGATGTATATGATAGTGGCCAGACTCGATGGCATCAGCGAGGAGAGACGGAGGAGCCAGCTAGTGCATTACCTCTACAATGAAGGACAACATGTCTCTTTCGGGCTGTGTGGTGATGGCTCGCTGGAAGATGGGCTGGCGCTTATGGACAACACCTTCTGTGACCAGTCCACACCAGTCCAAAAAAGGTTTGGTTTCTTCGACCGAAGGCAGCGAGCGGGTGAGTCCACGTAGGCGTTTGTCATGGAGCTACACAGCTTAGTGAGGGAGTCCGCCTTTGGGCCTATGGCAGAGAATCTAGTAAGAGATAAGCTAGCTCACAGCACCACTGACTCGGGGCTGGGATGCATGCTAAGACTAACTCGGAAACCTCTGTCACTGGAAGGTGTGTTGGACTTAGTGAAGCAGAGGGAATCCTCTACATTACAGAAGCTATTATCACCAGCTAGTGAGGAGTCGACTGCTGGTGGTTTCCTGCCAAATGATACAGTTAGCATCCTAACTAGGCCTTGTAGACGTGCTTAGAAGAAGAAGAGGAAGATGAAGGCACGTAGCAGAGCGAACTCTTTTTTTTTTTTTTTTTGTTACTTATTTGTACCCGTAGGTAGATTTGGTTTGCAGTCTGGTGACAAGCCACCGGCTGCCGGTCGCTGCGTGCGCGAGCGCCCTAAACCTACATGTTTTTGGTATGCGGGAGGAAACCGGAGAAATCCCGGAGTAAACCCACGCAACACGGGGAGAACATGCAAACTCCACACAGCTCACTGTTGGTCGGGGGCTGGGATCGAACCCACGATCTCATGATCCCCGCGATCCCCCGGCCGAGGGTAAAACTGTGCTGCCACAGTGCTAAACCACTGCGCCACCGTGCAGCCCAACTCTTTGTCTTCTAGCCTAATGATAGCAGAGCCCAGAGACACTGGACGGGTGTGTGTAGCACGCGTGGGAAAAGGGCCACTGAAGTGGTAGGTGCTCCAGCTTGACGGGGTTGACGTGCCCCTTATGGTGGATTTGGGGGCTGGTAGATCCATCTTGTGTTTGGCTACACTGAAGAAACTGTTCCCTAAGAAAGCTATCAGCGCAGGAGCAGTGAAGATGTTCGGGTATGGACATGTAGAGATTGAGATGGTGGGCACAGCGGAGTTCTCGATGACATGTGGGTCGAGCATGGTGCCCAAATTCACATTCCAGGTGGCACGCCAGGGGGCGGACTTATTGGGAGTCAATTTGCTGGAGGAGCTGGGTTTCTCCATAAGGGATCCGGAGGGCTCGACCATGCTGACAGTAGAGCCCGATTGGCACCTCCACTGGCCGGCCTTGTTTAGGGGCCTGGGTCATATAGACGCTTTCTACCATCGCCCTCTCATTCAATTCAATTCAATTCAATTCAATTCAACTTTATTTATATAGCGCCATTTCACAACAACAGTCATCTCATAGCACTATCAACTGTAGGGGGGACCCCCACAGTTGCAGAAAGACCCCAGCAATCAGGCGAGGGGTCTTTCTGCAACTGCAATCATTGATAAAAGCGTGACACCAAAGATTCAGCCGTTGCGGTGACTTCCCCTCACACTGCGGGATGAGGTTTCGGCTCAGCTGTCCAAGCTGCTGGAGTCTGGCATCACTGAGAAAGTGGACACTTTGCCATGGGTATCCAACCTGGTGGTGGCCAAAAAGAAAGGAGGGTATTCGACCATGCATAGATCTCCAGATGGTAAACAAGGAGGTCATTCCATACAGGTACCCTCTCCCAACCATGGAGGAGCTTAAAGCAACATTCAGTGGGTCCCAGTTCTTCACTAAGCTAGGCGGTCCTGAGCATCCCGGATTTCTCAACACCCGCTCAGATTTCACTGTTTCTGGGCATTGTTAACTTCTACGAACGGTTCATCCCCCGTTATTCAGAGAAGACTGAGCCACTCCGAGCTCTGTTGAAGCAGGATGCGCTGTGGGAGTGGACCCCTGCATGCTCGGTGGCGGTCACCAAGTTGAAGCAGCAACAAGCTTCCCCACCGGTGTTGGCCCCTTTTGACCCCAATCAGGAGACCATTGTGACCTGCAATGTGTCTGGTTCGGCATTGGGGGCGGTCATGTCCCAAGTTCAGGACAGCACGGAACACCCTTTGGCATTTACGTCGAGGTCCCTCTCAGCAGCAGAGCAGAAGTATGCTGTGGGCGAGAGGGAGGCCCTGGCCTGTGTCTGGGCATGTGAGACGTGGCATATTTACCTCTACAGGCATCATTTTATCTTGAGAATGGACCACTGGGCACTCAAGACTTTGCTGGAAATGTCGGGGTCAAGGCACAGACCGCTTAGAATCCATAGGTGGTCTGAAAGGTTGAGAGCCTATAACTTCACCACCAAGTTCACTCCAGGCAAAGAGAACATCGTGGCGGACCTTCTGTCTCGTGCCATGGTTATTTTCTCCCTGCCGGAAGATGGTGACAATGACCCGGCTGAGGCGGACCTGATCCATGTACTACACGGAACCCTCCAGAAGATAGTATCCCCTCAGGAACTAGGAGAGGGTTGGCCAGTGAGGGTGCAGGGCGAGTTGGCTCCTTATCACCATTTCAAGGATGAGCTGAGCTCCTGGAACGAAGTGTGCATGGCTAGAGGGCAATGCACTTTGATCCCATCATCCCTGAGGGCTCGGGTCCTGGCGATGCTGCATGAGGGACACTTGGGGGTGGCAAGGTAAAGCAACACAGTAGGAGTGCTGTTTGGTGGCCGGCTATTGACAAGGACATTGAGGCCATGGTGAATCACTGCATTCCATGCTTGGAGAGCGGGAAGACGGGCGGACCACCTCCCCCACCACTACGGCCAGTGCCATACCCCGAAGGACCTTGGAAACACATCGAATTGGACTTTTGTGGAGAACTGCATACGGCGCCTGCAAATAGCCGGTTCCTGCTTATGGCCTATGACGTGTTCTTGAAGTGGCCGGAGGTACTTCCAACCAACTCGGTCACAACGGAAGTGGTCACGGGGTTCCTAACGTCTCTGTTTGCTAGGTGGGGGACTGTGAGCACAGTTACGATGGGCAATGGCCCACAATTGATCTCTGGAGCGTTTGAGAAGTTTCTGAGCAGCAGGGGCGTGGACCATGTAAAGACGCCGTTCTACCATCCCCAGGCCAATGGAGGTGTGGAGCGATTTAATAAAACATTGAAGAATGCACTGAGAGCCCACCTGGCGGATGGTTTTGCATTCTCGGACGCCCTTCAAAACGCGTTGCTGCATTATAGTGCGTTAGTCCATGCCACGACGGGCTGTTCATCAGCAACTCTCATACTGGGGCACAAGATGCCCTTGCTGGTGAGCCAGCTGAGACCAACAACGACAGGTGTTTTGGAGGGAACAGAGGCGGTGCGGAGCCGGGTCGCCGGACAGCAGCGCAGAATGAAACGGAAGTTTGACAGGAATCACAGGACGAGAGACCATGGTTTGAGGGAGACAGACCAAGCGTGGATCAAGCACCCGGATCGCTTCCATAAGTTACAGCCAGATTGCGAGGCAGCGGGACCCAGACATGTTTGAGCTGGAGGACGGGTCTCGGTGGCACACCAGCAGGCTGAGAAGCTCACCACCGCTGCAGAGGACTGAAACTACAGCTGGACATTTCAGTGAGAGCTGGGACTGGGAGGTCCTGTCTGATGTGGGCCAACAGGCTAGGCCAACGGTGCCAGATGCAGGGTCCCCTCTGAGGGGATGCCTGGCTAGAATTCGTCGGAGGCCTAGGTACTTGGAGGACTTTGAGGCAAAGACTGTTTGGGTTGGTGCCCGTTGGGACTAGCGGCAGAATAATCCAACCAGGCATGGCATTCTGGCAGTCTACCCAGACGCCCAGGTGAGGGTTCATCTGTTTATAGTTTTCATGTACATATGTTAAAAAAAAACCAATGGTGATATTTCTGCACTATGTTCTGTGTTTGTTGGGTAAATGAACTGGGGCCTGGAACTTTGTAAGGGTGGGGGAATGTTACATATGGGAATTGTACTCTGGGGCTTGCCGTAGCTCAGCCGGGGTTGGGGGGGGGGGGGTGACGTCAGGCGGGCTACAGCTGGGATATATATTGGAATGTGAAGTTTAATAAAGAAGTTCAGTGTTCAGCAGAGAGAGTTTTCCATCCTCCATTGTTCCTACATAACAGTATCACCATGGACATTCTCAAGATAATGGAAATGCTTAAAGGACTGAGCGATGTGTGTTTGTGTCAGAACGATAGTGAGTGGATAGATTCTGAGGCTATTTTCTGTACTCTTCCCACTGGCCAGTGTTCATTAAATTTGCTGAAACTTTAATCCTGCCTGATTTTTGACTACTGGTTAAAGGAATTTTTCCAACAGGTTTAATTACAGCAGTTTTAAAGGCCTGCGGTACATGGCCTAATGTTAATGAAGAATTGATTATCTGAAGAATAGAGCTACCAAAAAATGGAAAGACTTCTTTAAATAGCCTAGTAGGAATAGGGTCTAAAAGACAAGTTGAAGGTTTGGATGAGGAAATTATTTTATCTAACTCTAAAAGGTCAGTTAGAGTAAACTCATCCAAACAGATATCAGTTGAAGGAGTTGTAGTAGTTACTGTATTTAAGTTAACAGTGGGAAGAATCTGACTGATTTTATCTCTGATAGATGAAATTTTATTATTGAAGAAGTTCATGAAGTCCTGACTAGTAAGCTCTAAAGGAATGCTAGGTTTGACAGAGTCCTGACTCTTTGTCAGCCTGGCTACAGTGCTGAAAAGAAACTTGGGATTATTCTTGTTCTCTTCTATTAATGCGGAATAATAACTTCTGCTAACTTTCCTAAGAGATTTTTTATTAATTAGAAGTTGATTTCTCCAAGCTAAATAGATTTCATCTAATTTAGTGGAGCACCATTTTCTTTATAATTGACAAGTCTTCTGTTTTAAGCTACGAGATTCTGTATTGAAACAAGGAGTTAGAAATCTCTGATTAGACTTTTTCTTTTTTAAAGGGGTCACCATGTCTTGGGTCTGATACAGAGAAGCTGTCACAATATCTACCATGCTATCAATTACAGAAGATTATATGCACCCCCCCCCCCCCCGAGGAGAATATGTTAAAGTGAGGACTGTCACTGGCACAACCACCAGAGCAATCATTAGAGGAGACTGTGAGGTCCCCCACAGATGCACCACATTTGCTCAATCTATGCTATCAGTGAGGGGCACAAAGATCTGGAATAATATACCACCTGCAATCAGAGAACATACCTGCCATGAGCCGAGCTGGTGTTGTCCTTCAGGCTCGGTTCTGACCGTTCTCTGTGGCTCAGGTATCAGGTGATTTTGTATTGTGCTATCTTTTGAGTTCTTGTTGTGTTTGTGTCTTGTTCCTTTTCTTTCCCGTGCCTGTAGCCACTGCTCCGGCCGGTGGCTGTTAGACAGCCTCTTTGACCCACATTTGTGTGGGCGTTGTCTAACACTCATCAGTCCGACCACGCCCCCTCCCTCTTGACAGCCTCGCCCAGGTGCACCCAATCTGCTGTCCAGCAGTACTTGTACTTAGGCGGCCTTTGCTAGTCAAGCACTGCTGGACCATTGTGCATCATCTTATGTGTACTTTGTCACTGGGATGTACAGTCGTATAAGGGAGTCTAGAGCTACACTGCCTCCCTTCTCCTCAGTGTAGTTACTGGTTGTGTGGACTCGTTGAAACACTTGGATTACTCGGACTGCTCCTGTCTTGTGAGTAATAACTGTTAGCGTTCCTCCTTGCAGTGCTGCTGCTACGCCTTGGCTCTTGCCCAGTTACTGTCTCCGCCAGTAGAGCCTCCAAGATGACTACAAGTTTATCCAAGTCGTTATTTTGTTTTCATCCATTAGTTGTTGTGTGGCCACGGTACACAGTGGTCTGCCCGCTCCACGCTCTTCATGTGAGCCATTTTGTGTACACTGTAACCTTTTTGTATGGCTTTATTTTTGGAACTGTTGCCTTTTGTGTAAATAAATGTGCGTGTGGTGTAAGCTGCGCTTAAATCCATTCATCCTTCCCCTCCTCCGTGCACTGCGTAAAAGCACACGGGGAGGTTCTTGACAGAATGGTCCAGCCATAAAAAGGGTGCTCCCTCCGGGTGCTCCGGAGGGAGCTGAGAGGATTTCCCTGTTGGCAGCGCTGCGGCGCAAGCATGGCGAGAGGATGAGGAAGTCCCCTACGAAGACGAGGCCCACGTCGAGGGGGAGGCGCTCCCAGGGCTCCGTCGCTCCCGCTCCATGCAAGAGTACTATGCCCACTCCCACTCCACCAAAACCAGCACCAACCTCCCGCAGACAGCATCATCCCATGCCAGACCGACGGAGGAAATCCTCCATCTCTTTGGCAGCCACTCTCCCGGCAATGCCTACCTCCACGTCATCAGGGCTGGCTCCTCCGTCATCCTTTGAAGGTGCCGAAATCACCACTGATACGGAGAGGGATGACTGTCTGCCAGCTACAGCTGTTAACATCAAAGGCCGGGAAGACAGGCAAGTGTTTTTTCATTTTGTACCATCTAATAACATTGAACCTTGCCTGTCTCCTGAGGGAGAGGTCCAGTTTCAGCAGTCCGCTGGGTCCTCTCCTCCGGCTGCAAATACTAACTTTCTTTTTCTCCTCTCCGTGTCAATTTTCCCTGAGTGTCCGCCGGCCCTGGAACCTAGCTGCTAGTCGATGGAGGAGCCTGAGGCCGTGGAGGATCCTGCTCCAGAGCCTGCACGGAGCCAACCCTCAGCCTCCTCGCTGGATTCATCCCCAGCAACAGTTATTCCATCTGAGGACTGTTGGACTGCCGCCACCGTCTTGCCAGTTGTGGAGGTCGCAGCGGATTGGGAGCCGGAGTTGGACCTCCTGAAGGCCGGGCCCAAGCCTTCATCGCCAGGATCAAAGGAGTCCTGGACAGCGGTGGAGCTCGAGCTCAGGCAAGTTTTCTCTCTTGTTTTTCTAATGTCAGTTGTAGAGAGGTTCCAAGGTTGTCATAGCCAGGAGCGGCACTGGGGTTAAGCTCCCAGTGCTCATAAAATGCTCCTTACGGCGTGCGTCTCGAAAAGCCTCTGACAACTAAGTCCAACTCCTAGCCTGCCCGTGTGGTTTAGTCTCTAAGCCCGGCGGAACTGCTTTTACTAATAGGAGAAGGGGCGAGGGCGGATCTCTGGCGCCTTAAAACCAGATGCTTCGGGTAGATGGTGGCTCATCAACCTGGGAAGGTAGCCCATCTAGGGGAAGGTAAACCCTGATTTCAAACCTCCGCTGCCTTGCGGCACACCCGGTCAAGGGAAAGGCTTCGGGAGTCAACCCTGAGGAAAAATCTGGAGTCGGAGCCCCTAAGGCAGTTCTCTGTTGTGCTCAACATCGTTCTGGCAGCTCCTGCGACGGCGCTGGTGCCAAACTATAGCAGCCCTGCTGTTCCTTTGGATTCATCAGTGACGTGGAGAGGGGGGACATGCTGCATGGGTAACATCTTGTCCTCCATATCTTCCTGCCCAGGCTTGAATCCTACCAACACCCAGTGCTGGAAGGTAGAACACCGGTGCGCATCGGCCTGTTCAGCCACAGGCGGTGCTGTTCCAGCAGAGTAGACGTTTAGGATTCTCTTCCATGGTCATCATAGACCGACGGAGGCCGACGAGGCACGAGTTGTAGAGAGATCTTGTCTAGCTCTAGGTAAGGAGAGACAGGTGGAATGCGCAGCTGCATCTGAACTCCCTTTGCCAGGCTCCACCGCTGCCGGCAACCCTAATAACCCTGTTTCTTCTCCTGCTCCTGAGTCTTCTTCTAGGGTCACCAGAGAGGAACCACCATCTCCATGGGTCCTCATGGAACCGGTCTCACAGCCTGGCAACATCGTGGGTCCAGCTCCCCTGATGCCTGAGGTCTTCGTGTGGTCCCCTCAGCAGGCTGTGTCGCCATGGGTGTAGCACGCTGGCTTGGGACCTTTGTTAGGGCTGCGCCCTAGGGTTTTCCCAACATGGGTACTGCGCTGCTGCACGGGCCCACCATGCACGTCACACTCCAGCATGGGGTCCACCAAGGGTGCAGCACTGGCCCAGCCGGAGTCCACCAAGGATGCAGCGTTGGCCCGATCGGGGTCCACTGAGGGTGCTGCAGAGCTCCAGCCAGGAGCCACCGCAGGTGCTGCAGAGCTCCAGCTGGGAGCCACCATGGATGCTGCAGGGCTCCAGCTGGGAGCCACCTCGGGTGCTGCAGAGCTCCAGCCAGGAGCCACCGCAGGTGCTGCAGAGCTCCAGCCAGGAGCCACCGCAGGTGCTGCAGAGCTCCAGCAGGGAGCCACCACGGATGCTGCAGAGCTCCAGCTGGTAGCCACCGCGGTTGCTGCAGAGCTCCAGCCGGGATCCACCGCGGGTGCTGCAGAGGTCCAGCCGGAGTCCACCGCGAGTGTTGCAGAGCTCCAGCCGGGAGCCACTGCAGGTGCAGCGTTAGCCTGATCGGGGTCCACCGAGGGTGTAGTGTTGGCCCGGTTGGGGTCCGCTGCAGGTGCAGTGTTGGCCCAGTCACGGTCCACCGCGGGTGCAGCTGGGGCAAAACAGCCCCAGACTATCACATTACCATCACCATATTTTACTGTTGGTATTATGTTCCTTTTCTGAAATGCTGTGTTACTTTTATGCCATATGTAATGGAACACACACCTTCCAAAAAGTTCAACTTTTGTCTCGTCAGTCCACAGAGTCTTTTTCCAAAAGTCTTGGGGATCATCAAGATGTTTCCTGGCAAAACTAAGACAAGCCTTTATTTTCTTTTTGTTCAGCAGTGGTTTTCTTCTTGGAACTCTGCCATGCTGGCCATTTTTCCCAGTTTCTTTCTTATGGTGAAGTCATGAACACTGACCTTGACTGAGGCAAGTGAGGCCTGCAGTTCTTTGGATGTTGTACGGTCCTTTGTGATCTCTTGGATGAGTCGTCACTGTGTTCTTGGGGTAATTTTTGGTCGGCCAGTCACTCCTGGGAAGGTTCACCACTGTTCCATGTTTTTGCTATTTGTGGATAATGGCTCTCACTGTAGTTTGCTGGAGCCCTAAAGCTTTAGAAATGCCTTTATTATGGTGAACACACATGGGACCTGTTGGACCGGTTTTGTGACTCACATTTTAGGTCAGAACAAAGGCAGGAATCTTAGCCTTGGTATGCATGGCTGGAGACTGTGGGGGGTCAATTAAGGGATTAAGGAAAGGATGCATGGGAGACAGTGGAAGTGATATCATGGAGAGAAATGCATTGTGACTGTCTTTATTATGCAAGGTGGTCTGTGTGACATGTGATCTATGAGGTGTGAAGTCCCTGATATTTAAGGACGAGAGTTTACTGTTTCACTCTCTTTTTTCTCTGCTGTGAAATGATGGAGATGTGAATAAAGCTGACTCTGAGAAAGAACTCTGCCTCGTCATTTTCACATCTTCCACAATGGTGACCTGAGACGTATCATGGAAGAAGAAAATTCCCCCGGGCCAGCCGCGTCAGGAGCCCCCAGCCAAGCGAATGCCGCTACAGTCCAGCTACCGGACTTCTGGCAGAACAATCCACGCTCCTGGTTCAACGCAGTTGAGACGCAGTTCAACCTCCGGGGGATATCGGTAGATGCCACGAAATTCTACCACGTAGTAGCAAAGCTGGACAACAACACGGCCCAGCATGTGGAGAGCCTGATCGACCAGCCGCCGGAGAGCGACAAATACGGCGCGTTGAAGGCTGCACTCATCCAGCAATTCACCCCCTCGGCGGAGGAGCGAACAGAGAGGCTCCTGGCGCTGACGGAGGGGGAAAACGACATGCCCGCGAACCTGATGGAGAAGTTGTTGAGGTTGAAAGACTCTGACGACGATCACTTCATTTTCACCCACCTCTTCCTCAGGACTCTACCGTCAGCAGCGAGAGCGGTTCTGGCCAGTTTGCCACTGTTGGCCCTACGGGACTATCGCGCGCTGAGCCGAGAGGTGCAGCGGATTGTCAATGCCACCAAGCGGCGCGCAGCCACGGCTGCTGAAGCGGAACTCGGCGCGACGACCGGAGACAACAGGAGGCCAGAGGCAGCGGTGCCAGACTCACCGACGACAGCGGCGGCAAGGGCCAGGGAGCGTGGACCGGACGTCTTTTGTTTCTACCATCGCCGCCTCGCAGAGAGGGCACGCAAGTGTGTACCGCCGTGCCAGTTCGGGTGTTCGGGAAACGCCAAGACCGGGGGTCAGTAGCAGCCGCGGCCCTCGGGGAAGAGAACAAGCTGCTCTACTTGTCGGACGCACGCTCCAGGAGGCAGTTCCTCGTTGACACAGGCTCCCAGTTGAGTTTCATCACACCTTCCTACGCGGACAGACTGGCTGGTTCCGGAGGTCCCCGGGTGACAGCAGCGAACGGCTCGGAGATTAAGACCTTTGGTGAGAAGACTCTGCTTCTGTCTCTACACAGCCGTGCATATGAGTGGACTTTTGTTGTAGCAACAGTAAATTTCAATATGCTGGGGGCTGATTTTTTGTGCTCACATGGGTTGTTGGTTGATCTCGCTAACAGGCGCCTGGTTAATGCACTTTCTTTTGATTCTATCCCCTGTACAGTGCGAGTGGCCCCGCCAACAGCACAAGCCAATGTCACAGCAGCCGGCGGTAAGTTCCACACACTGCTCACTCAGTTCCCAGCACTCACGGTCCCCACATTTTCGGCAACAGTCGCTAAGCACGGGGTGGAACATTTTATTACCACTACCGGACCACCCGTTTTTGCAAAAGCTCAGCGATTGGACGCAGTTAAACTAGCCATAGCGCGCGAGGAGTTCGCCAACCTGGAGAGGTTGGGCATTATCCGACGTTCAAACAGTCCGTGGGCTTCCCCCCTGCATATGGTCCCGAAAGCTGATGGATCATGGCGCCCTTGCGGGGATTTCCACAGGTTAAACAACGCTACAGCGCACGACCACTACCCAATCCCACATATCCAAGATTTTTCGGTTCATTTGGCAGGGGCGTGCATTTTTTCTAAAATAGACTTGGTCCGCGGTTACCACTAAGTCCCAGTGCGCGCTGAGGACATACCCAAAACAGCGGTAATAACTCCTTTTGGTTTATTCGAGTTTTTACGCATGCCATTCGGACTTAAAGGGGCTGCTCAGACGTTCCAACGCATGATGGACGCGGTGCTTCGTGATCTCCCTTTCGTGTTCGTCTACATGGACAATATTTTAATAGCCAGCGCGTCCGAAGACGAACACGAAAAACACCTGGCCACAGTTTCCCGAAGGTTGGGAGATCACGGGTTAATAATCAACCCAGCGAAGTGTCAATTCGGGGTGGCGCAGATCAATTTTTTAGGACACCGCGTCTCCCCCGAAGGAGCAGTTCCGCTGCCTGACAAAGTGCGCGCTGTGGCAGATTTTCCCCAGCCGCAGACAGTCAGGGCGTTGCAGGAGTTTTTGGGAATGGTGAATTTTTATAACCGTTTTCTCCCCCGTGCGGCACAACTCATGCAGCCGCTGTATGCCGCGCTCAAAAAAAAGAAACCAGCGGATAAGGTCGAGTGGTCCCCGGAGCGGGACCAAGCGTTCTCGGAGGTGAAAGCAGCCTTGGCAAAGGCTGCGTTGTTGGCACACCCAGACCCAACGGCCCGCATAGCACTCACCACTGACGCATCAGAGGTGGCCATGGGGCGGTCGTGGAGCAACATGTAGCCGGGGTTTGGCAGCCCCTCGCATTTTTCAGCAGAACCTTGCGCGATAACGAACGTAAATACAGTGCGTTCAACAGGGAGCTGCCCGCGCTCCATTTGGCCATCCGCCACTTTCAGTTCTGGCTGGAAGGACGCACTTTCACCGCGTTCGTTGATCACAAACCGCTAACATTCACGATGGCCAAGGTCTCTGAACCGTGATCAGGCCGGCAGCACAGACAGCTGGCCGCCATATCAGAGTTTACCACTGATATTCAGCATGTGGCAGGCAAACTCAATGTAGTGGTAGATTGCCTCTGGTGCGCTGTGGCGGCCCCAGTCAGCGTAGGGGTAGATTATGCAGCCATGGCCGCGGAGCAGGTTAATGACGCGGACGTGCGCGCGCTCCAGTCTGGACCAACAGGGTTAAGGCTGGAGAGCAGGGTGCTGCAAGACGGTATGCCCCCCCTAATCTGCGATGTCTCCACTGGACGGCTGCGTCCAGTAGTACCGGCTGCGTGGCGCCACCGCGTTTTTGACTAGGTTCATTCTTTGGCACACCCTGGAGTGCGCGCGTTGGTCAAAATGGTGGGAGAGAAATTTGTGTGGCCAAGCCTCCGCAAACAGGTCAAAGAGTGGGCAGCAGCCTGCACGGCGTGTCAACGAGCCAAAGTACACAGGCACACGAGGGCTCCTTTGGAACTGTTTCACATTCCGGCCAAGAGGTTCGATCACGTTCATGTGGACCTCGTTGGACCCCTCCCGCTGTCACAGGGGTGTGCACATCTTCTGACAATGGTGGACCGCACCACGCGCTGGCCTGAAGTGGTCCCGCTGGCATCAACCATGGCCGAGGAAGTGGCGCGTGCATTTTTAACAGCTTGGGTGGCGCGCTTCGGTGTTCCGTCGGACATTACGTCCGACGGAGGCCCTCAATTTGTTTCCGAGCTTTGGTCGACAATGGCCCGCAGCCTGGGTGTCACAATTCACCGCACAACTGCGTACAATCCGCAGGCTAATGGGTTATGTGAACGTTTTCATAGGTCATTGAAAGTGGCTCTCAGAGCGTCACTGACGGATACAAATTGGGTTGACAAGTTACCATGGGTGTTATTGGGGTTGCGTTCTGCACCTAAAGAGGATCTAGAAGCCTCCCCAGCGGAGCTCGTGTTTGCGCAACCACTCCGGCTGCCTGGGGAGTTTCTCCCAGATAACCCTGCACCAAACACCTCCCCGTCTCAGCTGTTGCTGAGTAACATAAAATCAAGCACGCTGCCCGGCCCCACGCACCACAGTTTTCCGCACGTTTTTGTGCCTAAAACTTTGAAGAATGCAGAGTTTGTTTTTGTTAGACACGATGCGCATTGAACCCCGTTGCGGCTGCCTTATGACGGACCATTCAGAGTGCTAGAAACAGGGGACAAGCAGTTTTTGCTAGATTTGGGGGGTAGGAAAGAGAAAATTGACATAAACAGACTTAAACCTGCTTTTGTGGTGGCAGATGAGGAAGTGCTGTTGGCAAAGGCCCCGCGGCGAGGTAGACCACCACGGAGGGTTTCACACAGCAATGTTTCCCAAAGTACTGTTTCCCCAGAACACCCGCAGAGACTGACAAAGGGTTTCCGCCCCCAAACGGCAAACCCCCAGCGTGACAGCGCCGCAGAGACGGTGAACCCCAGCTACAGCAGATTCGGCAGGAGGCTGAAGCCTATCCAGCATGTGGACTGACGTGTATTGATGCTATCACGACATGCATGTGGTTATCTTCTTGTTGTTCTGTTTTTCTAAAATGCTGGGGGGGCTTGTGTGGTGAACACACATGGGACCTGTTGGACCGGTTTTGTGACTCACATTTTAGGTCAGAACAAAGGCAGGAATCTTAGCCTTGGTATGCAAGGCTGGAGACTGTGGGGGGTCAATTAAGGGATTAAGGAAAGGATGCATGGGAGACAGTGGAAGTGATATCATGGAGAGAAATGCATTGTGACTGTCTTTATTATGCAAGGTGGTGAAATGCATTGTGACTGTCTTTATTATGCAAGGTGGTCTGTGTGACATGTGATCTATGAGGTGTGAAGTCCCTGATATTTAAGGACGAGAGTTTACTGTTTCACTCTCTTTTTTCTCTGCTGTGAAATGATGGAGATATGAATAAAGCTGACTCTGAGAAAGAACTCTGCCTCATCATTTTCACATCTTCCACAACTCTGCCTCATCATTTTCACAACCTTTTCCAGGCTGATAAATGTCAAATACTTTGTTTCTCATTTGTTCCTTAATTTCTTTGGATTGCAGCATGATGTCTAGCTTTTGAGGATCTTTTAGTCTACTTCACTTTGTCAGGCATGTCCTGTTTAAGTGATTTCTTGATTGAGAACAGGTGTGACAGCAATCAGCCCTGGGTGTGGCTAGAGAAATTGAACTCAGCTTTCCAAAGATGTGATAAACCACAGTTACAGTAAGTTATGTTTTAACAGGGGGAGGCAATCACTTTTTCACACAGGGCCATGTAGGTTAGGATTTTTTTTTTACCCTTAATAATAAACACCTTCATTTAAAAACTGCATTGTGTGTTTACTTGTGTTATCTTTGTCTAATATTTAAATTTGTTTGATGATCTGAAACATTTAAGTGTGAGAAACATACAAAAAAATGAGAAATCAGGAAGGGGCAAACACTTTTTCACACCACTGCATATATGTGCCTGTGCTATTACATCTCAATAACGGAGAGTCAAGAAGGAGCTAGTCTAAACATTCTCTCTTTATTGACTCAAGTTCACAGATATATATATCCCCAGCCGTAGCCCGCCTGATATCACTCTGATCCCCCCGCCCTGGCCAGACTACGGCAAGCCTCAAGGCCCAATTCCCTTATGTCACCCCCCCGGAAAGTCAAGAACACAAATGAAACACCCGAACAAGTAAAATAACTTTCAACACATATGAACATAGAACATAACAATGCAATCTACAAGTCCCTTCTCTAGACAGCAGAGCCATCCTCAACCATACCGGTTACAAAGTCGTCCAAGTACCTGGGTCTCCGATGCACTCTAGCCGGGTGTCCCTCGTGAGAGCACACTGCTTCTGGCACCGTCGGTTCCGGCTGAGGGTTGGCATCCGCCTGGACCCACCAGTCCCAACTGTCACTGAAACAGTCCATGGCAGGGTCACTTGCCACCTCCGGTGGAGACCTCCTTGGCCTACTCGCATGCCATCGGGACCCATCATCCAGTTCAAAAGTATCTGGTCCTCTCCGTCTCACAATCATCCGCAGCCCAACCCACAGCGGTTGAAGCTTGTGGGCACGGACGGGGTGCCTGATCTAGACCTGATCCGCCACCTCAAGGCCGTGACCTCTCGTCTGTTGTTTTCTGTCAAACAGTTCCTTCATTTTCCTGTGGCGCTCAGTGACCCGGCGCCTCAGCGCCCTCGAGTCTTCACCCCACTCCATCTGTGCCAGCCCCAGTCGTCTCACCGGTATCGGCAACTCACATCCCAGCATCAGTGCAGCTGGACAGCGTCCTGCTGTGGCATGCACCAACACTCTATAATGGAGTAGGGTGTTGTTCAGGGCATCAGCGAACGTAAACCCATCCGCTAAATGAATTGTGGGCCATTGTCAGTGGTGATGGAGCTCGGGGTCCCCCATCTGGCAAAAAACAATGCCAGGAACCCCGTGATCACCTCAGTTGTCACTAAGCCAGTCAGGAGCACCTCCGGCCATTTAGAGAACAGGTCATATGCCACCACAAGGAACCTGCTACCAGGGGAGGCTGCTTGTAGTTCTCCGCAAATGTCCAATTCGATGTGTTCCCAGGGTCCGGCAGGGAACGTGACTGGTCCTAGGGGAGGGGGTGGTGGTCCTCCAGTCTTCCTGCTCTCCAGGCATGGCACACAGTTTTTCACCATCGTCTCTATGTCCTTGTCTATTCCCGACCACCAAACTGAGTCCCTGCTGCATTGTTTGACCTCGACCACCCCTAGGTGCCCCTCATGCAGCATTTCCAATACTCGTCCTCTCAGAGCTGCTGGGATGACAGCACACTGCCCTCTAGCCACGCACACATCATTCCAGCAGCTGAGCTCATCCCTAAACCAATGAAACAGGGCCAGTTCACCCAGCGCTCCTGTTGGCCAGCCCTCTCTGATTGCCGAGCGCAGTCTTCTCATCATCTGGTCACCCTCTGAAACCTCCCTGAGTTCCTGAGGGGACACAATTTCTTGGAGTGCACCACGCAGAGCATGGACCAGTTCCATCTCATCTGAGTCCACTAAGTCCGACGCAAGAGCGCACGTCGGGGCCCTAGACAGAAGGTCCGCCACGACATTGTCTTTGCCCAGTGTGTACCTTGTCTCAAAATTGTAAGCCCTCAGTCTCTCACACCATCTGTGGATCCTCAGTGGCCTGTGTCCCAATCCTGAGGTCTCAAGCAGAGTTGTGAGCACTCGGTGATCTGTTCTCAACGTGAAGTGATGCCCGTAGAGGTAGATATGCCACCTCTCACAGGCCCAGACACAGGCCAGCACCTCCCTTTCGCCCACGGCATACTTCTTTTCTGCCTCCGACAGAGACTTCGACGCAAAAGCCACCGGACGCTCCGTACCATCCTGCACCTGTGACATCACTGCCCCCAGGGCAGAACCGGACGCATCACAAGTCACTATAGTGGAGCAGTTCGGGTCAAAATGGGCCAAAACCGGTGGGGAGGTGAGCTGCCGCTTCAACTTTTCCACTGCTGCCGAACAGGCCAGAGTCCAGTTCCAGGGTGCATCCTGCTTCAGCAGCGCCCGGAGCAGCTCGATCATCTCCGAGTGCCTGGGAATAAACCATCCATAAAAGTTAACAATCCACAGGAATGAAGAAATTTCAGCTGGTGAGGAGGGGTCCACGAGATGAATCACCGCCTCCACGTTTGAAACCAGCAGTGTCAGTCTGTCTCCAGACAGCTGGAACCCCACAAAGTCCACTGCGTCCACCACAAAGACACTTTTCGCCGCTCAACATGACCCCATGTTCCTGCAGTATTTCCAAGACCATTTCCAACCTCTCATTGTATCCCTCTCTCAACACCCTTTGCACCACAATGTCATCTAGGTACATGACTACCCCCTTTAGGCCGGCCAGCATGGTCGCCATGACCTTCTGGAAGCAGCTTGGCGCCGAGCTCAGCCCAAAAGGCATCCTGGTGTAGTGGAAAACCCCCATGTGGGTCACGAAGGCCGTCAGATTCCTGCTGTCCATGTGTAGTGGCACCTGCAGGTAGCCTTGATGCTGATTCAGTTTTGAGAACATCTTCGTCCCGCTGAACACCGCCGTGAGTTCCTCCATAGTCGGCAGCAAATATTTATCTGGGATGACCGCCTTGTTCACAGCTCTAAGGTCGATGCACAGTCTGATGCCTCCTCCCTTCTTTCTGGCCACCACCAGATTAGAAATCCACGGTGATGCATCAGCCTTTTCGATGACCCCTGACTCCAGTAGTTTGGTCAGTTCTGCTTATACCTCGTCCCACAGTGCCAGCAGAAGGCACATCAAAGGCTGTATTTTCGGCTTTACAGTCTCATTGACAAGAGGGCGATGATAAAACGCTTCAATGTGGCCCAGGCCCTCAAACAACACCGGCCAGCGAAGGTGCCAGTCCGAGCTCACAAACAGTACCTTTGACCCCCCCCCCCCCCCGGTCCATTATGAACCCAGCTTCCCCAACAGGTCAACTCCCAACAGGTCAGTTCCCCGGCACACCACCTGGAAGGTAAAGCTGGGGACCCTTTTTGACCCACAGGTTACCTCAAAGTCCACTGTGCCCGCCATTTCAATCTTCGCATGTCCATAACCGAATAGTCTTACCGCTCTGTCATAATTTGTTTCGCAGGGAACAGCCTCTGCAGTGTGGGCAGGCTCAGGATGGACTTCCAGGCCCCCGAATCCACCATGAGCAACACGTCAACTCCATCCAGCTGGAGCACGTACCACTTCAACGGGCCCTTTCCCATGCGTGCAGTGTGAACCTGGGCTGGGCCCCCAGGTCGTCTCACCCATAATGCCGCTCCCTTTTTTGTTTGCTTCTTCTTCCTTTTCTTTCTATTTCCTCTACGTCGTACTGTTAGCGCACAAACCTCTGCACCCGGTGGGAAATTGCTGTTAGTCGGCCCCTCGCTATCCTTAGCCGTTAGCTCCAACTAGGCCACTGACTCTTCTCTTTTTACTAGGTCCAGCACTTCCTCCCATGACGGTGGCTCTTTAGCTACTCTTAGCTTGATCGCTAGCCGTGTGCAACTGGTGCCGTGTGCTAGCTTGTCCCTCACTACTCTGTGTGCTCCTGCTCCAAAATCGCACTTCCGTGCTATGCTAAGAAGCTCAAGTAGAAACAAATGCAGCAACTCACCCTTCCGTTGCCGTCACTCGAAGAATTCACACTGACTGTTTGTGACCGTGGAGGTGTCACCAAATGTGCTGTCCATGGCCTTCAGACCTTCCTCCAGCGAGCCGCCCTGGCACAGCCCGAAAAAGATTTGCTGTCCCTCGGCACCGAGACACTGAATCATTACACTCCTCCGTCTCTCCTCGCTGACCGATCCCAGGACCGCCGCTGTCCTATATATATCGAAGCTCTGCTTCCATTGAGCCCATGAAATCGCCGGCAAGCTCAGGCGCTCTAGAAACACTGGCATCTGTCCTACGCACGTTGCCACTGTTCTCCTCGTCGCCAAAATGTTACATCTCAATAACGGAGAGTTGAGGGGTTGCTGGTCTGAACATTCTCTCTTTTTTGAACCAGGTTCACAGATATATATACTGTATATCCCCAGCCGTAGCCCATCTGACATCACTCTGACCCCGCCCCGGCCAGGCTACAGCAAGCCCCAAGGCCCAATTCCCTTATGTGACACGTACGCCACACACATATGCCCCGCCTCTTTTTTTCTTTTTTTTTCATTTGTTGCTGTTGTTTGTTGTTGTTGTGAGGTGCTTGGGTGCATGTGTGTATGCGTGCATACACAACACTTCACTTGTGAAACATTTGAATGTTTTGTTTTGTAGCACCTTAACTGTCGCACTTTTGCGACAGTTTCATTTTCACTTTGTACAGTTTCATTGCAGTTGTTCTGCTCCTGTATGATTGTTTGTTTGTGTGTCTTTATGACCCGCCGGGGGACTACAGATGTAAATTAGCAGTATTGCTAAATCTGGCATACTTACATATGCATTAATGCTCATTAGTATGTAATGTCCCTTTCAAGTAAACATTAAAGTTGTACGTTGTGTTTTTAATGCCTTAGCAAGTCACAATTTTGTTCTGAATTAGTATAAAATAATTTTCATCGTCACAGCTCAATACTTCTTGAGTTAGGTAAAAATAAAAGCTCTCTACAGCGATTCAGTTTTCAGAATGGTTGTTTTTGTTATGTGCTTTTATTATGAAATGCATTAACCAGATATCCATCCATCCATCCATCTTCTACCACTTTTCCGGAGGTCCGGGTCGCCGAGGCAGCAGTTCAAGCAGAGAAGCCCAGACTTCCCTCTCCCCAGCCACCTGCTCCAGCTCTTCAGAGAGGATACCAAAGCGTTCCCAGACCAGCTGGGAGATAAAGTCTCTCCACCGAGTCCTGGGTCCACCCCGGGGTCTCCTCACAGTAGGATGTGCCTGAAACACCTCAAGTGGGAGGTGTCCAGGAGGCATCCTAATCAGATGCCCATACCACCTCAGCTGGCTCCTTTCAATGTGGAGGAGCAGCGGTTCTACTCTGAGCCTCTCCCGGATGACTGAGCTCCTCACCCTATCTCTGAGGGTGAGTCCAGCAATCCTACGGAGAAAGCTCATTTCAGCCGCTTGTATCCGCGATCTTGTTTTTTCAGTCATTACCCAAAGCTCGTGACCATTGGTGAGAGTAGGAACGTATATTGACTGGTAAATCGACAGCTTTGCCTTAGAACTAAGCTCCCTCTTCACCACAACAGACTGGTACAACGTCCGCATCACTGCAGATGCTGCTCCAATCCATCTGTCAATCTCTCGCTCCATTTTCCCCTCACTCGTGAACAAGACCCCAAGATACTTAAACTCCTCCACTTGGGGCAGGAGCCTGTCCCCAACCCAGAGAGGACAATCCACCTTTTTCCGGCTGAGGACCATGGACTCGGACTTGGAGGTGCTGATTCTCATCCCAGCCGCTTCGCACTCAGCGGCAAACCGTCCCAGCAAGAGCTGTAGGTCATTGCTGGATGAAGCCAACAGGACAACATCATCTGCAAACAACAGAGATGAGATCCTGTGGTCACCAAGCATGACACCCTCCATTCCCTGGCTGCGCCTAGAAATCCTGTCCATAAAAATTACGAACAGGATCGGTGACAAAGGGCAGCCCTGGCGGAGTCCAACTCTCACTGGGAATGACTCTGACCGAGTGTTGGCAATACGAACCAAACTCTCACAATGGTCGTACAGAGACCGAATAGCTCGTAACTACAAGCCCGATACCCCATACTCCCGAAGCACCCCCCACAAAAAACCGCAAGGGACGTGGTCAAATGCCTTCTCCAAGTCCACAAAACACATGTAAACTGGTTGGGCAAACTCCCACAAACCCTCAAGAATTCTCGAGAGGGTAAAGAGCTTGTCCGATGTGCCACGGCCAGGACTAAAACCACATTGCTCCTCCTGAATCCGAGGTTCGACCAACGGCCGGACTCTCCTCTCCAGTACCTTGGCATAGACCTTCCCAGGGAGGCTGAGGAGTGTGAGCCCTCTAAAGTTGGAGCACACCCTCTGGTCCCCTTTTTTAAAGAGAGGAACCACCACTCCTGGTTTGCCATGCCAAAGGCACTGCCCCCGACCTCCCCGCAATATTGCAGAGGCGTGTCAACCATGACAGCCCAACAATATCCAGGGCCTTGAGGTACTCAGGGCGAATCTCGTCCACCCCCGGGGCCCAGCCACCAAGGAGATTTTTAACCACCTTGGCAACCTCAGCCCCTGTGATAGGCGAGTCATCCCCCTCGTCCCCAAACCCTGCTTCCTCTGTGGAAGGCGTATCAGTGGGATTGAGGAGATCCTCGAAGTATTCCTACCACCGCCCGACAATATCCCCAGTCAAAGTCAACAGTGTCCCATCCGCACCATACACAGTGTGGACAGGGAGCTGCTTTCCCCTCCTGAGCCGCCGGACAGTTTGCCAGAATCTCTTCGAGGCTGTCCGAAAGTCTTGTTCCATGGCCTCACCGAACTCCTCCCATACCCAGGTTTTTGCTTCAGCAACCACCCGAGCTGCACTCCGCTTGGCCTGCCGGTACACCTCAGCTGCTTCGGGAGTCCTACAAGCCAACCAAGATTGATAGGACTCCTTCTTCAGTTAACCGGATATACTTGTCTGAAATCAGCAACATACAGCCGACAGTTTTTCCTCACAATCTGTAAATAAAAAAGAAAAAAATAGCAAAAGGAGTTCAAATGAGAGAAAAAAGAGGAGAGAAGATTCTGTGACAGTGATGTTGAGATGTAGAGGTGAGCCTTTTATTTTAAGGACGTTTTCAGCTTTTTATCTGTAGGATAACTGCTAGTTTGTTATCTGGGGTTTTGAACAGTGAATTAGAGGGGGGCTGAAAAGTTCATAGGCTGACCACGATGCAGTGGAAAAACCAGCATGGACCAGCATGCAGGTCACCAGCATGAAGATCAATATTTGTTGTGTTTTGAAGCTGGTCACCAGCGTAGCATACTAGCATACCATGCTGGGTTTGGTGTTGATTTAGCTGGTGGACCAGCACCAGCTAAACCAACACCAAACCAGCATAGACCAGCATTAACCAGGATAGACCAGAATGAAAATCATGCTGGTCTATGCTGGTCTATATTATAACCGATATTTAGCTCAGCGGAAGAAGATATTTTTTAAAACGTTTTTCCACTCTGCTGTAATTATTTCTAATTGCCTTAATTTGCATCAAATGATTTTTTAAAGTTATATTATTTAGAAAGTTGTTTAAAATTCTTTTTGTTTTATTTCAAAATATAGAAGAATATCAGACAATCAATCCACTAGTTGTCAGATTGAGAGTCAGGAGAACAGATGAAGGATACAGATAAATTGTAACGTCGGAGCTGTGATAACGGGCGGGGGATTCTCCCGGAATACTTTGCGCTGCGGGGTATTCAAAGATGATTATAATTTTTGTGTTCTGAGCGTTATTGTTGTAGTGTTATAATCATGTTGTAAGTCTGATTGTGATAGTGTTGTTTTCCCAGCGTGTGAGAGATTATGTGTCAGTGTCACCCAGAGTGAAGTGAATTGAGTGTGTGAATTACCTCCCCTCTGTTCTGCGTAACTTGTGAGTGAAGAAATAAATACTTGTTACGTTCCAAATCCGCTCCCATTATTGTGTGAACCCTTGAAACATCACACTGGTGTCAGGAGTAGGATTATTGAGAGATGGAAGCAAGGATCAAGGCAGAGATTCAACAGCTTGAACAGCTCATCGCCCAGATGGAGATGGACAGCAGAGAAGGCATTCCAGTTCCCAGAGCTGCTCACCACAAAGAATGGGGAACAGGGCTGGATGGAGCAAGCACATCCCATGTTCTGCCTTTTTCAAGGCAGGACGGGGACACCAGTGGGGAAACTATGAGCCAGCGATCCCACTGCAACCAAGGGCAGTGTTCAGCATGGAGGCAACCGTCCCAACCCCAGTACCACCGACCTGCCAACTGGCCAAGCTTCCCTGCTTTGGTAGCAAAACCTCGCTGGACGACTACCTCATCCAGGTTAAACTGGCCACCATGCTCAATGGCTGGACACCTGAAGGTACAGCTGTGCAGGTCACATTGGCTCTGGAGGGCGGACCCCTCTGCACACTGTCCAATCTCCAGCCTGAGGAGTGGTACAGCTGGCCAGTGCTACAGGGAGCACTTCAGAGGCGGTTCGGGAGGGCGACCCATGCTGACCATGCCCAGGAACAGCTGGCCACCCACCAAGAGAGCCTATGGGCTTATGCAGCAGATGTCCGGCTGCTGACACAGCATGGCTACTTGGACTTCGAGCTGGAGGCGGTATAGAAGTTTGATCTTCAGATTTTCAACTGAGTGCTCCACCCGGCCCAGCTCCAAGAACACATCCAGATTCATGCCAGGAGCAGCTGGGATACGGCCATGGCAGAGGCGGAGCGGGTGGAGCCGATGCTGGAGCATGTGGCTGATGTTTCATCACCAAGGCAGAGAGCTTTCCAGGCCACAGCTGAGCGTGAGGATGAGGAGGAGATGCGCCAGACCACAGTTGCATGGCCGATGAGAGTATGACAGCAGCGCGAGGAGGGATGCTTCCACTGTGGGAAGCCACACCACATCGCGTGCCACTGCCCTGCACCTATCCCGTGACAACCAGCCCCCTCACCAGCTTTAAACTAGAGCAAGGTGGCACAGACAGGAACCTGCCACCTCTCACAGACATTTTCCCCAACAAACTCTCATCACGTCAGGGCCGACTTAGATACTCGCCAGGGCTGCACCTGCATACAGCCTGGACAGCACTCCAATCTGGGCCCTGATCAACACCAGTTTCACCACCTCCCTGGTCTGACCTGGGGTGCTGCCCAATACAGATGAACTCAGACTGCAGAGGTGTGAACCCACCAGGCACTGGGTCACCACAGCCACCGGTGACCACACCAGATTGGGAAGAAGACGAGTCCTTGTCATGAGAATGGCCAATCAGAACACGAACCACCTGTTCTGGCTGGCTGACATCCAAGACCCCTGCATCATTGGGCTAGATCTGCTCGCAGCATGGGGTGCAAAGAGTGACACCACCAGCTGTTCTCTCCTTCTGGGGGCCAAGACCATCACACTCTGTGGCAAGAGCCAGACAGGGAACCAGGCGATCTGCATGATCGAAGGGCTGTCAGTGTAGGCCGTGCTGAGGGGATTGCTGCCAGAGCCGACTGCAGCAGCACCACCAGTGCAAGTGGAGGGATTGTAATCTATGCCACAGAGAGCAGCGAGGGGGCTGCCAGCAGAACGAATCACCATGTCATCAGAAACCTAGCAGGCGGTCAAGGAACTGTTCCAGTGGAGCTGCAGGGGGTCAGAATTTGGGCAGAGATGCCAGCTGCCGGAGCTGCTGGACTGCTACGTCAACATTGCCAGGGATGAAGAGTGCACCTGAACCAGCTTGGTGCAGCACCAGATCAACACCAGTGAGACTAGGCTGATCCAGCAACACCCCCGCCATCTGCCTTTTTCAAGGTGGATGGCGACAGAGCAAAAGATTCAGGAGATGCTAGAGGTGGATGTCATTGAACCCTCCAGCAGCCCCTGCGTGGCGCCGGTAGTTCTGGTCAAAAAGAAGGACAGTTCGTGGCGGTTCTGTGTGGACTACCAGTGCCTGAATGACGTTAACCATAAGGACTCCTACCCTCTGCCCCGCATTGCCGACGTGCTGGATTATATTGCTGGCTCCAGCTGGTTCAGCTCGCTCGACCTCTGCAGCGGCTATTGGCAGATGGAGTTGTCACCAGAGGCCCACCAGAAAACAGCCTTCTCCATTAGGCAGGGACTGTGGAAGTTCAAGGTGATGCCGTTTGGACTTTGCAATACCCCAGCTACCTTTGAACGCCTGATGGAGCGAGTGCTGGCTCACGTCCCCCCATGCTGCTGCATTGTTTTTCTCGACAACTTGCTGGTTTACACAGATGATTTTGGTGGTGCCCTGTACAACCTTTGGGAGGTGTTGGACGGTGTCCGCCGGGCCGGGCTGCAGCTCCATCCTCGGAAATGCCACCTGTTTTTGCAAGAAACCACCCTCCTGGGCCACGTCGTCAGCACTGTGTGGAGACACCACCAACCCAGAGAAGGTGGCAGCGGTGAGAAGCTGGCCAGTCCTGCAGAATGTAGGAGAACTGTGGAACTTACTCAGACTACTCTCATATTGTAGGAGGTTTGTGAAGGATTTCACCACCATCGCCAGTCCGCTGCATCAGCTGACACAGAAGGGCCACATGTTTGAGTGGAGCAAGGACTGTGCTGCTGCTTTTCCCTGACTCCGCTTGGTGCTCATTGCAGCTCAACCAGGGCATTGGGATGGTGTTATCCCAGGAGGGAGAACACGGAGAGCAAGAGGTTGCCTTTTTCAGCTGCACTCTCAGCAGAGCCGAAAGGAATTGTAGTGTCACCCACCAAGAGCTGCTGGCAGTCATCCAAGGGCTCCGCCATTTCTGCTTGTTGTTTACAAGGGGAGGTTTCAGCTCAGGACGGACCATGCTTCCCTGACCTGGCTGCTGAACCTTAAAGACCCAGATGGACAGTTAGCGAGATGGCTGGAGTAACTGCAGGATTATGACTTTCAGATTGTGCATCGAGCAGGCCACCTCCATGCCAATGCTGACACACTGTCCTGGTGCCCCTTTGCTGTGGAGGACTGTCAGCATTGCCAGCAGGCCAACGATCATGACCCATCAGTCTCATGGGCTGCTGCTCTCCAGACTGCTGCAGCCGGAGACAGTGCAGCGGCTCACAGCTCTTCCTCAGATCATCAGCCAGCTCTCCCCAGTGATGACGTCACAGAGGCCTTCAGCAAGCAGCAGCTTCAGATTGAACAGGATGGAGATCCTGTTGTCTCCCAGGTCCAGCAGTGGCTGGACATGACCCAGCGGCCCGCCTGGGAGACTGTGTCTGCACGAGACCCAGAGACCAAGGCCCTGCATTCCCAGTGGTTCAACCTCTGCTGTCATGAGGGCATTGTCTACTGGCGGTGGTAGTCTCCAGCTGGACAGCGTCATGTCTGGCAGCTGCTGGTCCCCCAACGCCTCCACCCCAAGGTGACAAAGGCCCTGCAGCATCTTCGGGCCTGGTTCTACTGGCCAGAATGTTGTCAGGGCATGGAACTCCATGTTCACTGCTGTGACACCCGCACGGCTCAAAAAGGGCCAACTCAGCACTCCCGTGCCCCCCTTGCAACAATACCAGGTAGGAGCACCCATGGAGCGTGTGGAGGTGGATGTTCTGGGCCCTCTTCCCACCATAGATCGGGGGAACCATTACGTTCTGGTCACAATGGATTACTTCACCAAGTGGCCAGAGGCATACGTGATCCCTGATCAGAGCTCCGTCACCAAAGCATCAAAGCTGCTGGATGAGATGTTTTGTTGGTTTGGTGCCCCAGAGGAGCTACACAGCGACCAGGGACAGAACTTCAAGGCAGAAGTCTTCAGGGAGGTCTGCAGGTGGCTGGACGTCTGGAAGACCCGGACCACCCCACTGCACCCAAAGAGTGATGGCATGGTTGAATGCTTTAACCAGACTCTGACCACCCAGCTCGCCATCCGAGTGGATCAGCGACAGCGTTGTATAGCACTTTTTCTCATCTCTAGATGACTAAAGCACTTCACAGATCCTGCTATCCACCCATTCACACACACATTCACACACTGGTGGTGGCGAAGCCACCATACACAGGTGCTGGTCTGACCCACCAGGAGCAACTGGGGGTTCAGTATCTTGCTCAAGGACACTTTAACATGCAGACTGCAGACAGAGCAGGGGTCTAACCCCTGACCCTATGATCAGTAGTCAGCCACACTACACCTGTGCCACAGCTGTCATGAACCTCCTCGTGTGCTTTTACACAGTGCACGGTGAGGGGTAAAATGATGAGGATTTACGTACAGGGTTCACCACACACATTTATTAACATAATATCACACAGTTCCCAAAAGGGTGAAGACATACAAAAAATGCAATGATCACTTTCAGTGGACATTCAAGGGCCGGCATCACCCAGCAAATGCATGAAGAGAGACATGTAGCCACGCTGGCGTCCCACAGCCGGTATCACTGTGCAGGCGCAAGAGAACCACAGCGATGCGAAGTGGCTGCACGTCATGGCACATAGTTGAATAAGGTTATCTCCGGACGACGCAGCAGACAACACGTGCAGACAGTTAGTTGAAGACCCAGCAATGCGTGACTAGCACAAGCTGCTTACGTACATGCATTGCTGGTCATGGTGAAATTGGCAGCACCTGGGCGAGGAGCGGGAAGATGGCACACAGGAATAGACACAGCTGGTACTAACAAGAGAGGGAGCATGGCCAGGCCAGCAGCTGTCAGCAGCGCTCACAGAAAGTAGGTCAGAGCGGCTGTCAAACAGCTGCCAGCCGGACAGATACTGAGAGTGAGGGAGGCACACTGAAATACATAATAAACATATATTCAATGGTACCTAGACCCACAAGGAGGGCAGGACAGAGCCAGGGAAACCAAGCTGGCTCAGCTCCTGACAGAGCCCCCCTCTCTAGGAGTGGATTCCCAGACACCCGGGGTAACATCCCGAGGACCCCATTCCCCCCCCTTCCCCAGCAGACAGAAACAACACGAACCCGGGTGGGAGGAAAGGGGAACAGGAAAGGAGGGAATACAATCCCCCCCCTCGCCAAGTCCAAAAGTGCCGGGGCTCGGGAGGCCACCCGGAGTCCCAGGCCCAGCAGACAGTCCGGTGAACTGAGTCAGGTGGCCTGCTGAAAAACCCGAGCCCTCTGGCCCAGAAACTCAGTCCCTCCGGCAATCGGCCAACGTTGTAGAGCCACCAGGACCAGGTGGGTGGCACAGGAGGCGGCCTGCCCACCGGGAGGCTCAGTAGTGGGTGACTGGACCGTAGAGAGGGAATCCTCGTGGCGTCGGGCTGGGAGGCAATGGGGACCACGACGGCGTCCGGCTGAGGAGTAACAGTCACGGCGACCTCAGGCTGACCGGTAGAACCCTTGATGGTCCCAGTGTGGGACACGGCTACACCTGCGGTGGACCCCGACCAAGCCAACACTGCACCCGCAGTGGACTCCGGCTGGAGCCTTGCTGCACCTGCGGTGGACTCCGGCTGTAGCCTGGTTGCACCTGCGGGGGACTCCAGTGGGAGCCTGGCTGCACCCGCAATGGACTCCAGCGGGAGCCTGGCTGCACCCACGGTGGACTCCAGCGGAGGCTGGCTGCACCTGCAGTGGACTCCAGCGAAGGCTGGCTGCACCCGCGGTGGACTCCGGTGGGAGCCTGGCTGCACCCACAGCGAACGGACCGGCTCGCAGAAGCACCTGGCTGAGGAGGCCATCGACGGGGGGAACCCTGATGATCCTGGTCGGCGGAGTAGAAATGGCAGCATCCTCCTCCAGTTGGACCGGGCCCTCTGTGACCTCCGGCAACGGCGCACCCTCTCCAGCGACCCTAGGTGAAAGCTGAGAGATAGCAGGAAGAGAACGGTGGTTAGGGTCGCCGGCAGCGGTGGAGCCCGGTGAAGTGAGTGCAGATGCAGCCAAGGGCTGCATCTGACTCTCCTGTCCAAGAGCCAGACAAGATCTCTCTAAAACTGACATAAGAAAAACAAGGGAGAGAACTTGCCTGAGCTGGAGCTCCACTGTCGTCCAGGACTCCGACGAACTTGACGATGCGGTCCCGGGCTCGGCTTCCAGGAGGTCCAACTCTGGCTCCCACTCCACCGCTGTCACCTCCGCAGCTGGCGAGATGGTCCAAGCAGTCACTTGATACCCCTGCAGTGGCTGCAATGCAGGGGAACATCTCTGTGTGGGCCCCCAGGCAGGATCATCTGAGGCCCAAAACTCCTCCACCCTCTGGCGGCTCGGCTCCAGGACCCGCGGGCACTCAGGGATTAAGGGAGGAGACACAGAGAGAGTAGGGGATGAGTTTATTGCTGCAGCCAGAGGAGAGGACCGAGCAGACTGCTGAGACTGGGCCTCTACCTCGGGTGACAGAAAAGAGTTTTTATGGGTTAACTGAGTCAAGCAAAAACACACTTGCTTGTCATCCCGGCATTTGGTGTTCTCGGCTGCAGCAGGTAGATGATCGTCCCTCTCCATGTCTACGGAGATTTTGGTCCCTTCCCACGGTGCCGATGACTCCCTTGGCGTGGCTGCAGGGGACCAGCTCCGTGCTGGCTCCGGAGCAGAGTCCTCCGGGGATTCCAGCTCTTCCATCATCCAGTGGCTCTGCTCGCTCTCAGGAATCAATGGGGGAGACACAGAAGAGACAGGAAAGTGGTTTACCTCCGCAGCTGGAGAAGAGGACCCAGTGGACTGCTGAAGCTGGGCCTCTCTTCCGGGAGACAGACAATGTTTATCATTATTATATTGAACAGAATGAAAACACACTTGCCTGTCTTCCCGGTGCTTGATGTTCACAGCTGCAGAGAGCCAATGGTCATCCTTCTTGGCATCTACGCTGGCTCTGGCTCCCCCTCTGAATGATGGAAGAGTTGGCTCGGGAGATGCAGAAGTGGGCGTAACCTGGGGAACCATGGCCCTCTCGGCAGCTAAAGGAGGGGAAGGCTTCTCCCGGCGATTCCTCACCAGACGGCATCGATCACTAGGTGCTGGAGCTGGATGAGCTGATACGAGAGCGGGTGTCACACTCTGGCGGGAAGCAGGATTGATGGAGACCCAGGAGTGCTCCCCCTTCGGCAGGAGCCCGGTCTTCTTACGGGATTTCCTCTCCCTCTCGCTGTACTCACGCCGCAGCGCTGCCACCAGGGAAATCTTCTCAACCCCCTCTGCATGCTCAGAGAGTTGAGTGCACCCATGAACTGCTGCCTCTTCCAGACCCACATACCAGAGCACGTCCTCTGGACTAGAATACATTCTCGCTGTAGAAATGAGCGAGTCGATCTCCATCAAAGTTCAGCAGCACTCCCAGCCCAGGCTCAGTGGATAACTCCGGCCCGGAGCAAACATGACCACTACCAAACCCAGGTGAACCAAAAAACGAACTCTTTAATACACCTCTATTCCCACCTCCGGCACACAGGGTAAACACATTAACATACAGACATGAAAGACATGAACACACATTAATATGACATTGACCCACACATCACAGAGCAGGTCTTGGTACAATACATTCGCACCCCTGCATCTTCAGGTGTGAACCTTACACGGTGGGGGGGGGGGGGCGAAAGGCACATCTTTGTTTGTTTAGCTCCACTCACCATTCTCCATTAGCATCCCTAACTATCTTCTCCCCCACCAACCCCTTTGTCCTGGGTGGAGTGCCGTGTGTACTGTGTCCACCACACAGCCCCCCCCCCCCCCAAACACCCAGAAGGGGCTTTAACCCTCTGGCATCTTGGGCTTGAGCCGGCGCCCAAAACAGCTGTAACGTGGAGTCGCCGGACCGGCCGAAGCGTCTTGTTGTTGAGATGGGCAAGAGACAAACTCAGCCTCCAGCACGCAGTCCTGTGGAGGGGGAAAGGGTGGGGAGGGGAAGACCTAGTCTGCTGCCAACGGTTCTCTGCAGGGGGAGCACCAACTTGCGGAGCCACTGTAAGTGGGCGTCCATGCCGGGGAGCTTGAGCCAACACCACCTCTTCGTCTGTCAGCGCATAAGTGGGCTTAAGCCTGTCAATGCCGACCATTTCCTTATGCCCCCCAAAGTCTAACACAAAATGCTTTGCCCCAGTTTCCAGCACTCTGAACGGTCCGTCATACGGTGGGCGCAGCAGGGTTCTGTGTGCGCCATGCCTAACAAAAACAAACTTGGCGCTCTGTAAGCTCTTTGGGATGAAAGTCTGGGGAAAGCAGTGGTGCACCGGGCCCGGCACATTGGCCGGTCCTATACCATGAAAAAATTGCACGGGCAGGTCGGTCCCAGGTGTGGAGTTTTCTGGTAAAAATTCCCCAGGGATCCGCAACAGCTGAGAAAAAATGAGTTCTGCTGGGGAGGCTGCCAGATCCTCTTTAGGTGCGGAGCGCAACCCTAACAGGATCCAGGGCAGGTGGTTGACCCAATTTGCATCTGTGAGTGATGCTCTGAGCGCTGCTTTAAATGACCTTTGAAAACGTTTGCCTAACCCGTTATCCTGGGGGTTGTATGCGGTGGTGCGGTGGATTTTGACCCCCAGGCTCTGGGCCATTGCAGACCAGAGTTCCGAAACGAATTGTAGACCCCTGTCGAAAGTGATGTCCAATGGGGATCCGAACCGTGCAACTCAAGCCCACAAAAAAGCACGAGCCACTTCCGCGGACGTGGTGGAAGCCAGCAGGACCACTTCAGGCCAATGCGTGGTGCGGTCCACAATTGTCAAAAGGTGCATGAAACCTTGTGACGGCGGGAGGGGGCCAACCAAATCCACGTGGACGTGGTTGAACCTCCTGGCTGGAATTCGGAATGGCTCGAGAGGGGCTCTGGTGTGCTTGTGCACTTTTGCCCACTGGCACGTGACGCACGCTGCAGCCCACTCTTTCACGTCCCTGCATAAGTGCGGCCAGACAAATTTCGCCCCCACCAGTTTAACCGAGACATGCATGCCGAGGTGTGAAAGGGAGTGGACTGACTCAAAAATGTGGCGGTGCCAAGAGCTCGAAACCACTGGGCATGGGCAACCAGTGGAGATGTCGCAGAGCAAAGGAGGGCACCCTTCTTGCACCACCCTGCTCTCCAGTTTTAACCCAGTAGGCACAGACTAGAGCATGCAAATGTCTATGTCCCTGGTTTGCTCTGCAGCCATGGCGGGGAAATCTATTCCCATGTAGACAGGGGAGACTAACACGTGTGACAAGCAGTTGGCCACGACATTAAGCTTACCAGTTACGTGCTGGATGTCAGTCGTGAGATGCTGAAGTCCATACAGAGGGAGCTGAGGAGAAAGATCAGAGAAGGCAAGGACAGCTTCAGGAGGAAGATGGAGGACAAGCTGCAACAGAGCGACATCAGCGGGGTCTGGAGAAACCTCAAAACCATCTCTGGGCTCCAGAATACCTCCCCCCAGGCCACGGGGGGCAGGGAGTAGGCGAACAATCTGAATCTGTTTTTCAATAGGTTTGACCAACCGCCCTCCCCCCTGACTGCACAACAACCACTGCTGCCTCTAAAGACATCAAGTCCTGCTGCCCACTTCCCACTCCACCAACACCCCCCCACTCCCAACACACAGCCCCCCATCCTGACCCTGACCAGGACCCAGGTGAGGACGGAGCTGAGGAAGATCAAGGCGAGGAAGGCGTCGGGACCGGACGGCATCAGCGCAAAGCTCCTCAAGTCCTGTGCAGACCAGCTGTGTGGGATTGTGACGTACATCTTCAACCTGAGCCTGAAGCTGGGGAGGGTACCACAGCTGTGGAAAACATCTTGTGTGGTACCTGTACCAAAAACTTCCCACCCCAAAGACCTGAACAGCTACAGACCGGTGGCCTTGACGTCCCACTTGATGAAGACCCTGGAGAGACTGCTCTTTGCTCACCTCCGCCCCCTGGTGGAACCAGCGATGGATCCACTCCAGTTTGCCTACCAGCATGGCATTGGGGGGAGGATGCGGTGATCTTCCTCCTTCACCGTTTTCTGTCCCACCTGGAGAAGCCCGGGAATGTGGTGAGGATCATGTTCTTTGACTTCTCTAGTGCTTTCAACACCATCCAACCGATGATCCTGAAGGACAAGCTGCTGCGCGCAGGGGTGGACCAGCACCTGTCATCATGGATCCTGGACTACCTCACGAACCGGCCTCAGTTTGTGAGAACCCGGGACTGTGTGTCCGACACGATCATCGGTAGCACGGGGGCCCCCCAGGGAACGGTGTTGGCTCCCTTCCTGTTCACTCTTTATACTGCGGACTTTTCACACAACACAACACACTGCCATCTACAGAAGTTCTCTGATGACTCTGCGATCATTGGCCTCATCTCCAATGGAGATGAAGCTGAGTACAGAGGGCTTATCCAGGACTTCGTGGACTGGTGCCATCGGAACTGCCTCCAGATCAACGCGAGGAAAACTAAGGAGCTGGTGGTGGACTGCCGCAGGCAAGGACAACCCCTCACAGCACCAGTAAATATACAGGGAACAGACATTGAGATGGTGACATCCTACAAGTATCTGGGTGTTCATCTGAACAATAAACTAGACTGGTCACACAATACTGACGCACTCTACAAGAAGGGACAGCGCAGGCTGTTCCTACTGAGGAGACTCAGGTCTTTTGGTGTACAAGGGGCACTGCTGAAGACATTCTATGACATGGTGGTGGCATCAGCCATCACTTTTGGAGTGGTCTGCTGGGGCAGTGGCATTACTGCAGCCGATAGGAAGAGACTGAACAAACTGATCAAGAAAGCTAGCTCCGTCCTGGGGCAGCGCCTTGATCCAGTGGAGGAGATAGGAGAGAGAAGGACGGTGGCTAAACTGTCATCTCTGCTGGAGTCCGAGTTCCACCCTATGCAGGACATACTGAATGCACTGAGGAGCTCACTTAGCAGCAGACTACATCATCCAAGGTGCACAACCGAGAGGTTTCGCAGGTCCTTCCTACCAACGGCTGTTAGACTGTACAACCTAAGCAGGGCTGCTCGCAGAGATAGCAAAAAGACGTAACAACCTAATAGTTTTTTGAATGCAAAAGATGCAATGGACTTACACAATGGTCCCCTCCGGCATACAACTAGGAAAATACCGGTCGCTATGGACGGTGAGAATATGTATGGGTACATAATCATACCATGTAGGATAACCAAGTAGACGGTTGTGCTGTTTCATCCCATCTAGCAACAATGCTCTGCACTGTGTGTGTTTATACATTTACATATTTATTCCATCTAGCTACAATGCTCCGCACTGGGTGTGTTTATGTTTATGTTTATATTTATATATCTATATATTCATTCCATCTAGCTACAATGCTCCGCACTGTGTGTTTATATATCTACATATTATTCCATCTAGCTACATTGCTCCGCACTGTGTGTTTATATATTTACATATTTATTCCACCTAGCTACAATGCTCCGCACTGTGTGTTTATATACTCATATATTTATCCCATCCAGCTACAATGCTCTGCACTGTGTGTCTGTGTGTATATATATATATTTATAGTAATATGTACATATGTATATTAGCTGCTCTTGCTTGCTTGCTTTTTTTTTCTTGCCTTCTGATTGTTGCTCTGAGTGTTGCTATCCCTGTGCTGTTGCAATCCTGGAATTTCCCCGTTGTGGGACTAATAAAGGCTTATCTTATCTTATCTCTTAACTCCGAGATCGCGGCCAAATGTCACTGCTGCCAGGCCAGCCATGGTTCCAAGACTTTGAACATTGCATTCATTAGCAGCTTATGATCAACAAATGCGGTGAATTCACGCCCTTCCAGCCAAAACTGGAAGGGGCGCGTCGCCAGGTGAAGGGCCAACAACTCTCTGTCAAACGTACAGTATTTGCATTCATTGTCACACAAAGTACAACTGAAAAATGTGAGTGGTTGCCACGCACCGGAAACATACTGCTCCACCACTGCCCCTATGGCAATATCAGATGTATCAGTGGTGAGTGCTGACGGGGCAGGGTGGGCTGGCAAAACGGCGTTAGCGAACGCCGTTTTGGCATTTGCGAAAGCCTGGACTCGCTCAGGGGTCCAGTCGATGTTTTCCGCTGGCTTTTTTTTTCTTGAGCATGGCATACAACGGCTGCAGCAGCTGGGCTGCTCGGGGGAGGAAACGGTTGTAAAAGTTTACCATGCCCAAAAATTCCTGTAGGGCGTTCACGGTCTGCAGATGCGGAAAATTCAACACAGCATGCACCTTATCAGGCAGCGGAATTGCACCCTCCGGCGAAATGCGGTGACCCAAAAAATCAATCAGTGGCACACCGAACTGGCACTTTGACAGGTTAACGATAAGCCCATGTGCTTCCAACCTCTGGAAAACTAGTTTGAGATGGGTGAGGTGCTCCTCCTCGGACGCGCGAGCCACCAAAATGTCATCTAAGTAGACAAAAACAAAAGGCAGGTCACGGAGCACCACGTCTATCATTCTTTAGAAGGTTTGCGTCACGCCCTTTAACCCGAACAGCATGCGTAAAAACTCGAAAAGGCCAAAAGGAGTTATTACCTCTGTTTTGGGAATGTCCTCCATGCGCACCGGGACCTAGTGGTAACTGTGGACCAGGTCCACTTTTGAAAAAACACACATCCCGGCCAGGTGCACAGAAAAATTCTGGATGTGCAGGATGGGATACCAATCGTGTTCCGTGGCGCTGTTCAAGCACTGAAAATCACCGCACGGTCACCATGACCCATCAGCCTTTGGCACCATGTGTAGTGGGGATGCCCACAAGATGTTGGAGCGCCTAACGATGCCCAGTTGGTGAACTCCTCACGCGTGCTGGCTAGTTTAGCCGTGTCCAGGCGCCAAGGTTGCGCAAACACCAGTGGGCCTTTTGTGGTTATGAAATGTTCGACCCCGTGTTTGGTTACTGTAGCAGAAAATGTCAGAACCGGGAGTGCTGCAAACTGTGAAAGTAAATGCTGGTACTTACCCCCTGGAGCTATGTTAGCCTGTGTTATTGGCCCAACTCCTCGAGCTGTGCAGGGCAAGAAGGAAAAAGAGACAGCATCCACTAAACATCTGTTGGCAACATCAACTAATAACCCATAAGCACAGAAAAAAAATCTGTGCCTAAAATGGGGACAGAACATGCCACTACCACAAAGTCCCATTGGTAATTGTGTCCATGTAAGCACACCATCAACGTCCGTTCTCCAAATGTCCTAATGTTGGATCCGTTGGCGGCCGTGAGCTCGGGACTGCTGCCTCCTGCCGATCTGTCTGCGCTGACCGGCAGAGTGAGGCTCTTGTGGGAGCTGGAGTCAACTAAGAAATGTCTCCCCAAACATGTGACTTGGGTGCATGTGCACGCAGCGACCGGCAGCTGGTGAAAGAGTTTGTCATCTGTGTGTCTGTTTTTATGTACTTTTATATGTTTTTACGAAATCCTCTGTGTCGTTTCTGCCCTGGAGTGTTTGTGGACTGTATGGCGAAGAGCTCCCTGGTTCCAAAAACATGGACTTCCCTTTCTTGCACTGCTGCTACTTTTCCTCCGGCTCTTTGTCTATGAGGTAAACGCGTTCGGCATCATGGCGGGCAGGATACATTATTCCAGGGACATGTTGCTGCATTTAAACACGGTTGATGCAGTGGCTGTGATTGAGCCTAAGCCGCAACTGCCGGACTTTATTTTGAGAGACGGACATAGCGGTGAAAAGAGAGACGGGAGAGACTGCAGAGATGGCAGAAGGAAGCGCGGAAGGCGTGGAGGTGTGAAATTGCGCCTGAGAAGACGTCAGTTTGGCAACATTCCTCTTCCTTCGATGATTTTTGGGAACGTACAGTCTCTGAGAAACAAGGTGGATGAAATTCAAGGGAATGTACGCTACCAGAAGGACTTTAAGAACTGCTGTGTCATGGCTTTCACCGAATCTTGGCTTACTGCGCATGACCGAGACGCAGACCTGTGGATTGACGGCTTTGGAGCCCTGCTGCGCTCGGATCGGCAGGAAGAGGTAACGGGGAAACGTCAGGGGGGCGGCGTATGTTTATACATTAATAAGCAGTACTGCACATCTGTCACGGTCAGAGAGCGCATCTGTACACCCAATGTGGAGCTGCTGTCTGTGTCACTACGCCCATTTTATTTGCCTCGCGAGTTCCCCCAGCTTTTCATCACAACTGTGTATATTCACCTGAGGGCAGACGCTGACTCCGCCTGCAGCACTATCTTTGATGTGATCCAGCAGCTGCAATCAATTTCTCCAGAGGCGCCAAACTTCATTCTTGGGGATTTTAGCCATGTTTCTTTAAACAAGACACTTAAAAACTTTTATCAGTATGTCTCCTGCCCAACCAGGCGAAAAAAGACATTGGACCTGTGCTATGGATCCATAGAGAGGGCCTATAAATCACTCCCCCTTCCTCCTTTAGGATCCTCAGATCACAACTGTGTACATTTGCTGCCCACATATAAAACTGCTCTCAGAAGAGGCAAGGTGGAGACGAGAGACACTGATGTGTGGACAGAAGATTCAGTGTACAGCCTCCAGGAATGCTTTGACTGTACAGACTGGGAGATGTTCACACTGGCCTGCAGGGATGATTTGGACTCTTTGGTGGACGTCACATGCTCATACATGGCTTTCTGTAAAAATAAGATTGTTCCACGTAAACGTGTCAAAATATATCCCAACAACAAGCCATGGGTTACAAAATCAGTTAAATCCTGCTTATAGAGGAAAGCACTTGCCTTTAAACATTGACCCACACGTCACAGAGTGGGTCTTGGTACAATGCATTCACACCCCTGCATCTTCAGGTGTGAACCTGGCACGGCGGGGGGCGAAAGGCACATCTTTATTTGTTTAGCTTCCCTCACCTTTCTCCATTAGCATCCCTAACTATCGTCTCCCCCACCAACCCCTTTGTGCTGGGCAGAGTGCCATATGTACTATATCCACCACAACATTAAAATAAGCTGAAAGCTAAATTTGAATAAAATACTAATTAAAAAAAACTAAGCTAAAAAAGACTAAAGGTGGGCTAAAAGACAAATAAAAGTCCATAAAAGGTGAGGAGGAGGATCCACTATTCCAGGCCACGCTCCATCTGCCACCACAACACCGACGTCTTCAGGAAATCTGTACAGGGGAAGACACTTGCCATTAGTATATCCAGATTCCTCATCGTCATCAATGTCATTATCATCATCATGGGGTGCTGCTATCTGGGAAGCAAATACTTACAGCAAAGGCAACGCTCCTCACTCTGCCTCTTGCTGTCCTTTGCCTGCAGCACCCCAACTGCCCCACACAGAAGTGTCCTCCCCCAAATGCGGGCGTCATGGTGGTCCTGGGCTGTTACTGCTCCTCCTCCTCAGTCATGCACTCCTTCCGCCTTTTTTCTGGGACCAAGAGCATCCTGTCATCTAGCTGGGCTGGTCTAGCCGGGCTCCCCTCAGGCAGAGCTTCCTCCTCCCCCAGGGGTCCTTTCTGGTCTGGCTGGGCTATCCAAGCAGGTCCTCCTCCGGCTGGGACTCTCATCCAGGCAGGCCCTCGTCCGGCCGGGCTCCTCTTAGGCAGGGCTCTGTCCTCAGGCAGGGCTCTCTTCTGGACTTCCAAAGCACCTTTTACATAGTGTGCAGCCACAGGTGCTGCACATCCCCAGTCAACACAAGTGTTTCTGATCAGTAATTAGGGGAAGCACAGGGTGGAAGTAGACAACATTTCCAATTAAAAGCACACTGATTAAATATAAAAACTACAAAACATGCAAACTATAAATAAACATACAACACAAACTTTAAAAAAAAACAAAGACCATATAAAAATGGCACTTTCCACATTCTAGCTTGGTGCTCAGCGTAATAGAATGGGGAAAGGAAAGTTAACAAACAGAGCTACCAGAGGACTGACCCCTCACTGTAGCTTTCACTACTTACAGTAGCTGTGTGGCCTAAGGTCAGAGAAACGGAGGTTCTGCCCCTATACACCATATGGTGTCCCACATGCTGTGGAAGGGAATTAACTTAACTAACAAACTTAAAAACCATATAAAACACAAAAAACACAATAAAATATTTCCACCCTGTGACATATAAAAAACTTTATAAGCAGCATAATCGTTATTTTAAAGGTCAAATTGCCGTTGCATCCCTCAGCCACTTCTATTTTAGATGGCGAGGGGCAAAATGGCACTTTGGTTGGCAAAGGTTGCAGACCCCTGCCCTAGACATACATTGAAGTCTATTATTATGAAGTGAGAGGTAAATTGGCACAAGTCAGACCTCCCCTGGATCAGGACATCCTTCCAAACTGGATGAAAGAGTGAGGAGGACACTGGTCAGATAAAACAAGAGGCCTACAGCAACGTTGAAGCAGTTGCAAGAATTTGAGACAAAGTGTGGTCACTGTGCGCATGTGACAACGATATCACAAATTCTCCATGAGTGTTGCTTGTATTGTATGGTTGGGTTGCAAGAAAAAAAAAGTAATTCCTCAAGAGGAGCCACATACAGCTTTGCCAAAAAGCACCTTGAAGATTCTGACACCAAGTGAAAAGTGGTGCTATGGTCAGATGAGACTAAAGTTAGTGTAACAGAGCCAATAAAAGCATTCCTACTTGGCTTACCAAGTGGGTCAACCCTCTTGGTGACACAGGTAGAGTGCCAGACTTCGGACGGGGAAGGGGGGGGGGGGAGTTCAAATGGTTGGATGCCACCAGTTGGGCTTAACTGCCTATTCTCCTTGGTCACATTAGCCTCAACACCAAATGATATGTCTGGTGGAAAACCAGTAAAGCTCACCATTCAAATTATACCATTCCTACAGTAAAGCATGGAGGTGGTAATATCCTGTTGTGAGGCTTTTTTTTATGTTGTGGGGACTGGAGCATTTGTCTGGAGAAGGAAAAATGGATGAGGCAAAATACCATCAAATTCTTGAGGAATACCTGCTGCCCTCTACCAGAAAGTTGTCAGTGAGGAGAAAGTTCACCCTCTAACATGAGGGAGTGGTGGCCTAGGTAGAGCATCCCCCCATAACTGGGAGGCCGGGGTTCAAATCCCGGCCGGGTCATGCCAAAGACCATGTAAAAGTGGAACTTCCTGCCGTCCAGTTTAGTGCTTAGCAATAATGGAATGGAGAGAAATGTTACCCAGCCACAGTGGGTGCACAAGTCAAGTATACTCCCTGCGCTGGTCCCAAGCCCGGATGAAATGGGCAGGGTTGTGTCAGGAAGGGCATCCAGCATAAAAACTCAGCTTCAACTGTAAGGGGACCCACCCCAACTGAGGGATTAATTGTGTCCTGTCAAAATAAATATGGGTGATGATGATGATGATGATGATGATGATGATGATGACGATGATGATGATGATGATGATGATGATGGCAGCAAAACTGATCATATAGTGGTGGAAGGAGAAAAAGGTGAATGTCCTTGCATGGGCTAGTTAGAGCTCAGACTAACACTCAATTGAAAATCTGAGGAATGACTTGAAGACTGCATTCCACCAACAGTCACCATCAGATGTAACAGAACTCAAGCAGTTCTGCAAAGAAGAGAGGGCAAATATTGTAAAGTCTAGGGGGCAGATTTACTAACGTGCTGCACCATTGCAAAACCCTGCTTTGGAGTTAAAAAATTACTGTTGAGATTTACTAAAGGGTGCAGGGCAAAAACAGTGGTGGAAAGGCGTGGACTGTGTTAATTTTGTGCCTGGCTTCATTGCATATGTATTTGTGGGAGTTGTCACATCAACATGCAAATTTGAGGGAGGGGAGTATTTAAATGACTGGCGCAAGGTGATTTACTAAGGTTTGCGGTTGCCAGTATCCTGCTAAATGCACCAGGATTTAATGTCCAACAAAAGCTTGTCTTAATTCATCTGCGCCTGATGACAGTGCACCAGTGAGAACCAAGGGTGCATGGCCGAAGAGAGAGAAGCTTCTCCCTGTGTGTGACTTGATTTGGCATGACAGAACAGATTAATATGAAAAGAAACAATCTCACAGAGATCAGTGTTGTGCTGCACTGGACATCGGCTGGCAGAGGATTTTTTTAAATTTCACTTGTTTATATATAGCATAATAATAATAATAATTTATTTCATTTATAACGCACTTGTCATGAACTAAGCTGGGGATTCTCCCGAGCTCAGTGTCATGGGCAGCGAGAGCGCTCCCCTCCCGTCCTGTATCACATTCATCAATTTATCACTGCACCTGAGGCAGAAGATGCACCTGCCCTCGCTCATCAGCCAGCGTACTTAAGGAGGCTCTCTCTGCGCATTCAACACTGGCACGTCTGGGTATACTGTCTGTCCAAAGACAAGCAAGTATCTTCTTAGCAAGTTTTGGCATGCTGTCTTACCTTGTTTTCCTCTCTCCTTCAGGTTGCTGCCATTGTGCAGGTGTGTTTCCAGGACTGCGCATGCTCTCCTGCCACATCTTCATTATCCCTCGGCTTACAACCTCCAACCGGTCAGGCACCATCACCTCATTCCCCCTACCCTAATGGTTCGTCTATTCCCCGCTGGAGTCCTGCCGGTTCTTCCCCAGAACCCAAGTAAGTGGCAGTTTGGCTCACCCATTTCCCCTTACTCCGTTCCTCCTCTCACAGCTCTCGTCTTCTCTCCACAGGTGGATTCCTCTGGCGAGTGACTGCTTCCTTAACTGTGCGCTAATTTTGCAAATTAATTAACTTTCTAACGTGCCCCTTCATGTGGTTACTTTCCTGTGCCATTGCATTGTGCATGTGAGCTGTCAGTTTAATAAACCATGACAGAACGAGCCAGCCAGGACGGTAGCTCAGCTGGTGCTGCAGCACAAGAGCTGTCTGCTTTGGATCATTTGTCGGCGATCAAGCACTAGCTTGCCGTGCTGACTCAGCAAGTTTCTAACATGATGAGGCTTTGGACTAATGCGCCTCCTCAGCCTGCTTCCCGCACTACGGTGCACCGTACTACCTCCGTTCCCACGCCTACCCCGTGTGCGGGGGAGGTGGGGAAATGCAAAGGGTTCCTTATTCAAGTTCACATGTACTTGGAGCAGGTCGGGGAGGAGTACCCAGGGGACGTTTTTCACTCTGTTGCTCAAGGACCAAGCCCTGGGTTAGACACGGTCCATGACTGATAACCCCGAAGGGCGTCAGTATACATTTGATCAATTTGTGGGTGCTTTCTCCTGCGCGTTTGGCCGTACGGAGAGTCAGGGCAACGTTATGAGCCGCCTGATGACGCTCCGCCAGGGCACTCGATCAGCAGCCGAGTACTCGGTGGAGTTCCGGGTTGTTGTGGCTGATTCAGGGTGGAATGAGATTGCTTTGCGCAGCGCATTCCTCCACAGGTTAAACGCTCAACTCTATGATGATCTGGCGGTTCACTCTGTCCCTGAGACTCTCGATGGTCTCATAGATCAAATTGTAGGATTAGGCAACCGGTACCATGAGCGCGCAAAGGAGCGTGAGCCCTCCCCTCACTGAGCCCTCGGCTGAGCGCACTCCCGCCATTGTTACTCACACTGGTGGCACCAGCTCTCCACCCGAGCCGATGGAGCTCTCTCGGCACTTGACCGATGATGAGCGCCGGCGAAGGGCCGGCGTTTGCGCGTACTGCGGTTCACTGAACCACAGCCTGGATGAATGCCACCAGTGGCCAAAAAGACGCAGCGCGTCAGTAACCATGAAGGGGTCTAGCGGGCGGGACTAAATCTACTCCCCCTGGTAATTTTTCTATTTCGGCCCTTGTGCAATTGCCGGGGGTCGAGAGGAGGACTATGGCACTGGTTGATTTGGGGTCAGAGGGTAATTTTGTCTCTGCCCAGTTCATTCGGCAGGTGGGTATTCCCACACACAAATTGCCCCACAACAAGAGAATTACCACCATATCTGGCCGGGAGGTCACGGTAGTCGCCGAAAGCACGGCACCGATCTCCATCCTCCTTTCCGGGAACCACCGGGAGGAACTTATGTTCCTGGTTCTTCCTATTTCATCTTCCCCAGTGGTTCTGTGCTACCCATGGCTCCGGAGGCACAATACGATTATTAATTGGGGACAGAATACAATCTCCTCCTGGAGCCCTTTTTGTATGCCCAACTGCATGCGTTCAGCAGAGTGTTCCCCAACTCTGTCTGTCTCCCTCCCTCCGGCCAAGCCGCCAGACCTCAGCCTCGTCCCCCGGGATATCACGATTTGGGGGAGGTCTTTAGCAAATCGAGGGCATTATCGCTACCACCTCATCACTCCTATGATTGCACTATAGACCTCATCCGGGGGGCGAAGCTGCCATCCAGTTGGCTATACAGCATTTCTGGTCCGGAGAGGGAGGCAATGGAGAAATACATTAAAGAATCGCTGAACGCCGGCCTTATTTGGCCATCTTCTGCCCCGCTCGGGGCCGGGTTCTTCTTTGTTGGGAAGAAGGATGGCTCGTTGCACCCGTGCATTGATTACCAGGAGCTCAGTAGTGCAATTACCACCAAAGTCAAATACCCTCTGCCTTTGAGTAATTCCACATTCAAGCTCCTTCAACACTCACGGGTATTCACCAAGTTAGACTTCAGGAATGTGTACCATCTGATCCGCATTCGTTAGGGCGATGAATGGAAGACGGCATTTAAAATTCATCAGAGGCAGTTCGAATATCTGGTGATGCCATTCAGGCTCACCAACACCCCCACCGTCTTCCAACGGTTAATTAACGCCGTCCTTTGTGACATGCTTTATCAATTCGTTTTTGTCTACTTGGATGATATTCTTATTTTCTCCCGCTTGCCAGAGGAATGTGAAGCCCACATCAGGGCCATCCTGCTACGGCTTCTGTAGAATCAGCTCTACGTCAAGGCCGAGAAGTGTGAGTTCTCCACAACATCTACCACCTTCTTGGGCTTCATAGTGGCTGAAGGGAGACTGATTGCCGATCTGGCCAAGGTGAGGGCAGTGCTTGATTGGCCAACTCCCCATTCCCGTAAGGAGCTTCAACGCTTCCTCGGGTTTGCGAATTTCTATCGCCAGTTCATCAGGAACTACAGTGGGGTGGCACTGCCCTTAACGCAGCTTACCTCAATTAAGGTCCCCTTTCGCTGGACCAAGGCATCTGAACAGGCATTTGTGAAATTAAAGCACCTGTTCATGGAAACACCAATCTTGGCTCAGGTCGACACGCAGCTCCAATTCGTCCTCGAGGTGGACGCATCTGACTCTGGGGTAGGCGCTGTGCTGTCACAGTGCACACCCCCCGATCAGAAGCTCCGCCCGTGCATGTATTTCTCTGGTCGGCTTATGCCGAGGGAAGAATGGGTCTGCATCTCTGTTGAGTGCAGTTCTAGTTACCCCCGCCAAGGAGGTAATGTGGTCATGTGTTTGTCTGTCTGATTGTTTGCAAGATTACACAAAAACTACTGGATAAAGTTTGATAAAATTTTCTCCAGAGGTGGCCCATGGGATACAGATGAACCCATTAGATTTTGGAGGTGATCCGAGTCAGAATGAGGATTCTAGATCACTTTTTCACTGAATAAACAGCCTTGGTTGACGTACAGTATGTGCTCTCTGAGTACCTTCTAATTACCTCTGCCAAGGAGGTAATTAGAAGGTACTAGGATTATGGTCTTTAGGAAGGATTATGCAAAAACTACTGTACGGATTTTGGTGAAAATTTCACCAGAGGTAGCCCTTGGGCCAAGGATGAACCCATTAAATTTTGGTGATCATCTGAGAGTGCATACTTCCACCAAGGACCTTGTTTATATTTGTGCAGCAGGATTACACAAAAACTACTGGATGGATTTGGATAAAATTTTCACCAGAGGTGGTCCTTGGACTAGAGAGGAACACATTACATTTTGGTGATGATCTGAGAATGCATACCTCCACCAAGGCTCTTATCTTCTAACAGTGTGTTAGCAAGAATCCTCCAAAACTACTGGATAGACTGATGCAGTTTTCCCCAGAACTGGTTCGTGGCCAACACACTAACCCATTACATTCTGGAAGTGATCCATTAGGGACGGAAGGAGCCTTGGCAGAGGTATGTGCTCTCTGAGTGATTTTCTAGTTGAGCTTGTGTGATGAATTGCAAGGAAACTTAAAGGGAGAGTTCTTTTGAAGTAGTGTGATGTGAAATGCTTCTGAGCAGTAGAAATATTTGCTGCTGGATATCCCTCTGATCCAACTCCTCTACAGACTCAGCTGTTTGGTGGAGGAATACAGTGGCCGCCACCTGCAATGCTGTGTAATAACACACATTCTTCAGTTGAATTTAAAGTCCTAAAGTAAAGCGCTGTCTGATGCTGACATGGAGCAGTATGAATAAGGTTGAGATAGTGTTGTCTCAATTGTAGTGAAATATCTGAAGTTTCAAGTATTTTTAGAAAAAAATTAAACATGAGTCCATTACACTCAACTGCAGCCCTGACTCCATGCACAGCTCCTCTCCTTTTTCTAAAAGAAGAGAAGACGGACCACCGATTACTCAAGGTCATTCATGACTTCTCAGAACTATTTCACATAACCCCACTTTAAAAGAACCAAACTCTCCTTTTCAGATGATCTTTCTGGTGAAGGGTCTCAATACAAGCTTTTTCATGATTTCTTAAATGCTTTTATTTATTTTTGTCATGTATGGAGATATGAAATAAGCCAAAACAACCAAATGAAAAGATACATTTTACTCCCCCCCCCCCATGAATTCAAAGACTAGTGCATCACAACTTCTAATGACTAAGAGAACAAGGCAAAAAATATATTCAGATGCTTGTCTGCCAAATGTCCTCATGAGTTTGGAGATTACTGCATGTTCTGTCAGCCAGGACAATGTGCTACCAATCCACTTCAGGAGCCAAGTTTTAATTAGTTCGGAATTTGAGTGAGAAAGCCCATGAAGTACCATCAACAGGATGGTGGCTTACCAGACAGTGGGTGGGTGTAAATGTAAAGGTCCACCTACTCTCATGTCACAGGAATCAAGCAGAACCCTCTTCAGCAGCACAAGTGCTTTTTAAAACTATAACCCAGTTATTACAGCTAATTTTAAGAATAAGAAATAATTGTGAAAAATGCACCATCAAACCTTAAGGAGTTTGTGAGAAATCTTACCAATATTTTTGTGTTCCTTTGTAGATAATGTGAAAATGACGAGGCAGAGTTCATCTCACGAGTCAGGTTTATTCACATCATCCAACATCATCAAAAGCAGAAAGAGAGAGAAACCCAGACATTCGTCCTTTAAATACCTCAGGACTTCAAAGCACACAGTCATATTGTATTTAATCCCAAATAACAATACATCTTCCTTCAGATCTTAACACCTCCACCCCCAGCCTCTGGCGGCCAGGAAAATCCCCCCAGGCCGTCTCTCTGCATACCAAAGACTAGACTTTCACATCCTCCTGTTATCTCCAGAGAGGCTCAGTCCTTTGTTCAATCTAAGATTCATTCATCTTCTTCCGCTTAATCCTTTTCGGGTCACGGGGGGGCTGGAGCCTATCCCAGCATCTTTGGGCGAGAGGCAGGGTACACCCTGGACAGATCGCCAGTCCATCACAGGGCCAACACAGAGAGACAGACAATCATTCACTCTCACAGTCATACCTAAGGACGATTTAGAATCCCCAGTTTTGATGCCAATTAACCTAACTTGCATGTTTTTGGTATGTGGGATGTGAAGCCTAAAGTGGTATACATATGAAGCATGAAGTGATATACATAAGTGCACATATATGTGTCCCACACCTTCATTAAAAACTACAGTATCGGGTATCAAAAGACTATATATCAGTTAAATGGTGCGCAAGACTTTTTTTGTCAGAAAAATTTCATCCACTGTATCACATAGAGCCTTTTGAGGCAGACAAATGTAAGAAAAGAAAACTACACAAAAATAGTGTTCAACAAGTAAAATTAGATGATGTTCTGGAATAAATGTGACTAAGTCAAAATAAGGAATGAGGGATGGACTCTGTTTGGTTCTCTTTGTCATAAACGCCCCTCAGGGCAGGAACGAAGACCCAAACGCTGAACTGTGATTTACTAACATTTAATAACAAAAAACACAAAATACAACTGAGGATCAAAATTTACAGAGACAAAGACAGGATACAGGAGGTTGAATAGCTGATGGCTAAGGTGTGCAGAAACGCTGAGGTTGAACAGAAGGCTGAAGCATGGGACGTATGCCGGTAAGACCAAATAGTCAGATTGGAAAAAACGAGAACAGCCTGGACGACACACCAGCTGAGGCGTGGAACACACGCCAGTAGGAAATCGAGATAAGACATGAGATTCACGTCTGAACATAGAGTTTGAAATAAGAAGGGAAACTCCTGTCTAAATACTGAGAAGGATGCTGCAATGCAATTCATTGCAGCGCCTTTTAAATAGGCACAGAGAGAATAATTACAAATGATCACAGGTGTGGGTAACAGGAGCGAGGATAATCAGACCAAAAATACTGATAGCTGTGACAGCCCACAAACTTGAAATAAACAAGGAAGTAAACACGGACGCTGTCAAAATTAAAGCTGTTGAGCTGAGCTGCAGGCCACACCCTCTCTGCCTGAGTGCTTTAGATCTGGGTGTGCTTTCCAGCCTGAGGGCAGTTGGTCGATTGCACCAGGTGGGAATGATCTGGTGATTAAGGGAGTTTGGAGGTAGTTACTCACAGGGCAGTGGAGAGTAAGCAGTGTGTGAGAGAACCGGTTGGAGAATTTGGACTTTGGAAAAAACTGCAGGACTAAAATTTGTTTCAAGCAAGGAAGAAGGAACCGGTGAGCATCCATTTGTGATATGTGTCTTTGTAGCTGCATTTGGAAAATCATTTGATCAAGTGTAGGTTAAATGTGATGTGTTAAAAAATCATGTGTTTGAAATGTAAGTTAAAATGTCATATATTTATAAAATCATGTGGGTTTAAAAGTATAGTTAAAATGGAGTGTATTTTAAGAGTTTAAAAGTTAAAAGTGTCATGCAGTGACCCTCGCGGATCACCATAAGATGCCAAGAGTCCACCGGTGAGTTTTGCAATGATGGTGATTTATTAAAACAACAAGACAAGACAATACTGTGAGCCGCTCAGGGCAAAAACACACATCAGAATCAGAATCAGAATCAGCTTTATTGGCCAAGTATGCACAACACATACAAGGAATTTGACTTTGGCTAAAAACTTGCTCTCATTGTTCAGGTGGAGGATTTAAATAAGGATTCAATGACAACAGAGTATGTACAGTAAATTACAGTCTGTCCACGTTTCTATAAAAGGATGCAAATATACACAGGAATATATGCAGTTATTTACTCAGACTAACCACACTTCGCAGAAATATATGAAAAAATATACAGTCACACAGTATTTCAATGTGAACTCAGATTCAGTGATATAATGTGAATGAAGTAAAAAGCAGTGTGAGAGTTATGTGCAATGTAATAATGGATGAAAAGTCATGAGTACAGCAACAGGTAGGACTAGGTGAATGTTAGGAGTTCATCAGAGTGATGGCTTGAGGAAAGAAACTGTTCCTGTGACGGGTGGTTTTGACCTTTAGTGATCTGTAACGACGACCAGAAGATAGAAGTTCAAACAGTTTGTGGCCGGGGTGTGATGGGTCAGCACAGATGTTTCCCGCCCGTTTCCTGGTTATGGACCGATATAAGTTCTCAATGGAGGGTAGGTCAGTACCAATGATCCTCTCCGCAGACTTAATGATCCGCTGCAATCTGGTCTTGTCCTGTTTAGTGGCAGATCCAAACCAGACAGTGATGGAAAAGCAGAGGACAGATTGGATGATGGCGGTGTAGAAGACAACCAGCAGCTCCTGAGGCAAATCAAACTTCTTGAGCTGACGCAGAAAAAACAACCTCTGCTGGGCCTTTTTCCGGACAGTGTCTATATGGGAGGACCACTTCAGGTTCCGGGAGATTGTGGTTCCCAGAAACTTGAAGGAGTCCACAGTGGACACTGTGCTGTTGAGGATGGTGAGTGGGGGGAATGAAGGGGGGGTGTCGCCTGAAATCCACAGTCATCTCCACCGTTTTGGCTGGGTTAAGTTCAAGATGGTTCTGGCTGCACCAGAGGATCAGCTGCTCCACCTCCCGCCTGTATGCAGACTCATCATCATCCCGGATCAAACCGATGACTGTGGTGTCGTCCGCAAACTTCAGGAGCTTCACCGAAGGGTCCTCTGAGGTGCAGTCATTGGAGTAGAGGGAGAAGAGCAGTGGGGAAAGGACACATCCTTGGGGGGCGCCAGTACTAATTTTTCGGGAGCTGGATGTAAATCTCCCTAGCTTCACCTGTTGCCACCTGTCAGTCAGAAAGCTGGAGATCCACTGGCAGGTGGAGGGGGGCACCTTGAGCTGGAGGAGTTTCTGATGAAGAATGCCTGGGATGATGGTGTTGAACGCTGAGCTGAAGTCGACAAACAGGATCCTGGCGTACGTCCCTGGGGAGTCGAGGTGTTGCAGGATGTAGTGTAGTCCCATATTCACTGCATCATCCACTGACCTGTTTGACCGGTAGGCAAACTGCAGTGGGTCCATCAGGGGGCCTGTGATGACCTTCAGGTGGTTCAGCACCAATCTCTCCAAGGATTTCATGACCACAGAGGTCAGGGCAACAGGTCTGTAGTCGTTTAATCCTGTAACAGAGGGTTTCTTGGGAACTGGAATGATGATGGAGCGTTTGAAGCAGGAAGGCACTTCACGCAGCTCCAGTGATCTGTTAAAGATCCGGGTGAAGATGGGGGCCAACTCGTTGGAGCAGACTCTCAGGCAGGACGGAGACACACCATCAGGTCCTGCAGCCTTCTTGATCTTTTGTCTCTGAAAGACCCGGCGCACCTCCTCTTCACAGATCATTAGTGCTGGTGGGAGGTCAGAGTGGAGGAGGGATGGAGTTCCTGGGGCTGCAGATAATCCTTTTGTGTGGGTGGGAGGTGAGAACTGTAGGTTCTTTTCAAACTTGCAGTAAAAGCTGTTTAGGTCGTTAGCCAGCTGGAGGTTTTCCACAGGGTGGGGGGATGGTCTCCTGTAGTTGGTGATATTCTGCAGGCCTCTCCAGACAGAAGCAGAGTTGTTGGCTGAGAAGATTTTTTGTAACTTCACACTGTAGCTCCTCTTAGCAAGCCTGATCTCCTTCGTCAGCATGTTTCTGGCCCGCTTGTACAGAGTCCAGTCACCAGTCCTGTAGGCCTCCTCCTTGGTCTGACGTAGCTGCTTCAGTTTAGGAATGAACCAGGGTTTATTGTTGTTGTATGTGCAGAAGGTCTTGGTCTGCACACACATGTCCTCGCAGAAACAGATGTATGACGTCACAGTGTCAGTGAGTTCATTTAAGTTAATGGCTGCAGCTTCAAAAACACTCCAATCTGTGCAGTCAAAGCAGGCTTGTAACTTCAGCTTTGATTCCTCAGTCCATTTCTTCACAGTCCTTACAACAGACTTGGAAGTTTTTAGTTTCTGTCTGTATGTTGGAATAAGATGGAGCAGACTGTGGTCAGAAAAACCCAGAGCTGCACGGGGGACGGCATGATAGGCATTTCTTAAAACTGTGTAACAGTGGTCGAGTGTATTTGTGTCCCTGGTGGGACATTTAATATGCTGTCTGTATTTAGGAAGCTCATTTGTGAGATTAGCTCTATTGAAATCACCCAGAATGATAAGCAGAGAGTCTGGATGTTTTTCCTCCACGTCTGCTATCTGGTCAGCGAGGTGCTGCAGGGCCTCTGTTGTAGAAGCAGCAGGCGGGATATAAATTCCGACCAGAATAAATGAGGAGAACTCTCGCGGTGAACAAAAGGGTTTACAGTTTATGAACAGTGACTCTAGGTTAGGGCTACAAAACTTCTTCAACACCGTGACATCAGTACACCAACCTTCGTTTATGTAGAAGCAGATTCCACCACCTTTAGTCTTTCCAGAGAATTCTCGGCTGCGATCAGCGCGAAACAGCTGGAATCCGTCCAGGCGGACCGCGCTGTCCGGGATGTGCTCACTCAGCCAGGACTCCATGAAACAAAGGGCGCCAGATCTGCTAAAATCCCGGTTTTTGTGAGTCAGGAGCAGCAGTTCATCCATTTTGTTCGCCAAACTGCGGATATTTGCCAGATGGATCGATGGGAGCGGCGTGCCAAATCCTCGTTTCTTCAGCCTGACTAGCGCACCGGCACGTTTACCACGCCGCCTTCGTTTCCGGCCAGCGCCAATAGCCACTGCTCCCACAGCTAAGATTGACTGAAAAAACTTCAGATCAGCAGCAGCAACTGGCGGAGAAGTTGCATTGGGAGGTAGTCTGAGTGAAAGTAGTTCCTCCCTTGAATAGGTGATTCGGACAGAAGAGCAGAAGTCCAAAAAAACACACAAAATTATCAAAAACATCAGAGAGCAGAAGCCAGTGGCTGCCATCCGCGGCGCCATCTTGGATTTTTTTTTTTTTCATTAAGCAGTACAAGGGCTCGTAGGGCTAACCCCAGCCACTACGAGCTAAACTATGACATGACATGAAAAGCACGAACCTGACATGAAGGTCTAACAAGGTTTAGACCACCTGATGATGTCTGACGAGGATAGTTGACAATGTCTGACAATACTCCTGTGATTTAACTGCCGCTAGTGCCCGCCTTATAAAGGCGAACACTAACGAGCAGTAATGACAAGCAGCTGACCAACCTTGACAGGCGGAAGCCCCACCGAGCGCCTTCACAATAAGAGCCCGGTGAGGCCAGAATACCACCCACAACTGTCAAGGCCGGCAGCGAGTTGTGCTTAGCCCGAGCGCGGACAGAACCCAGCGCTCGGGTCGTAACAGTACCCTCCCTCCGAAGGCGGGCTCAGAACGCCCAAGGACCACCCTGCCCCCCCACCCCCCAGGGTGGGTGGCTGGGGGTAGGTGCAGAGGGAGAGAGACCAAACCCAGAAACAATCAAAACAGTGACAAGGACAACTACATACAGGACAATGACAAGAATACCAATCACTCAGATTAAATCAAAAAGATGCACATGGAGAAAACAAAAAAAACAGAACTACTGGGTCAGAAAAACTACATACAAGACCATGACAAAATACCGAATATTCAAATCAGATAAAAATACACAGAGGGAAATAAGGCAACAGTAGAACATAACACAATTTGCCAAGGATCCCCAAATAAGTTACAGAAAACACAGGACAGCACGAGAAAATTAGATCTTGGCCCACATGTGTGTCTTCGGCCTCCGTCGGTCTATGATGACCATGGAAGAGAATCCTAAACGTCTACTCTGCTGGAACAGCACCGCCTGTGACTGAACAGGCCGATGCACACCGGTGTTCTACCTTCCAGCGTTGGGCGTTGGCAGGATTCAAGCCTGGGCAGGAAGATATGGAGGACAAGATGTTACCCATGCAGCATGTCCCCCCTCTCCACGTCACTGATGAATCCAAAGGAACAGCAGGGCTGCTACAGTTTGGCACCAGCACCATTGCAGGAGCTGCCAGAACGATGTTCAGCAAAACAGAGAACTGCCTTAGGGGCTCCGACTCCAGATTTTTCCTCAGGGTTGACTCCCGAAGCCTTTCCCGTCACCAGGTGTGCCGCAAGGCAGCGGAGGTTTGAAATCAGGGTTTACCTTCCCCTAGATGGGCTACCTTCCCAGGTTGACGAGCCACCATCTACCCGAAGCATCTGGTTTTAAGGCACCAGAGATCCACCCTCGCCCCTTCTCCTATTAGTAAAAGCAGTTCCGCCGGGCTTAGAGACTAAACCACATGGGCAGGCTAGGAGTTGGACTTAGTTGTCAGAGGCTTTTCGAGACGCATGCCGTAAGGAGCATTTTATGAGCACTGGGAGCTTAACCCCAGTGCCGCTCCTGGCTATGACAACCTTGGCCCACATGTTACACAAGGAAATGACTTCCCACCCGTGTGAATACTCAAATAACCAAACACTAAAAGCAGAGCACTTACTGCCTCATACCCGACTACACACAATGCAAACTAGGGCAACTACAAGACATAACCATAATACAAAGTACACAGGACAGCAAGGAAAAAAACCCAGAACAATCACTGCGACGGATCAACACCAGAAAAACGACCACTACCCCCCCAACAGTTTATGCCGACCGGCGGAGACCAGGCCCCATAGGAACAGTTCAGGTGGTCTCCACGTCCAACAGCCGGCGGGTGGTCATAGGAGGCGGAACATGACCAGGTGGCTCACCACAGTCCAACGCCCAGCACGTCCGCTCCTCTGGTGGTCGAACCAGGTCGCCCAATGAAACACATAACACGTCGGGTGGCCGACCCGAGGCGCCGAACCGGCAAAGCAGTTCCTCAGGCGGCCGACCCATGTCCCTCAGCCACCAGTCCCAGGGAAAAACAGCCCGCGGCAGCCTCCCTGACGAGGACAAAACTCGGGAGAGCTGGGGCGGGCGAACAGGAACCCCCACGCCCCCCAGCGATGATGCACAGGGGCGGTGACTCAGTGGAGGGGAAAGATGGCAAGGAAGAGCCCGTAATCCGTCCGACGACGAAAGGTCTGCAGCTCCTCCCCCGTCCGCGGACCACGCTGGCGCTGCACCTCCGCTGGACCCCGATTGGGTCCCAGCTGCACCCACGTCGGACCCCGATTGGGCCAAAGCAGCTCCTGCGATGGACCCCGATTGGGCCTCTGATGCACCCACGTCGGGCCCTGATTGGGCCACAGCAGCCTCCACGATGGACCCCGACTGGGTCGGTGCAGCTCCACTGACGATCTCCACCCCCGAACCTGGGACCTCCAACCCAGTGACTCCGACTGGTTCCCCGCCGGTGACACTACAACGAGGCTCACAAACAGGAAGAAAACCGGGATTAGACTCACCGGTAGCAACAGAACCCAGCGAGACAAGCTCGGGCGCAGCAGACGGCTGCTCCTCACTCGCCTCCCCGAGAGGCAGGCAAAAATGCTCCAAAACAGGGGACAGAGACACAAGGGGGAGCACTTGCCTGCACTCGGGTTCTGTTGTCACCCAGGACTTCGACGATCCAGGTTCAGGGCGGCGACTCTCGTCAGCAGGCTCCAACTCAGCTGCGTCGGGCTCCGCAGCTGGTAAGATGTCATCTGCAGCCTGAGGTTCCTCCTGCGCTGCTGTCCACGCCGATGACCCGTATGGCGTGGGGGCATGGGACCCTCGACCCACTGGCTCGGACCGCTCCGGCGAGGGGACCCGGGGACGCTTCTTCGTCGGCTCAGGCTCCGGGCCACAGTCCGCTCTTCTCCTCCGTCCACGACGTGGCTGCAGGGCCGGATCCAGGCTTTCCAGCACTGCAGGCCCCCTCTTCATCCGACGACGTTGGCCTGGCGTCGCGGACCACTCGACCGGGGGGGGACACAGAGGCAGCAGGTTTAGTTATCACTACAGCAGATGGAGAGAGCTCGGGGGGCTGCGAACCCCGAACTCCGCCCCCACGAGTCAGACAAGGCAGGCTACAATTATGGTGTAATAATTTAACTTGCATTTGCCTTTCTCCAGGAGGGAAGATGGTTCCTGCTGTAGGGGACGTTGTTCCTCCTTCTCCCCGCTGGATGGCGACAGAGGGCCCCCTGGAAGGACGAGGTGGAGCCGCTCTCAGAGGTTCGCTGACGGGCTTTGCCGGCAGCGGGTCCAGCCGGGGGTTCTGCCGAGGTTCTCCTAGGCCGTGGCGCCAACGTCGTTGACGACCTCCAGATGGCGTGACCTCCTGGACCGGGTCAGGGACAGGAACCCAACATGAGGAGCGAGGATGCCTCCTCCTCTGCTTCCTGCTTTCCTCCTCCTCCAGCCCGCGGAGTATCTCGCGCTGCATGGCGAGTTCATCTCTCCTCGTCATCACCTCCAGGTGATCGTAGTAGTGGAGAGGAAGGTTGTCCAGGAGAACCTCTGCACAGTCCAGGTGCCAGCGCATATAGCTGGAGTTGACATCAAAGGTAGCGGTGAGGAGCGTCCCGTCGACGTACTCCAGCGCGCTCGCTAACTCTTTGCCCAGGCGCCGACCGCGGCCCCTGGATGACGGCATTCTCCCAGCAATTGGCACCCAGACAGGGAAGAACAATAGTCCAGTTAAAGCAAAAACTCACGGTGAAAAGGCGTCTCGGTGTGGCGTCTCCGTTTAGACATCCTGGCAGGAGTATACTGTCATGCAGTGACCCTCGCGGATCACCATAAAACGCCAAGAGCCCACCGGTGAGTTTTGCAATGATGGTGATTTATTAAAACAACAAGACAAGACAATACTGTGAGCCGCTCAGGGCAAAAACACACATTAAGCAGTACAAGGGCTCGTAGGGCTAACCCCAGCCACTACGAGCTAAACTATGACATGACATGAAAAGCACGAACCTGACATGAAGGTCTAACAAGGTTTAGACCACCTGACGATGTCTGATGAGGATAGTTGACAATGTCTGACAATACTCCTGCGATTTAACTGCCGCTAGTGCCCGCCTTATAAAGGCGAACACTAACGAGCAGTAATGACAAGCAGCTGACCAACCTTGACAGGCAGAAGCCCCACCGAGCGCCTTCATAATAAGGAGCCCGGTTGAGGCCAGAATACCACCCACAACTGTCAAGGCCAGCAGCGAGTTACAAAAAGCTGCTAAAGTTGTAAGGGTAAAAATCATTATTGAACAGTGTTTTAAGATGTATTTAGTATTTGGGGTGCTTTAAATGTGAGTATTTTCTACTTATTTCAAGATTGGGTTTTAGTAATTAAAAAACTGAGTATTTGATCTTGGGTTATGTTGATTTATTATGGGTTCTTGGGTTATTTAAAGGTTTTTCACCTGTGCTTGGACTGTGCTCGGACTGTGCTTGGCTGTGCTTGGCCTTGATGACTTTTCAAAAATAAAAGGAAAGAAAAGGAAAAAGTTGAGTCTTGATCAGAGTGACTTCCAGTTCTATCTTCCGAAGCAAGCTTCCCATTCAAGTGGGGGAAACTGCTGGTCAAATCTCACAAGAGTGAGGGCCACTTGACAAAAGCACAGGAGAGAATGACAAAAGGTAGCTAACTATAAATATGAAATGATTACAAAATGAACAGACCAGAGAATACAAAAATGAGGAAAATAACCACCAAGGCGAGGACAGGATAAATACAAAAAACAAGAGATGCAAATAATACAATACTAACATCAATGTTACAAAAGGAAGACCAAAGATAAAGGTGAGGGTAGGCTCATGTCAAACCAGACAGATATAATTTATAAAGTGGAACCGGATGACCATGGACGCATGATATTAATAACAAGATTATAGCAACTAACAAAAACAGGAACTCTTATAAACAGAGAGCAGTTCTTCCTCTGGCTTAAAGACCTTGGCGTGGTGGCAACATATTTTTCCGGGGGGGTGGGGGGCAGTAAACATATAACACAATTGTTATGGGAATATGTTAATTTTATACTATTCATTTCTGTTTTAAAATTTTGCACAGTAACTTTGCATATGGAATCTACCATTTGAAGTATTGTACAACCGAGGATTGAATATTGGAATACTGGGCCAGTTGTGCTCCCACCCAGATGTCCTGTGTTTAGACATTTTAGTGGTGTCATCCTTCTCTCCTTCCTCTGCTCTCACCTGTCCTGGACCCTCTGCCTGAACACTTTCTTCTCCTTGGCTCCTCTTTTCTGTCTCATCTTTCCCTCTCTGAGCCCTGTCTAATTCAGGTTCTCTCTCTGTCTATGGTGGTATACAAACAGGTTAGAAAATATCTTACTTATCTAATACATAACTTAATATTGTAGTGGCTGGTGAAATATATCCCGTGGTCTATATTACTCATATATTCCATACCTACATATGTTAGAACATGTGAAATGTTTGGTGACTGCATATGTAAGGAACTTCACACCTCTGAAAGGACAAAGGAATCTCACCCGCCGTGTGACGAACAAAGACGTCCCAGGGCGCAACGGCAGAGACCGGAGGAGTCACCCTCACCCCCCAAGGAGAGGAGAGGAATTCCCATCACCTCCCAAGACGAGGAGAGGAAATAACAGGACAATGGGGGGATTAAGATAACGAGGGATGTCAGCCTTTTGTAATGCCTGTCTTTTGATGTGTGCCTGTATTTAACCAGCGAGCTGGCAGAATTCGTCCTCTTTTTGCCTTCTGCCACACTCTGCACCTGATGAGACAAGATAGAAGAGCTGATCATTAAAACGCTGCTTTTAAACAAAATCGCCTCATTATTTCCAGCTCCTCTACACTGGTGACCTTGACGCGAGTATGGACCGGAGGCGTTCTTCTTCAAGCGACTCATCCGTGGCGACTCAGGCAGACGCCAGCAACTACGCAGACGAGGGAGCAGACGGACAGCTGTTCCCCCCGGCAGAAGGTATTGAGAGGGCTCAACCGAGCTCCAGCACCGCAGTGAGAGCCGAAGCAAGGCACTCTCACCTGGCGGGCACCACAGTGATGGTGTGCATGAACGCCGTCGCTGTCAAGCTGCCAGACTTCTGGCGAGAAGACCCCGCCTCTTGGTTTCAGCAGGCTGAAGCCCAATTCATACTGGCAGGCATCATGGCAGACGATACGAAATTCTATCATATCGTCTCCAAACTTGACTCCGCCACTTCGAAGTGTGTGCGGAGCTTGATCCGGCGACCACCGACCCGGGACAAGTACGAGACGCTCAAGGCGACCATCGTGGCGAACTACGTCCCCTCAGCGGAGGAAAGAGCCAAGAAGATCCTGGCGGTCTACGGCCACAGAGGGGGCAATTCGAAGGCCCTCATGGAGGATTTGCTGCAGCTCAAGGAAGAGGACAATGACAATTTCCTCTTCCAGTTTATTTTCCTCAGCACGCTGCCGCCACACATGAGAGGGACACTCGCCAGCATGAAGTACAACAACCACCAAGACTTCCGCACACTGGCCAGCGAGGCTCATCGGCTCGTCAACGCCTGCAAGGAGCTGACACCCACAGCGGCATCCGCAGACCTCAAAACTGACGCCCCGAGCCATGGAGAGCCACAACCCACGGAGCAGACCCAGCCCACGGTTGACAGCGGCGCGGCCCAAACGTGACAAACAGAGCGACGTCTGTTATGATCACCACCGCTTCGCTGAGAAAGCCCGCAAATGCGTTCCCCCCCTGCAAATTTACGATGTCGGGAAACGCCAAAGCCGAGAGCCGTTAACAGCAGCAGTTCTCGGCGAGAAAAATAAGCTGTTGTACGTGACGGATGGACACACAGGTAAGCAGTTCCTCATCGACACAGGAGCTCAGCTGAGTTTCATCATGCCCTCCCACGCAGATCGAGCCATGGGCACCCGGGGCAACGGAGCAGTGGCAGCCAGCGGCTCTGACATCGACACGTTCGGCGAAAAGAGCCTGCACCTCCTCATCCACGGCCACAGCTACAGATGGACATTTGTTGTAGCGGCGGTGAGTTTTAACTTGTTAGGCGCAGACTTTTTGTGTGCACACGGGTTATTAGTGGATCTAGCAAATAGGCGCCTGGTTAATGTACTATCTTTTGCTTCTATTCCATGCTCAGCTTGAGTTTCTCCACCACCTGTGCAGGCCAACGTCACCACGGCAGGAGGTAAGTTTGAGCAACTCCTCACCCAATTTCCAGCACTCACAACCCCCAAATTCTCAGCCACTGTAGCTAAACACGGAGTTAAACACTTCATTCCGACAACGGGACCTCCCGTTTTTGCCAAAGCTCGCCGCTTAGACGCGGCCAAGCTCAACATAGCACGGGATGAGTTTGCAACTCTCGAAAAATTGGGCATTGTGAGACGCTCGAAGAGCCCCTGGGCTTCACCACTTCACATGGTTCCGAAATCCGACGGTTCTTGGAGACCGTGCGGAGATTACCGCAGATTAAACAACGCTACAGCGCATGACCGCTACCCAATCCCTCACATTCAAGACTTTTCACTGCATCTAGCGGGTGCGCGCATTTTTTCAAAGATAGACTTAGTCCGCGGTTATCACCAGGTCCCAGTCCGAGCTGAAGTCGTTCCTAAAACAGCGGTTATAACCCCTTTCGGCCTTTTTGAATTCCTGCGAATGCCTTTCAGCCTCAAAGGCGCGGCCCAAACTTTTCAACGTATAATGGACGCGGTCCTACGCTACCTCCCCTTTGTCTTCGTCTACCTCGACGACATGCTGGTAGCCAGCTCGTCCGAGGAGGAACACGAGCAGCACCTCACTACCGTTTTTCAGAGGCTGGAAGAGCACGGGCTAATAATCAATCCAGCCAAATGCAAATTCGGCGTTTCGCAAATTGATTTTTTGGGACACAAAGTCTCCCCGAAGGGGGCAGTTCCGCTTCCAGACAAAGTTCATGCGATAGAAGGTTTTCCACGGCCCCAAATGGTCAAATCGCTACAGGAATTTCTGGGGATGGTTAATTTTTACAACTGCTTCCTCCCCCACGCAGCTCAGCTCATGCAGCCCCTATATGACGCGCTCAAAAAAAAGAAGGCTTCCAACGCGGTCGAATGGACCCCGGAGCGCGAACGCGCTTTCGCGGAAGTAAAAAACGTCCTAGCTAACGCCACAATGTTAGTTCACCCAGATCCCTCGGTCCGCATTGCACTAACCACAGATGCTTCAGACCTGGCCATAGGGGCAGTTGTAGAGCAACTTGTCAGCGGGGTCTGGCAACCTTTAGCATTCTTTAGCAAATCGCTAAACCCAACTGAACGCAAATACAGCACTTTTGACAGAGAGCTGCTGGCGCTTCATTTGTCCATCCGCCACTTCCAGTTTTGGTTAGAAGGGCGGAGTTTCACGGCTTTTGTAGACCATAAACTCACCTTTGCTATGGCTAAAATTTCAGAACCATGGTCGGGCAGACAACAAAGACAGCTGGCTGCGATTTCAGAGTTCACCACAGACATTCGACACGTAGCAGGCAAACTTAACGTAGTAGCGGACTGTCTCTCTCGCGCTGTGGCACCGCCAGAGCGTGAGGAGACAGATTATACTGCTTCGGCAGCGGAACTCTTCACTAACACAGACACATACGCAGCACCTATCCATGAAGGGATAGATTATGCAGCCATAGCAGAAGAACAAAACAGTGACGCGGACGTGCGCGCGCTCCTGTCTGGACCAACAGGGTTAAGGCTGGAGAAAAAAGGGTTACGCGACGGCGTGCCCCCCCTAATATGCGATATTTCAACCAGCCGACCTCGCCCGTTAGTACCAGCTACTTGGCACCGCCGCATTTTTGACGCAATTCACTCCCTCGCGCACCCAGGTGTGCGCGCCTCGGTCAAAATGGTTGCTGAAAAGTTCGTGTGGCCAGGCCTGCGCAAAAACGTAAAAGAGTGGGCAAAAACTTGCATTTCTTGTCAACGCGCCAAAATACACAGACACACAAAAGCCCCTCTGGAGCCTTTTCCAATCCCTGCTAGAAGGTTCGACCACATTCATGTTGATCTTGTGGGACCACTACCTTCCTCCCAGGGCTTCACACACCTGCTAACAACAATTCAACGCACCACCGCTTATCACCCTCAGGCTAATGGGTTATGCAAGCGTTTTCACAGGTCCTTAAAGGCCGCCCTCAGAGCCTCACTAACGGACACAAATTGGGTAAATAAACTTCCCTGGGTTTTATTGAGGTTGCGTGCTGCACCTAAAGAGGATCTAGACGCTTCCCCTGCAGAATTAGTCTTTGCTCAGCCTCTCAGACTCCCAGGTGAATTTTTACCAGAGAACCCAGAGCCAGTCCCAAGGTTTTTAGGCAGCAACGGACCGGACTCTCTTCCCGGTCCAGCTCATCACTCCTTTCCACGGGTTTTTGTCCCTCAAACTTTAAAAAACGCTGAGTTCGTTTTTGTTAAGCATGAAGCTCTAAAACCAACGTTACGCCCAGTATTCAATGGCCCTTACAGAGTGCTGGAACATGGTGATAAACACTTTGTGCTTGATTATGGGGACAGAAAAGAAACAGTCAGCATTGACAGACTTAAACCTGCCTTCTTGTTGAAAGACGAACCTGCACAGTTGGCACGAGCACCTCGGCGAGGTAGACCCCCCAAGGGAAAAGTCTCAGCCCCCAGGCAGGGAACAAATAACCTCTCCCCTTCCCACTCTGCAGATTCCTCACTAGAAGGTCCCAGCAGGACGCCTAAACCAACCTACAGCAGTTTTGGGAGAAGAATTAAACCCAGGCAGCACAGGGACTGATACCAACCACTCCACAATTATTCTCTAATTGTGCTGCAACAGTTTAGGGCTGACTTATGATTTTACTATACTGTTATGATTACCACTGAACTATCTTAGAAGCATGGCTGCTAGAAAGTTCTTCTGTGGCAACAGCTGTAACACGTAGTATGTCGTAATAACTGTTCTAGACTGTGAATCTTTCTGTTGTCCTTTCCTAGTTGTTTGGGGGGCCTGTGGTCTATATTACTCATATATTCCATACCTACATATGTTAGAACATGTGAAATGTTTGGTGACTGCATATGTAAGGAACTTCACACCTCTGAAAGGACAAAGGAATCTCACCCGCCGTGTGAAGAACAAAGACGTCCCAGGGCGCGACGGCGGAAACCGGAGGAGTCACCCTCACCCCCCAAGGAGAGGAGAGGAATTCCCATCACCTCCCAAGACGAGGAGAAGAAATAACAGGACAATGGGGGGATTAAGATAACGAGGGATGTCAGCCTTTTGTAATGCCTGTCTTTTGATGTGTGCCTGTATTTAACCAGCGAGCTGGCAGAATTCGTCCTCTTTTTGCCTTCTGCCACGCTCTGCACCTGATGAGACAAGATAGAAGAGCTGATCATTAAAACGCTACTTTTAAACAAAATCGCCTCATTATTTCCAGCTCCTCTACACCCAGCAATTCATCAGTCCCCCTTGCCTTTCCCTTCATATGAAGCCGGCGGCATTTGAATTCTAACCACATTTCTTAGCTAAGCAACTCTTCTATTATTGCTCCCGTTTCCAGCAGGTTAAAACCATTATAAACCCCAGTGCTTACATACCTCTTCTGATTTTTTTCCGCATTTGAAGTACTTTAATAAGCTCATGGTTCTCTCGGACAGTCACGTTAGCAAGACACTCTATCTGGTGACTGACTGGAAAGCTCGCATGGGTGGGGTGCTTCTCAACTCCGTGTGGATGACGCGCGTTTGTGTGCTCGCTTGCAAAAAGTCATTGCTTCATATATTTTTCTTAAATTTATATATTGTGGGCTATATTAATCATATATTCCATAACCTACATATGTTGAAGCATGTGGAAATGTTTGGTAATTACATATGTAAAGCAACTTCACACCTCTGAAAGGACAAAGGCTCTCAACCGCCAAGTGAAGAACAAAGACGTTCCCAGACACTGCGGTGGAGACCGGAGGAGCTACCCTCACCCCCTGGGCGAGGAGAGGAAATACCAAGACAATGGGGGGATTAAGATAATGAGGGATGTCAGCCTTTGTTATGCATGTCTTTTGTTATGTGCAAGTATAAAGTCAGTGAGCCGGAGATATTCGGCCTCTTTTCCTTCTGCTACCTCTGCACTAGAATGAGACTTGTTAGGAGAGCTGATAAATAAACTTTGGTTTATATATCAAATCGCCTCATCATTTCAAGCTCTTCTACACTGGTGACCCCTGACGCGAGTATGGACCTGAGGCGTTCCCCCGCAATCGACTCATCCGTGGCGACCCAGGCAGACGCCAGCACCCACGCAGACAGGGGAACAGATGGACGTCTTTCCCCCCCGGCAGAAGGGATTGAGAGGGCTCAACCGAGCACCAGCACCGCTGTGAGAGCCAAAGCAAGGCACTCTCACCCTGCAGACACAGCAGTGATGATATACACGAATGCCGTCGCTGTCAAGCTCCCAGACTTCTGGCAAGAAGACCCCGCCTCGTGGTTTCAGCAAGCTGAAGCCCAGTTTGCACTGGCGGGCATCACGGCTGACGATACGAAATTCTATCATATCGTCTCCAAACTCGACGCCGCCACTTTGAGGTGTGTGCGAAGCATGATCCGGCGGCCGCCGGCCCAGGACAAATATGAAATACTGAAAGCAACCATCGTGGCAAATTACGTCCCCTCAGCTGAAGAGAGAGCCGAGAAGATCCTGGCGGTCTACGGCCACAGAGGGTGCAAACCTAAAGCCCTCATGGAGGATTTGCTGCAGCTTAAAGAAGAAGACAACGACAACTTCCTCCTCCAATTCATATTCCTCAGCACGCTGCCGCCACACATGAGAGGGACACTCGCCAACATGAGATGCAGCACCCAGCAAGACTTCCACGTGCTCGCCAACGAAGCTCAACGGCTCGTCAACACCTGCAAGGAGCAGACACCCACAGCAACATCCGCAGACCTCAACGCTGATGCCCAGAACCACGAAGAGCCACAACCCACTGAGCAGATCCAGCCCGCGGTGACAGCAACACGGCCAAAACGTAACAGACGGAGCGACGTCTGTTATTATCACCACCGTTTCACCGAGAAGGCTCACAAATGTGTTCCCCCCTGCAAATTTAAACACCAAAGCCGAGAGCCGTTAACGGCAGCGGTTCTCGGCGAGAAGAATAAGCTGTTGTATGTGACGGATGGACACACCGGCAAGCAGTTCCTCATCGACACAGGAGCTCAGCTGAGTTTCGTCACGCCCTCCCACGCAGATCGAGCCATGGGCACCCGGGGCAACGGAGCGGTGGCAGCCAACGGCTCTAACATCGACACTTTCGGCGAAAAGAGCCTGCACCTCCACATCCACGGCCGCAACTACAGATGGACATTTGTTGTAGCGGCGGTGAGGTTTAACTTATTAGGCGCAGATTTTTTGTGTGCACATGGGTTATTAGTGGATCTAGCAAATAGGCGCTTGGTTAATGCACTGTCCTTTGCTTCTATTCCATGCTCAGCTCGAGTTTCTCCACCACCTGTGCAGGCTAACGTCACCACGGCAGGAGGTAAGTTTGAGCAACTCCTCACCCAATTTCCAGCACTCACAATTCCCAAATTCTCAGCCACTGTGGCTAAACACGGGGTTGAACACTTTATTCCCACAACGGGCCCACCCGTTTTTGCCAAAGCTTGCCGCTTAGACGCGGCCAAGCTCAACATAGCACGGGATGAGTTTACGACCCCTGAAAAATTGGGCATTATTAGACGCTCGAAGAGCCCTTGGGCCTCGCCACTTCACATGGTTCCGAAATCCGACGGTTCTTGGAGACCGTGCGGAGATTACCGCAGATTAAACAATGCTACAGCGCATGACCGCTACCCAATTCCTCACATTCAAGATTTTTCACTACATCTGGCGGGTGCGTGCATTTTTTCAAAGATAGACTTAGTCCGCGGTTATCATCAAGTCCCAGTCCGAGCGGAGGACATTCCTAAAACAGCTGTAATAACCCCTTTCGGCCTTTTTGAATTTCTGCGAATGCCTTTCGGCCTCAAAGGCGCTGCTCAAACTTTTCAACGAATGATGGACGCGGTCTTACGCGACCTTCCTTTTGTCTTCGTCTACCTCGACGACATGCTGGTAGCCAGCTCGTCTGAGGAAGAACACGAGCAGCACCTCACTACGGTTTTTCAGAGGCTAGAAGAGCACGGGCTAATAATCAGTCCAGCCAAATGCAAATTCGGCGTGTCACAAATTGATTTTTTAGGACACAAAGTCTGTCCGAAGGGGGCAGTTCCACTTCCAGACAAAGTTCACACGATAAAAAGTTTCCCACGGCCACAGACGGTCAAATCGCTACAAGAATTTTTAGGAATGGTTAATTTTTACAACCGTTTCCTCCCCCACGCAGCTCAGCTCATGCATCCACTATATGACGCGCTCAAAAAAAAGAAAGCTTCCAACGCGGTCGAATGGACCCCGGAGCACGAACACGCCTTCGCGGAAGTAAAGAGCGCTCTAGCTAACGCCACATTGTTAGTTCACCCAGATCCCTCGGCCCGCATCGTGCTAACCACAGACGCTTCGGACCTGGCTATAGGGGCAGTTGTAGAACAGCATGTCAGCAGGATCTGGCAACCTTTAGCATTCTTTAGCAAATCGCTAAACCAAACTGAGCGTAAATACAGCACTTTTGACAGGGAGCTGCTAGCGCTTCATTTATCCATCCGCCACTTCCAGTTCTGGTTAGAAGGGTGGAGTTTCACGGCTTTTGTAGACCATAAACCGCTCACCTTTGCTATGGCTAAAATTTCAGAACCATGGTCAGGCAGGCAACAAAGGCAGCTGGCTGCAATTTCAGAGTTCACCACAGACATTCGACATGTGGCAGGCAAACTTAACGTGGTAGCAGACTGCCTCTCTCGCGCTGTGACATCACCAGAGCGTGAGGAGACAGATTATACTGCCTCAGCAGCAGAACTCTTCACTAACGCAGACACATACGCAGCACCTATCCATGCAGGGATAGATTATGCAGCCATGGCAGAGGAACAAAGCAGTGACGCGGACGTGCGCGCACTCCTGTCTGGACCAACAGGGTTAAGGCTGGAGAAAAAGGGTTTACGTGACGGCGTGCCCCCCCTAATATGCGATGTTTCAAACGGCCGACCTCGCCCGTTAGTACCAGCTACATGGCGCCGCCGTATTTTCGACGCAATTCACTCCCTCGCGCACCCAGGTGTGCGCACCTCGGTTAAAATGGTCGCCGAAAAGTTTGTGTGGCCAGGCCTGCGCAAAAACGTAAAAGAATGGGCAAAAACTTGCATTTCTTGTCAGCGCGCCAAAATACACAGACACACAAAAGCCCCTCTGGAGCCTTTTCCAATCCCTGCTAGAAGGTTCGACCACGTTCATGTCGACCTCGTGGGACCACTACCTTCTTCCCAAGGTTTCACACACCTGTTAACAATGATAGACCGCACCACACGCTGGCCAGAGGCAGTCCCTCTAGCGGCAACCACAGCGGAGGAAGTCGCTCGCGTCTTTTTGACAAACTGGGTAGCACGTTTCGGCGTCCCATCGGACATCACGTCCGATAGGGGGCCTCAATTTGTCTCAGAGCTTTGGTCAGCCATGTCCAGCAGCTTAGGGGCAACAATTCACCGCACCACCACTTATCACCCTCAGGCTAATGGGTTATGCGAGCGTTTTCACAGGTCTTTAAAGGCTGCCCTCAGAGCCTCACTAACGGATACAAATTGGGTAAATAAACTTCCCTGGGTTTTATTGGGGTTGCGTGCTGCGCCTAAAGAGGATCTAGACGCCTCTCCGGTAGAATTAGTTTTTGCACAACCTCTCAGGCTCCCAGGTGAATTTTTACCAGAGAACCCAGAGCCAGGGCATCTTCCAGTCCCTGGCTCTGGGTTTTTAGGCAGCAACGGACCGAACTCTCTCCCCGGTCCAGCTCATCACTCCTTTCCACGGGTTTTTGTCCCTCAAGCTTTAAAAAACGCTGAGTTCGTTTTTGTTAGGCATGACGCTTTAAAACCAACTTTCCGCCCAGCATACGATGGGCCATTCAGAGTGCTGGAACATGGTGATAAACACTTTGTGCTTGATTTTGGGGATAGAAAAGAAACAGTCAGCATTGACAGACTTAAACCTGCCTTCTTGTTGAAAGACGAGCCTGCACAGTTGGCGAGAGCACCTCGGCGGGGTAGACCCCCCAAGAGAAAAGACTCAGCCCCCCTGCAGGGAACAATTAACCACTCTCCTTCCCACGCTGCAGATTCCTCACAAGAAGGTCCCAGCAGGACGCCTAAACGAACCCACAGCAGTTTTGGGAGAAGATTAAAACCCAGACAGCACAGGGACTGATGCAAACTACTCCACAATTGTTCACTAATTGTGCTGCAACAGTTTAGGACTGACTTATGATTTTACTATGCTGTTATGATTACCACTGAACTCTCTTAGGGGCATGGCTGCTGGAAAGTTTCTTCTGTGGCAAGAGATGTAACACTTAGTATGTCATAGTAATTATCTTAGACTGTGAACCTTTCTATTGTCTTTTCTTAGTCGTTTGGGGGGGGGGGGGGCTGTGGGCTATATTAATCATATATTCCATAACCTACATATGTTGAAGCATGTGGAAATGTTTGGTAATTACATATGTAAAGCAACTTCACACCTCTGAAAGGACAAAGGCTCTCAACTGCCAAGTGAAGAACAAAGACATTCCCAGACACTGCGGTGGAGACCGGAGGAGCTACCCTCACCCCCTGGGCGAGGAGAGGAAATACCAAGACAATGGGGGGATTAAGATAATGAGGGATGTCAGCCTTTGTTATGCATGTCTTTTGTTATGTGCAAGTATAAAGTCAGTGAGCCGGAGATATTCGGCCTCTTTTCCTTCTGCTACCTCTGCACTAGAATGAGACTTGTTAGGAGAGCTGATAAATAAACTTTGGTTTATATATCAAATCGTCTCATCATTTCAAGCTCTTCTACATATATCCTCATAAGCACGGTGGAAATTCTTCTGGTGCGGCGGGCTGCCACCCAGAAATGTTACCAGAGGAAACCCTGGACAGAAACAAATAGCAAACTCAAATAACATCATACAGACATGACCATACCCTTTACACAGAAAAAAAAAAACTGAAGTGGGAAAATACAGAAAATAATCAGAACAAACTGTAAGTATGAGCATGGTGCTCCCCCCCATGCTCAGCATCATGACAGAGCCTCCCATCCAAGGGGTGGATTCCAGACACCCCAAGGTAATACCAAAAAGAGAAGAAAAATACAACCCCCCCAAACAGGAATAGAATAACAGCCCAACCCAGGAGGGCGGTGGGAGAACCCAGGCTAGGAGGGACCAAAACAAAACACTCGCTCATGACCCACAAACAAAACAGATCAGGTGACAACAGAAGCTCTAGAACAAGGGTCACCAACCTTTTTGAAACCAAGAGCTACTTCATGGGTATCGAGTCATGTGAAGGGCACCAGCTTGACACACTCCTCTAAAATAACAAATTGAGTGTGTGTGTGTGTGTGTGTGTGTATACGTATATATATATATATATATACTATATATATATATATATATATATACTGTATATACATAAATAAATAATTATCAATAACTTAGAGTGGGTAACAGACAAGATCAATATTCAACACTTTATTTTTATTAATCTCAGCAATTGTTCAGATGATCCCTTCTACATTTCATAAAAAAATGTCCAGTTTTCACCAGTCCCTTTTAACCATAAAAAACTAAACCCTTTTAATTCATGAACTATGTTGAACCATGTTTGAAAAAGTTATGCAACATTTAAGAAAAATCAGCTTTCATATTAAATAAATCTTATCACATTTTTAACTGAACAAATCTGCTGCAATTCTGCTCAAAATCTGTTACATTTAATAAACACACTTTTGTGTGTTCTTCTTCACTGGAATTATATCCATATAGTTCTTGCCAAGAATCATGCTTGAGCAACCAGCACTGTCCTTTCATGAGAAGAAACTAAACAAGCACTGAGAGTGCTTATATGCACGGTGGCGCAGTGGTTAGCACCGCGGCAGCAGTTTACCCTCGGCCGGGGGATCGTGGGGATCATGGGTTCGCCCCCGGCCAACAGTGATCTGTGTGGAGTTTGCATGTTCTGGTGGTGCATGTTCTCATTTTTCATGCAAAAACATGCAGGTTAGGGAGTTAAGGGGCGCTTGCGCACGCAGCGGCTGGTGGCTTGTTACCGGACTGCAGAACAAATCTACCTACGGGTACAAGATAAGTCCAAAAAAAAAAAAAAAAAAGAGTGGGTAGTGAAGTGGCGCTTCGCCATCGCCCCGCAAATGAAATACACGCAGCTTCCTTTCACGGTAGTAAAAAAGAACTCTTCCTCCCGCTCACTTTGAAAATGATAAATTTTCTGTCTTTTTTTTGCCATGTTTTTGGGCTTGGAAACCGCACTGCGCCCACCATCTTAACTGCCCGCTAGCTAAGCTTACGCTCCACAAGCGCGAAGGTTTTGTCATGCGCACAATACTGACCTTTGAACTAGGTCAGAGTTCACCTTAACTTTACGTATAATAAACATATTTTAATTTTTTTTATTTTTAAGACATTGTCATTTTAAAATCTATATAAATGCAAGTGTGATTTTAAAAAATATAAAAAATATAAAATAAAAAATAGCGGCAGAAAAAATTACATCTGCAGCTCACTTGCGAGTTGTGCTATTTTTAGAACAGGCCTGCGGGCGACACATGTGGTCCCTGCGGGCGACATGGTGCCCGCGGGCACCGCGTTGGTGACCCCTGCTCTAGAACCACTGGGTGAAAAAGTAAAGCAGTTCAGGTGGCCTACAGCAGTCCCAAAACCACCAAATCACACGGTGGAAAACATCTGGTGGCCTCCCAGAGTTCCTAAGCCACCCTAGCAAAGGGCGTAGTCCGTCGGGTGGTCTCCCAACATCCCTGATCCAAAGGGCCGCAGGGCACAACGTGCCCCCACCTGGAGGCGGCAGCTGGAACCTGTGCCTCTTACGGACTGCAGGGACTGCGGCATGGAAACCAGATGACGAAAACGACTGATCAGCAGGGAAACCAGATGAAGAGGATGACTGATCAGCGGAAAAAACAGACGACGTGACGGCTGACCAGTGAGGAAGCCAGACGAAGAGGATGGCTGACCAGTGAAGAAGCCAGGCAAAGAGGATTGCTGACCAGAATGACTGACCAGTGAGGAAGCCAGACGATGAAAACAGCTGATCAGCAAGGAAACCAGGTGGCGAGGACGGCTGATCAGCAGGGAAACCAGATGAGGAGGACTGATGATCATTCATGAACTCAGGTGAAGGCTGCTGACCATCCGCGATCTCAGGCGGTAACTGATGGCCAGTGACAACCTCAGGTGAAGACAGATGACCTTCGTGACCTCAGGCGAAGACGGATGACCTTCAGAGACCTTAGGTGAAAACAGATGACCTTTGGCAACCTCAGGCGAAGGTGGAGAACCCTTGGTGACATCAGGCAAAGACTGGCAACCCTCTGTGACCTCAGGCAGAGACGGATGACCCTCGGCAACCTCAGACGGAGACAGATGACCCTCGGCGACCTCAGGTGAAGGCAGAGGACCCTTGGTGACCTCAGGCGAAGGCTGACGACCATCAATGAACCCAAATGAGGACTCGGACAGGAGAACAGAGACAAACACTGGGTCAACATTACCGGCAGCAGTGGAGCCCGATGAGGAAAATTCAAAAGCAGTTGGCAGATGCAACTGGTTCTCCTTGTCAAGAGCAAAGCAAGACCTCTCTAAAACTGATAATGTGAAAACAAAAAAGAGGAGTTGCTTTAGCTTGAGCTCTATCGCTGTCCAGGACTCTGGTGACTCAGGCTGGGGCGTCTCGAATCCCTTCGACTGGGAATCCATCCCTGACATGGTCACCTCAGACGGGGAGGAAGAGACAGACATGGAACAGTGTTACTGGCAGCAGTGAAGCCCGGTGAGGAAAACTCAGGAGCAGAGGGCACCTGCAACTGGTTCTCCCCGTCACGAGCAAGACAAGAGCTCTCAAAAACTGGTAATATAGCGAAAGGAACGAGTACTTGCCTTGACTCGAGCTCCACCGTCGTCCAGGACTCTGGCGACTCTGCTGCGGTGGCCCAAGCAGCAGGCATGACGGCAAGGGAAACTTCAGCCTCAATGACAGGATCTGGTGGAACCTCAGGTGCGGTGGCTGAAGCTGATGGACCTCCAGACGTGGCGACTGGAGCTGGTGGAACCCCAGATGTGGTGGCTGGAGCTGGCAGAACCCTAGCCATGTACAGCGGAGCCAGAGAATGTCTCACCGATTGCACCGGGTCCCGCGATGCCGAAACCAAGGGACACTCTCTTGTCGGCACAGGTTTCGGGATTCAGGGGCGCTCCTCTCCCATCCAGGATGTGGCTGCAGGACTGGAACAGGGACCTCCGGAACTGCAGGCCCCTTCGTCATCCGGCGGCTCCCTCCCAGGACAGGTGGACGCAGAGAAAACAGAGGGGGACACAAAGGATGCAGATGAGGACGGAGGAATGGCTACAGCAACAGGTGGTGAGGGCTCAGCCAAAGTGGATGGCCCCTGTTGAGCCCCCCCCCCCCCCCCACTGGGAATAAGGCAAGACAATTCATTATAGGTGTAAGAGAATGAAAATGTACTTGCCTTAATTCCCGAGGAGTTGTGGTCGCTGCTGCTGAAGGCCCAAATGACTCCCTCTCCATGGCTGCAGCAGGCATGAGCACCCAAGTAGTCAGCGGAGAAACCGGCACTGCAGGCATGTCAACAGCCAATTTAACAGCTGCGGCGGAGGAGTTCCATTGGTGTGATGTAGCTGGGTGGCGGCAGGAGGCTGGAGACTTCCATACCCAGGGACGCTTCTTCATTGGTACAGGTACAGCTGGAGGGGAGGTTTTCCCTAGCCTGTGGAGCATGAGTTGGGGATTAGTAGCTGAGACGAGGAGACCTATGAGTTCCGGATGGCTCCACAGGCTAGGGCATACCTCAAGTACCTGTGCCATTCCATCCAGGCATTCCAGGGCCGCTTCAGGAGTGCAGGAGGCACGAGCTACCGATATTATGCCTTCTAGTACTCCGACAGCCCAGCACTCCACCTTGTTCAGTCCACACATGCTGCAGTCCGTGTAGACTGACATCTCAGCAGAAAAAATGGACTTAAACAAAAATAACAGGAGGGAAAAAACAAAAAGGTAAACTCACAGTCTGCTGGGTCCACGCTGGCAGTGTCCTTCTGTCATAAATGCCCCTCAGGGCAGGAACAAAGACCCAAACGCTGAACTGTGAGTTGCTAACGTTTAATAACAAAAAACACAAAATACAATTGAGGATCAAAACTTACAAACAGAGACGAAGGCAGGATACAGGAAGTTGAATAGCCGATGCTAAGGCATGCGGAAACGCCGGGGTGGAACAGAAGGCTTAAGCGTGGGACGCAAGCCAGTAAGACCAAATAGCCAAACTGGAAAAAATGAGAACAGCCTGGATGACACACCAGCTGAGGCGTGGAACACACACCGGTAGGAAATCGCAATAAGATGTGGGATTCACACCTGGACATAGAGTTAGAAATAAGACAGGGAACTCCCGTCTAAATACTGAGAAGGACACTGCAACGAATTGCGTTGCAGCACCCTTTAAATAGGCACAGAGAGAATAATTACAAATGATCACAGGTGTGGGTAACAGGAGCAAGGATAATCAGACCAAAAATACTGACAGCTGTGACAGCCCGCAAACTTGAGCTAAACAAGGAAGTAAACACGGGACGCTGTCAAAATAAAAGCACAGGAGAGAATGACAAACGGTAACTAACTATAAATATGGAATGATTACAAAATGAGGAACAGACCAGAGAATACAAAAAAGGGGAAAACAACCACCTAGGTGAGGACAGGATAAATACAAAAAACAAGAGATGCAAATAATACAATACTAATATCAATATTACAAAAGGAGGACCAAAGATAAAGGTGAGGGAAGGCTCATGTCAAACCAGACAGATATAATTTATTAAGTAGAACCGGATGGCCATGGAGGCATGATATTAATAACAAGATTATAGTAACTAACAAAAACAGGAACTCTCATGAACAGAAACAAATAGCAAACTCAAATAACATCATACAGACACGCCCATACCCAGTACACAAAAGTAAAACTGAAGTGGGAAAATACAGAAAATAATCAGAACAAACTGGAAGCATGAGCACGGTGCTCCCCCTGTGCTCAGCAGCATGACACTCTTCTTGTTTACCTAGAAAATTAGTTTTCCTGATAGAGAAATTGTAAATATTTAATTAAAGAGTTGGTTTTAATTGATTAGTTTGCAAGCTGGGATTTTATTGATGAACAAGTGCTTATCTTTATTTTTAGTAGCAGATTGCAACTATGAACATCTACTCATGTAACAGTATTGCATTAAGTTCTAAACTTTAAATAAATCTAAATATATTTTAATAAATAATCAAGAGATGATAAATATCAATTATGAAGTTACTTTTAGGGTGTTTATAGTTCAAAACTGTATTTTTTTTTAATTTAATTGTATTTAATCAGCAGTTATAATTATTATTACTGTGGGGAGCGTGAAATGAAGAAGCTGAGTGATTTTATAATTCAGATTTAATGTCAGCTTCGCATCCCCAACATGTCTCACACAAGCAGAAAGCAGAAAGAGGCTGATCGCAGTCAGACCCCCATACTTATACATCACACAACAAAAGCCAACATCACACATCCTTGTCATATCCTTCTAATCATCCAATGTCTCCTTCCAATGTCCTCCCATTCCTTCGCCTGACTCTAGGGGGTCAGGAAGTCTTTTCAGGTCTTCACCGCCGCGCCTCCATCTCCTCGTTGTTCTCCGCAGGCGGTCCAGACCTATTGTCCTCTTCTGAGACGTGAGGTCATTCTACACATGCAATCACAAAACATCCCCCTGTGTCTATACATATGCAGATATGGATATATGAACTACAGCCCCCCCCCCCCAAACGTCTAAGAAAAGAACAATATATGTAGGTTCACAGAATATGGTGCCATCACTGGCATAACTATACAAGTTGATCACGTTAAAAACACAGTGATAATAGTAACAGTACAGTCTATGCCCCATGTCCGCCTTAAAACTGCCATGATAACCCCGACAGCATATCTTAAAACACATTATCACATTCACATCAGTCTGTGTGTCGTCTGGGTTTCAACCGTCTTCCAAATCTGCTGTACGCCTGCCTCTGCGTCCCAGCGGCGCTGTCTTGTAAGGAATCTGCAGCTTGAGGAAAAGAGTGGTCATTTGATCCCTGCGGGGAGGCTGGGACGTGTCCCTTGGGGGGTCTACCACGTCGAGGTGCTCTCGCCACCCGTACAGGCTCGTCACTCAACATGAAGGCAGACTTGAGTCTGTCAATGCTGACTGTCTCTTTTCTGTCCCCCAAATCCAGCACGAAATGCTTATCTCCAGGTTCCAGCACTCTATATGGACCATCATATGGTGGGCGGAGGGTTGGCTTTAAAGCTTCATGCCTAACAAAAACGAACTCAGCATTTTTTAAAGCCTGGGGAACAAAAACCCGCGGAAAGGTGTGATGAACCGGGCCCAGGAGCACGTCCGTTCCCGTGCTGTTTAGTGGCCTCAGAGCTGGGAGGCGCCCCGGCTCTGGCTGTTCTGGTAAGAATTCACCGGGGAGCCTGAGAGGTTGTGCAAAAACTAATTCTGCTGGGGAGGCGTCTAGATCCTCCTTGGGCGCAGAACGCAACCCCAATAAAACCCACAGTAGTTTGTTAACCCAATCTGCATCCATTAGTGACGCTCTGAGGGCAGCCTTCAAAGACCTATGAAAACGCTCGCATAAACCATTAGCCTGGGGGTGATACGCGGTAGTGCGATGGATTGTCGCCCCTAAGCTGCTGTCCATTGCAGACCAGAGCTCTGAAACAAACTGAGGCCCCCTATCGGACGTGATGTCCGACGGGACTCCGAAACGCGCTACCCAGGTCGTTAAAAAAACGCGAGCCACCTCTGCGGCCGTAGTTGACGTCAGCGGGACCGCTTCTGGCCAACGTGTGGTTCGGTCTACCATTGTTAAAAGATGTGTGAACCCCTGCGACGACGGTAGAGGGCCCACGAGGTCGACATGCACATGGTCAAACCTCCTGGCCGGGATACGGAATGGTTCTAAAGGAGCTTTCGTGTGCTTGTGAATTTTGGCACGTTGGCAAGACATGCATGTTCTTGCCCACTCCTTTACGTGCTTGCGCAGGCCCGGCCAAACAAACTTTTCCGCCACCATTTTTACCGAAGCGCGCACTCCCGGGTGCGCCAGGGAGTGAACCGAGTCAAAAACGCGGCGGCGCCACGCGGCCGGGACTACCGGGCGAGGTTGCCCGGTTGACACATCGCAGATTAAGGGGGGGCACACCATCACACAAACCCCTGCTCTCCAGCCTTAACCCTGTTGGTCCAGACTGGAGTGCGCGCACATCCGCGTCACTACCCTGTTCTGCTGCCATGGCTGCGTAATCTATCCCTACATGAACTGGGGCCGCGTACGCTTCCGTGTTGGTCTTGCGCCCTGCGGCTGTGGTAGTATGATCTGCCTCCACGTGCCCTGACGATGTCACGGCGCGGGAGAGGCAATCTGCCACCACGTTGAGTTTGCCCGCTACGTGCCGAATGTCCGTGGTAAATTCCGAAATTGCGGCCAGCTGCCTTTGTTGCCGGCCCGACCAAGGTTCTGAGATTTTAGACATCGCAAAAGTGAGCGGTTTATGGTCGACAAAAGCCGTGAAACGCCGACCTTCCAGCCAGAACTGGAAATGGCGAATGGCCAAATGAAGCGCTAACAGCTCTCTGTCAAACGTGCTGTATTTGCGCTCGGTTTCGTTTAAGGATTTGCTAAAAAATGCTAGCTGTTGCCAAACCCCGTCAACGTGCTGCTCCACGGCCGCCCCTATGGCCAAATTTGATGCGTCTGTGGTAAGCGCTATGCGGGCCGAGGGGTCGGGGTGGGCCAAAAGCACGGCGTCAGCCAGGGCTCTTTTTACTTCCGCAAACGCACGTTCCCGCTCCGGGGACCACACGACCGCGTTGGAGGATTTTTGCTTTCTAAGCGCAGCATATAATGGCTGCATGAACTGAGCTGCGCGGGGGAGGAAACGGTTATAAAAATTTACCATTCCCAAAAATTCCTGCAGATATCTGACCATTTGTGGTCGGGGAAAATTTGCCACTGCGCGCACCTTATCAGGCAATGGGACTGCCCCTTCTGGGGAAACGCGGTGTCCCAAAAAATCAGTCTGCGCCACGCCGAATCGGCACTTGGCTGGATTAATTATTAACCCATGTTCTTCCAACCTCTGAAAAACTGTAGTGAGGTGATTTTCGTGTTCCTCCTCAGACGTGCTGGCGAATAAAATATCGTCGAGGTAGACAAACACGAAAGGAAGATTGCGTAACACTGCGTCCATCATACGCTGAAACGTTTGCGCCGCGCCTTTAAGGCCAAACGGCATGCGCAGAAACTCAAAAAGACCAAAAGGGGTTATTATGGCCGTTTTAGGGACGTCCTCAGGTCGGACTGGGACTTGGTGGTAGCCGCGGACCAGGTCTATTTTAGAAAAAATATGCACACCTGCCACATGTAGTGAAAAATCCTGGATGTGAGGGATTGGGTGGCGGTCATGCGCTGTAGCATTGTTTAATCTGCGGTAATCGCCGCAAGGTCTCCAGGAGCCATTGGCTTTCGGGATCATATGCAGTGGTGAAGCCCATGGGCTTTTTGAGCGCCGAATAATGCCCAGCTTTTCCAGGCTGGCGAACTCATCGTGTGCTATGGCGAGCTTGGTTGCGTCTAAGCGCCGAGCTTTAGTGAAGACAGGGGGGCCCGTTGTGGAGATGAAGTGCTCCACCCCATGTCTCGCTACTGTTGCCGAAAATTTGGGAACTGTGAGTGCTGGAAATTGGGTGAGGAGTTTGTCAAACTTACCTCCTGCTGTGGCGACGTTGGCCTGCACGGGTGGTGGGGACACTCGAGCTGCACAGGGGATAGAAGAGAATGACAGTGCATTGATTAAGCGTCTGTTTGCAAGATCAACTATCAACCCATGTGAACATAAGAAATCAGCACCTAACATGTTGAAACTCACCGCCGCTATGATAAAAGTCCACTCATAAGTGCGGCCATGTAAGGACAGAGACAAGGTCCTTTCACCATAAGTGCTGATGTTGGAGCCGTTCGCCGCCGTTGCCCCGTTGCCGCGGGGTCCAGCCACTCGGTCACCGGAGCTCGGGTGATGAAGCTCACCTGAGCTCCGGTGTCTATGAGGAAATGTCGTCCGGAGCCTTCATCAGTGATGTAGAGCAGCTTGTTGGCCTCGCCGAGAGCCGTAGCTGCTAACGGTTCCCGGCTTTGGAGTTTCCCGAGCTCTTGAAACTGCACGGTGGCACACACTTCTATGCCCTCTCAGCGAATCGCCGGTGGTAGTAACAGAGGTCGTCTCGTCTGTTGCGCCGCGGCCGTGTCACTGCCATGGTGGGCGGGATTTGCTCCGCTGTCTCCGGCTCCCCGATGCCCTGGGCTTCCGCACCGAGGTCCGCCGCTGCTGCCGTGGCCATCTGCTCGCCGCAGGAGTTGAGGAGCCGCTGTGCTTCCCGGGCCAGCGCGCGGAAATCCTGCTGGGTCTTACAACGCATGCTGGCCAGAGTCCCTCTCATGTGCGCCGGGAGATTGCTGAGGAAGATGTGCTGAAAGAGGAAGCTGTCGTTGTCTGCCTCCCTCAGCTGAAGCATGTTTTCCATCAGGGCCATCGGTCTGCGCCCTCCTTGGCCATACATCGCCAGTAGTCTCTTGGCCCTTTCCTCGGCCGAGGGCACGAAGCTCTCGATGAGAGTAGCCTTCAGCTCCTCGTATTTGTCGCTGGCGGGCGGCTGCTGTATCACGCTCCGCACGCATTGTGCTGTGGCAGCGTCGAGCCTAGCGATGACGTGGTAGAACTTGGTTTCGTCTGCCGTCACCCCTGCGAGCGCGAACTGTGCCTCAGCCTGCTTGAACCACGAGTTCGGGTCGTTCTGCCAGAATTCTGGGAGCTTGATGGTGACGGCGCTTGCTCGAGCCGCCTCCGACGAGTCTGCGACGGGGGAACGCCTTTCATCCATTTTCACGTACTGGTCACCAATGTGGGGAGCGTGAAATGAAAAAGCTGAGTGATTTTATAATTCAGATTTAATGTCGGCTTCGCATCCCCAACATGTCTCACACAAGCAGAAAGCAGAAAGAGTCTGATCGCAGTCAGACCCCCATACTTGTACATCAAACAACAAAAGCCAACATCACACATCCTTGTCATATCCTTCTAATCGTCCAATGTCTCCTTCCAATGTCCTCCCGTTCCTTCGCCTGACCCTAGGGGGTCAGGAAGTCTTTTCAGGTCTTCACCGCCGCGCCTCCATCTCCTCGTTGTTCCCCGCAGGCGGTCCAGACCTATTGTCCTCTTCTGAGACGTGAGGTCATTCCACACATGCAATCACAAAACATCCCCCTGTGTCTATACATATGCAGATATGGATATATGAACTACAACTACCTCCATTAAGGAGGTAATATAATCAGGGCAGTTTGTGTTAGCAGGATTACGCAAAAACAAACAGATTTTGATGAAATTTTCACCAGAGGTGGCTCTTGCTACAGATAAACCCTTTAGATTTTGGAGGTGATCCATGAGTGCATACCTCCACTAAGGCCCTATCTGTCAGAATTGCCCCTCTGGGGCAAAGGAGAGGGTAATCCATATGCAAGGCAGATTTGATAAACCATAAGTTATTACCAAACTAGACTGAACAGAAAATAATGCAGCTCAAGAGCTGAACTAAGGCAAAAACACAGCAGACTTCAGACACGGGGATTACAGGCAAATAATTTACTGAACAGAAGCGTGGGTGAGACGCCGACATACACCAATGACGCCGCACAGAACACAGACTGCAACGCAAATATATAGGCAGGACGGATAATCAACACAACACAGAACAGGTGGTACAATCAAGGGCAGCAGGGAAGTGACTACAGGTGGGGAACACAGCATGGGCGGGACTGCGCAGACAAACACAGACAGGGAATGCACATAAGACATGAAAACAGGACTAAGGACGAAGTGGGAATAAACAATATAAAACCACAACTGGAACCTGAACAGAAAATACTGTCAAATAAAATTCCAAACCAATGATGACAGGAATAATCATACAGAAAATAAATCCCAGATACAAATAATACTCAACACAGAGAACATGGACATAAAGAGTGGGTACGACCCAACGGTCATCCCCCAGACCATGACACTATCTCACAAAGTACAGATGGATGGATGGAGGTACAGACAGACAGTCAGACAGATGGAAATTCAAGCTGAAAATTCACAGCAGAAAAACACAGACTTCAAACTGTGGTGTCTATGTCTTGTAAGTCACAAAAAACATGTTCCAGACATGTTAACAACAGAAAAAAAAAACTGATTTTTGCCAGAGTGTCATTAATACAAACAAAAGGTAGTAGGAATACCTGGCATAACCACTGTTGTGGCATTAAAAAGGGTCCCATTGAACCTATGAAGGTTGTGAATAAATATTGTTATGAATTTCTGCAATATTCTTCTTTTGGCTGCTCCCTTCTTCAGGGGTCGCCACAGTGGATCGTCTGTTCATTTGTGATGATTGGCATATTTCATTTGGCAAGTATTTTAGTCCGGACACCCTTCCTGATGCAATCCTCCCCGTTTGCCTGGGTTTCGGACCGGCACTAAGAGTAACGTGGGCTTGTGCTCCCCCGTGGCTGGGTAACCAATTTTCCTTCCCTCATTTTATTTATGCTGAGCACCAAGCCAGAAGGCAGAAAGTACCATTTTTATATTGTCTTTGGTATGACTTTACTGGGGCGTGAACCCACAACCTCCCAGCTGTGGGGCAGATGCTCTACCGTTAGGCTACTGTGATACTGATCCAATATTTGGTAGTTAATAATAATTATCCTGCAGGATAAGCAGTGCTGTCATTTAATTTTCCTCAAAAAAAATCAACAGCACTTTGATGTGAAGGTTCTGATGGACACTGTCAAGTGATCTTGGGTCAGAATCCACTGTGAGTTTTTTTTTTGTTTGTTTTTTTTTTGGGGGGGGGGGTAGGAAATTATGGAATGATAGTAGAGGTGTTTTGGATTTTAAAGGTGTATGAAATTATTTGAAAGTGTGGCCCTGGGAAAAATGCATCCCTATTCACTCAGTTGATTTCTAAGGACTGTAGCTGAGCAGAAGATATGACTAAAAACCAAGTTTCCTATGGTTCCATACAGTATGTTTAAAGTTCTGAGGAACACACACTTTCATATTACATCAGGCTACATTTTGCAATGTTTTTTTTAATCAATTTTTACTAATATTCACCTACTTTTAAGCATTTAAGTTGGCCAACAGCTTGCATTATGACACAGATCACTGCTACAGTCATGTGAAAAAATTAGGACACCCTATATAAGCCTGTGTGTTTTTTAACATATTTGGACATATGGATATTTAATATCAATGTTAAAAATACTGAGAGATTCACGTAATACAACTAAACAATTAAAAATGAATTAAAAACTTTTTTCAAATTTTCTGTAAAATGTAATTCTACACAAATGGTGAGATATAAATTAGGACACACACCCCCATCTTTTTTAGGACACCCCCACATTCATTCCCACTTACAATGGCTAAAATAAATTTAAGAAAAAATGCAAATGAAAACAAAAACAAGGTTTGACATAAATATGTGAACATTTCTTAATAAAAAACTGAATATTTAAAGGGGTGTCCAAATTTTTTCACGACTGTAAAACACACTGTGTTAGTAATAGATGCAGCACATGCAGAATCTTAAAAGGCCCACATTGTGCAAAATGGTGTTTTCATTATAAAACATGACTGGTTGTCACGTGTACATCAGTAAAACCGCTGCATTTATTTACAGTAGCTAAGGAGGATGGTTGAAGGATTAAAAAGGTCCAGGCACCAGTAATGTCCTCGTGTGCTTTATATCAACTCTTTTACTTCTTTTAGTAAAAGATGGCAATAATACTGTGATAATTAAGATAAGGCAAGCCTTTATTAGTCCCACAATGGGGAAATTCCAGGATTGCAACAGCACAGGGATAGCAACACTCAGAGCAATAATTTAGAAGAAAATAAGAGCAGTGAATATACATATGTACACACACACACACACACACATACATATATACAGTATATACAGTATATATATATATATATATATATATATATATATATATATATATATATATATATATATATATATATATACGCAGTACAGAGCATTGTAGCTAGATGGAATAAACAGCATAACCATCTATTTAGTTACCCCACATAGTATGAATATGTACCCATACATATTGTCACCCTCTGTAGCGATTGATATTGTCCTAGTTGTATACTAATTATAGTAATTAGTAATTATACATATAATTATAGTAATTACTAATTATATGTAATTACAGTATTTTCCTGTTTTTTTAATATATAAGCACCCTGCTTGATGAGAGCATTATCAGCTCATTGGACAGGAGAGCATATACTGTAAATTCAGGCTGCTATTTTAGATCCATCCATCCATCCATCTTCTTTGACTTAATCTTTTTCGGGTCGCAGGGGGTCTGGAGCCTATCCCAGCATCTCTGGGTGAGAGGCAGGGTCCACCCTGGACAGATCGCCAGTCCATTGCAGGGCCAGCACAGAGAGACAGACAACCGTTCACTCTCACAGTCATACCTAAGGACAATTTAGAATCCCGTTTGATCTATTTTAGATCAAGAACAGACAAATCAAAAGTTGCTGCTGCCACCTGCAGGATAACAATGCAACTTATTTCTCCCCACATTTTTCTGCAACACAAAGCAGAACACAAGAATCGAAATGGTTTAGATAATTCACATTTTATTTATGTATTTATAAAGAACAACTGTGAGGTTGTTTGAGTAAAGGTTTGCGTGTGCCCACTAGCTACTGTTGATAGCCTTTATGTATGCAAGAATTAATGAGGTCCATGCATTTAACAACATAATTCACAATGAAACATGTCACACTTTACATTCTTTGTCCACACGTGGCTAAAATACTGAACACTGCTTTAATTCATCAGAGTCAATTGTCCTTCTTGTGTACAGCTCTCATGTGTCTGCCCAGAGACTCCATCCATTTAAATGATTTCCCACAGTAAGTGCATGCAAAGTGTTTCCCCTCAGTGTGGATGGTCTGGTGTCTATTCAGGGCACTTGTGGTGATGAAAGTCTTCCTGCATATCTCACACCTGTATGGCCTCTCCCCCGTGTGTGTCCTGATGTGAGCTGCCAGGTGGGAGCCGTTAGTGAAGCGCTTTTCGCACACAGAGCAGCAGTAGGGTTTTTCCCTGCCTTCGCCGTTAACGTTGTTGATGAGGTGGTGGTAATGGTGGAAGGACAGGGCTTGGTCCTGCAGGCTGGCTTTCAGACTGGAAGGGGACGACATGAAGTCTTTGATGTCTGACTCCAGAGCCTGGAGCTGCTCCGCATCATGAACCACCCAGAAATCCCTGTGGGTCTTCTGCTGTTCCTGTTTGACCTGTGAGGGCTCCGAGGGCTCCGGCTCCATCTGCTCCAAGCTGCTGCTGCCACCTTCCTCCTCCTCCTCCTCCTCCTCCTCTTCTTCCTCGGAGTGCTGAGGCTCAGGATCTTCCGCTGCCAGGGCTGACTGATTCTGCCGCTGAGGATGAGGAGGAGAGGGGGGAGGATGGTGGGGCTGCTCATGGTGGGTGTGCTGCTGCAGCTGCTGCTGCAGGGCTCCTCCGGGGCATCGATGCAATTCTGGGTAAAAGGCAAAATAAAGCACACCACCAGCACGGTCTTTGTCTGATCTTACAGATAAATAAATACGCCAAATGTGCATGATGTGGTTTTGGGAGTGTTTCCTAGATAACCCACCTGCCTTGAGAAGCTTCAGCTCCAGTCTGAGGCGACTGATTTCCAAATCTTTCGAGCGAGAAATCTCCTCTTTGTAGGCGACTATTGTTTTTTCAACAGCCCCAAATATCTCCTCCGCTGCTGCCGCCAGCCTCTCGTTCAGAAAAACACGCAGAGACTGCATGGTAGGACGCTAATTCGGGGAAACTGAGCGCTTTCAATCGAGCTTGAACACCTCTCAGTAGATTAACGTACGGGTCCCTGAACGTCACGCTTCGCTTGTAAACACGGACGTGAGAGCAGTCACAGGAAATGTGTTCAACCCGAGGAACCAGCGCCACCTACAGATCCGGAGGGAAAATACAGCACCAGACTCAAAATTATTGTGTATTTTCAAAGGAAGAAACCACATGAAGTTCAGCGGAAAAAACAGAATGTTAATATTTTGTAAGTAGCTTTTTATTTCTTTAAAAATTACACAAATTAAATAGTATTTTAAACTGCAATTATTATTATTATTATTATTATGCTGGATTTGATTGCATAAGCTTGATCATTCTCATAAACTGTACCTGACATGGGTTGTATCATTTTTGTATATTATACTAGCATGTTATTTCACAACACTAACTCTTTTGAGCATATTATACTGTGACGTTAGAAGGAGTCCTATCAAGCTTGGTTGGCTTGTGGGACTCCCGAAGCAGCTGAGGTGTACCGGCAGGCCAAGCGGAGTGCAGCTCGGGTGGTTGCTGAAGCAAAAACCCGGGTATGGGAGGAGTTCGGTGAGGCCATGGAACAAGACTTTCGGTCGGCTTCAAAGAGATTCTGGCAAACTGTTCGGCGGCTCAGGAGGGGAAAGCAGCTCCCCGTCCACACTGTGTATGGTGCGGATGGGACACTGTTGACTTCAACTGGGGATATCGTCGGGCGGTGGAAGGAATACTTCGAGGATCTCCTCAATCCCACTGATACGCCTTCCACAGAGGAAGCAGGGTTTGGGGACAAGGGGGATGACTCGCCTATCACAGGGGCTGAGGTCGCCAAGGTGGTTAAAAATCTCCTTGGTGGCCGGGCCCCGGGGGTGGACGAGATTCGCCCCGAGTACCTCAAGGCCCTGGATGTTGTTGGGCTGTCATGGTTGACACGCCTCTGCAACATTGCGTGGAGGTCGGGGGCAGTGCCTTTGGCATGGCAAACCGGGGTGGTGGTTCCTCTCTTCAAAAAAGGGGACCGGAGGGTGTGCTCCAACTTTAGAGGGATCACACTCCTCAGCCTCCCTGGGAAGGTCTATGCCAAGGTACTGGAGAGGAGAGTCCGGCCGTTGGTCGAACCTCGGATTCAGGAGGAGCAATGTGGTTTTCGTCCTGGCCGTGGCACATCGGACCAGCTCTTTACCCTCTCGAGAATTCTTGAGGGTTCGTGGGAGTTTGCCCAACCAGTTTACATGTGTTTTGTGGACTTGGAGAAGGCATTTGACCGCGTCCCTCGTGGATTTTTGTGGGGGGTGCTTCGGGAGTATGGGGTATCGGGCTTGTTGTTACGAGCTATTCGGTCTCTGTACGACCGTTGTGAGAGTTTAGTTCGTATTGCCAACACTCGGTCGGAGTCATTCCCAGTGAGAGTTGGACTCCGCCAGGGCTGCCCTTTGTCACCGGTCCTGTTCATAATTTTTATGGACAGGATTTCTAGGCGCAGCCAGGGAATGGAGGGTGTCATACTTGGTGACCACAGGATCTCATCTCTGTTGTTTGCAGATGATGTTGTCCTGTTGGCTTCATCCAGCAATGACCTACAGCTCTTGCTGGGACGGTTTGCCGCTGAGTGTGAAGCGGCTGGGATGAGAATCAGCACCTCCAAGTCCGAGTCCATGGTCCTCAGCCGGAAAAAGGTGGATTGTCCTCTCCGGGTTGGGGACAGGCTCCTGCCCCAAGTGGAGGAGTTTAAGTATCTTGGGGTCTTGTTCACGAGTGAGGGGAAAATGGAGCGAGAGATCGACAGACGGATTGGAGCAGCATCTGCAGTGATGCGGACGTTGTACCGGTCTGTTGTGGTGAAGAGGGAGCTTAGTTCTAAGGCAAAGCTGTCGATTTACCAGTCAATCTACGTTCCTACTCTCACCTATGGTCACGAGCTTTGGGTAATGACCGAAAGAACGAGATCGCGGATACAAGCGGCTGAAATGAGCTTTCTCCGTAGGATTGCTGGACTCACCCTCAGAGATAGGGTGAGGAGCTCAGTCATCCGGGAGAGGCTCAGAGTAGAACCGCTACTCCTCCACATTGAAAGGAGTCAGTTGAGGTGGTATGGGCATCTGATTAGGATGCCTCCTGGACGTCTCCCACTTGAGGTGTTTCAGGCACGTCCCACTGGGAGGAGACCCCGGGGCAGACCCAGGACTCGGTGGAGAGACTATGTCTCCCAGCTAGTCTGGGAACGCCTTGGTATCCCCTCTGAAGAGCTGGAGCAGGTGGCTGGGGAGAGGGAAGTCTGGGCTTCTCTGCTTGAACTGCTGCCTCCGCGACCCGGACCTCCGGAAAAGCGGTAGAAGATGGATGGATGGATGGATGGACGTTTGCAAGGGTTCACACAAAAAGACAATGGAGCAGATGGCTCTGATCAACCAGATTTATTTTCACACACCCCGACCCCCAACCTGCTTCTCAGCACAGACAGGAGCGGAGGTCATTCCCACAGACCTCTGTTTACATCACGGTTACACACACATGATACATCTTGCCCTAATCCTGCTAAATACTGCTGGGCCATTATAATGCAGTTATAATGACACAGCAGTATAACTCAGAAGTAACACATTTAACACACACAGTAACGTTTCAAACTGGCAAAGCATGCTGGGAAATCCCTGGCTCCCTTAAAATGGCCCCGACGTTACAATACATTTAGTAAAAAATCTTAAATTGAGTTACTTAGTAGCCATAGCGTGCTACTAGTTCTACTTTAGAAACATTAGGCCTATACTTATATTGCTATTGCGTTTTCCTCTTAAGCAGTTTACACAGTTTTATCCCCTGGATTGTGGAACACAGTGAGTCAAATACTTGGTTAAAACCCAACCTTTACTCAAGACTGGCAAGTAGATTGCTGGAGATTCAAAAATAAAAATTTAACCTCAGTCTGAACAAAATCCATTTGGCCATTTCTTTGGGATCTGTGAGACATAAATCACTCCATCAAAGGGTATAACTTCAGAATCATGAATTATTGGCTCTGCCTGTATTACCAACTTTATTTAGCTAATTCAGATTGGCTACATTTAGTTTATTTGTTACAACTTATTAATCCCAGAAGGAAATTCAACAACATCCACCTGGATGAGGCAGCAAAGGTATGGTACCATTCCTTTCCATTCACACCAAGGGTCACTTTGAAATCTCCAATTAACCTAACTTTTGGAATGTGAGAAGAAACCGGAGCACACAAGCTTGGGGAGAACATGCAAACTCCATACAAATAGACACGGCTGACTGGTGGATTTGAACCCACAACCTTCTTATCTTACTGTGAGCCAGTAGTGGTAACCACTACACTACCATGCTGCTCAATGAAGAGTATATACATACAGGTGCTTCTCAATGAAGAATATCATTGGAAAATTGATTAATTTCAATAATTCAATTCAAAAAGTGAAACTCATATATTATAGACTCATTACACACAGAGTGTTATATTTATATTTTTATTTATTTTAATTTTGATGATTATGGCTGACAGCATAAGCCCAATTAACAAAAAAGCACCAGCAGATGACTGGCTTCCCAAATCATCCCTGACTGTGAAAAATTCACACTGGACCTCAAGCAACATGGATTCTTTTCCTTTCCACTGTTCCTCCAGACTAGTCTGGGGCCTTAATTTCCAAATGACAGGACTTGGCACCTGATTTGGGAGGCCCTGTCATCTGCTGGTGTTGGTCTACTGTGTTTTTTCAAGTCCAAAGTAAATGCAGCCGTCTAACAGGAAATTTTAGAGCACTTCATGCTTTTCTCTGCTGAAAGCTTCATGGAGATGCTGATTTCATTTTCCATCAGGACTCAACACCTGCCCACATTGACAAAAGTACCAATAACTGGTTTAATGACAATGGTATCACCATTCTTGACTGGCCAGCAAAATCGCCTGACCTAAACCCCATAGAGAATCTACAGGGTATTGTCAAGAGGAAAATGAACGATATCAGACCCAACAATGCAGACAAACTGAAGGCCACAAAGCAACCTGGGTTTCCATAACACCTCAGTAGTATCACAGGCTGATCATCGCCATGCCACGCCATGCCACACTGATGCAGTATTTCATGCTAAAGGAGTACAAAGTATTGAGTGCGTGCATAGGCGTACTTTTCAGTCGGCAAACATTTCTATTAATTTTTTTTTTTTTTTGGTCTTACGCAATATTCTAATTTTCTGAGAAACTGAATTTTGGGTTTTCATTAGCTATAAACCATAATCATCAAAACTGAAAAAAATTAGTTTCACTTTTTGAATTGAATTACTGGAATAAATTAACTTTTCAATGATATTCTAATTCATTGAGAAGCGCCTGTATATTATTAGAGAGTATGTGTCCATTTAAATTTAGTTTTTAGAGAGTTGAAGGCAAAATGAGATGATGAGATGAGATGAGATTCAACTTTATTGTCATTACACATGTATGAATACAAGGTAACGAAACGTGACTTGGCATTTGGGCACGCTCTGCAGAGCGCATCCAAGGCCGGGGCAGCCGCTAGGCGCCAGTCATAATGTACTAATGCCATGGCGCTGTGACTGTTGTCAGTCCAAAATGTGGGAGAACTGATGCTCCTCTAATAAACTGCCTGGATTCTCACCAAACTCACACACCACTGGAGTGGTGGTCTAGTGGTAGAGCATCTGCCCCACAGCTGGGAGGTCATGGGTTCAAGCCCCGGTCGGGTCATACCAAAGACCAGATAAAAATGGTACTTCCCGCCTTCTAGCTTGGTGCTCAGCATAACAGAATGGGGGAAGGAAAAATTGTAACCCATGGACAACACATGGAAATTAGCCACTGGCTACAATCTGACAAGTTTACACTGATTTGATATCAATGTTCATTAACCTGCACTGTCTTTAAAAAAAAAAAGAGCAATATTCCTCAAATAGGCCCGTTCCTAGTTGTGCTCAAGGTCAGGGCTGGTTCTACTATATAAGGGTGGACTGGTAGAAATATCAGTTGGCCACTTTTTTTGTCACATGTCAGGTTTAAATTGACTAGACTGTCGATGATGGTGTAGCTCATTCAGCCTGATGAAATCACTGTAAGAACACCCAGGTGTTCTAACCTTTGGCGTCAACCTTGAATCAGCCTAAATATGCCTCAGTATCTGTCTCTAACAAGCCTGTAGAATAGAGGGTTTGGTGTAGGTACTAGTTAAGTACTTTGAGTGGTCTTTGAGACTAGAAGAAGTGTTATATAAATATAGGTCCTTTTCCCTTAAAATTATAGTTGGCAAGTAGTATGCACACTTTTTTTCCATTTTTGCAACAAAAAAGACCTGAAAATCTATATGTACAGTTTATTAGTTTTATTTGTGTGTGTGTGTGTGTGTGTGTGTGTGTGTGTGTGTGTGTGTGTGTGTGTGTGTGTGGTGTGTGTGTGTGTTTGACCTTTGAGCAGTAGAATTAGGAAAAACGAGAAAAGTCTTAGCATTATAACAGCCTCTGTGTGATAAGTGCACAAGATGGGTCTAGACTCTAAAGGTAACCTGAACTATCCTGCAGGATGGAAAAGTTCCCATTTTAAGTTTTTGAGTCACTGACATTTAATGAAAGGGCATGCAGTCATGGGAGGCAGATGAGGGCGAGCCACACCCGTCATCCATCCATCCATCCATCCATCTTCTACCGCTTTTCCAGAGGTCCGGGTCGCAGAGGCAGCAGTTCAAGCAGAGAAGCCCAGACTTCCCTCTCCCCAGCCACCTGCCCCAGCTCTTCAGAGAGGATACCAAGGCATTCCCAGACCAGCTGGGAGACATAGTCTCTCCAGCGAGTCCTGGGTCTGCCCTGGGGTCTCCTCCCAGTGGGACGTGCCCACCTCAAGTGGGAGGCATCCAGGAGGCATCCTGATCAGATGTTCATACCACCTCAACTGGCTCCTTTCAATGTGGAGGAGCAGCGGTTCTACTCTGAGCCTCTCCCGGATGACTGAGCTCCTCACCCTATCTCTGAGGGTGAGTCCAGCAATCCTATGGAGAAAGCTCATTTCAGCCGCTTGTATCCGCGAATTCGTTCTTTCAGTCATTACCCAAAGCTCGTGACCATAGGTGAGAGTAGGAACGTAGATTGACTGATAAATCGACAGCTTTGCTTTAGAACTCAGCTCCCTCTTCACCACAAAAGACCGGTACAACGTCCGCATCACTGCAGATGCTGCTCCAATCCATCTGTCAATCTCTCTCTCCATTCTCCCCTCACTCGTGAATAAGACCCCAAGATACTTAAACTCCTCCACTTGGGGCAGGAGCCCGTCCCCAACCCGGAGAGGACAATCCACCTTTTTCCGGCTGAGGACCATGGACTCGGACTTGGAGGTGCTGATTCTCATCCCAGCCGCTTCACACTCAGCGGCAAACCATCCCAGCAAGAGCTGTAGGTCATTGCTGGATGAAGTCAACAGGACAACATCATCTGCAAACAACAGAAATGAGATCCTGTGGTCACCAAGCATGACACCCTCCGTTCCCTGGCTGTGCCTAGAAATCCTGTCCATAAAAATTACAAACAGGATCGGTGACAAAGGGCAGCCCTGGCGGAGTCCAACTCTCACTGGGAATGAGTCCGATCGAGTGTTGGCAATACAAACCAAACTCTCACAATGGTTGTACAGAGACCAAATAGCTCGTAACTACAAGCCCGATACCCCATACTCCCGAAGCACCCCCTACAAAAAACCACAAGGGACGCGGTTGAATGCCTTCTCCAAGTCCACAAAACACATGTAAACTGGATGGGCAAACTCCCACGAACCCTCGAGAATTCTCGAGAGGGTAAAGAGCTGGTCCGATGTGCCACAGCCAGGACGAAAAGCACATTGCTCCTCCTGAGTCCGAGGTTTGACCAACGGATGGACTCTCCTCTCCAGTACCTTAGCATAGACCTTCCCAGGGAGGCTGAGGAGTGTGATCCCTCTAAAGTTGGACCACACCTCCGGTCCCCTTTTTTGAAGAGAGGAACCACCATCCCGGTTCACCATGCCAAAGGCACTGCCCCCGACCTCCATGCAATGTTGCAGAGGCGTGTCGACCATGACAGCCCTACAACATCCAGGGCCTTGAGGTACTCAGGGCGAATCTCATCCACCCTCGAGGCCCAGCCACCAAAGAGATTTTTAACCACCTTGGCAACCTCAGCCCCTGTGATAGGCAAGTCATCCCCCTCGTCCACAAACCCTGCTTCCTCTGTGGAAGGCGTATCAGTGGGATTGAGGAGATCCTCAAAGTATTCCTTCCACCGCCAAACAATATCCCCAGTCGAAGTCAACAGTGCCCCATCCGCACCATACACAGTGTGGACAGGGAGCTGCTTTCCCCTCCTGAGCTGCCGGACAGTTTGCCAGAATCTCTTCGAGGCCGACCGAAAGTCTTGTTCCATAGCCTCACCAAACTCCTCCCATACCCAAGTTTTTGCTTCAGCAACCACCCGAGCTGCACTCCGCTTGGCCTGCTGGTACACCTCAGCTGCGTCGGGAGTCCCACAAGCCAGCCAAGCCTGATAGGACTCCTTCTTCAGCTTAATGGCCCCCCTCACCACTGGTGTCCACCACTTGGTTTGGGGGTTGCCACCACGAGATGCCCCGACAACCTTGCGGCCGCAGCTCTGGGCCACTGCTTCAACAATAGAGGTGGAGAACATGGTCCTTTCAGACTCCATGTCTCCAGACTCCCTCGGAATGTGGTTGAAGTTCTTCTGGAGGTGAGAGTTGAAGACCTCCTGGACAGGGGCCTCAGCCAGACGTTCCCAGCACACCCTCACTATACATTTGGGTCTACCAGGTCTGAATGGCATCCTCCACTGCCATTGGATCCAACTCACCACCAGGTGGTGATCAATTGACAGCTCTGCACCTCTCTTTACCCAGGTGTCCAAGACATACAGTCGCAAGTCTGATGACACAATAACAAAATCGATCATCGACCTGCGACCTAGGGTGTCCTGGTGCCAGGTACACATATGGACACCCTTATGCTTGAACATGGTGCTCATTATGGACAAACTGTGGTTAGCACAGAAGTCCAATAACTGAACACCACTCGGGTTCAGATCGGGCAGGCCGTTCCTTCCAATCACCCCCCTCCAGGTTTCACTGTTGTTGCTCACGTGCACATTGAAGTCCCCCAGTAGGTCAATGAAGTCTCCAAGAGGAGCACCCTCCAGCACCCCAGTCAGAGACTCCAAAAAGGGTGGGTACTCTGAAACGTCATTTGGTGCATAGGCACAAATGATGGTCAGGACCCGTTTCCCAACCCAAAGGCGCAGGGAAACCTGCGCACACCTGTCATCATGAAAAATAAAAAAGAAATTATGATAAATATTATTATTGTCCTCTGATCTTTCTTGTAGTACACAATCCTTCACAAACTGGATTGAGCACGTGCAATATGCATGTTCCTGTTGACATCTCTCTGTATGTCAATGCTGTAATGTTTGTAGGCACTTTTATTGTGTGTCCTCACTTTCCACAGTCTAGATATTGGCCTTCATGGGTGTTTATAAGATATTTAGTCTTTCTAATCTGACGAAACTGCAACGACAAATCACAATAAGAAGCTGCCCAGTACCTTTACCCCACACACACAAGAAAGGAGGGGAGGGGAGCACAGGATTTTTTTAAAACTAAAAGGACATTTTTTTGAACAAAGTCACAGTGATTTTTGTCCAGAGGGACAGGCAAATTTCCTTTATTTACAAGTAAAGACCATACATGCATGGTCGTTGTAAATACTTGAATTTGTAATAAATGACTATAAATTGTAGAGCTGCAACACAGAGAGATGCAGCTCTCTGAGGCACTATAATTTATGTTCTTCCTTAGCCAAAAACAAAGTATAATGAATTTTATGCCCCAAAAACTTGTTTGTAAAATAACTTAAGACATTATACTTCTGTAACCAAGGGTCTTTGTACATTGTCTATACTCAAGGAGTTATAGAATGAAAACATGGACTTTTATTACTGCCTTTTCTGTGTATTCTATTAAGAGGTAATTCAATAAAATACCTTACACTTGTTTTGATAAAATTATTTTTAAAATCTGATTTTAAAAATGTTAGATTAGCACATTATAAATCCATGCAAGCTTTCAACTGCATGTTGAATTTAATGTGACTACTGGGTTCATATTTGTAAATCTGACTCACCAGCCATGAACCTCACTGATTTAATGTACACTTTAGAAAATGTTTTACTCCTTTATTTGCATCTCGCGTAACTGTTGGCTATGTTAAAGAAGAGCAAAATAAATTGAGAGCCCTCCATATTGGGTATAAAGCCTTATTACAGAAAACTAGCCATCACAACTAAAGTTATTCATGTACTGCAGTTTTGTTCTTTTAACAATGTGTTCCTACATTTCTATATTTAAGAGTTACAATTTCCTTTTCATACATAAATCATTTGCTGTCTTTTTAGTTGAGGACCGTGACTAAAAAAATAGCAGCAAAATGCATCTCTGTAAGGCATTGTTTATTACTATAACAAGATATTGTTTCACTACCACACTGAAAATGGCACTTGGATTACTATGCTGACCGGATGCATTGATTATAAAACCTATTGGTTAGTTTTTGTCAGGTCAGGCATTGATTTGCTTGCTACTGGATAACCATGAAAACCGGTACTACCTGTCTCATGGGTCGGGCCGTTGGTGACTCAACCGGCAACCCCGCCCTTTCCAAGGGTGTGGAGGGTGAAACTGGGCATCCTGGCAGAACTAAAAACAATATCTGTCACAGGTCTGTAGTGGATCACTCCCAGTTACACGGGGTGAGACTGGACATCCTGGCAGATAAGCACATCCGTCGCAAGGTCTGTGGTGGACTTTTGCCAGTCGGTGCATTGTGACATGCACTACACAAAGAGCAGAGATAAACAAACCTATCATCTGGTCAGTCACTGCAACAGATACTGGAGTCAGTTTGTCTTGGCCTGTCCTTGCCACTGATAATACCTCTATCTGCCAAGAATGTGCCACTAGTCCATCAAAAGCTAGCAGTACTCAAATACTTTGCAAGTAGTTTCATGAAATGGTCAGTCAGAGAGCAACTCATACAGGCTCAGACGTCGCCCGGGTTAACAAGGTCAGGAGTTCCTGGCAGTGGAGGGCGAAGGACAGAGCTGCATGGAGGAATCTGGTCAGACCTAAATGAAATTGTCATTGTCGCCCCCGACAGACTGCTATGGTGATGATGGTTAGTTTTCAAAAAAAAAAAAAAGACCCCTTTCTAATATCAATTATGACTGGAAGTACTTCCAGCTACTACCTACATAAATCTGCTGTTCTATGGGCTTAATACAGGCACAAACCTAAGGCTAATTTATAATCACCAATTAACTAACAAGTATGTCTTTAGACTGCAGGAGGAAACCTGAGCAAATTCTCACAAGCACAGAGAAAACATGCAAACTCCACACAGGAAGATTCTTCCCTCTGTCAACCCAGGGACTTGAACCAGCTGTGAGGCAATAAAGTTAAGATAAGCCTTTATTAGTCCCACAATGGGGAAATTCCAGGATTGCAACAGCACAGGGACAGCAACACTCAGAGCAACAATCAGAAGGCAAGAGAAAAAAAAAAAAGAAACAAGAGCAGAAAGTATACATATGTACATATATATATATATATATATATATATATAGACAGTGCGGAGCACTGTAGCTGGATGGAATAAATATGTAAATATATAAACACACAGTGTGGAGCATTGTAGCTAGATGGGATGAAACAGCACAACCGTCTACTTAGTTATCCTACATGGATACGTATGATTATGTACCCATACATATTCTCACCCTCCATAGTGACCGGTATTTTCCTAGTTGTATGCTGGAGGGGACCATTGTGTAAGTCTATTGCGTCTTTTGCATTCAAAACTATTAGGTTGTCACGTCTTTTTGCTATCTCTGCGAGCAGCCCTGCTTAGTTTGTAGTCTGACAGCCGTAGGTAGGAAGGACCTGCGAAACCTCTCAGTTGTGCACCTAGGATGATGTAGTCTGCTGCTAAATGAGCTCCTCAGTGCATTCAGTATGTCCTGCATAGGGTGGAACTTGGACTCCAGCAGAGATGACAGTTTAGCCACCATCCTTCTCTCTCCTATCTCCTCCACTGGGTCAAGGCGCTGCCCCAGGCCAGAGCTAGCTTTCTTGATCAGTTTGTTCAGTCTCTTCCTATCGGCTGCAGTAATGCCACTGCCCCAGCAGACCACTCCAAAAGTGATGGCTGATGCCACCACCGTGTCATAGAATGTCTTCAGCAGCACCCCTTATACACCAAAAGACCTGAGTCTCCTCAGTAGGAACAGCCTGCGCTGTCCCTTCTTGTAGAGTGCGTCAGTATTGTGTGACCAGTCTAGTTTATTGTTCAAATGTACACCCAGGTACTTGTAGGATGTCACCATCTCGATGTCTGTTCCCTGTATATTTACTGGTGCTGTGAGGGGTTGTCCTTGCCTGCGGCAGTCCACCACCAGCTCCTTAGTTTTCCTCGCGTTGATCTGGAGGCAGTTCCGATGGCACCAGTCCACGAAGTCCTGGATAAGCCCTCTGTACTCAGCTTCATCTCCATTGGAGATGAGGCCAACGATCACAGTCATCAGAGAACTTCTGTAGATGGCAGTGTGTTGTGTTGTGTGAGAAGTCCGCAGTATAAAGGGTGAACAGGAAGGGAGCTAAAACCGTGCTGGAGGTTTATAACACAAAAACAACACACAGAAAACTCTCTAAAGTGTTTATTATGTTTCCTTACAGCCTTCCTTCCCTTATTCTAACAGGGATGATACAACACCATTAACCTTGTACTTTCCTCTTGGCGAAACCAATGAAACCGTGGATTAAGCAGGTCTACAGAGAGGTAAAACCACAGAAAAATAATGACACACAACAGTAGAAAGACAAATCAATCCAACTGACAGGAGTAATGAAACTGTCTAATACAAATGTTCGTAAACTTTTCAAGTAAATGCTCAGACTGGCTGTTCAACTCCAGGTGCAGTTGTCAGTCTTTACAGCTTGCACATTTTGTGTGAAAGTTAGCACACACGCAGGCAGGTCATTCTCAGTAGGCTTGACTCTAATCAGTGCAATGTGGTGTGTCAACCTGTCCCTTATCTTATCTGTCCTGTGTCTTTGTAACAAAATATACTTGGAAAAAAAATAAAGGAAAAAGGAGGGAATGACATCAACACACAATACTTTGAGTAGAAAGGGGAAGAGTGCTCAGTGTGAGGGATGAGGAAGTGGACCATCTGAATGAAACTAGCCTTTCAAGACTCCGATTTATTTATTTTTTTATGCCTTGGCATTGATGATTTCAATAAACTCTGGCTTCAGGGAGGCTCCGCCCACAAGGAAACCGTCAACATCCTTCTGGGAGGCAAGTTCTTTACAGGTAGCACCAGTCACAGAACCTGAGAAGACGAGCAAGTGTGTGAAAAAACAACAACTGATATGGGGATTTAAAAATATAAATTCAAATTAAACTGACCTCCATAGATGATCCGCACAGAACTGGCTACAGCCTCAGACACATTGGTCTTCAGCCAGTCCCTCAGCTTCTCATGAACCTCCTGAGCCTGAGATATCAAAGTCTGTGTTTAAAGACAGCAGCCACAGTAATCACAAGATACTGATAAGATACTGAAGAATTACCTGCTGAGGAGAGGCAGTTTTCCCTGTTCCAATGGCCCACACAGGCTCATAAGCAAGTACAACCTTACTCCAGTCCGTTACATTGTCTGAGAAAGAGACGTGTGATAAGATTCATTTTGCCTTTGACAAGAATTCAGATTTCTAAGACAAGCTGGCTTGCACAAGCCTCCCTTCAGTGTGTGTGTGTGTTTTTTAAACACAAATTTCTATTGTGGGACTACATACCTGCGATGACCTTGGTCTGAGCAAAGACGACTTTCTCAGTGATGCCTCCCTCCCTCTCATCCAGCTTCTCACCAATGCAGGCGATCACGCCAAGACCACTCTCCAGAGCATGAGCCGTCTTCTGACCAATGAGCTAAAGGGAAAAAATATATATACACCTTGTGTCACTCTGATTAAAAAGACGTAAAATTGCTGGTACCAGTCTGGATGAACAACAACAAAACATTCACAGTTACCTCGTCACTTTCTCCAAAGACATGGCGCCTCTCCGAGTGTCCCAGGATCACCCACGTCACACCACAGTCCTTGATCATCGCAGGGCTGGAGACCAAAGTTCCAACAGCATACACACATTGATTACAGTTGTTGCAATAAAATTAAAATATCACAACCCCCAAGTTAAACATTTGCATTTGGGATGGGGGGGTGCTGTTTAACCAGTACTGTTTTCCACAGTATGTTTAGAAAAGCAACAGCCCACAGAGCTGAAAACTAGTGCACATATCAAGTGCCAAAAACCTACAGTACCTTTAATGGGCATCTGAGGCTGGTTCAATTAGCAAACTGAACTCATTAACCAACAATTTATACACTCACACCAACTGTTTACGGTCATAACTGTATAGTGAGAGATTTTTTTAAGTTATTGGTGTGCTGCTTTGACTGGCAGGTGTAATGGCACTGGTAGCTGAAGCACTTTACTGTCTGCAAGGTCTGATTTCAGCAGTAACAGTTACCGGGGGGGGGGGGGGGGGGGGGTCTTCTGTTGGTGGAAGTAAGGATGATAAGCCCTCTTTTGTCTTCTGTTTTAGTATGCAATGTAGTAGCTTTTATTTTAGCAATGTTAACCCCAACTTCCATTTTACAACCTTGGTCCAGCCCTATTATAATACAAGCAGAGGCTTGTGGAATCAAGCATGGATGAACATTTGTTATGAGTGAGTAAATTAATTTTTCTGTCACATAGCCTACCTGATCTCTCCAGTAAAGGCACCCTTGGCAACTTTGTAGCAGTTCTGAGCTGCCACACCAAACTTTGGATCCAGCTTGGACCTGGCAAAATCCAGGTAGATTGATGGAGCGCCACAGACCACCTCTATAAACAACAGAAAACATAGCTCAATTTCCTCTGGAAAATCTCCTTGAATGTGACTTCATGCATGCTGTAAAACATTACCTACATACACTTTAGCAGGGCGCCAAAATATGGGCTTGTTTGGGGAGGATATCCAGTATTTCTTATGCCAAATACATAGTAGCACGGGCATGAATAAAGCGAAGGGTTTAGTGTTTCACTGTGGCTGAGGGCCTTGTGTATTTGTCAGATAAATAAAGAAAAACACAAAGTTAATGGTACACAAACCTAAAGTAGCCACAGCTGTAGGGTTTGCACAGGACAGGCAGCGTACAGTAAGGTCAAGACACTGATATTCACAATGTAACTGTATCTTTGGGGTTATGTGGTTCTATATTAAACACCGGCTGTTATTATTGGTGTGGCAAAGGTCATCCCTCCTTAGCCACAGTCGGCTCTCTCTGCACTAAAAGGTCTGAGTTCAGCCCCCGAAAGGTCGCCTGCGGGGCTGCATTCTGCAGAGGTCAAAGAAAAGTCGGGTGTCTGCCGGGAGAAAGACGCAGATTTCAATGCTATTCACTGTGCTCTCGACACTCCCCTGCACTGAGTTTTGCTATGTGGCCTATGGGCGAAATATAGGCGGCACCCTTTAAGAACCAATCCGAGGTGAGTGCACCCTGCCCGCCTGTCCGCTGGACTACGTGCCGCTGCAAACGCACACCCACCCACGACAACGACTGTAGGATTTCAAAAAAAAAAAAAATAAAGTATCTTTCTTTGTTTCCCGGTATGTCGGAAGTGTTAGGCCTCTTTAAAATTGCGAAAAGCCAATGCTCACGCCGAATGTGAGGATGAAATGGTGGAGCAGGGGGCCGCGATGACGTTAAATGGTGCCATTGAATGACTGGGCAGCTTCAACCGTTTCATGTAAATTTGCGTCTTTACCACGAAACAGATGCCCTAGTGTGGCTTTAAACACACGGGAGGACTGCATTAACTGTAAACACAGATGAACCAAGTGAAGAGAAGGCTAAATCCACATACCGACATTGGGGTCCACAGTAGCTCCGTTCAGGGTCTGGATGAGATCCCCGAGGCTCTTCTTGTCTCCGTTCATCTTCCAGTTTCCACCGACGAAGAATTTCCTGGTCATGTTTGCGATTTTATGAACAGATGTTTGCTGAGAACTGAAACGGTATCAGCAGACCAACGGATCCTTCCAAGCTGGGGGGAAAGAGCGGACGTGAAAGAGTAGCTTGGGGGTTTTATGAACGCAGAAAACTAACTCCTCCTCCCACCGATACCATTGGCTGATGTCGGCGGTCGACCCGTGTCCTTGAACGCATCTTCACTAGAGGAAGAAAGTCATGCTGCGTTCAGGTGCCGCGCGGGTGCTGACGGATGAGAATCTGGGTTGATTATTTAGTTCACATTTTATGTAATTATTATCTATTTAATTAATTAATTGTTTTGTATATATTTATTTCTTAAGGTGCCTATAGTGGAAAAGTGCCTCTCCAGAAACTTCATTCTTGCTTTTTCTGTAAATGTGAACTTCAAGCGCAGGAACTACACGCTTTTAGTTCCTGTAACCTACCACCACGTGGTTAGTGTCTGCGCTTTGAGCTAGTGACGAATAATTAAACATCCCAAATGTTAAAATGATATATGTAATTTTAAAGCAACACATCTCTTGAAATAGAGGCGCGTATCATGTGATTTATTTTAAAAAAAAATCATTTTCTGAACTTTAGTAGCATGTGTATTTCTCAGTGAATTTAACTTTTTAATATTTTAACGCTATATATGTAAACCATTGACGAATTTTATAAGATTAAAGGCCAACAAAAGACCAGCTTTACAACATGTTCATAAAGATTTTTTTTTAAAGATAAGAATAAAATCCTTAATTCCACTGTAAATCGCAGTAACTTCTATTTATATTCATTTTATGGTATCTTAAATATTTTCATGAAAAACTTTTTGATATGTGCGCGCGTGCACACACGTAGAGCGAAAAAGACAATCGTTTGATTGGCTGGCAAAAAAAAAAAAAAAAAAAAATTAAGTCACACCTATTTTGTGACGCAAGAATTTAAAGCCTTCTGATTGGAGAAATGGAACAACGTTAATCATACCCAGCATGCACTTCGGTAAAAGTCGCGTAATAAATTTACAAACTTATAAAATTAAATAAATTCCAGTGGACCTTCATGAAAATTTTCGCCTTACTTTTATCGTTGATAGCTGTTTTTCAGTGAGAACAATTATTAAGAAGCACCATGACAACAACGTGTCTATTGGGAATATTAAGAGTCCATAGCGAGTTGCGTATTTTAGAGGAATGTTTGCTCTTATGCATTTTTCTAGCAGGCTCTTCATAAAGAAAAGCCCTCTGATAACTGTCAAAGTAAATAAAAACCAAGACTACGGTTAAAAAGCGCGAGCAAATACGGTTTATTTGCGATTATTATTCTAATCAATAGCTTGAGAAAAAATGTGTTGTCCGTGCCCAATGCCCCATTTCATAATAAAAAGTCCAGTATATATATATGTTTACTGCTATACGTTAAATGCATGTTGTTGTTTTTTTGTGATATGCGGCACTAGTTGACGGGAAACGGAGTGTTAAGTGTTTGAGCTGGATGGCCTTTCTTCTACTGCAATGATTTATCCTTATTTTCAGTTGTTGAATTGCAGTATACCATATCCGTATATTTCAAATAGTTACACAGTTACAACAGAGATTGAAATTATGAGAATACGGTCACGTATTTACGAGAAAAAAAATGCAAAATTAGGATAAAAAGAAAGGAAAAAAATCCGGGGGCTGGGGGTGCTTGCACATTAGCCTGCTACTATTGACTGAAGTTTTACAGCAACACTGTGCCAAATCTTCCAGCCAAAACTTGCCGAGTTTTATTGAACAGTTATCATATATGTGATTTTAAATCCGGAGAGCAACTTTATATTTGATGTTATACCAAGTGTCACCACATGAAGGCGAACTTGCACCACTGATCTGCTCGGAGCACAAAGGCTGGTCCAACACTCACTGCGTTTGTACTGAGCTTACTTGGCTTCCAGGTAAACGAAATACTTTAAATAATGACTTGAACAAATAAAGTACAATGGCTGAAGTGATGAGCACTGAAAATAAGTCACAATATTAGTATTTACAACGAAATCAAACTAACTAATTATTTGTTGTACTTTACTAAATTCAAGGGCACAGGGACTTAACGGCACCAATTCCGGAGCACCCTGAGTAAACCCACGCAAGCATGGTGAAAACATACAAATTCCACAAATAGGCCCTGCTAGCTGGTGGATTTGAATCCACGCCCTTCTTACTGTGAGCAGATAGATAGATAGGTAGAAAACAACATCAGTAGTTATGATGACATTAAACAAAAATGAATTTGTAAATAAATATATATCCAAATGAATAAAATATACATTATTCATTCATTAATCTTCTTAACCGCCTAATTTTTTGGGGGTAGTGGTGGTGGTGGTGATGGGTGAAACCTATCTGCAGCATCTTTGGGCAAGAGGAGTGGTACACCCTGGACCGATAGTCTGTCCATCACAGGGCCAACGCAGAGAGAACCATTCATTCTCACGCTCATATATGAATGTAAGGACAATCTGTTGCCAGTTAACCTAACGTGCATGTCTTTGAATTGTGGGAGGAAACTGGAGTAATCTATCCAGCAAAAACCCACAGAGACATGGGGAGAACATGCAAGCTCCACACAGGACACTGCTGTCCCAGGATGGGTTTGAACACGACCTTCATGCTGTGAGGCGGGACACTAACCACCTATGCCAATAGAGTGCCTAAGTCCCACCCCCTCTACTTCTGCATATGGGACCTTAAATCGGAAAAAAAATTTTCATTGAAATGAATGGCAAGAGCAAAATTATCTTTTGATCTCAGTCAAATTTTGCCACGAGTTACACATTGTCATGAATTGCCCCCTCAGAGCAGAGAGAGAGACCAACGTGCTGAACTGTAGGTTTGTGAGATTTATTGAAAAAACAACCAAACACAAAGTCCCAAACAGTGTTTTAACACAAAAATACAAATAACAAGCAAACTTACGAGTAAAGCGCACCAGAGCAAGGGCTGGGGTCTGGTGGAGACGAAGGAAGGAGAAACTCAAGACAGTGGCAATCAGAAAAGAAAATCACAGCCCTTAAATAGGTCCAGAAACAAATGAAACAGGTGTGGGTCACGAGCGGGCAGATGGTAACAATGATTAATAATTTGAACCAGCTGGAAGCAATAAGAGTGGAGCAACCAGAGCTGACAGCTGACAGGGGCCACGCCCACGCAGAGCGAAAACCCAGAAAAGCCACTGACAGCTGTCAATCCTGAGGGAGAACACAACAGAATACAAATATAATGAGATGGCAAAAATAAAGACAAGTAACCTCAAAAATGTAATTAACAAACTATAACGAATGTAAACAGGAAAATAAATCATACTAAGAAACAATACAGAATATATGACAAATCAGCCAAGGATAAAATAACAGGAATTGCACTTCAAAACGACAACACAATACAAATATGAAAAAAGGCAAAAAGACTGAGCCCGATGGAATCCCCTTGCACTCAGATCGTGACACGCATATGATGTTTGTCAATTTAAAAGACAATTTTCCACGTAATTAAAAGTTGCTGCTTGTCATATAATAACAGAGTAATATTTAGTTTTTGTGAAAACAATTAACGGACAACATCTCCCATCATCCTACATCACCAAACATGATCATGGCAGATTACTAACACCTCACCTCCTGTTTCCTGATCAGTGAAAGAAGGATCCAAAGAGGAGAGAAACAACACAAAGGTATTGTTTTGTATTTTGAAAGCTGCAACTGACTTCCTTCACCCTGGGTGCGCTTTGAACACATAACTTCAGGTACATGTCTCTGTGTTTGTAGCCTTTTAATTTACATATTTTCATAAGCTTATATCTTAACAGTTAGACAACAAACCTGTGGTGTATAAAAAAACACAGGTTTGGTCAGTGTCGGCGGGATGACGCGGCCACTCGGTGATGTCATCACGCCAAACATATAAATGCAAGGGACAGCCATTTATGCAGCCTCTTCTGTGTGTCATGAACTGGGCTTGATATTCAAGCCCAGTTCTGTGACACTGTGGCTATTTTGTCTCTTTGTGTGTTTTGCTGTCTATTTTCAATCAGGCACGCTCAGGGAGCCTCTGGGGTCTGTTCGGCTCCCTGACAGCTCAGCCACACCTCCCTCTCCTGCCAGTCTGATCAGCTGTGTATCATTATCGCTGTTAGTTCGCTGTTCATGCACGCACGCACACAGATACATGCTTCGTCTCATTCTCACATTCATGCACGCTCCTGCACGCATACACACACACACACACACACACACACACACACACACACACACACCTATTCATCCTTACCCTTAGGCTCGCAGACGTTATTGCACACAGCCGTTTCCACTCAGTTCTGCCCAGTCTCACTCTCACTTCTCACACCAGCAATCTCTTTCCTCATTAAGGTTTGCATTACTTAAGCCCTGTCTTGACTGGGAGAGATTTCCGGATCATTGTCTAATACTTGTTTTACTCCGTTCCACACAGTGTTTGTACGTCGCCACTCATGTCTAGATGCCCTGCCTGCTTCCTACGGTACCGCATCACACTGGGTGACGTGATTATCTGTAACTGGTTGTTTTTGTCTCACTTGGATTTACACTTGGACTGCCTCGGACTGCTCCAGCCAGTAAGTTTATTTGCCTTTCCTCACTGTCCAGCTTCCCTGCAGTGTTTGGGGTTTCCCTGTGCTGTTCAGCTTTTCTGCAGCACTCATTATTCCTCCACTGTACTGTTGAGCGTCCTGGAGGACATCCTTGTGCATCCCGTACCACTCACCTGTAATGTTGAACTGTTGAATCTCATCCTGGACATCCATCTGTTATTTTGTACTATTTGGCACACCCTGCAATAAATACGCACAACTTACCCCTGCGTGTGGGTTTCAATTGTTTCCTCCGTGCGCTGCGAAAGGTGCACGGGGAGTTCATGACATTGTGGCGCTCGGCCTCCCAACCAATGATACTCTGTACCACCACTAAGGTTTTCGTGATAAAGTTTGTGTTCCCAGCAAACTCCACTTTCTGTTGGTCATTCCATGTTTTTCCAGATATAACAACTGGCGATAAGAGTAAACTATGGAAGCGTGTCTGAGGCCACTACAGCGGTTTCTGGAGGCCCCTGATGAGCTGCCCATACTGTGGCCACGCTGGTTTGATGTGTTCAACACCTACGTATTGGCGTTGGGCCTGGGCAAACTAGACAAGGTATGGAAACAAGCTCTACTGGTTCACAATCTGGGCATAGAAAGCCAACATATTTTCTCCACACTAGGACCAACAGAAACATTTGCTGAGTCAGTTGAGCTGCTAGCTAGCTACTTTGCCACACCTGACAACATGTTGGCGCGGTGCATCAGGTTCCACCAACGTCGACAGAAGACGGGAAAGACAGCACAGTTCGTTGCGGACCTTCGTCATCTAGCTAGCATGTGCAAATTTGGTTTGTTGGAGGATGAAATGGTGCGGGACCAGTTGCCCGAACACATTAGCAACCCATGGCTGCGGGTGAAGATGCTAACGGCACCAGACGACATGACGCTAGCCAGGACCATCAAGCTAGCATTCCAGCTAGAGACCGCCAACAGGTTAGCATCGGAGCTAGGTGTGCAGCAGCAACAACAACAACAGCCAAGCCAGACACTGCTAACACACGCGGTAACCACAGAAGGGCCCATTGACACGGCAGAGGAGGCCGAGGTATACACCGTTGATCAGAGGAACGCTACGAGGCACTTCCCATGTGGCAACTGTGGCTCCCCGATGCACCAAGAGAGAGCACATTCCTGCCCGGCAAGGGGGCAGCGATGTCAGCAATGCAGCAAACTCAACCACTTCGCCAAGGTTTGCCAGTCAGCACCACCACTGAGCCCGCTGGTCAGTTCAAGTCACTCACCTGCGACTACCAACCACATGATGAGCTCCAGAGACGCAGTGTACACATTCTGCAAGGTAGGGCTGAACAATGCCAGCTTACCACTCCTGCTCAACACCGTCACAGTGAGATCAATGTTGAACTGGGTCACCGTGAAGAAGTTCTTCCCCAACCACTCGATCAGGAAAAACCCAGCGGAGCTGTATGGGTATGGTAACTACCGCATTAGCAATGTAGGGACCATCACACTAACAGTCTGCTATGTGTCAAGAGTTGTTCCTGACTTTGCCTTCCAGGTGGCTACGCATGGAGACAACATACTAGGATGTGACCTGTTCTATCAGCTGGGCTTCACCATCTGCAACAGCAACGGACTCTGTTTGACCGACGACAAGTGGGACGCAACACACCCAGATGACGACGACAAGGGTACAGCTGTCCCGTGCTCACAGGAGGAGCACCGCCTGGAGAAGAGGCAGCGACCGGACTCACCTCAGATTCTCGGCCAGCATAAGCCTCAGGGAGCCACTGCAGAGCTGCAGGAGAGGGAGCCCGCATCTGTCGGGAACCCTGAGACACAACAACCCAGCACAGTTTCTTTCAATGGCGACAGCAACACATCGTCATGACCAGACTTCCCAGGAGAGGGGGAAAAGAGGCCAGACTCCTTCCGAATCCACACCCGACACCAGCCTCCAGGTGCCGCCGCTGAGGTGCAGGATGAAGAGTCCACAACCCAACAAAACGCAGCAGAAACACCGGATGCCTTCCAAATCCACGCCCGGCATTAGCCTCCAGGAGACGCCGCTGAGCTGCAGGACGAAGGGTCCGCGATTCAACGAAATGTAGTAGAGCCACTGGACTCCTTTCGAATCCGCGCCCGGCATCAGCCTCCAGGAGCCGCAGCTGAGCTGCAGGATGAGGAGTCCGTGACCCAACGGAATGCAGCAGAATCACCACAACCTGGTGGACGCCCCACAGCAGATGTGAGAGTCAAACTATCACAACCACAACGCCAAGTGCAACCGAACAGAGCACCACTCACAGTGATGGACTGGGTCTGGGTCTACAGAACCGAACCACCAGACGTGCAGTCAGCCTCAACACCATCTCCACCACTACCGGCACCCATCAAGATCACCGCGCAGCTGGGGCCAGCGACCTTCCAGGTGGCAGACGGTTCGGTGTGGCATGCCAACCGTCTTCGCCGAGTTCGAGCAGCTGCCCTGGATGACACGGCTACACAGGAGTTGACTCGCACGGTGGGGGACCCAGACTAGGGTTTTGAAGAAGACAGTCCCGGTCCGCGGGCCTCCACACCTCCAGGGGCATGTCCACCACGGGTTTGCCACAAGGCCCCTCCAACTGAGCTGCCTTCCTCAATAAAAAGAAGGACTGTTTAGCTAGGGGCGTGGCTGCCAGTGAATAGTGGCACAATAAACCACTCAGCTGCGCTGGGCCATGCAGTAGTCCACCCACTGGCTCTAGCCATTGTAGTTTGGGATTCTTTGTGTACCAAACTGGGGAAGGTTAATTCGTTCATGTGTGTTTTCTGTTTTTCTAGGGGGGATGGGGGTGAATGTGGTGTATAAAAAACACAGGTTTGGTCAGTGTCAGCGTGATGATGTCACCAAGTGGCCACGTCATCATGCAGAACATATAAATGCAAGGGACGGCCATTTTTGCAGCCTCTTCTCTTCTTACAGTGCTCGGCCTCCCAACCGATGACACTCTGTACCACTACTAAGGCTTTTGTAATAAAGTTCATGTTCCCAGCAAACGCCACTCTCCGTTGATCATTCCATGTTTTTCCAGACATAACACAACCTACATTGTTATTTATGTGGAAATTATCATTTAAATTGAAAAACATCACATGTGTAACTTGTGGCAAAATTCAATCAGAATAATTTTGCTCTTGCCATTTATTTCAATGGAGATTTTTTCTGATTTAAGATCCCATGTGCAGAAGGAGAGGGAGTGTGACTTAGGCTCTGTATTGTGATTAAATCTGAATAAATAAATACGGAGATGTCTGAAGAACAAATATTGTAAATGAGCAAGTCATGAGATCCAGGGTGGCCTTTTCACTTTCATGCTGAAATAGCGCTCCATTGTGAGGCTCCTGGCAGAGCAGAGTGTACCCCGCCTCTCGCTCAAAGATGCTGGGATAGGCTCCAGCCCCCCGCTACCCAAAAAGGATTAAGTGGTAGAAGATGGATGGATGGATGGATGGAGTAAATAATAAATACTTCCATTCTACAGTTTAAATAATACATGCACACATCTGAGGTTGCCATAGCTGAATATTGTCTGTCATTGACAATTTTTTTTTGTGTCATTTTGACAAATTACACTAGCATGAAATGCTGCAACTTTTATTCTTAAGTCTCACCTGTCCACTTTATAGTGCATATTAAATACCGATTATTTAGTATTCAATACTAAACAAGTGTCAGTTGAAGAGGTAAATAAATAACTAAATAAATGTGTATAATCTGCATGCTGGATCTTGCATATTCATCATTAAACCTGAACATACAAATAAAAGCTATTCCCCAACTTATTAAGTTAAAATTAAAATGACAGATAAAGATTATGACAGAATTTTTACAACCCTCTTTCAAAATGACAGATAATGAGGAACCCTCTGACATCTGTACATGCATACAGACAGACAGACAGACAGACAAGTAGTTCTGGATAAAGAAGAAGAAGAAATAGTGCAGTTGCGCTTGTGTGACGTCACTCCCTGACGCCGATCACGCTCGCTGTCAGTCGCCGAGAAAGAAAGAAGAAGCAGAAGAAGAAAACGTTTCCGCCCACAAGAAAGATGGCGGCCTCCTTGCTCCAGAGTCTGTCTGAGTCTTTAGGTGCCTCGGAGCCTGCGCTTCGACTCCTTTTATCAATTTTAATCGGTGAGTGTTTACGTCTTGAGTGATTTCGGTGTCATTTATGCAGCTCGATTAAAGAACAGCCGCTCCGCAGAGTTTTTTTTTTAGCTGTTCCAGTTTCTACCTAACTGTTGAGAGTCAGCTAACATGAAGACAAGCCAACTGGGGCATTAACCACAGCTGTATTGGGTTGTCCTTGCTGATTTTTTTTTTTTTTTTTTTTTAGTTTAAGTAGTAACTTTATGAAGCAAGCTCAGAACCCCGTCAAACAGGATGTTTATTAAAGGGAATCGTCCATCTCTGAAAAAGTTTCCCCCAGCAGCGGCTGGAGTCTCAATCAGCTTCTAATATGAAGATATTTATGCTGCACTTTCCCCTTTTGTATTTATTTATTTTACCTTGGGTCGCCAAATTATATTTGAGCTTTAAAATGAAACTAAACCAGCCGAGCTGTAAGCATGAACTGCCCTATGAACAATATAATAAAGTTTTTCCCTTTTTAACATTGTTTCTTTCATACATTTGGAATTATTCTTGAAAATTTAAAACCGTTTTCCCCTTAAGTGTACCCATTTTCTTGCAAATATGTGTTATTTAACTCAAACGTTTGCTATTTCTTTTTCCTCATAAATTTGTGATATTTTGTCTTGTAAGTCTGCAGTTTTTTTTTTCTTGCAAATTAACAGTTGGTTTCTCAAATATTTGCAACTTTTTCTCATAAATTAATGACTTGTAAACATAATTTTTGTTTACTCTCATTTCTCATAAATTAGCAGTTTTCACTTGAAATTATAATTTTTTTTACTTGTAACTGTGCAAGTTGCTTCTCATAAACTTGCAGTTTTTTCATCTAAAGTTTTTTCTTTTAATTTGAAGGAGTTTACATTGTGTTATTACATGATAAACGTCGGAGAAAAAGCCCTTCAATGTGTGTCCTCACAAATGTGGGCAACGAGTATTTTGGTGTGGGTTGGACAGGATGCCCTATACTCTGTGGTCTATGACCTGCTGCTGGCGTCCCCCCGCCACTCCCCACTGATAGTGGAGTGAACTTCCTTCAGGTTGGAGCTATGATTGGTTAATGTACAAAATCCCTTAGTCAGGCTGTTGAGTGCTCTTTGGCCTGGTGTTGCTAAATGTGTGTTGCATAATATTGCAGTCATATAGTAACTGCCTCACTGCCATAATGTTATTTTAGGTTAGTCTATTGAATATGTTGCATAACTATGTTGTAAAAGACTATATTTGAATTTACCAGTTAAAATACTCAAATTATTTTTCCTTTAACAGCATGTTCAGTTTGCTTTCACAACAAACATGCAAGACTGAAATAACTCAGACAATAACTGGCTCTGCTGTGGTTTTAAACCTGATTTTTATGATTGCAAAAGTTTCTGAAGCATAATGCAGGTGTTATTGGAGATTCTTCTAATGTCCACAGCTTAAAAAAGTGCTAACCTGACTTTCCAGTGCTTTCTGGCTTCCTTCCCCTGTTTGTGACTCTGGCTTGACTCCAGCCATTGTCTTTCTCTCTTGACTTTGGAAATAACGGATCACTAATATTTTGTTTAATTGTTAAACTTTGGACAGCTCGGTGGCACAGTGGTTAGCCCTGTGGCAGTACAGAAAGAAGGTCATGGGATCGATTCCACCCTTGACCATCGTGGGTTCGATCCCACCTCCTGACCATTGGTGACCCTTCTGTGTGGAGTTTGCATGTTCTCCCCGTGTCTGCGTGGGTTTACTCCGGGATTTCTCCGGTTTCCTCCCACATGCCAAAAACATCCAAGTTAGGTTAATTGGCATCAAAAGTGGGGATTCTAAATTGTCCTTAGGTATGACTGTGAGAGTGAATGGTTGTCTGTCTCTCTGTGTCGGCCCTGCGATGGACTGGTGATCTGTCCAGGGTGTATCCTGCCTCTCGCCCAAAGATGCTGGGATAGGCTCCAGCCCCCCATAACCCGAAAAGGATTAAGTGGTAGAAGATGGATGGATGTTAAGCTCTCAAAGAGGCAAAGTTTCACAAGACAAATTCCTCAACTTGGAGAAGTAATCTGTTTTTAATTACTAAGCAGCTAATGTTCACTGGTGCTTGGCAGCAGAACTGTGCACAGTGAGGTTCACTTAAAGAAAAACTACAGTCAGTCAAGTCACCTAGTGCAACTGTGTAACTCACTGACATACTTTTATGAGTGTGTGTGTGGGGGTCCCTTAGCTTTGGTTTCATAGCTACTACTACAGTCTTGTCAGAAAGTAGCCATATTTAGACCTTTGGGTGGGATATAAATTTCCAGCCAACAACTGTGAGCTTGGTTAATGTGTTACATACAGACTGTATCTGTCAAAAAACCTTTTGGTGGCAACATAACTCAAAACAAACCTCTGTGTAGACAGTATACAGTGGTGTGAAAAAGTGTTTGCCCCCTTCCTGATTTCTCTTTTTTTTGTATGTTTGTCACACTTAAATTTTTCAGTTCATCAAACAAATTTAAATATTAGACAAAGATAACACATGTAAACACAAAATGCAGTTTTGAAATGAAGGTGTTTATTATTAAGGGTAAAAACATATCCAAAACTACATGGCCCTGTGTGAAAAAGTGATTGTCCCTCCCCTTCCCATTAGAACATAAATTAACTGTGGTTTATCATATCTTTGGAAAGCTAAGTTCAGTTTCTCTAGCCACACCCAGGCCTGATTACTGCCACACCTGTTCTCAATCAAGAAATCACTTAAATAGGACCTGCCTGACAGTAGACCAAAAGATCCTCAAAAGCTAGACATTATTCTGTGATCCAAAGAAATTCAGGAACAAATGAGAAACAAAGTAATTGTGTTCTATCAGTCTGGAAAAGGTTATAAAACCATTTCTAAAGCTTTAGGATTCCAGCAAACCACAGTGAGAGCCATTATCCACAAATGGCGAAAACACAGAACAGTGGTGAACCTTCCCAGGAGTGGCTGGCCGACCAAAATTACCCCAAGAGCGCAGCAACGACTCATCCAAGAGGTCACAAAAGACCACACAACAACATTCAAAGAAATGCAGTTCTCACTTGCCTCAGTTAAGGTCAGTGTTCATGTCTCCACCATAAGAAAAAGACTGGGCAAAAATGGCCTGCATGGCAGAGTTCCAAGATGAAAACCACTGCTAAGCAAAAACAATATAAAGGCTCGTCTCAGTTTTGCCAGGAAACATCTTGATGATCCCCAAGACTTTTGGGGAAATACTCTGTGGACTGATGAGACAAAAACTGAACTTTTTGGAAGGTGTGTGTGCCATTACATCCGGCGTAAAAGTAACACAGCATTTCAGAAAAGGAACGTAATACCAACAGTAAAATATGGTGGGGGTAGTGTGATGGTCTAGGGCTGTTTTGCTGCTTCAGGACCTGGAAGACTTGCTGTGGTAAATGGAACCATGAATTCTGCAGTCTACCAAAAAATCCTGAAGGAAAATGTCTGGCCATTTGTTTGTGACCTCAAGCTGAAGCACACTTGGGTTCTGCAGCAGGACAATGATCCAAAACACACCAGCAAGTCCGCCTCTGAATGGCTTAAGAAAAACAAAATGAAGACTTTGGAGTGGCCTCGTCAAACTCCTGACCTAAATCCGATTGAGATGCTGTGGCATGACCTTAAAAAGGCAATTCATGCTCGAAAACCCTCCAATGTGGCTGAATTACAACAATTCTGCAAAGATGAGTGGGCCAAAATTCCTCCACAGCACGGTAAAAGACTCATTGCCATTTATCGCAAATGCTTGATTGCAGTTGTTGCTGCTAAGGGTGGCCCAACCAGTTATTAGGTTTAGGGGCAATCACTTTTTTCACACAGGGCCATGTAGGTTTGGATTTTTTTTCCTGTAATAATAAACACCTTCATTTAAAAACTGCATTTTGTGTTTACTTGTGTTATCTTTGTCTAATATTTAAATTTGTTTGATGATCTGAAACATTTAAGTGTGACAAACATACAAAAAAATGAGAAATCAGGAAGGGGGCAAACACTTTCTCACACCACTGTAGGTGTTTCACATACACACACATTAACGATTATTAATTCTGAGTTATACTGAGAGGCATTAAAAATGCAACATCATCACTCTATAAATTCAAGAAATCTGTGTGTGTGTGTGTCTGTCTGTCACGATCATAGGACATCATAGGATGGCCTATGATGTCCTATGGTGATCCTATGATCTCAGGCTACATAGGACTCGCGATGCCGTTATATAGGCAATAGGACTGGCTACCTATGATGGAGTGTCCTTTGATGCCTGCCTTGATGTCTTTATGATGTCATATAGACCAACCAGACGCTACATAAATGGAGAGCGATAGAGTGAGGAGAACTGCTGCACATCAGGAAAGATCCTGTGAAGATGACACAGCTGAGGTTCGAGTGGTACCTCCCAGGCATGACTGTGTTGCACGTCAGAAAAGATGCCATGAAGATGAAACACCTGAGGTTTGAGCACGTCAGGAAAGATCCCGTGAAGATGACACAGCTGAGGTTCAAGCAGTACCTCCCAGGCATGACTGTGTTGCACGTCAGAAAAGATGTCGTGAAGATGAAACACCTGAGGTTCGAGCGGTACGTCGTAGGCATGACTGTGTTGCACGTCAGAAAAGATGCCGTGAAGATAAAAGCCTGAGGTTCGAGCAGTATGTCGCAGGCATGATTGTGAACAACACACCCGTCTGAGACAGGAGGAGACCCTTCACCAGCATAGGGTACGACAGACAAGGGATGCACAGACAGACAGGAAACGTGTGGCATAGCGCCATGCACGTGCTGAGTCAATTGAAGCCCGAAATGCCCCCAAAGCGAGCAACGCTGCACGCCAGACGAGGCACAAACAAGCTGAGACCGAGGGGATGCAGAATAGTTGGTTGGCCACCAGCGCTGCACTACAGGCAAGGTACAGAGAAGCTGAGACCGAATGGGACACACTACTTTAAACCACACCCATTCGAAGCAGTAAATCTGGAAATCTCACTCAGTAAGGCACAAGGCATTCTATAAATTCAAGAAATCTCTGTCAGTATGTCAGTCTGTCACCCGATTAAGAATAGGAAACCCTACTTTAAACCACACCCATTCAAAGCAGTACCCATGAAGAATGGCAGTCTACTACATTACAAATGTGTAAAATGCCAAGCAAAGTGCTGATTTTGTCCAGGTGTTTCGGTTTCTGGGTTTCAACGGGCATGCACGGGTCTTCCTGAACAGGGTCGAAAGCCACTTTTTGCTCAGATCTATATGCATGATCCTGTCCATGAACTGGAATTACAACACACCTGTCCCTCAACCACTGGTCTGAACGAAGAAGAAGAAGAACAAGAAGACCCACCAGATGGAGAGCAATACAGTGAGGAGAACTGCTGCACGTCAGAAAAGATGCCGTGAAGATGAAACACCTCAGGTTCGAGCAGTGTGCCACAGGCATGACTGTGAACAACACAGCTGTCTCACACAGGAGGAGACCCTTCAGCAACGGGCATGCACAAATACTTGCTTAGACTTGGTTTCGACGGGCATGGACGGGTATGCACGGGTATGTACTAGTTGTATCAATTTCAGAAAGTAAGTTGTCGTTGAATAAAACAAAAATGAAGCTACACTACATAATGTTTATTAGCTAATGGTTGTTGGTGTAAGAATTCAGATCATCTGTACATACAGATATGTAACAAATGATAATCCTTAATCATTTCTCTTGATGTTATCGTTCATTAATATCGTGTGTATGACCACCATTTGCTGCATTTCCCGAGTGCACTGATCCAGAACATCCCATAGCTAAATGGTCCCCAACCATGTGCCATGGTGGCCTAGGAACCTGCAGGTTTTACTTCCAACCAGTGTTTTTAGCTTATTTCACTGAATTTCTTAACACTGATTGCTCATCGGTGAAAACCCGAGATTGTGTGTCCGACACGATCATCGGTAGCACGGGGGCCCCCCAGGGAACGGTTTTGGCTCCCTTCCTGTTCACCCTTTATACTGTGGACTTCTCACACAATACAACACACTGCCATCTACAGAAGTTCTCTGATGACTGTGATCGTCGGCCTCATCTCCAGCAGAGATGAAGCTGAGTACAGAGGACTTATCCAGGACTTCGTGGACTGGTGCCATTGGAACTGCCTCCAGATCAACGCGAGGAAAACTAAGGAGCTGGTGGTGGACTGCCGCAGGCAAGGACAACCCCTCACAGCACCAGTAAACATACAGGGAGCGGACATTGAGATGGTGACATCCTACAAGTATCTTGGTGTTCATCTGAACAATAAACTAGACTGGTCACACAATACCAACACACTCTACAAGAAAGGACAGTGCAGGCTGTTCCTACTGAGGAGGCTCAGGTCTTTTGGTGTACAAGGGGCGCTGCTGAAGACATTCTACGACACGGTGGTGGCATCAGCCATCACTTTTGGAGTGGTCTGCTGGGGCAACGGCATTACAGCAGCTGATAGGAAGAGACTGAACAAACTGATCAAGAAAGCTAGATCTGTCATGGGGCAACACCTTGACCCAGTGGAGGAGATAGGAGAGAGAAGGATGGTGGCTAAACTGTCTTCTCTGCTGGAATCTGAGTCCTACCCTATGCAGGACATACTGGATGCACTGAGGAGCTCATTTAGCAGTAGACGACATCATCCTAGGTGCGCAACCGAGAGGTTTCGTGGGTCTTTCCTGCCTACGGCTGTCAGACTGTATAACCTAAGCAGGGCTGCTCACAGAGATGGCAAAAAAACGTGACGACCTAATAGTATTGAATGCAAAAGACGCAACAGACTTACACAAATGTTCCCCTCCAGCATACAACTAGGACAATATCAGTCGCTACGGAGGGTGACAATATGTATGGGTACATATTCATACTATGTAAGATAACCAAGTAGACAGTTATGCTGTTTATTCCATCTTGCTACAATGCTCCACACTTTGTATATATATTTATATATTTATACACTACCGTTCAAAAGTTTGGGGTCACTTAGAAATTTCCTTATTTTTGAAAGAAAAACACTTTTTTTTCAATGAAGATAACTTTAAACAAATCAGAAATACACTCTATACATTGCTAATGTGGTAAATGACTATTCTAGCTGCAAATGTCTGGTTTTTGGTGCAATATCTAGATAGAGGCCCATTTCCAGCAACAATCACTCTAGTGTTCTAATGGTACAATGTGTTTGCTCATTGCGTCAGAAGGCTAATGGATGATTAGAAAACCCTTGTGCAATCATGTTAGGTCTGCAATGCTGTAATTGCTGCAAATGGAGGATTCTTTGACGAAAGCAAAGTTTGAAGGAAAAAAATTATTATTTCAAATACAAATCATTATTTCTAACCTTGTCAATGTCTTGACTATATTTTCTATTCATTTTACAACTCATGGTGGTAAATAAGTGTGACTTTTCATGGAAAACACAAAACAATTGTCTGGGTCACCCCAAACTTTTGAACGGTAGTGTATGTACATATGTATATTCACTGCTCTTATTTATATTTTTCGTATCTTCTTAATTATTGCTCTGAGTGTTGCTATACCTGTGCTGTTGCAATCCTGGAATTTCCCCATTGTGGGACTAATAAAGGCTTATTTTATCTTATCTTATCTTATCTTAAAACACCTGCTGAAGAGACTGGGTGGAAGAGAAAACCTGCAGGGTCTTGACCCTCCATGGCACATGGTTGGGGACCACTGCCATAAATGTTCTGATCGGAAGTTTTATGCATGGAGATGGCAAAGATTATTTCCTCTGCCAAGGAGGGTATGTAAACAGGGTGGTTTGTCTGTTTGTCCGTCCGTCTCTTAGCAGAATTACGCAAAAACTGCTAGATGGATTTTGATGAAATTTTCACCAGAGGTGGCTCTTGGGCTACACACAAACCCATTACATTTTGGAGGTGATCCATGAGTGCATACCTCCACCAAGGCTCAATCTTCTAGCAGTGGTTTAGCAGGATTACACAAAAGCTAATGGATGAATTTTGATCAAATTTTTATCAGAGGAGGTCCTTGGGTTACAGACGAATCCATTAGATTTTGGAGCTGATCTATGAGCGCATACTTTTACCGAGGCCCTATCTTGCAATGTATGGTGGGATGGAGGCAGGGAGGTATGGACAGATGGATGGCCAAAGGGAGGGAAGGAAGGAGCCTTGGCGGAGGTATGCACTCTGAGTGTTTTTCTAGTTTTATTTAATTTTCTATATAGCACCAGATCACAGCAGAAGTCATTTTCAGGTGCATTCACTATAGAACAAATCTTTATCTTGTCATTTTATTAAACAAGCTAAATATCCTGATGTTATTTATCCTGTTTACACCACAGCAACTCATTTCTGTCTCTTCTCTCTGTGGGCGAAACTCTGTTGCGCATAAACACAGACACGTGCACTGGCACACACACAGACACGTGCACACATACAGGTGAACACACTCACACCAACAGAGAGAGAGCACATAGGAAAGCATGTTGTGTCAGCCAACTGAGAAGCAGAAAAAAATGTTGTTGTTTTTTTTAAATGCACTCAGGAGGACGAAGGTTGCAACACTAGCTCTCCTGCTAGTAGCAGCCGAAGTAGCTCTCCAGCTCCGGGTCCAAGTATAGAAAAAAGCCCAAGTGCTGCACGCCCTGCTCCCGACAAGCAGCAAAAGTCCTGTCATCACCAGATAACAGGTTTTGACCCAGAACGTCTTGAAGCCTGCATGCAGATCTCAACAAATAGGCCAGATGTGTCAGATTCCCATATCAAGAGCTCTTGAAATGTTCTTTCCAGAAGCCCAGAAAAATACACTGCAGTGACAAAAGCTGCACAGTCTGTGGACAACTGCCATATAAACAAATGTTCAGATATTTCATTCAGTGTCATTCAGATATTCTCATGTTTTGTTCAGCAATTGGTTTGTACAGTTTTTATTTATACTGACTGCTGTTAGTAAAAGAAACAGTTGTTAATAAAACAAAACTGTTGTTATTAAAAGAAACTTATGAACACCATGATTACTTTAAGAGTTTGTCATTGTTGACCTACACACACACACACACACACACACCAAGGCTGGAAACCAAGGGGAAGCACTGTACATGCATTGACATTGTGAAACAACATTAACAGTTTTAAAGCACATAATAATTATAAAGCTGTCCAGGATTTTTTTTTTTCCTTTGTACGCTGCATTTTTTTAATGCTTCAGCATATGAAGCGTCATAATTTTGTTGACAAAAATGTGAATCAAACTTCTTGGACAGGATGTTATTAGGGTCTAACAAAGTAATGTTTTGGATATTTGTTTGTTTAGTGATGATGCTGCATCTGTTGTTAATCTGTCCATTCAGCCACATTTCTCAGGAATCACTGCCCCGATGCTCAATAAAGTCATACACAGCGGTCCTTAAGTGAGTCTGCATCCAGGTTGTGCTCAAGGCCAAGGTGTAGGTCAGAAGTCACAAGCTAGAGTATTTGTCATTTCAACCTTCAGACCTTGACTATATATACACGTGTGTGTATGTGCGTGTGTGTATACCTCAGGGTGTTTTCATCAGGCCAGAATGAGTTAGTCCAGGGGTGTCCAACCATGTGCCATGGGAGAGCCAAGACCCTGCAGGTTTTCTCTTCTACCCAGTCTCTTCAGCAGGTGTTTTCACTTATCAGCAATCAGTGGGAAGAAGTTCACTGAAATCTGCTGTTGAAGACACTGGTTGGAGGTAAAACCTGCAGGGTCTTGGCTCTCCATGGCACATGGTTGGACACCCCTGAGTTAGTCCATCATTAATGATCTGGTTAAGTCCAGTGTCATAATTTCAGAAGCACATCTGAATCTGTGATGTTTCTTTACATCCCTAAAAGTTAGCCAATAGCATGGGGAGTCCATGAAGACTGACTCCATTTTAGAGCCAACCCATTATAAGAAACTTTTTTTTTTCCATTAAGTTTGTTTCCTTGTTTATTTTTATGTGTTTGTTTTTGTCCAGATGTTGCTTCTCTTTTGACACCATAATTTCAATGAGTTCATTGTTAGTTTAATAACTTAACTGGTTGAAAAATTACAATAACACTGGCCAACACCAAATTTATTGTCTAAGTTTTTGGGGGTTTTTTGTAGCTGATTTAGGACAGTTCTGATGTGCTGAATCCAAAAATCACATTGGTTTTGCTCAATCAGGTCAACTTTTTGAACTATGGCCACATTTTTTTACGTTTTTGTTTACATGTACGGGTATTTTCGCTTTATATGATGCAAAATTCTTTTTTATTTCTTGAAATTCTCTGAATTTTGAACAATGGTAACGTAACATTCAATTTACATGTACTTACCTTTATCAGTGTCTACTATTCAATTTACAGTACAACTGTACAGCTGCTTAAAACTTAGCATAAAAACCTGACCTGATCGAGAGAAACGGATGTCATTTTTGGATTCAGGCAGTGCAAAATTGTCTTAAGCAAAGCAGTTGAAAATTACAGACAACTTACAAAAAAATATTTTTTATGTTGTGTATAGGATGCCTTTTTTCTGTCAAGCTTTACCACATTTTTTTGTAGCATGTGGATATTTTTTTAGTAGCAACAATAAAGTCTTCTATTGTGGAGTGTGTAAATGAAGAGGCATATTCATTTCAGACGATTTATTACACACTCACATCTCACAAGCAAAGAACAGACTGACTGGTCACATCAAGCATTCCTCTCTCTATATCAAGTCACACTTCACAAGGTTCAAGGCACTCCTTATACACAGCATGACCTCTACACTACACTTCATTCAGCCCCCTCTCACCCACTTGGGCATTGTTCTCCCATGTGTATTCATTGTCTCTGTCTAAGGTGTGAAATAACCTGAGGCCCACACCGCCCCCACAGCATCTTAGATAGAACAATAGAACATCAGTCCACATGCTGTTTCGGCTTCAGTCTCCTCCCATATCTGCTGTAACGGGTTTACCACCTCCGTGGCGCTGCTGTGCCGGTGGGAGGCTGCTGGGAGTGTGTCCGACTGCGGGTGAGCCGGGGAGGGGGGGTTCACTCTGTCCGTGTGGCTGCTCTGATGAATCGTTCCCCTGGGGAGTTCTCCGTGGGGGTCTTCCACGCCGAGGGGCCCTCGCCAACAGCACTTGCTCATCCGCCACTACAAAAGCGGGTTTGAGTCTGTCTATGCCAATTCTCTCCCGTCTACCCCCCAAGTCTAGCACAAAATGCTTATCCCCTGTTTCCAACACTCTGAAACGGTCCATCATAGGGTGGGCGCAATGGAGGGCAGTGGGCGTCGTGTCTGACGAACACGAACTCCGCGTTCTTCAAAGTTTTAGGCACGAAGGCACGCGGAAAACTGTGGTGGGCAGGGCCCGGCAGCATGCCTGTGTTTGCGCTACGCTGCAAAAGCTGAGACGGGGAGCTGCCCGGCGCGGGATTGTCCGGTAGAAATTCCCCGGGCAGCCGTAGGGGCTGCGCAAAAACGAGCTCTGCCAGGGAAGCTTCCAAATCCTCTTTTGGCGCGGAGCGCAACCCCAATAAAACCCACGGCAGCCTGTCTACCCAATTTGCATCCATCAATGAAGTCCTGAGTGCTGCTTTCAGTGATCTATGAAAACGCTCGCATGAACCATTGGCCTGTGGGTTGTACGTGGTTGTGCGATGAATTGCAGCACCCAGGCTGCGGGCCATCGCGGACCAGAGGTCGGAAACAAATTGCGGGCCCCTGTCGGACGTAATGTCCGACGGGACTCCAAAACATGCCACCCATGTTGTTAAAAAAGCGCGTGCTACGTCCATGGATGTGGTTGCCGCCAGCGGGACTGCTTCTGGCCAGCGCGTGGTGCGGTCCACCACTGTCAGGAGGTGCGTGCACCCCTGTGATGGCGGGAGGGGGCCCACGAGGTCCACGTGCACATGGTCGAACCTCTTAGCCGGTACCGGAAACGGCTCCAAGGGAGCCTTCATGTGTCTGTGTACCTTGGCTCGTTGGCACGCCACGCAGGCTGCAGCCCACTCTTTTACTTGTTCGCGTAGGCTCGGCCACACGAACTTCTCTCCCACCATTTTGACAGACGCGCGCACTCCTGGGTGCACCAGAGTGTGAACCGACTCAAACACGCGGCGGCGCCATGCGACCGGGACTACCGGACGTGGGCGTCCCGTGGGAGGCGCCATCTTGCAGCACCCTGTTCTCCAGCTTTAACCCTGTTGGTCCAGACTGGAGCGCGCGCACATCTGCATCGCTAATCTGCTCCACGGCCATGGCTGCGTAATCTATCCCCACGTAGACTGGGGCCACCACGGCACGCGAGAGGCAGTCCACCACCACATTCAGTTTACCCGACACATGCTGACTATCAGTAGTAAACTCTGAGATCACGGCCAGCTGTCTCTGCTGCCAGCCCGACCACGGTTCTGAAACCTTGGCCATCGCGAATGTTAGTGGCTTGTGGTCTACGAACGCGGTGAAGCTGCGCCCTTCCAGCCAGAACTGGAAGTGGCGTATGGCCAGATGGAGAGCCAGCAACTCTCTGTTGAACGCGCTGTATTTACGTTCGCTGTCGCGCAAAGTTCTGCTGAAAAATGCGAGCGGCTGCCAAGCCCCGGCGACACGGTGCTCCACGACTGCCATTATGGCCACGTCTGAAGTGTCGGTGGTGAGCGCTATCCGGGCCGTCGGGTCCGGATGCGCCAGCAGTGCAGCGTTTGCCAGGGCTGCTTTAACTTCCGAGAACGCCCACTCTTGCTCCGGGGTCCATTCGACTCCATCCGCGAGTTTCTGTCTCTTGAGCGCGGCGTACAATGGTTGCATGAGCCGCGCCGCGCGGGGAAAGAAACGGTTATAAAAATTCACCATCCCCCAAAATTCCTGCAGCACCCTGACCGTCTGAGGCTGGGAAAAATCTGCCATGGCGCGCACTTTGTCGGGCAACGGGATTGCTCCTTCTGGAGAGACGTGGTGCCCCAAAAAATCAATCTCCGTCATGCCGAACTGGCATTTTGCCGGGTTGATTATCAACCCGTGCTCCTCCAACCTCCGGAAAACCGTCCTGAGGTGGGTTTCGTGTTTGTCTTCGGACGTACTGGCTACCAGGATATCGTCCAGGTAGACGAACACGAATGGGAGGTCACGCAGCACTGCATCCATCATGCTCTGGAACGTCTGTGCTGCGCCTTTTAACCCGAATGGCATGCGCAGGAACTCGAATAAACCGAACAGAGTTATTACCGCTGTTTTGGGTACGTCCTCCGCGCACACTGAGACCTGGTGGTAACCGCGGACCAGGTCTATTTTAGAAAAATGCGCGCTCCGGCGAGGTGAACGGAAAAATCCTGTATGTGGGGAATTGGGTAGCGGTCGTGTGCTGTGGCGTTGTTCAACCTGCGGAAATCACCGCACAGTCGCCACGATCCCTCAGCCTTAGGGACCATGTGTAGCGGGGATGCCCATGGGCTGTTTGAACGCCTGATGATACCCAGCCTTTCCAGGTTGGCGAACTCCTCGCGCGCTATGGCCAGTTTAGCTGCATCCAAGCGCCGAGGTCTTGCAAAAACGGGCGGCCCGGTGGTGGTGATAAAGTGCTCCACCCCGTGTTTAGCGATGGCCGCCGAAAACGTTGGGACCGTGAGTGCTGGAAACTGAGTGAGCAGTGCGTGGAACTTACCTCCTGGAGTTGTGACGCTGGCTTGTGCTGTTGGCCGGGTCCCTCAAGCTGTACAGGAGAGAGATTCAAAGGACAGTGCATTAACCAGGCACCTGTTAGCAACATCCACAAGTAAACCATGTGCACACAGAAAATCAACGCCCAGGAGCGGGCAACACAGTGCTGCTATGATAAAAGTCCACTCATACGAGCGGCCATGTAGAGATAAGGTCAGTGTTCTCTCACCGAACGTCTTGATCTCCGAGCCGTTTACTGCCACCATTCTGGGGCCGCTAGGTCCTGCCAGCCGGTCAGCGTAGGACGGCAGGATGACGCTCTTCTGGGCTCCGGTGTCGATGAGGAAGCGTCTCCCCGAGCGCGAGTCCGTCACGTAGAGCAGCTTGTTCTCTTCACCGGCGGTCGCAGCTGCTACCGACTGCTGGCCTTGGCGTTTCCCGAGCGCTTGAAGTGGCACGGTGGTGCGCATCTGCGCGCGTTCCCTCCGAAGCGGCGGTGGTAGAAGCAGAGCGTGTCTTTCTGGCGCTCCTTGGCCCCCGTTGCCGCTACCGTTGGTGGCTCCTCGCCTCCCCTGGTCGTCTCGCTGGGCTCCGCTGCCGCCGCGTTGACTATGATCGCCCTGGTGGTGAGGATAATCCGGTCTGCCTCCTGGTTTAGCGCACGGTAGTCTCGCGCGGCCAGCAACGGCGAATTGTCCAGAACCGCTGTTGCTTCTGTTGGCAGGTTCCGGAGGAAAAGGTGGGCAAACAGAAAGTGCCCGTCGCCCGTGCCCATCAACGCCAGCATCTTCTCCATCAGGTCTACGGCCGACCCATCTCCTAACTCGGTCCGCGCCAGGAGCCTCTCCGCTCTCTCACATTCCGAGAGCGTGTATCGCCAGATGAGCGCAGCCTTGAGCGCCTCATATTTGCTGCTGGCTAGTGGCTGATCGAGCAGGCTTGCTACCTGCTGGGCTGTGTGGGAGTCCAGCGCTGCTACCACATGGTAGAACTTGGTATCGTCTGCTGTTACTCCCCGGAGGGCGAACTGGGCCTCGGTGTGGTGGAACCAAGAGCGCAGGTTGTGCTGCCAGAAATCCGGTAGCTTGACTGAAACTGCACACGCTTTGCTGGGGGTTCCAGTCCTGGCTGTTTGCGGGTTGGCTTCAGCGTCTCTGGGGCTTCCCGACCAGGCCGGCTCCGGGGTTCTTGCCTCGTGTTCCATAATACGTCTTGGATCACCAGTGTGGAGTGTGTAAATGAAGAGGCATATTCATTTCAGACGAAACCCCCTCTCACCCACTTGGGCATTGTTCTCCCATGTGTAGTCATTGTCTCTGTCTAAGGTGTGAAATAACCTGAGGCCCACACTATCTTATTTAATCAAAAAAGTTTGACTGAAATGATGGGTTGGCACTATGTAGACATGTACATCATATAAATATCACTCACTGTTCCTCTCTGCAGTTCTACTTAGAATTGTCATCTTGGCCCTCGTGATGCCTGATTTTGAAGCACCCCACACACACCACATGTACTTGCCACTGGTTCCACTGTACTGCTGTGTGCATTGCCTGGTCAAGACGTGTCAACAATAGTGGCTCCTTTTTGATATCACTCACTATGTTTTGCTCTGTATTTCTCTGTGTCTCCTCTAGGGTATCCCTGTGCAGTGGTGTACCGTTGGTTCCTGTTCTATCAGCCTGCCACAGTCATCCATTTGTTCCATACACTCTCGGGATTAGCTCTAGCAGCGTTCAACTTTGGTGAGATGAAGAGCGAGGATAAGGGCATGTAGTGTGGGTGGAAATACGTCAGAGACATTACTCATCTTAAAGTTTATGAGCTCCAATAATTTGTTTTTTTTCCCCATTTTTCATAATTTTTATATTACGTGTCTCTCTTCAAGGCTGCCCTCATGTTGTATTTTCTCTCATAAGCTAGAACAGTTGTTTAAAATTACTGGTGTTCACCAAAGTGAAGTTTGTCTGTCTTTCATGTCTTAACTGCTTTTTAATACAACCTCAGTACTGCATATTTTAGATGATAGTGGTGCAATCACAGGAATCTTATCTTAGTTTATATAAATGCTTTGGTTTTCAGATTCCAGTTTAAAAAACTTATCCTTTATTTTATCAGCTTACTGATTCATTGCCTTTAGAAAAAGCTGACCAAAGTGAAGTTTATTATGTATTTAAGGGCCCCTTTACATAGCACAGAGATCAGTGAGAGATTATGCCAATTTTTTTATCTTTCGGATCGTTTGGGAGATACTGGTGTGTTTTGGACCAAGTCAAAACTGTGAGGAGACCGTGGCAGCTCTGGAGATGACTGAAGATCATTGATGGGGCAAAAATTGGCCAGGTGTCTCAACAATCTTTCGATGATCTCCACCCCTGCCTAAAAGGGGTCTAAATTGCAAAAAATGTAAGATTTTCCCATTTGGGATGCTGGAACCATAAAATAAAAGGGCTGTTCATTAAAGATTTCCCCTGACTCATTTCCCATGGACTGAGTGGAACCAAACCACTTATTAGTCTTTCTCTACATGGGTACCACCAAGGGTCACACACTTCTCACATTGCTTGATGTAGCTGTGGAGATCTCGCCTGTAGAAGTCTGCAGGTTGCGGCAGAAGCCACAATTTGACGTTGGAAATCGGTGTTCCATCATCTTTCCCTTCAAAAATGACTTTGTCGTTGTAAAGAGGTGGAAGTCAGATGGTGCAAGGTCGAGAGAGTAAGGGAGGTGAGGATGCATTTCATAGACACAGGATTGCGCTTCTGTTTAGGCATCATGCAAGTTGTGAGCAGGCGCGTTTTCTTGCAGGAGGTGGACATCTTTGGTCAGCATGCCACACCTGTCGGTTTTGATGGCCTTCCGCAATTTCTGCAGCAGTGAAGCATAGTAAGCCCTGGTAATTGTGATACTCTTTGCCAAGAAATCCATCAGTACTCCATGCTGGTAACCAAAATACCATGAGCATGACTTTGCCTGCAGAATGTTAGACATGTGCCTTCTTCGGAGGCGGTGAGTCATAAGATTTTGATTGCTTTAACTGGGCTTTAGTCTCTGGATCATAACAATGGACCCATGTTTCATCCTGCGTCATTAATCTGTTGATGTCCTCGTGGTTTCTTAGCACATGGCCAAAACAGCCTGGGAGCATGTGACTCATTCCTGCTTCTGGAAAGGTGTGAGCAACCGTGGAATCCATCGTGCAGACAACTTCCACATGTGCAAATAGTCATGGATGATTTTTTTCCACAGACCCGAAACTGATCTTGACATCTTGGGCTAGTTGGCGAACAGTGATGTGGTGATTCCCCAGAATGGTGGTCTCCACTTTCCGGATGGTGTCTTCATCAGTGGCGCACTGCAGTCACCCGGGAATGGGTGCTGTTTCTACCGATGCCCGACCACACTTGAACTGTTGATGCCAGTGCTTGACTATGTTATATGATGGGGCATCCTCCCCACAAGTTTATTTTTTTTCCAAGTCTTATTGAAATATCTCCCATGGTGTGTGGCCTCTCAAGTAAAAGAACCTGCTGACCACTCTGAAATCAGCTGGCTCCATTATCACACCTTACTCCACCGTAACACCTGTAAAGAAGAACTTTTAGGAGCTCAGAGCTGAAATTACAACATAACCTACAGATGTATGTATTATTATTATTATTAGTGGTGTCAGTGTTATTGCGTTAATCACCTGTTAACGCTTCACCCCCGCTAACAACAAATTTTGCGATCATGGTTAACCACAGTTAATAGCAGAAAGCACGAATAGGACTTTTTTTGGCCTAGCTGTGCTCTATACCCAAGCTGCTCTGACACAGACACTGTGCGCACCATGCAAGCATTGCAAAGTCAAACAAGCTGGATCACAGCTATGAAAATCCCCAAAGCACTGCCATGTTTAAGTTTACAACGTTATCTGTCGGAGCTCTCACCTGGATAATTGTCACAGCCTCCTCCAAAACTTCACCTGGATATCGGCTGTTCTTCTTCTCTGGAAGCCAGCTAGCAGTATAAACAGCTGCATGCTAGGTTTTAGCTTACTGCCAGCAGCTGACACGGACAGACACTCGCCTGTTTCATCCTCATAGTTTTGGGTCCAACTGTCGGTAGGTGAGTACCAGTCTAAAAAAATTCTCAAGCTGTGTTCATAATGTCCATTCACTCCCACGCCCTGTTTTTGTGGCGCTGTGGGTGACATCACGGGCGAGATAGTTGTTTGTTAATGTTTACAGTTTTTCTGTTAAAAGGGAAATTGTGTCTCTTGTGACACATGAGGTCCACTGTTTTGTGTTGAGCTGCTTAAAAGCGGTGGATGTTTGCTATGGGAGTGTAGATGCCGAGTTGTGTTGCAGTGACGTTATTTAGCCCTGGCTTTCTGTTGTTTGCACATGCAATAGTACTTTTGAGAATTTTCTGGAGAATATTCTGGATAGTTTTTTTTATCATTTTGGATATATTAAGAGCTTTAATAAACCTGCAGGTGAAGACCGCAAGCATATTTGTCCACTCCCATGTTTATAACAGTATGAGAAACCTGAAAAATACCAACTTAAGGTACGCTGTATCTGTATGGAAAAACATGCGATTAACACGTTATTAATTGCAATTAAATCAACGCCCCCCCAAAAAAGATTAATCGTGATTTAAAAAAAAAAAAAAAAGTAATCGTCTGACACCACAAATTGTTATACATATGCAATTTCCACCTCCTACAATAATGGGAAGTGGGTCAGGGGAAATTGTAAATGGCCAGCTCTTGTAGTTTTCATTGTAGCTGAAATCTTTTATAAAGGTTCATGATGATTATTGTAGTTGCACATTAATAATCTTTGTTTACGACACTCCCCCTTCCTAAATGTTTTTTTTTTTATAAATCTTAAAAGTAATAATTTAGCTTCTTTTGAAAGTTGATTAAGATTTAAATTTTTAGACTTTCATTATATTAAAAAGATAATATTTTTGCCGTCTGAATGCTTCCTTACTGTATTAAAAAAAAAAACAGGCTGTTCCCAGACTGATTCAGAGCAATTCAGTCCATCCTTTGTGAAATTACATTCGTCTTCTGACATGAAACCAACTTACAAGAATCGTTCTGTTACAGACTACTTTAGTTACAGGTGTGAGTGAATGTTTACCAGGATTAACAGCAGTTAAACTGGTTGGTTTTTACTTAAACCATCAGTTTTGTCAAGGAAAGTAACCTCTTCAGTCAGCGCTATGGCCTTCAGGAGGAATTCTGGACCTACTCAGGAAGAATTTTGCCTCAGTTACAAAATGTGATGACCTTGGGGTATTTGTGGAGCTGTTGTCACTTGCTGATTATGTTTCTGTGTTGATAAGAAAGTAGACTTTGTGACGGCCTCAGTTTTTACTCTGGAGAAATTTGCATGTGATTTGTACTTCATTATGCAATTGCCTGCAGTTGTTTGTCTCTTAGTTTGTTACTGGGGTTACTCAGAAACTACTGAACAGATTTAGATTAATTTTTGGGTGTGGTGGGGAGTAGCAAAATGAATCATTTGCATTTTGGTGGTCAGAGTCACACTCGTCAAAATTTTTAAAATACCACAGTGGGTTTTAATAGTCAAAATGTTCATGCCCTGCAGCACAAAAAGACTTATCAAACTTCACTAAATAGTTTGTTAGTATGGCCACAATTTTTATTCTACAGACAGAATTTTATTTAAAAAAACTTTTTGAAACATGCAGCCTCTCTCACATGTCCTTCTCAAAGCTAGCGCTGGTAGTTTTTGCTTTAGAAACTTTCTTTTTTGCTTTAGAACATGATTTCTTTCCTATAATAAAGAGGAGGAAATTAATAATAATAATGCATCAGATTTATATAGTGCTTTTCATAGACACCCAAAGACGCTTTAGAATGGATACACTATTCCAGGGGTGCCCAACCTGGGGCTCCTGGAGCATTCAGATTTCTGTGGGAAATTTTCTAATTTCACTTCTTAATTGGTCTAAAGATTTGCAGATAATTTGTCATTGTTGTGCATGTGTTCTGTAGGCACCCATGCACAACAACAGCAAATTATTAAACCTGAACGCCCCAGGTTGGCCACTCCTGTACTATTCATTCACTCCACAGACAATGGTAGTGGTAAGCTACTACTGTAGCCACAGCTGCCCTGGGGCACACTGATGGAAACGTGGCTGCCAATCTGTGCCAACGGCCTCTCCGACCACTACCAAACATTTATACACATTCATGCCCAGTGTCATGGACACCGGAGACAAGGTGGGTAAAGTGTCTTACCCAGGGACACAACAGCAGGACGTCTGGGGAGAGCAGGATTCCAGCCGCCAGCCCTCTGGTTATTAAACGACCCACTCTACCTCCTTAGCCACTATGGGTGGGAATCGCGAGGGACCTCACAATTCGATTCGGATCACAGTTCTTGGGTCACAATTCAGTCCTGTCACGATTCAACGATAATCACAATATTGTGATAATTGAGTATCACGATCCATATATTTCAATTTTTTTTCACCTTATTCAACCTCAAATCATGTCCCAAAGTAAAACTGTTGGCATCTCTTTCATATAATAAAGTATTTTCGGGGCTTCATTTTCCACCGACATACATCTCTGCACATAGGGAGAGTGGTGGACATTGCGGTGCTGTTTGGAATAGACTCCCGCTCCAGCTGCTTTAGCGCGGACTCTGTGGAGTCTTTTAAAAAGCAGCTGAAAACTTTTTTGTTTGAGGAGGCTTTCCGTTGAGTTTCAACAGCTTTTTAATGGTAAGTCTGATAGTTTTAAGTTATTTTAATCTTGTGTTTTAACTTGTTTTTGCATTTTTAAAATTATTTTTATGTATCAACTTCCTTTTATTCCATTTTATTTTGAGGCACTCTGTGACTATATGTCTGTGAAAAGCGCTTCATAAATAAACTTTACTCATTTAACGTTCAGAGAAAACGTTCCATGCTGGTGTCTGTAGCTTAGTCGTTGCTAACGCTGCTCTGAGACGTGTGCTGGCCTGCTGTACTCCGAGTGCTTTTTCTTTTTTCCATGCAGCGCTTCTTGTGGGTTGTGTGTCATGTCAAGGTCTTTTCTTCCATCTTTCTTATAAAATCCAAAAAGGCCCAACATTTGAGCTAACTTTGAGCTAACTGCTTCCTAACTTTCAAAGCTGGCTGCAAATCACTGAGACAAGCTATGACTTCGCTTTACTGGGTGTTTGCTGTGAGCCATGTAGTCGACTGAAAATGCCATCAATTAATTGATAATTCAAAAGTATATGTGTGTGCATTTTTTTAAATAAAAAATCGATCTGTGCGTTTATGGATTGATGCATTGTCACCAGTGCCAAGTATTGCAGTCCATCACTGAATCGATCTTTTTTCCCACCCCATGAGCCACTGCCACCCACATTTCCCTCCTCCGTTCCATTTTTGTTGAGCATCAAGCTGGACGGCAGGAAGTTCCATTTTTATATGGTCTTTGGCATGACCCGGCCAGGACTTGAACCCCGACCTCCTGGTTGTGGGGCAGATGCTCTACCTCTAAGCCACTGGAGTGGTGGTTATCTAAATTAGGTGCCTTAGTGGAGGTTTGAGCTCTGAGTGCTTCCAGTTCTTTATAAACATTTAGTTAGAATCGGTTTTCTTTTTGTAGTGAAAAATGCATTGAGAGATGAATGTTATTTTTAACTCATTCCAGTAAAGTTGAAAGCGGCTAATGCAATGCTGCATTGTCCATCCGTCAGTCTGTCCATGCACAGTTAATGGGAATCACTAGTCCTCCTATGCATTTGCCCTGATGGTCACCAAACTCACTCACAGTGATCCTCAGGTAGGTCTGCATCCAGCTTTTTGTTCATGGTCAAACATCAGGAGATCTGGGCACTTAAGTGGTTTCAGAAAAATAAATATTCCTCCTTAGCAATTGTACTAAAGATGTGTTCACACCAAATGCAAAGGGAATTTATTGGGCAGGGTGAATACATGTTAACTCAATGTAAACAAGTGAATTTGTACATTTGCATCCAAGGGATTTGGTAGCGATGGCTAGTAATCAACCTTGAGATTCTGCCGTCACCAGAGTAAAAGTGTCAACACTGGAGAGGAAGCTAGTTTGAAAATGTGACTACCACTCACCTGCATACAGATGGACTGGGAGCTCTGGAGCTGAAGTGGAGTGTCTGTTTATCCACCCACGTACTCCTGCTACAGATGTGCTTAACGAGAGCTAGCCATCACCCAGGTGCAGTTTCTGGAGGAGGCAATGACATTTTCCCAGGTGGGAGCCCCACCAGATAATGTTGTAAGCCTAAACATGACAGCATTTTTGGGATTTCAACAGCTGGTAGAATGCAGCTGCAGAAGTTATGAAGGAAACCCTGCCTCTCTGCAATTCAATGCAAATTTGCATCAGCTTGCATGTTTACATTGAGTTGATATGTAATTACACCACCCAAAGCATTTGTGTTTGGTTTTAACCCGTCTTAATTCTCAACAAACTCATGTACAATGATCTCAGGTCTGTATCTAGGCTGTGGTCAAGGGACAGGAGATCTGTGCACTCTTGGGGTGATTTTATCAGGACCGAATGAGATGCTCCGTCATTGACGGTTTGACATAATTGCTCAGTTTTTTTTCCCTTTTTTTCTGCTTTCTAATTACACATTTAACTACCCCAAAATAGATAAAATGCCTCTGAGTACTGTAGAGTGGTAAATGAAATCTAATTTCCTGATGGGCCAATATCACTTAACCGCACCAACTGTCATGGTTGTCTAATCAACCATCTAAAATGTAGCCGTATGTTTTCAGAATGATGTTACAAATATCTATTCTGAACAGAAAAATACAAATAGAATACATATTAAGTCATTATTTTAGCATTTCTCCAAGTAAAAAAAGTGCCATTTATTTCTTTCTGGCTTCCAAAATGTGAATAATTTTGATAAGTTAGCATTTTAAACAAGTTTTGCCTAAACATTTGATGAAATGAAACAAACAAATCAATTATATATAATCTTTTTACATTTTTTGCCATATTTTGGACACAAATCTTAAACACATTGGACAAGCATTTTTCTGAAGACTAAAAAGCCTCACCCCTTATTTTAGAATTGATTTCTTAATCAAAGAGGAAGAAAACCACCCTCTAAACTAAGCCATCAACACTAAACTGCAGAATGATGACAAGGTAAGAAGTGCCCCCTAGACAAAATGAATGGGTGAGTGAATAGAGCTTCCTCTTGGGAGAGTGGTTTGCTAGAGTAAACAAACTGCCAACATTGATTTCGTTTCTCTTTTCTTTACTCTGGTGTGGCTGCACTTGGACTTTACAGCAGGTTTGTTGCTTTATTTCTCTTCGAGAGCTTGTCTCAGGTCAGATGTTTGTCATGTCTTTCCATTGCTTGATTCTTTTTTATTTTGTTGCCAGTACTGAACAGTAGAAGAAAAATGTTGTCATGTCCTTTCAACCAGGCCACACTTGACTGCACTCACCCCTCCCTGTCCATCTCTGTCTCTCTCCCTCGGTCAGGCTTTCAGCTCTATCACTCTATAGTATGCATCTTTGTCCAATTCCTGATGCTGAGGCTCATGGGGAGGACAGTAACGACTGTCCTGAGCAGCTATGCCTTTCAAATGGTGAGATTCTGTGTGTTGTTATGATGCTTAGGGTGTCTGCTGAAATGAAATGTCTTTAAATTCAGTTGGATGGTTCATAAATGTTTAAAATCACATCACTAACACTTCCAGCATGAAAGACTCCTGAAGACCAGTGTTTAAAGCTAATTTCATGTTTAACTTGTTTTAGATGGTAACAGTAGACTCATACACAGCGTAAGCTAAGAGTCCATGCCTTTGTTAGTTAAGAAAATGGAAGGATGTAAACTTGCCAACAGACAGTTTGACTGCCACTTCCTCTTAGTAATTTAAGCTGGTGACTGAAGATGCTTACACAGTAGGACACCAAGGTGTTTCAACTATTGGACAATAGAACTGGATGTACTGTACACCTCTGGGGGGGAACAAAAGTAAGCGACCACCGTAAAATCTTTCCTAAATCACCATCTCTACATGTATGGCAGCCATTCAATTTGAGTAGCCTTGAATTTCAACACAAGGGCACCTCAATCCACTTAAGGAGGCACTGATTAGATGATCATCTAAGCATGGTAAGATGCATAACAGCTGTGAATAATAATCAGACTTATTACACAAATACAGATTTCTGAGTTCTTCCCAAGTTAAAACTTAAGTGTTATAGTATTTAAGAATGAACATGAACTTATTTTCTTTGCATTATCCATCCATCCATCCATCCATCCATCTTCTACCGCTTTTCCGGAGGTCCGGGTCGCGGAGGTAGCAGTTCAAGCAGAGAAACCCAGACTTCCCTCTCCCCAGCCACCTGCTCCAGCTCTTCAGAGGGGATACCAAGGCATTCCCAGACCAGCTGGGAGACATAGTCTCTCCACCGAGTCCTGGGTCTGCCCCGGGGTCTCCTCCCAGTGGGACGTGCCTGAAACACCTCAAGTGGGAGGCGTCCAGGAGGCATCCTAATCAGATGCCCATACCACCTCAACTGACTCCTTTCAATGTGGAGGAGCAGCGGTTCTACTCTGAGCCTCTCCCGGATGACTGAGCTCCTCACCCTATCTCTGAGGGTGAGTCCAGCAATCCTACGGAGAAAGCTCATTTCAGCCGCTTGTATCAGCGATCTTGTTCTTTCGGTCATTACCCAAAGCTCGTGACCATAGGTGAGAGTAGGAACATAGATTGACTGGTAAATCGACAGCTTTGCCTTAGAACTCAGCTCCCTCTTCACCACAACAGACCGGTACAACGTCCGCATCACTGCAGATGCTGCTCCAATCCGTCTGTCCATCTCTCGCTCCATTTTCCCCTCACTCATGAACAAGACCCCAAGATACTTAAACTCCTCCACTTGGGGCAGGAGCCTGTCCCCAACCCGGAGAGGACAATCCACCTTTTTCCAGCTGAGGACCATGGACTCGGACTTGGAGGTGCTGATTCTCATCCCAGCCGCTTCACACTCAGCGGCAAACCGTCCCAGCAAGAGCTGTAGGTCATTGCTGGATGAAGCCAACAGGACAGCGTCGTCTGCAAACAACAGAGATGAGATCCTGTGGTCACCAAGCATGACACCCTCCATTCCCTGGCTGCGCCTAGAAATCCTGTCCATAAAAATTACGAACAGGATCGGTGACAAAGGGCAGCCCTGGCGGAGTCCAACTCTCACTGGGAATGACTCCGACCGAGTGTTGGCAATATTGTTTGCATTATTTGATCTAAAAGTAACATCTTTATGTTGTTTTGGCCAGTTGTCATTTACAGAAAATGACATTGTGCAGAGTCTCCACGATTCCTTCCCGTGTTTGCATGATTTTACCCATCTCCTCCCAAAGATGTGCTCTTTAGGTTAAGTGGTGGCTTTAAATTGCTCGATCTGTTGTGTTAGTCCAACTAAAAAAAAATGTAAACATCTTAGTATGACTAAAATTGTACTACATTGGGCTAACAAACCCAGATATGTTTTTGAAAGATAAATGACTCCAAACTGACTTAGATGCTCGATGCATGGCCCCAAGTTTTACCCTGTGCTTTGACCCAGAAGTGAAATGGTATAATGGAGACACCGATGGCAAGTGCTGTCTGTGTTGGCCCTGCAGTGGACTGGTGATCTGTCCAGGGTGTACTTACAAGCTGAAGAGGTCACCACCTGAAGCAGTGGAGTCAATAAACTGATTCTCCCCCAGCGTTTTTAATTGTGCATGGAAACGTGCTGCGTTTTGGCCCTGACTGATGAATTTTCCAGGGTGGACCCTGCTTCTGGCCATGCGATGTTAATAATAATAATAATGCATCAGATTTATATAGCACATTTCATAGACACTCAGAGTCAATGGATACATTATTCATTCACTCCACAGACAATGGTAGTGGTAAGCTACTACTGTAGCCACAGCTGCCCTGGAGCAGACTGATGGCAGTGTGGCTGCCAGTCCACGCCAACGGCCTCTCCAACCACTGCATTCTATGATTTTACCTTACTCATAATTCTGAAGTCATATTTTCAGTATATTATTTGTTGATGGATATTTTATTCCAAATGTAGCCTTAAGTTTTATTTAATTGACTGTTAAAAAGTGTATTAAGTACATCATAAATGTAACCTGCATTGACCCCGTTTGCACATAGTAGGCTTTCACTCCTGTTATGTGCTTCTTGTGATCTCTTTGTTATTGTTAAAGTACTGGTTTTTCCTGTTTGTTGATGGATCAGAGTCATTTAACCACACATTTCCTCACCACATAGCTCATATTTCCTGTAAAAGTACTTCTTGGCATTTCCTTTTTTTTTTTTTTTTTAAAGAAATATGGCAATGGGATTAAACATGAAATGCACTTTTCTGACACTGTACTCTTCTTTTGTGGGTACTTTCCTCTTAAACTCGTCTTTTGAGTGTATATTCTTGTTTATTCATTCCCCCTCAGTTATACCTGCTGGGAGGGTATTATTGCACAGCGACAGAAGAGTATGACATCAAGTGGACAATGCCTCATTGTGTCCTCACTCTGAAACTTATTGGTGAGTTGACTGTCGCACACACTGTCCTCGTCCCCTGAACAACAGAGGTATTTTACTGAAGAAGTCTTCTCATAATGCCTTCATATTGATGGTGATCAGTAGTGAGTGGTAACCTATAAAACTGACATGATCCCTGCAGGCGTTATTAAAGTACAATGACAGTATTTAGTCAGCTCATCATAGTCTTTGACACAGTTTTCGTCTTCTGATTACAGGGCTGTCGCTTGATTACTATGACGGCAGGACGGAGGCTGTGAGTTATCTGAATTATTGTTTTTGCATTCAAAAGGGTGTAGTCACATTTGTCTTTACAAGTTTCTGTAATCGTCTTTTCTGGATTTATTCACTAACGTGGAGATGAGGAAGAAATAAGTAGTCCTGAGCCTCAACATAACACTGGATCAGACAAATAATTAAAGGAATTGATGTTACACATTGGCAGGGCTGTCCCAAGAGACTTTTTATAGTGTTTATCGTCTAAAGTAAGAAGCAGTCAGAAGTTTGTGCAGTAAATCATAAAATTCACTAATGCAGAAAAAAAAAAATCAATTTTTAAGAAACTTTTGCAAGAAATATTTAAGTAATCCATACATTAATCGTTTCACCTTTGTATGCATGTTTCAACCAAATGTATGGAAGAATACTGGTTATATTTTTGTTACTTTGCTTAAATGCAAGACAGTACCATGCTAATAAAAAGTGAGAAGACGCCGCACCTGCCATTGTAAAGAAGTGAAGAGCAGGAAGCTGTATGCCTGGATTTGTCTTATCAGCAATACAATCATTTTATCCCAGTAAAGCATGACGATGCCATGTAAGCAAGCTGCAAGACAGTGTATCTCAGAACGCTCTTTTTTTGTGCAAAATGGTGAACTTGTGTCAGCTTTCAGGGTGAAACAGTTATGCATGCAGGGACTAACACACAGTCTGTAGATTATTTAAAAAAGGCAGCATCCAACATTACTGGACAGGAATTTACATACAGCCTGCTAACTCAGTTAACTTAGCTCAGCAATCACATTGTTTACCTCATCGACGACCATGTTTACCCTCCTCTTCTATCTACTGTAACGTCTCAGTAGAACCTGGAATGCATGTTTCACCTGCTTATCTGTCCCCATTTTTCCTGTTTTTACAGTTTTTCCCCCCATAGCCATTTAACAGACCTCTTCATGTATACCTGGCATCTTAACTCGTTGTCTGTTTCTCCAGTCTGCCAAGCTGGTCTTGATCATTAGTACGGATACCATTACCAATACCATAACCCAGCTTCCACAATCCATGTCATTTTATACACACTGCAAAACCAAACTTTTGACAATATTACCCGATAGGTGTATTTCCTCATTCACCAGGTTCCCAGTACAAAGGCATGGTGATGTTTAATTAGGTCAGTTTGCGCCAATGTGATAATAGTGTTATAATCTGGTGTAACTGCACCTCAGTAATAGGTTATCATAAGTCACATGGTCTCCCTCTTGTATGTGTGGAAATAGGAGTCTGTGTGGGGAGCAGTGTTGGGAGTAACACGTTACTGTAATGCCACTATTTCTGCAGTAACGTGCTGTGTGACAAAATTACTGTTTAAAAATTCAGTAATGCATTACATTTACTGAAATTTGATCAGATGCGTTACTCGCGTTACTCGTTTTATTAATATGGATAGATATTTTAGCGCAAACAGACAATCATACAACTTGCAGTTGCTAGACACCCTCCTCATCAGCTGCCAGCTGGGGATGAATACACCGTTTCGGTGGCTATTGGCGGGACCACCATCCCCAGCGCCACCAGCAGCCTCAAGCCACCGGAGGTTGTCAAGGCAAAGGCAAGCAAATAAATATAAACTGACCCTACCGTAACTGACACAACCGTCATACAGTCTCCTCCGCGGGTCCATTTCCTGTCCTGCCCCAGTTCACATCACAACCCGGTGAAGAAATGCCGTGGCGGTGGCGACTTCTCATATCGAGCCCTGATCACCTGTTGTCCGAGTGGTAAGTAGCCCCTAACAGCTCATACCTCTGTGGTTAAACATGAGTATTTTTTGAGCAAGAAGTTTGCATTTAACGTCCGCATTAAATGCATTTAAAGTTTTCTTACGCACAGAGAAAAAGTGACCGTGATTTGTTGCAGTAAAGAACAGCTTCTTCTAAGAGGTGAACTTTCATTTATCTGTGCTGTCTATTTTATTTTATCTCATTCATTTACATGCTGTTGTGATATGCAACTATCTCATGGAAGTAAATCCTCTAAATATGCATTTTTAATGGACTGGTCCGGGGGTGTAAAACATATGGCTCATGGGCCAAAAATGGCCCACCAGGGGGTCCCAAAATTTTGTCTGTGAATTCACAGCTTTATTTCTAGTAAATTTCTGACTTTCTACTGATTACTTTAATCATGCACTAACTGTAAGTAACTCAAGTTACTTTTGAAAAGAAGCAACTAGTAACTGTAACTAGTTATTATTTTTTAGTAACTTGCCCAACACTGGTGGGTAGTTATCCAGAAGTGAAAGTGGAGCTGACATGAAGTAAGAGGTCAGTGAAAATGAAAGTTAAAAACAATAAAGGCATTTCATTTGGCTCAGATAAACCAGTCTAACTAATCAAAAGAAATAAATGAATAAAAAAAACTTGAGATTTATTCTTTGTTCATTTGAAATTCTTTGAGGAGTCGTAGAATGTCGCGGCTTGGATAACAATATGACCCTGAATCGACTTGATTTATAGTGATGTGTTTATACTGTAATCGCTGTCCTGGATTTACTTCTTACAATAACCTTCTGTTATATTTTATCAAAATAAACTAAACTAAACCTAAATGTGCTTAAATGAAAGCAATGAAGCTCTCTGTAGAAATGATGGAACTCATCAAACGGTCTAATCAAAAAAGTTGAAATAAGGAAAAAACATTAAAGAAACTATAAGTACTGCAATTTTGATGCAAGCATCAGCTGTGGTCACCGTGTGTTGAATGAACGTGTGAAAACCGCTTTAGTTTGTTAGCAGTTTATGGTGCAGCGAGCTGTGACAGTTGATCATCCGCAGCTCTGTTTCATGATCTGGTGTAAATTCTTGTCAGGATCTTTGCTCTTCACTCAGGTTTTAATCTCTTATCTGTGTAAATGCATAAATATCTACTCCCAGCACTGATGTTCACTCTGTTTGCAGTCCTCAATTAAATGTCAGAGTTTTGTTGTGCAAACATATGTCCTTTAAGGTTTTGTGTGTTCAATTTTTGTGCTTATCTGTTTGTTCCTTCACTGTTTTTGATGACCTGTTTTGTCTCCTTAAATTTCAGTCTCAGCTGACTCCAGAACAGAAGAAGGCGGCCCTGCCATCTGTGCCCTCACTGCTCGAGGTCTTTGGCTTCTCGTACTTCTACGGTGGCTTCCTGGTGGGGCCCCAGTTTACACTGCGCAGCTACCAGAGGCTGGTGGCAGGGGAGCTCAGCGACTGCCCTGGGAAGCCTCCAAACAGGTTAAAAAAAAAAAAAAGTTAAAATCACGAGGAAAAAAATGAGCCAAAGAACAACAACCTATATTAAACTTCAGTGCCAAGGCTGGTTCACACTGCTGTGATGTGAAAATGCAATGCAGTCTGGAAAATCTGCCTGTATTTTTCCCCACATGACAAATACTCACACTCCATCCATCCATCCATCTTCTTCCACTTAATCCTGTTCGGGTCGCGGGAGGGCTGGAGCCTATCCCAGCATCTTTGGGCGAGAGGCAGGGTACACCCTGGACAGATCGCCAGTCCATCGCAGGGCCAACACAGAGAGACAGACAACCATTCACTCTCTCATTCATACCTAAGGACAATTTAGAATCCCCAGTTTTGATGCCAGTTAACCTAACTTGTATGTTTTTGGCATGTGGGAGGAAACTGGAGAAATCCCGGAGTAAACCCACGCAGACACGGGGAGAACATGCAGACTCCACACAGATCACTTTTGGTCGGGGGCTGGGATCGAACCCAGGATCCCCCGGCCAAGGGAGAGTTGCTGTGCTGCTGCAGTGCTAACCACTCCTCCACCGCGCTGCCCATGCTCACACTCGTCCAGTGCAAAATTTCTAATATGTACAGTTCCAGTTTTCACTTCAGGCAATATTTTCGGCTGACAGTGGAGCAGCATGAAGCCCTCTTTGGCATGCTAACCTCTTAGCTCATTTACTGTTCTGAAATGAGGCCCATAACATTAAAAAGTGTTTTGAATTTCTTATGTGTGTCAAATTTGATTTGCACCTTTCTGTACCAACATACAGCTCTAGGAAAAAAAAAAAAAAAAGACCACTGCAAAATATGTCCTAAATTAGCAGCTCTACTTGTATGGCAGTCACTCAATTTTAAGTGACACTCTGCTAAAAATTGATTTATTTTTTTTCTTGTTAACATGTCTGTAACATGTTTTTTATGACTTACAAGACATCAAGAGTGAAATCGCTGAAATGTCTCATATCTGTTTTTTTGTTGTAAAGTTTCACTTAAGCCCCGCCCCATGCAAAAAGGCGAGTTGAGACAGAACGTTTTTGGTGACGTCAACTATCTGTGGTGCTGGCACCTGGGTAGTGTTGAGCCAATCAGGGCACTCTGGCCTAGCTGAAGTTATCCTCCACACTAGTTAGTATTTTTTAGCAAACTAGTTTGAAAACTTGACCCAAATTAAGATGAGTTTTACCATTAAACTGCTTTTAAAGACCGGTGCAGTTTCAGTCATTATCCTGGGCCACCATGGGCATGTCCTTCAACCAGTAAGTCTTTTTATTGTAGGATTTATTCTGATAATGTAGTGCTAGCAACTATTAGCCTTGTAGTGTGTAATTGGGCCCAGTAATCACCGATTTTGCTGTTTGAAGGGGGGGTAAAAAGATTTTCACATGAAACTGTAAAACAATGAATTTTTTTTTGTAGGAAAAAAAAGGGCATAAAATACTATTTTCGACGATGTAGATTTGTTTTTATAGGGTATTTATATCTACCAGAGTGCATCTTTAAGTATCTGTTGAATTCCAACACAAGGACACCTCAGTCTACTTAAGGAGGGACTGATTAGGTGATCATCTAAACATGGTAAGATGCATGAAAGCTGTGAATAATAATCAGTTATTCCACAAATACAGGTTTCTAAGTTTTTCCCATTTTAAAACTTAAGTATTGTAGTGTTTAGGAATGAACATGAACTTGTTTTCTATGCATTATTTGATCAAAAAGCAACATCTTTTTTGTTGTTTGGCCATTTGTCAGTTTCTGTAAATAAATTCTCTAAATGATGATATTTTGACTTGGAATTTGGGTGAGTTGTTTTCAGTAAGTTGGAGAATAAAACAAAATTGTTCCTTTTTACTCAAACACATAAGTAGTAAACCCAGATAAAGTGACAATTTTCAGTGGTCTCTTTGTCTTTTAATTTTTTTCCAGAGCTGTATAACCATCCATCCATCCATCCATCCATCTTCTACCGCTTTTCCGGAGGTCCGGGTCGCGGAGGCAGCAGTTCAAGCAGAGAAGCCCAGACTTCTCTCTCCCCAGCCACCTGCTCCAGCTCTTCAGAGAGGATACCAAAGCGTTCCCAGACCAGCTGGGAGACATAGTCTCTCCACCGAGTCCTGGGTCTGCCCCGGGGTCTCCTCCCAGTGGGACGTGCCTGAAACACCTCAAGTGGGAGGCATCCAGGAGGCATCCTCATCAGATGCCTATACCACCTCAACTGACTCCTTTCAATGTGGAGGAGCAGTGGTTCTACTCTGAGCCTCTCCCGGATGACTGAGCTCATCACCCTATCTCTGAGGGTGAGTCCAGCAATCCTACGGAGAAAGCTCATTTCAGCTGCTTGTATCCGCGATCTCGTTCTTTCGGTCATTACCCAAAGCTCGTGACCATAGGTGAGAGTAGGAACGTAGATTGACTGGTAAATCGACAGCTTTGCCTTAGAACTAAGCTCCCTCTTCACCACAACAGACCGGTACAACGTCCGCATCACTGCAGATGCTGCTCCAATCCGTCTGTCGATCTCTCGCTCCATTTTCTCCTCACTCGTGAATAAGACCCCAAGATACTTAAACTCCTCCACTTGGGGCAGAAGCCTGTCCCCAACCCGGAGAGGACAATCCACCTTTTTCCAGCTGAGGACCATGGACTTGGACTTGGAGGTGCTGATTCTCATCCCAGCCGCTTCACACTCAGCAGCAAACCGTCCCAGCAAGAGCTGTAGGTCATTGCTGGATGAAGCCAACAGGACAACATCATCTGCAAACAACAGAGATGAGATCCTGTGGTCACCAAGCATGACACCCTCCATTCCCTGGCTGCACCTAGAAATCCTGTCCATAAAAATTATGAAGAGGATCGGTGACAAAGGGCAGCCCTGGCGGATCCCTCTCATGGATCGTCACCTTATCGTGGTGGTGGGGGGTTTGCGTGCCCCAGTGATCCCAGGAGCTATGTTGTCCGGGGCAATTTGCCTCTGACAGGGTCTCCCAAGACAAACTGGTCCTGGGTGAAGGGCCAGACTAAGAACGATCCAACAGACTCTCATGATAAATTCTATATCAAGGATTCAGTGTACCCCGCCCAGTATGGGGTTACCGGGGCCCCACCCTGGAGCCAGGCCTGGGGGAGGGGCTCGAAGGCTAGCGTCTGGTGGCCGGGTTTCCACCCATGGGACCCGGCCGGGCTCAGCCCGAAGGAGTTACATGGGTCCGCCCTCCAGTGGGCTCACCACCTGCAGGAGGGATCATGGGGGTCCGGTGCTATGTGGATTAGGTGGCGGTCAAAGGCGGAGACCTTGGCGAACTGATCCCAAGCTTTCTAAACTGGCTTTTGGTAGCTGTATAACCTTTGCAAGCAAATATCAACTACATACCATCATTATTGACCAGCTCCTTGGCAATCTTGAGCCATATGTTGTCCTTTATCTAATTATGAGGAGCCACTCACACTAAAGGTCTGTATATACTTTGGAAGAACAGAGAAATTGGTTCTTTTTCTTGAGGTGGCAAGAACAAGAACAAAGTTCTCGACGGGACTTTTCATACTTCACAAAAAACTCAAGTGCAGAACTCCTGGGAAATTCAGATTTCTGACCAATCATACAATAGTTGTTGGACACCACAAGAAAAAAAAAAGTTCTGCCCAAATGATGTCAGAAACAAGCTGCAAGAGCTCACAAACCAGGCCTACAAGACAAAAATGACGTCTTCTTCCAGCCCTAGGAGAAAGAACAAATTTAGCTGTTCTTACAGAGCATGTACAGGCCTTAAAAGGTCAGCTACATGCGGGAGGATTTTATGCCCGTAGTTTGACCTGATTTGCCACGCGCACACTGATTATAAACAATGTGAGTGCAGGATGGCCGGGGAGATGAGAAAGGGATAATCACCTTTGGCAAGTCACAGACCAACTGGCCCTAGTGAGACTGCATCCGCAGCACTGTGTGGTGTGAGGTTTATGTACTTTTTTCTTTGACCTCGAAGTGACATCCCCTGAAACAAAGGCTCTTATTGATTTAGTGTGTGTGTCTATCTATATATATGCAAGTGAAAGTGAGATCAGTGTTTGTGTGGATAGTTTTTAACCTGCATGAATGTTCTGCAGCAGTGGGAATGTTTTCATAAGAACCCACTGAATTTGTTCAAATCAATTTTCATCTGATATGTATTGTTTTTTAAATCAAAAATCTATGTGGAATGGCTTTAAAAAGACAGAATGTCACAACTTCAGTGAACATTGACTTCTCTTCTTTCATTCTCCATCTGTCTTTCAGTGCTATACCAGCTGTGAAGAGGTTCGCTCTTGGTTTTCTCTGCCTGGTGATATATGCAGTATTTAGTCCTCATTACCCAGACAGCTACTACTTGACTGATGAATATGAGGTGAGAACAGCTGTATGATAGATGATCACCATGGCATGACATGAATAAGAATTTTTCCAAATGTTTAACTGCAAAACTATCTCCTTTCCACAGGCGCAGCCCTTCTGGTATCGCTGTGTGTTTATTCTGATTTGGGGAAAAGTAACTCTATATAAATATGTCAGCTGTTGGCTTATAGCAGTGAGTATCCTCCTAATCTGCAAAATAATACTTGGAAAAAAATTGTGATCGCAAAAAGCTAAGAACTACAAATTTTGTTTCTAAAGTAATCATTCATTGGAAGTTGCATTTGCATACAGTTCAGTTTTTATTGATAAAGTCACACCTAATCAGTCTGTATAAGTGTACACAGCCCCAATTCAGTTTTTAAGTCATACTTGGAAAAAGTGTGATTTTTGTGTTACAGGAGGGTGTATGTATATTATCGGGACTTGGGTACAATGGAGTGGTGGATGGTGAGCACCAGTGGGATGCCTGTACCAACATGAAGGTGTGGCTCTTTGAAACAACGCCGTTGTTCGGAGGAACCATTTTATCTTTCAACATCAACACCAATGCCTGGGCTGCAAGGTCAGTGTTGAGTCTAAAATCCGAGACCTTCTCCTCTGAGGTGTGTTGTAAAAGTTAAATATTTATTTAGATGATAAGTAATTAAGATAACAGTCCCAACAATCCAACGCGCTTATGTAGCAGCTTTTATAAGAAATGGTAATGCAAGCCCTCTGAGAGCAGAAGTGGATTGCCTGTTAGGATTTTAAAGTTCTCCATTTTCACTTTTTGTTTTATTGAGTTTTCCAGCAGGATATTCTTGCATGAAATTCTTTGAACGTGTGACAGTTTGACGACGGCCACAGCGAGCTAAGCAATTTATTGAACATACCGTTTATTACATGGTCCATTTCAGCTGAATGCATTGACGACCTCATGCTTAGTTTCAATTTCTACTCTTCAAAAGCACTTCAGATGCTGACGGCGAGAGGGGGGAAAAAAATAAACTCCTAGGCTGTAGAAATATACCTTTCATGGCAAATGAAGAGCCTCCAGGCCAGTGATGGATGTTTAACAGACTTGAGACTTAACTGTTTTCATTGCACAACCTTCAAAGGAAAGGTTATTTATAGTCACATGTGCACTGATTCTGAGTTGTAATTCTCAGCACATTAGATGAGTTTAATTTATAAACTTTTTTGACTTCATACAAGGTATCAAAAACAATGTGCATCCAAGGTTAAGATTCATTCATTCATTCATCTTCTTATCTGCTAAATCCATTTCGGGTCGTGGGCGGCGGTGGAGCCTATCCCAGCGTCTTTAGGCAAAGAGGTGGCGTCCACCCTAGATTGCCGGGCCAACGCAGAGACCCGGACAACCATTCACTCTCATTCATACCTGACAATTCAGAATCCCCAGTTGGTGCTAATTAATCTAACATGCATGTCTTTGGACTGGGGGAGCAAAACGGACTACCCAGCGAAAACCCCACACACACACGGGGAGAACATGCAAACTCAGTATCCTTTAAAGTGACATGAACCCTGCTTCCACTACAGGAACCAGGAACTCAGTTTTACAGGAACTTCCCCTGTAATGTGTGTCTTCTTTACAGGAACCTCCCAGAAATAAGGTCCTGGTCAGGGGTAGGTACTTCAGAGTGGCCCCCAAAACTTCTGCTTGATTGACTTGATGCTGATTTGATTAAACTCAACATCACAGGACAGAATTCTAATTCCTAAAAATAAAAATCTATTGCTGCTGTCAGTGTGGAGGGTTTGAACGACTATTTGGCAGATGCAGCATCGGGAAGACACACAAACACAGAGAAGTGGCACGGCGCATAACACTGGCCACTCCTAGTCTGCTTAGCGGCAAAGTGGACCCACACAGCCAGCCAACAGGAGATGGAGTCCCCGCTGGTGTTGCTCTTGCTGTGCTCATGCAGCTATGCTGTTTAATCCCTAAACATTTAAAAACTAATATTGCCATGTTTTTGGACAGAAATGGCCAGATTGATTATATGTCATGTGCGCCCACACAGTGCATGCATCAGGGGAGCATGATCACAGCAAAAGAGGGTGAGGCATGTTTTTCTGGAGCCACACCGCCAGCCAGCTGGGGACAGAATCCCGATGGAGCTGCTCCTGCAGCTATGCAGTATAATGGATCCATTCCTCTGCACAATCATTAAACAACGGTGGCAAGTTTGTCCTCTGCACTCCACTCTCTACTCTCCACTTTTTTGTGCTTATCACTTCTGTAGGATTTCAGTGTATTTTACTTTGCTGCGCTGCATTGTGGGAAAACTGTAAAACAATTCCATATGAACAAATCCTCTGGAGACTTTTGGTTCCTACCCCATAATGGAGACACAACAGGGGAAAGGGCCAGATATAGGAACAGCCCTCACCAAAGTTTCTGTCCCCTAAAATTATTTCCTCACTGTATCACTCTGGGGCAGCACAGTGGTACAGTGGTTAGCACTGTTGTCTCACAACTCAAAGGTTCCAGGTTCAAATCTCCAGGCTGGCAGGGGTGGGAGCTTTTCTGTGTTGAGTTTGCATGTTCTCCTTGTGCTGTGTGGGTTTACTCCGTATTCTCTGGTTTCCTCACACAATCCAAAGACATGCATGTTAGGTTAATTGGTGACTCTAAATTGTCCCTAGGTACCCGTCTCTGTTAGGCCCTTAGAATAGTCACTGTACCTACTAGTTAAGCGCTGTGAGTGGTCTTTGCGATTAGAAAACCGCGATATAAGTATAGGTCCTTATTCTTGTTCCTGTTGTGGAAATGGGGCTTATTTTCTGCTTCTCTTCCTTTAACAGACAAGAAGTATTCCTGATCTAAACACTGTTCTCCCTATTAGTACATAGATTGCTCTTTTGAGGTTGCACCATTTCACTACGACCCTCAATTTAAGACCTGTTGTAGTCGTTCATTCCTTTGCATTAACCAGTCAAAATAATCCTACTTTATCCTCAAATCCTAATTTGATCCTTAAATTATCCTTTGTTCAAAGCAAACCATTTTAACTCCATTCCTCCGATTAGCTGCCCATTAAAAACAAAAATAATCAGCCTCAGGTAATTAAGGCAGATGTGCTTAAATTCATGAGGTGAAGAATGTGAACATAAAGGACAGCCTCTCAACGTGGAGTTTTGCTGTAACATCCTCATTCTTACGCGGTTAGATATTTCTGTAGAAACTTCCTGACATGTTCCTTCCTGATATATGACCATGCTGAACAGTTAATTCTCAGCATGCAGATGCACTCACTGCTCACTGGTTTGCTGTAAATGTACAAGAAGGAGATGAGCAGACTCTACTTTCTGAGGAAGCTGAGATCCTTCAATGTGTGCGTCAAGATGCTGGAGTTTTTCTACCAGGCCGTTGTTGCCAGTGCCATCTTCTTTGCTGCTGTCTGTTGGGGTAGCAGTGTCAGAGCCAGTGACACCAACAGACTTGACAAGATTATCAAGAAGGCTGGCTCTGTGATTGGACTCGGGCTGGAGACCTTTCAGAATGTGGTGGAGAGGAGGACACTGAACAAACTGCGATCCATCATGGATAACCCTGATCACCCCATCCACCACACACTAGACAGACAGCGGAGCACTTTCTCCAGCAGACTGCTACAGCTCCGCTGCCAAACGGTCAGGCACAGGAAATCTTTCCTGCCATATGCCACTTCACTGTACAATAACTCACTCTGATGTTGAATCTTGGTCATAATGCATCTGGCCACGCTGCACCTTACAGTCTAATTGGTACATTTCATCTTACACCCAATAGTCCTGTATTGTACACCTAGTACGATCCATGTCATCTTAGTGGTTCTCTGCGATGTATATATTGTACACCTAGTACGATCCATGTCATCTTAGTGGTTCTCTGCGATGTATATAAGGTTATCTAGGCAGTTTTGCTTTCCCTGGATAATTCCTTTTTCTATTATGCTGTGTGCATTTCTATCGTTTTGGTCGTCTACTGTGTCATGCTGCTGTTACAATGTAATTTCCCACTTTGGGATCAATAAAGTACCTCTCTCTCACACTCTCTCTCTCGTACAAGCAGTTGTGTTAGCATTCCCAGGAAGTGATCTTAAAAAATGTAGTCAGACCTTGAACAAAAAACAGCTCATGTTTATATTTCATCTTGTTTTTAAGAAAGCAGACTTTTAGTTCTCCAGAAAATTCTAATAATAATAATTTTTAAAAATGCTAATAGATGTATGTACACGGTCGCTATATTTAATGGGCATAGAATTTTCTTTTTTTTTGTTGTTTTTCTTGACGGAAATCAAATTTTCTTTGTCCCTTTAATTTTTGTGACACCCACTTTTTTCTTTGGCCATTTATCACCATCAATCATCTGCTGCTTATTGGGGGGTCCAGGTGTTGGGGGGCAACAGTCCAAACAGAGCAACCTAGATTGCCACCCAGTTCACATAGAACCATGATTCCTCCTGCAGCTGGTGAGCCCACTGGTGGCTCCTTTGGGAACATTGGGTCCTTGATGTAACTTTTTCATAAGGATCTACAGGACTGTTCTTGGTCTTGTCTTTCACCCAGGGCCTGTTTGTCTAGGGAGCCCCCATCAGGGGCAAACTGCCCACAACAAGATAGCTCCTGGGTTCGTTAGGCATACAAACCCCTCCACCATGATAAAGTGGTGCTCTATTATTCAATAGTGACAGTTAAGAGGAAAGATAGGAAAAGGGATGAATAGCAGGGGGACAGACACACAGCAAAGATCACGTTAAGCTGGGACCAAAGATCACTGCTGATGAACAGTATGCTCTTTATGTTGTGTGTTCTTAACTGCTACACCATCAGAGTTCCTCAACACCCACTTTTACACAATGTCTTTAGCAGCTTTGACACAAGAACTTTGAAACATACTGATGGTCTTCAGAGCCACAAGCGAGGCAAACAGCAGATCTTGGTGTATTCATTTGTCGGTCTCTCTGCTCTGAGCTAATCCTGCAGCCTGTCACCAGTGTCTCTGTATGGAAACAAAAACTTGAGTTTGGGGATCAAGTACATTATGTGCGCACTTACTTGTTTTAACACTGTGGTCTGGGTCCCCATTAACTATAGTACTCTTACAGAGGATGCAAAGTTGTTGAAATGTCTTAATATAACTCTGTTGCTATGCAACAGCAATTCAAGGTACGAGATTGCTCACCACTATGACAACTGATGCATTAAGCTGTTTACACCATTTTATCTAGATCTGTGGTTAAAAAAAAAAGATGATCAAATAACTCTGTTTCTTTTCTCTCTCTCTTTGAAGACATGTGTTTAAGCGGCTGAAGTTCCTGGGAAATAAGACTTTGTCTCATGTGACCACACTGTTCTTTTTGTGTATCTGGCACGGCCTCCACTCGGGATACATTATGTGCTTTTCCATGGAGTTCTTCATTATCACTGTGGAGAGACAGGTACAACCCTGCATCACATAAACCAGTAAAACATTCATTTCTAAAAGGAAGAAAGTGTATTCTTATTATGCCTCGGTGAAACAGAGAGGCATATAGTAATCACTCAGTGTGTATCTGTCCGTTTGCTTGTCTGTTTCAGCTTCCCCAGTCAAAATTAAGTGGAACTAAAGGCTTGTATCATTGTATCACCATATTTTCCCGACTTTTAATTTGCCAGAATTCCAAGATAAGGCTTTGTTTTCAAAATAAACACAAATTTAACTCACCTTTAACGTCTATGAAGCCGGGAGAAAAGATATTGTAATAACTATGCTGGGCCACTAGAGGTGGCAATGTGACTTTTTTACAGCACAACACAGCACGTTTTTTTACAGCACATGGAGCTGAACTGTTATAAAATAGCAGTTACTGAAAACGTATTCAGCAACTACACCATTTATTCATCACATCAATTGTTTTCACACTGGTTTTGCTGTTTAGTTTTGCAGAGGAATGACGAGGTAAAACTCGTTAAAAACTTGCTAAAAACTCCCAAGTCCCAACATTCCTCACCCACAACTGGTCGCAGTGAACTGCACATGTGCCTGGAAACTCCCGCTACAGGGAAGTACTGAGCAATCCGCCGATACTGGGTGAACAAATTCCCATCTTTTGCCTGTCTGTTTTCTTCCTCTGCCGCTAAACAGCAGTTTTGATTGTCATTGTATTCACGTACCTCCATCGCTTCCGCCATTTAAAACGTCTGCCACCGTGCTCTTCTTTTGTTTAGATTGCAGCTGTTCAAATCCGTTTGGTGGCTCTTGGCTGCCGCCGACAGTACAAGCATGTGAACTGCAGATTAGTTTTACTGCGCATGTGTGTACTTCAAAACTATTGGATGGATTTGGATGAAGTTTTTACCACGGGTGGTCCTTGGGCTAGAGAGGAACCCATAACATTTTACTGATGATCCGAGAACACATACCTCTGCCAAGGCTGTGGCACCGAGGCATCAGCACCTTGGTGCTTTCATTGAATTACATAAATCTGTTATTACTTTTAATTACTGTAAATGTGTTCACCATCTGGAACAAGTTTATTGTCAGCATTTCTTCTGCTTCCATTACATTAATATAAGCTCTAAGGAATTTGTGTGTGTGTAATGTGTGACAGGTGCTGGCTCTAGTAAGGGATAGTCCCCTTCTGACAAACCTGGCCAACAGCCGTCTCTACCCCATCTTCTACATAGTTCAGCAGTTCATCCACTGGCTCTTCATGGGCTATCCTCTTGTGCCGTTCTGCCTCTTCAGCTATGACAAATGGCTAAAGGTAACTCCCCAAACAGCACCTGACTACATATGGATGCTTTCACTTATCTCCATACTGTAATCTAAAAGATGTACAGAACGTTTTTGGCTGTATTCAGACACAGCAGTGGTATAAGACGACAACATTGCGGACTTGGACAACTTTAGACCCAGATGGTGTATGTTGGTGTCTCATGAGTGATTAAAGAAAAATCCCTGTTGCCAGTGTAACCAATTGACAAACCTGTTTGATATGAGAATGTTAGACAGGTTTGCTCAAAAACTCCGTTCAAAGGTCATTGCATTTTAGAATCATATTGGATCTGGATCCATTTCTGATGGATTTGCAGAGGATGAAAACACTAAGCATTGTTTTTAACATTTTGAATTTCATAATGAAACACCATGAAATGATGTCATAATGGAAATCATAATGAAACACCAATGAGACACCATCTTGTTATCAAGATAATACCATCTTTCTGCATTCAAGAGCTTAAGTTCAAGTGTGGTGTAGAGGGAATTTTCAGCCTTGGCTCAGATTTGCATCCCTGATTGTTCCTGCGCATCAAATGTGACCTTAATAAGAGTGATCACATCAACGCAAAAAGAGAAGACGAACAACAAACTTGCTGTCTCAGTGAAATGTCTCTTTAAAATGATGATTAGGCTTTATTTTTCCACACACAAGACAAGCGCCATCAGTGAGGCAAGAGAAAGCTGGTTAAAAACAGGTTTTCAAGAACTATGGCGATTTATTAAAAGATCTAGACATTTGTTTTTCCTCATTGCCAAGCAACGACAACACCTAATCCTGGAACAGCAGCGTCAGTAGTAAGGCATGAATCAAGTTTGTTTTGATGCAGTGTTTGTGAGAAAGATCTGACCAGTATTCAAATCACTCTTCTTCTCCTCTTGGCTGCTCCCTTTAGGGGATCACCACAGCAGATTATCTGCCTCTATCTCACCCTATCTACCTTATTCCTGAGAGTGCTGCTGTAGAAACGATTATGGGGCAACTTCCGGTTTTGGCTGAAGTAGTGTTACACACGTGGACAAAATTGTCGGTACCCCTCTGTTAATGAAAGAAAAACCCACAATGGTCACAGAAATAACTTGAATCTGACAAAAGTGGTAATAAATAAAAATTCTCTGAAAATTAACCAATGAAAATCAGACAATGCTTTTGAATTGTGGTTCAGCAGAATTATTTTAAAAAACAAACTCATGAAACAGGCCTGGACAAAAATGATGGTACCCCTAGAAAAGATTGAAAATAATGTGACCATAGGGACATGTTCAACCAAGATGTGTCCTCTAATTAACATCACAGGTGTCTACAAACTTGTAATCAGTCAGTTGGCCTATTTAAAGGGTGACAAGTAGTCCCTGTGCTGTTTGGTGACATGGTGTGTACCACACTAAACATGGACCAGATGAAGCAAAGGAGAGAGTTGTCTCAGGAGATTAGAAAGAAAATTATAGACAAGCATGTTAAAGGTAAAGGCTATAAGACCATCTCCAAGCATCTTGATGTTCCTGTGACTACAGTTGCACATATTCAGAAATTTAAGATCCACGGGACTGTAGCCAACCTCCTTGGACGTGGCCACAGGAGGAGACCGATAGTACGAATGGTAACAAAAGAGCCCAGAACAACCTCTAAACACATTCATGGTGAACTCCAAGGTCAAGGTACATCAGTGTCAGATTGCACCATCCGTCATTGTTTGAGCCAAAGTGGACATCATGGGAGACGACCAAGGAGAACACCACTGTTGAAAACAAATCATAAAACAGCCAGACTGGAATTTGCCAAACTGCATGTTGACAAGCCACAAAGTTTCTGGGAGAATGTCCTATGGACAGACGAGACAAAACTGGAACTTTTTGGCAAGGCACATCAGCGCTATGTTCACAGACGCAAAAATGAAGCATACCAAGAAAAGAACACTGTCCCTACTGTGAAACATGGAGGAGGTTCTGTTACAGTGGGGCAAAAAAGTATTTAGTCAGCCACCAATTGTGCAAGTTCTCCCACTTAAAAGATGAGAGAGGTCTCCAATTTTCATCATAGGTATACCTCAACTATGAGAGACAAAATGAGAAAAAAAAATCCAGAAAATCACACTGAAGGATTTTTAATGAATTAATTGGTAAATTCCTCAGTAAAATAAGTATTTGGTCACCTACAAACAAGCAAGATTTCTGGCTCTCAGACCTGTAACTTCTTCTTTAAGAGGCTCCTCTGTCCTCCACTCGTTACCTGTATTAATGGCGCCTGTTTGAACTCGTTATCAGTATAAAAGACACCTGTCCACAACCTCAAACAGTCAGACTCCAAACTCCACTATGGCCAAGACCAAAGAGCTGTCAAAGGACACCAGAAACAAAATTGTAGACCTTCACCAGGCTGGGAAGACTGAATCTACAATAGGTAAGCAGCGAGGTGTGATGAAATCAACTGTGGGAGCAATTATTAGAAAATGGAAGACATACAAACAAGACCACTGATAATCTCCCTCGATCTGGGGCTCCACGCAAGATCTCACCCCGTGGGGTCAAAATTATCACAAGAACGGTGAGCAAAAATCCCAGAACCACATGGGGGGACCTAGTGAATGACCTGCAGAGAGCTGGGACCAAAGTAACAAAGGCTACATCAGAAACACACTACGCCGCCAGGAACTCAAATCCTGCAGTGCCAGACGTGTCCCCCTGCTTAAGCCAGTACATGTCCAGGCCCGTCTGAAGTTTGCTAGAGAGCATTTAGAGGATCCAGAAGAGGATTGGGAGAATGTCATATGGTCAGATGAAACCAAAATAGAACTTTTTGGTAAAAACTCAACTTGTCGTGTTTGGAGGAGAAAGAACACCATACCTACTGTGAAGTATGGGGGTGGACACATCATACTTTGGGGTTGTTTTTCTGCAAAGGGACCAGGACGACTGATCCGTGTGAAGGAAAGAATGAATGGGGCCATGTATCTTGAGATTTTGAGTGAAAACCTCCTTCCACCAGCAAGGGCATTGAAGATGAAACGTGGCTGGGTTTTTCAGCATGACAATGATCCCAAACACACCGCCCGGGCAACGAAGGAGTGGCTTCTTAAGAAGCATTTCAAGGTCCTGGAGTGGCCTAGCCAGTCTCCAGATCTCAACTCCATAGAAAATCTTTGGAGGGAGTTGAAAGTCTGTGTTGCCCAGCGACAGCCCCAAAACATCACTGCTCTAGAAGAGATCTGCATGGAGGAATGGGCCAAAATACCAGCAACAGTGTGTGAAAACCTTGTGAAAACTTACAGAAAACGTTTGACCTCTGTCATTGCCAGCAAAGGGTATATAACAAAGTATTGAGATGAACTTTTGTTATTGACCAAATACTTATTTTACCGAGGAATTTACCAATTAATTCATTAAAAATCCTTCAATGTGATTTTCTGGATTTTTTTTTCTTATTTTGTCTCTCATAGTTGAGGTATACCTATGATGAAAATTGGAGACCTCTCTCATCTTTTAAGTGGGAGAACTTGCACAATTGGTGGCTGACTAAATACTTTTTTTCCCCACTGTACGTTCTGGGGCTGCTTTGCTGCATCTGGCACGGGGTGTCTTGAATCTGTGCAGGGTACAATGAAATCTCAAGACTATCAAGGTATTCTAGAGAGAAACGTGCTGTCCAGTGTCAGACAGCTTGGTCTCAGTCGCAGGTCATGGGTCTTGCAACAGGATAATGACCCAAAACACACAGCTAAAAGCACCCAAGAATGGCTGAGAGCGAAACATTGAACTATTCTAAAGTGGCCTTCTATAAACCCTGATCTAAATCCTATTGAACATCTGTGGAAGGAGCTGAAACATGCCGTCTGGAGAAGGCACCCTTCAAACCTGAGACAACTGGAGCAGTTTGCTCATGAGGAGTGGGCCAAAATACCTGCTGAGAGGTGCAGAAGTCTCATTGACAGTTACAGAAATCGTTTGATTGCAGTGATTGCCTCAAAAGATTGTGCAGCAAAATATTAAGTTAAGGGTACCATCATTTTTGTCCAGGCCTGTTTCATGAGTTTGCTTTTTTAAAATAATTTTGTTGAACCACAATTCAAAAGCATTGTCTGATTTTCATTGGTTAATTTTCATAGAATTTTTATTTAATACCACTTTTGTCAGATTCAAGTTATTTCTGTGACCATTGAGGGTTTTTCTTTCATTAACAGAGGGGTACCAACAATTTTGTCCACGGCTGTAAATCAGTCAGCAAGAGTGGAGTAGTGGGGCATTTAAAATAGCATTTTTAAAGTGTTTCAATTCGTTTTAATGTATAGTCCACATACCTGTTGTGCAGTCAAGTGGCAGCTAATTTCAGCCCTTGTAGTTTTTGTGTTTATAAATGTTTTTGCATAGTTCTGGTACTTGCTGCTGTTTGTGGTGTGAGGCCCCTCACAAATCAGCACAGCTAAATCTGGGGCTTCAACAGCAATGAGTAGATAATGCATTGAAAACTAAAAAGGATTGTTCATGTGATTGGTGGTACAGACACAAGAGCTCCAGGTATGTTTTCACTTGTATGAATGTCACAGACCTGACGTTTATGTGTTACCAGATGCAAGGCTGCATGAAGTAAAATAATAAATAAAAAAAATAGTAACAGTTTGCTTCCTAAGGCTTCACGATTTAAGAAAGATATCAAATATTTTTTTTTTCTGGCATTCGTTGCACTGGAACGATATGGACTTGATTTTAGCAGCTTCAGCATGCAGTAATTTTTAAATTATCACAAAATAGAGCTCAATAAAATTTTGAACAATTGTCAGAAAAGGTCTGTATGTGTTAAGTTAAATAACAAGCATTCACAGCATCACACCAGCATGAGCATTTTAATTTGGGGGTAAAACAAACAGCTGCAGCTGTCTGTATGTACCCCGACATTAAAACACCCAGGCACGGTGTTGTGGTTCTGTATGCCTCTGACTAAATTCTACGTCTGCTCTGAGGTAAATTTGATTATGTCCAATATATTTTAACAAAATGCAACCAACTTTATTGCGGTGGAGACATTGATACTATATCTCAGAGCTTTTATTTGTTTACAGCGTTAGCATTTTAGCAGCGGAGCTAACTAACAGAGCTACTGTCTGCGAGGCCACTTTTTAAGGTCATTTTCTCATCCCTCCATAGTCGTGGGAAGTGGCATGATTATATTACTGTTTTTGAAGTGCAAAAGGCCGGGTTCCTGCATTTTTTATGCTGAAGTTATTGGGGGGGGGGTTTTAACAAGGAAAAGTGCTGTTTCTGTGACAACTCCCATGTTGTAAACTAGTACCGGAAGTTGCGCACATAATTCACGCAAGGCATGATGGGAGCTAGGAATAGGGTGGATTCCTTGCATCTTCTGTAACACCAACTAGGGCTGGGTGATATACCGAATACATTCGATGTATTGGTACATTTGCTCACCCGCGATACATAAAATGCCTATATCACATATATCAAGTATTGTTTGTCACGTTAATATGAGCCGGGACTTCACACCATGCAGTGTCTGTCTCTCCCAGCTCAGTGTAAATCTTCCCTTTCACTCTTATCTGCTATCCTTCTGTCACAAATCATCCCTGACACACGTCTCCACCCACTTCACCCTACCTGCATTGTCTTTGTCACCTCTCTTTCACACTGTCCACTGCTTTGACTGGTTGACACCAGGTATTTAAACTCATCTACCTTCATTACCTCTATTCCTTGCATCTTCACCATTACACCTGTCTCCATCTCATTCACATGCATGTATTCTGTCTTAAAAAATGAGAAGATCAGTAAGAGGAATTAAAAAAAATATCGCTGTCAGAGTTAAGCCTGCTTCATGCTACACCTCTTCGAACGCGTAACCGGAAACCTCGAGTGACGAAATTTACGTCATTGTCTCCACTCCGCTAGTGTCTGCAGTGCTCGACCGTGGACGACCGCGTGCAGCCCAAGTTTTGTGACCGCGCTGCCTGCCCACGACCTGAATGCGTTGAAAAGCGCATGTGCAAGACTGAACGTCCCATTCATGAGGTGGCGATATTGACACAGCATACATCGGCAGACGAAGAAGACAACGAGGAGGGGGAAAACGAGAATAAAAACATACATGAATCATACATACATACATACTTTCTTTCACAGCGGCAGCAGCATCTTTGTGGAAAAGGAGTGAAAACCGGGAAGTCAGACAGCAGAAATGGACTCTATATTTGAAGAGAAACTTTGTGAAGAAGTCCGCTGTTTCTTCGTTGGTGAAAATTGTGGCGCGTCAGCACCTTGGCGCTACCTATCGGGCAGGAGTGAAACTACAAATGATGGTTGTGCGCATGCGTCAACTGCTTGGCCTGGGTAGATGAAAAAAGTGGGCATGAGCAGCGCCATGTGCGTGCCGGGCTCGTCCAAAGCGTACACGGACCACAGCAGACTAGAGGGAAATGTAGCATGAAGCATGCTTTAATGTGTTAATAAAGAGTTGAGTTAACCCCAGTTTAACACGGCTAGTTTTGGATGCATGATTAACATGTAATTGTGAGCCGCAGCTTGAAATCAACTCAGCCATCAAACAGTCCCTGATGGGTCAGTTTACTACTCACTGCATTAACACAGTATATCCTGGAGCAGAGAAGTGGCTCAGGTCTGATAGCACGGTAGCCTTTTGTCAGAATAAGAATACTTTGAGAATAATCCATCACAGGAAATTGCTGTTATTTTGCTCCACCAATAGCCTCCACAAAACCCCCTCAATATATTTAATGGGCATTGTTGAACAGCAGAACAGTAAATTTCTCACCATGTTTTATTCAGGTGCTGGAGAGAACAACATAAAATACTGCACTAAAATCCATCTTAAAACCCACAAATAATTGTGATCATAGACACATTTTTTTGTTTTCTGCTTCCTCTTTTTTTTTAAACATCTGCACTCATCCACATTCCTTATTTCTCATGTGCTTATTTTTACTTGTTCCTTTGAATTGAACTGAAATTGTTTGAAACTTTACTGATTTTATTCTAGTTGTGGTTAATAATTTGGGAAGTTTTGTATGGTTTGTTTATTTCAACCTTAAATAAACTGGCAGGGCTAAAACTTGGTCTGGCTGGTATTCCAGACTAACGAACTGTTACAGACCTGTTTGTAATAGTATTAGAAATTGGAAAAATATCGATTTAAGATACATGTAGGACAGATTTTTTTTTTTTTTTAAATGTGCAAAAAATTGGTGATTAATCACCAGTCAACTGTGGGGAATTATGATTAGTTATGATTATATTTTTAAATTGATTGACAGTACTAATAAAAAATATCTGAATGCTGATTTTTGCCATTGTGCGCTTGTTAAACGTTTATAAAAGTGTTATAGGCTTCAGAAATCATTAAATATGGCATAATCTTTAAATGGGACTGCACAGATTAAAAAGTTTAGACTGTTCAAAAATTCTGACTTGTCTTTTGTCTCTTCTTTTTTCCAGGTGTATTCTTCTGTCTATTTCTGTGGTCATGTATTCTTCCTTGTAGCTTATTTAATAATCCCATACCTCCGTAAGGCACTGGTGCCTAAGAAGGAGCAGGGGGAGAAAAAGCAGGACTAGAACCAGGTACCAGGCCTCGGCATGGTAAGTGAGTAGATTCCACATATGTTACAGTATGTTAAAAGTAATACAGGTTACATTTTTCTTGAAAGTTAATTTATGAGCTTGAACATACACCGGGTTCCAAATTATTATGCAAATAGGATTTTAGTGTAATAAACATTCAATTTTTTGTTTTTCAATTAAACTCATGGATGGTATTATGTCTCAGGGTTCTTTGGGTCACTGATATCAATCTCAGACACCTGTCATAATTGGTTTGCCAGGTGAGCCCAATTAAAGGAAAACTACTTAAGAAGGATGTTCCGCATTGTTAAGCATGCCACAGGTTTCAAGCAATATGGGAAAGAAAAAGGATCTCTCTGTTGCCGAAAAGCGTCAAATAGTGCAATGCCATGGACAAGGTATGAAAACATTAGATATTTCACAAAAACTTAAGCTTGATCATCGTACTATGAAGAAATTTGTGGCTGATTCAGAGCACAGATGAGTTTGTGCAGATAAAGGCATAATGAGGAAGGTTTCTGCTAGACAAGTTCATTGGATTAAGAGAACAGCTGCTAAAATTCCATTACAAAGCAGCAGACAGGTATTTGAAGCTGCTGGTGCCTCTGGAGTCCCACAAACCTCAAGGTGTAGGATCCTCCAGAGGCTTGTATTTGTGCATAAACCTATTATTCTGCTACTTCTAGCCAATGCTCACAAGCAGAAACAGTTGCAGTGGGCCCAGAAATACATGGACTAATTTTTAAACAGTCTTGTTTACTGATGAGTGCCGTGCAACCCTGGATGGTCCAGATGTATGGAGTAGTGGATGGTTGGTGGATGGCCACCATGTCCCAACAAGGCTGCAACGTCAGCATGGAGGTGGCGGAGTCATGTTTTGGGCTGGAATCATGGGGAGAGAGCTGGTAGGCCCCTTTAGGATTCCTGAAGGTGTGAAAATGACCTTGGCAAAGTATATGGTTTCTGACTGACCACTTTCTTCCATGGTACAAAAAGAAGAACTGTGCCTTTCATAGCAAAATTGTCTTCATGTATGACAATGCACCATCTCACGCTGCAGAGAATACGGTTGTGTGAAAAAGTGTTTGCCCCTTCCTGATTTCTCATTTTTTTTGTACGTTTGTCACACTTAAATATTTCAGATCATCAAACAAATTTAAATATTAGACAAAGATAACACAAGTAAACACAAAATGCAGTTTTTAAATGAAGGTGTTTATTATTAAGGGGGAAAAAATATCCAAACCTATATGGCCCTGTGTTAAAGTGATTGTCCCCTAAACCTAATAACTGGTTGGACCACCCTTAGCAGCAACAACTGCAATCAAGCATTTGCGATAACTGGCAGTGAGTCTTTTACAGTGCTGTGGAGGAATTTTGGCCCACTCATCTTTACAGAATTGTTGTAATTCAGCCACATTGGAGGGGTTTTGAGCAAGAACCTCCTTTTTAAGGTCATGGCACAGCATTTCAATCAGATTCAGGTCAGGACTTTGACGAAGCCACTCCAAAGTCTTCATTTTGTTTTTCTTAAACCATTCAGAGGTGGACTTGCTGGTGTGTTTCGTATCATTGTCGTGCTGCAGAACCCATGTGCGCCTCAGCTTGAGGTCCCAAACAGATGGTCGGACATTCTCCTTCAGGATTTTTTGGTAGACAGCAGAATTCATGGTTCCATTTACCACAGCAAGTCTTCCAGGTCCTGAAGCAGCAAAACGGCCCCAGACCATCACACTACCACCACTACCATATTTTTTACTGTTGGTATGATGTTCTTATTTACCTCCGCCAAAGGGGGAGGTTATGTGATCATCGGCGTTGGTTTGTCTGTTAGTCTGTTTGTTTGTCTGTTTGTTAGCAAGATAACTCAAAAAGTTATGGACGGATTTTCATGAAATTTTCACAGATTGTCAGAAATGGGGAATCCTACAGATGATTAGATTTTGGTGGTGATCCGGATCACTGTCCACAAGAAAACCGCCATTACGCAAAATGCCATTTTCGTGAATAACTACTAAACCACTAATCCTATCATTGTCAATCCAATTGTTGTGAATCCAATTGTTAGTCATATGTTTTCATGGTCAAGGAATCTGAAAACGTACACACAAACACTGTATGGGGGGGAACTGTGGCGCTAAGCCGCCATTACGGAAAATGCCATTTTCGTCAATAACTACTGAACCACTAATCCTATCATTGTGAATCCAATTGCTTGTCATATGTTTTCATGGTCAAGGAATCTGAAAACGTACACACAAACACTGTATGGGGGGAACTGTGGCGCTAAACCGCCATCCATCCATCCATCCATCCATCCATCCATCCATCTTCTACCGCTTTTCCGGAGGTCCGGGTCGCGGAGGCAGCAGTTCAAGCAGAGAAGCCCAGACTTCCCTCTCCCCAGCCACCTGCTCCAGCTCTTCAGAGGGGATACCAAGGCGTTCCCAGACCAGCTGGGAGACATAGTCTCTCCACCGAGTCCTGGGTCTGCCCTGGGGTCTCCTCCCAGTGGGACGTACCTGAAACACCTCAAGTGGGAGGCGTCCAGGAGGCATCCTAATCAGATGCCCATACCACCTCAACTGACTCCTTTCAATGTGGAGGAGCAGCGGTTCTACTCTGAGCCTCTCTCGGATGACTGAGCTCCTCACCTTATCTCTGAGGGTGAGTCCAGCAATCCTACGGAGAAAGCTCATTTCAGCTGCTTGTATCCGCGATCTCGTTCTTTCGGTCATTACCCAAAGCTCGTGACCATAGGTGAGAGTAGGAACGTAGATTGACTGGTAAATCCACAGCTTTGCCTTAGAACTCAGCTCCCTCTTCACCACAACAGACCGGTACAACGTCCGCATCACTGCAGATGCTGCTCCAATCCGTCTGTCGATCTCGCGCTCCATTTTCCCCTCACTCGTGAACAAGACCCCAAGATACTTAAACTCCTCCACTTGGGGCAGGAGCCTGTCCCCAACCCGGAGAGGACAATCCACCTTTTTCCGGCTGAGGACCATGGACTCGGACTTGGAGGTGCTGATTCTCATCCCAGCCGCTTCACACTCAGCGGCAAACCGTCCCAGCAAGAGCTGTAGGTCATTGCTGGATGAAGCCAACAGGACAACATCATCTGCAAACAACAGAGATGAGATCCTGTGGTCACCAAGCATGACACCCTCCATTCCCTGGCTGCGCCTAGAAATCCTGTCCATAAAAATTATGAACAGGATCGGTGACAAAGGGCAGCCCTGGCGGAGTCCAACTCTCACTGGGAATGACTCCGACCGAGTGCTGGCAATACGAACCAAACTCTCACAACGGTCGTACAGAGACCGAATAGCTCGTAACAACAAGCCCGATACCCCATACTCCCGAAGCACCCCCCACAAAAATCCACGAGGGACGCGGTCAAATGCTTTCTCCAAGTCCACAAAACACATGTAAACTGGTTGGGCAAACTCCCACGAACCCTCAAGAATTCTTGAGAGGGTAAAGAGCTGGTCCGATGTGCCACGGCCAGGACGAAAACCACATTGCTCCTCCTGAATCCAAGGTTCGACCAATGGCTGGACTCTCCTCTCCAGTACCTTGGCATAGACCTTCCCAGGGAGGCTGAGGAGTGTGATCCCTCTAAAGTTGGAGCACACCCTCCGGTCCCCTTTTTTGAAGAGAGGAACCACCACCCTGGTTTGCCATGCCAAAGGCACTGCCCCCGACCTCCATGCAATGTTGCAGAGGCGTGTCAACCATGACAACCCAACAACATCCAGGGCCTTGAGGTACTCAGGGCGAATCTCGTCCACCCCCGGGGCCCGGCCACCAAGGAGATTTTTAACCACCTTGGCGACCTCAGCCCCTGTGATAGGTGAGTCATCCCCCTCATCCCCAAACCCTGCTTCCTCTGTGGAAGGCGTATCAGTGGGATTGAGGAGATCCTCGAAGTATTCCTTCCACCGCCCGACGATATCCCCAGTTGAAGTCAACAGTGTCCCATCCGCACCATACACAGTGTGGACGGGGAGCTGCTTTCCCCTCCTGAGCCGCCGAACAGTTTGCCAGAATCTCTTGAAGCCGACCGAAAGTCTTGTTCCATGGCCTCACCGAACTCCTCCCATACCCGGGATTTTGCTTCAGCAACCACCCGAGCTGCACTCCGCTTGGCCTGTCGGTACACCTCAGCTGCTTCGGGAGTCCCACAAGCCAACCAAGCTTGATAGGACTCCTTCTTCAGCTTAATGGCCCCCCTCACCACTGGTGTCCACCACTTGGTTCGGGGGTTGCCACCACGAGATGCACCGACCACCTTGCGGCCGCCGCTTCAACAACAGAGGTGGAGAACATGGCCCATTCAGACTCCATGTCTCCAGACTCCCTCGGAATGTGGTTGAAGTTCTTCCGGAGGTGGGAGTTGAAGACCTCCCGGACAGGGGCCTCAGCCAGACGCTCCCAGCACACCCTCACTATACGTTTGGGTCTACCAGGTCTGAATGGCTTCCTCCCCTGCCATCGGATCCAACTCACCACCAGGTGGTGATCAGTTGACAGCTCTGCACCTCTCTTTACTCGGGTGTCCAAGACATACGGTCGCAGGTCTGATGATACGATAACAAAATCGATCATCGACCTGCGACCTAGGGTGTCCTGGTGCCAGGTGCACATATGGACACCCTTATGCTTGAACTTGGTGTTCGTTATGGACAGACTGTGGTTAGCACAGAAGTCCAATAACTGAACACCACTCGGGTTCAGATCGGGCAGGCCGTTCCTCCCAATCACCCCCCTCCAGGTTTCACTGTCGTTGCCCACGTGCGCATTGAAGTCCCCCAGTAGGACAATGGAGTCTCCAGGAGCAGTACCCTCCAGCACCCCAGTCACAGACTCCAAAAAGGGTGGGTACTCTGAAACATCATTTGGTGCATAGGCACAAATGATGGTCAGGACCCGTTTCCCAACCCAAAGGCGCAGGGAAACAACCCTTTCGTCCACTGGGGAAAACTCCAATATAGAGGCAGCAAGGTGGGGCGATACAAGAAAACCCACCCCTGCTCGTCGCCTCTTGCCCGTGGCAACTCCAGAAAAGGCCAAGCTCCAGCCCCTCTCCAGGAGACTGGTTCCGGAACCGGAGCTGTGTGTTGAGGTGAGGCCGACTATATCTAGCCGGTATCGCTCAACCTCGTACACCAGCTCAGGCTCCTTCCCCACCAGAGAGGTGACATTCCACGTACCAAAAGCCAGTTTAGAAAGCTTGGGATCGGTCCGCCAAGGTCTCCGCCTTTGACCGCCACCTAATCCACATAGCACCGGACCCCCATGGTCCCTCCTGCAGGTGGTGAACCCACTGGAGGGCAGACCCATGTAACTCCTTCGGGCTGAGCCCGGCCGGGTCTCATGGGTGGAAACCTGGCCACCAGACGCTAGCCTTCGAGCCCCTCCCCCAGGCCTGGCTCCAGGGTGGGGCCCCGGTAACCCCATACCGGGAGGGGTACACTGAATCCTTGATATACAATTTATCATGAGAGTCTGTTGGATCGTTCCTAGTCTGGCCCTTCACCCAGGACCGGTTTGTCTTGGGAGACCCTATCAGAGGCAAATTGCCCCCGGACAACATAGCTCCTGGGATCACTAAACCGCCATTACGGAAAATGCCATTTTCGTCAATATTTTCACAAATTGTCAGAAATGGGGTATCCTACAGATGATTAGATTTTGGTGGTGATCCGGATCACCATCCACAAGAAAACCGCCATTACGCAAAATGCCATTTTCGTGAATAACTACTAAACCACTAATCCTATCGTTGTCAATCCAATTGTTGTGAATCCAATTGCTAGTCATATGTTTTCATGGTCAAGGAATCTGAAAACGTACACACAAACACTGTATGGGGGGAACTGTGGCGCTAAACCGCCATTATGGAAAATGCCATTTTCGTCAATAACTACTAAACCACTAATCCTATCATTGTGAATCCAATTGCTTGTCATGTGTTTTCATGGTCAAGGAATCTGAAAACGTACACACAAACACTGTATGGGGAGAACTGTGGCGCTAAACCGCCATTACGGAAAATGCCATTTTCGTCAATAACTACTAAACCACTAATCCTATCATTGTGAATCCAATTGCTTGTTATATGTTTTCATGGTCAAGGAATCTGAAAACGTACACACAAACACTGTATGGGGGGAACTGTGGCCACCATTACGGAAAATGCCATTTTCGTGAATAACTACTGAACCACTAATCCTATCATTGTCAATCCAATTGCTAGTCATATGTTTTCATGGTCAAGGAATCTGAAAACGTACACACAAACACTGTATGGGGGGAACTGTGGCCGCCATTACGGAAAATGCCATTTTCGTCAATAACTACTGAACCACTGCTTGTCATATGTTTTCATGGTCAAGGAATCTGAACACTGTATGGGGGAAACTGTGGCGCTTGGCGGAAGTCTGCGCTCTCCGAGTGCTTTTCTAGTCTGAAATGTTGTGTTACTTTTACGCCAGATGTAATGGGACACACACCTTCCAAAAAGTTCAACTTTTGTCTTGTCTGTCCACAGAATATTTTCCCAAAAGTCTTGGGGATCATCAAGATGTTTTCTGGCAAAACTGAGATGAGCCTTTGTTCTTTTTGCTCAGCAATGATTTTCGTCTTGGAACTCTGCCATGCAGGCCATTTTTACCCAGTCTCTTTCTTATGATGTAGTCATGAGCACTGACCTTAACTGAAGCAAGTGAGAACAGCAGTTCTTTGGATGTTGTTGTGTGGTCTTTTGTGACCTCTTGGATGAGTTGTCGCTGCGCTCTTGGGGTAATTTTGGTTGGCCGGCCACTCCTGGAAAGGTTCACCATCGTTCCATGTTTTCGCCATTTGTGGATAATGGCTCTCACTGTGGTTCGCTGGAGTCCCAAAGCTTTAGAAATGGCTTTATAACCTTTTCTAGACTGATAGATCTCAATTACTTTGTTTTTCATTTGTTCCTGAATTTCTTTGATCGCAGCATTATGTCTAGCTTTTGAGGATCTTTTGGTCTACTTCACTTTGTCAGGCAGGTCCTATTTAAGTGATTTCTTGATTGAGAACAGGCGTGGCAGTAATCAGGCAAGGGTGTGGCTAGAGAAATTGAACTCAGCTTTCCAAAGATGTGATAAACCACAGTTAATTTATGTTTTAATGGTGGGGGGGGGGTCACTTTTTCATACAGAAAAAGTGACCCCCCCCCCAAAAAAAGTGAGTTTGGATTTTTTTTCCCCCTTAACAACAAACACCTTCATTTAAAAACTGCATTTTGTGTTTATTTGTGTTATCTTTGTCTAATATTTAAATTTGTTCGATGATCTGAAATATTTAAGTGGGGCAAACATACAAAAAAATGAGAAATCAGGAAGGAGGCAAACACTTTTTCACACCACTGTACCTCTGTGTCAATGGCTGCTATGGGCATAAAAGGAGAGAAACTCATGGTGTGGCCCCCATCCTCCCCTGACCTCAATCCTATTGAGAACCATTGGAGCATCCTCAAGCAAAAGATCTATGAGGGTGGGAGGCAGTTCACATCAAAACAGCAGCTGTTGGAGGCCATTCTGACATCTTGCAATGAAATTCAAGCAGAAACTCTCCAAAAACTTGCAAGTTCAATGGATGCAAGAATTGTGAAGGTTACATCAAAGAAGGGGTCCTGTGTTAAAATGTAACTTGGCCTGTTAAGATGTTTTTGATTGAAATAGCTTTTGATTTCAGTACATATGACTTCCTAATGCTGCAAATTCAACAAATGGCCATTTTCAGTTCTTTACAACCAATGACATGTTTTGAAATTCTGTTGTCCATAATAATTTGGAGCAGTGCATTTTGAGGTTTTTTTGTTTTTTGTTTTTTTTTTCAAAAAAAAAAGTAGTTATGATTGGGAGGTTTGCTTAATAAAATTTGAATTATGCTCCAACGGTTGATGACTTGAAAATTATACTGACTGTCGTTTGGATCAATTATTTAGGAAAATCAGAGACAAATATCATTTGCATAATAATTTGGAACGTGGTGTACATTGGAGATCAAAATTACAGAACAATGTATTAATACTTGATTTATTCTAACATGTTATTCTTCAGTTCATTTCTCAGAATTTGACAGAATATCAACTTCGACTATACCACTGCTGTACTAGCATGTATTTTTTAAATAACCAAGGCAGTTCAATACAAACGGTATTTATTTTGTAAAAAAAAAAAATGGTAAGCAAAATTAAAGAACAGTGACCACTGTGTCAGAAGAGAAGATTTAACCATTGTTTTTTTTGTTGTTTTTTTTTTCCAGGGCTGTAGGATTAAAGTGTAGAGGCCCCGGGCGGCGCGGTGGAGCAGTGGTTAGCACTGTGGCAGCACAGCAACTCACCCTTGGCCGGGGGATCCTGGGTTCAATCCCAGCCCCTGACCAACAGTGATCTGTGTGGAGTCTGCATGTTCTCCCCGTGTCTGCGTGGGTTTACTCCGGGATTTCTCCGGTTTCCTCCCACATGCCAAAAACATGCAAGTTAGGTTAATTGGCATCAAAACTGGGGATTCTAAATTGTCCTTAGGTATGAATGTGAGAGTGAATGGTTGTCTGTCTCTCTGTGTTGGCCCTGCGATGGACTGGCGATCTGTCCAGGGTGTACCCTGCCTCTCGCCCAAAGATGCTGGGATAGGCTCCAGCCCCTCCGTGACCCGAAAAGGATTAAGCAGAAGAAGATGAATGAATGAATGTAGAGGCCCTTGCTTTGAATGAGTTCAGCACATCTGCGTCCACAGGATATCACTAGCTTCTCACCCTGCTTTGGTTTGGGGGACAGGATTATGCGAAGACTCAATGGGGAATCGGTTCAACACTGCAGCTGGAATTACTCACCAGTTCACTGCTGAACAGGGCAAGGATTTGTCTTGGCACACAGTGTCTCTCCATTTAAGACAATTTGGACTCAAAGCTCACTCTGCAGTGACCAAACCTCTTATCCGCAGAAAGAATAAAAAGGCTCGACTTGCCTTTGCTGAGGAGCATGTTGTGTGGACAGAGAACTGGTCCAGAGTGCAGTTCAGTGATGAGAGTAAGTTCAATTTATTTGGGTCTGATGGGAAACTATGTTCGGCATCAAACTGGGAAAAGACTAAACCCAAAGTGTGTAAATACGTCAGTTAAATTTGGAGGAGGAAGTGTCATAGTTTGTGGGATGTTTTCTGCAGCAGGAGTTGGGCTGCTTGTACAGCTACATGGCAGGGTGAATGCAAATATTTATGTGAACCTCCTTCGGCAACATGCAGTTCCTTCACTGCAATTGTCTCCCAATCGGCCCGCAATTTTCATGCAAGACAATGCCCCCTGTTACACTGTAAAATGGGTTAAACAGTTCCTTGAGTCTAACAATATTGAAACAATGAAATGGCCAGCCCAGAATCCAGATCTCAACCCCATAGAGAATCTCTGGAAAATCCTTGGAGACAAAGTAATGGCTAAGAAACCCACTACAGTTACTGAACTGTGAAATAACTGCAAGAAGAATGGACCAAGATCAAACTAGGGCAGTGTGAGAAGCTAGTGATGTCCTGTGGGCACAGATGAGCTGAAGTCATTCAAAGCAAGGACCTCTACACTTCCTATTAATTTTTGAATCCTATAGCCCTAAAGAAATATTGTTTAAATCTTCTTTTCTGACACAGTGGTCACTGTTCTCTAATTCTGCTCAGTTTTTTTTTTTTTTTTTGAAACTCATTCACAAATGATCCCGTGCTTATTATACTCCAGGAACTGTTGGTTTCAGTGGTCGACAGGACCACTGAAACCACACACCCCTATCCACCAGTCATGTATTATTTCATTCATTTTTTTAAAGATAAAATTACGTTAGTTGACTCAGGCTCACTATCAGACCTATGAGCTAGTCAGCTAAGAATGGCAATAGTGGTGTAAGAGGGAGGGTGGAGTTGACTGCAGTTCTTGGGCATTCAAAGAGACATGAACTGAAATATGCCGTTCTGAGGAAGGCTGCAAAAGATGATTCATAATGATGCTGCAATAATAATTTAAATAATTAAAGAAAATTCGACCAAAATATGTCACAAACATTTCATTAAGACCTGTGGGAGTGGTCAAGATATGAGAAAAAGGCAGTCAATGACCCCTTTAATCGTCCAGTGGGCTGGATATGGCCCTCGCGCCTTGAGATTGGCATGCATGCTCTCGAGCAGGGGTGTCCAACCATGTGCCATGGAGAGCCAAGACCCTGCAGGTTTTACCTCCAACCAGTGTCTTCAACAGCAGATTTCTGTGAACTTCTTCCCACTGATTGCTGATAAGTGAAAACACCTGCTGAAGAGACTGGGTAGAAGAGAAAACCTGCAGGGTCTTGGCTCTCCATTGCACCTGGTTGGACACCCCTGCTCTAGAGTGACCTAGTTAGTGATTGAACTTACAAAATAAAACATATACATCAGCTTTTAATAATGTACATCTGTAAACATATTAAATGTATCACATTATATATATATAGTGCATCTGGAAAGTATTCACGGCGCTTCATTTTTTTTTTCCACATTTTATGTTACAGCCTTACTCCAGAATGGATTAAATTCATTTTTTTCCTCAAAATTCTACACACAGTACCCCATAATGACAACGTGAGAAAAGTTTGGGGTTTTTTTTTTTTTTGAGATTTTTGCAAATTTACTAAAAATTAAAAACTAAGAAATCACATGCACATAAGTATTCACACCCTTTGCCATGAGGCTCAAAATTGAGCTCAGGTGCATCCTGTTTCCACTGATCATCCTTCAGATGTTTCTACAGCTTAACTGGAGTCCACCTGTGGTAAATTCAATTGATTGGACATGATTTGGAAAGGCACACACCTGTCTATATAAGGTCCCACAGTTGACAGTGCATGTCAGAGCACAAACCAAGCATGAAGTCAAAGGAATTATCTGTAGACCTCCGAGACAGGATTGTCTCGAGGCACAAATCTGGGAAAAGGTACAGAAAAATTTCTGCTGCTTTGAAGGTTCCAATGAGCACAGTGGCCTCCATCATCCGTAAATGGAAGAAGTTTGGAACCATCAGGGCTCTTCCTAGAGCTGGCCGGCCATCTAAACTGAGCGATCGGGGAGAAGGGCTTTAGTCAGGGAGGTGACGAAGAACCCGATGGTCATTCTGTCAAAGCTCCAGCGCTCCTCTGTGGAGAGAGGAGAACCTTCCAGAAGGACAACCATCTCTGCAGCAATCCACCAATCAGGCCTGTATGGTAGAGTGGCCAGACGGAAGCCACTCCTTAGTAAAAGGCACATGGCAGCCCGTCTGGAGTTTGCCAAAAGGCAGCTGAAGGACTCTGACCATGAGAAACAAAATTCTCTGGTCTGATAAGACAAAGATTGAACTTCTTGGCGTGAATGCCAGGCATCATGTTTGGAGGAAACCAGGTACCGCTCATCACCAGGCCAATACCATCCCTACAGTGAAGCATGGTGGTGATAGCATCATGCTGTAGGGATGTGTTTCAGTGGCAGGAACTGGGAGACTAGTCAGGATAGAGGGAAAGATGAATGCAGCAATGTACAGAGACATCCTGGATGAAAACCTGCTCCAGAGTGCTCTTGACCTCAGACTGGGGCAACAGTTCATCTTTCAGCAAGACAACGACCCTAAGCACACAGCCAGTATATCAAAGGAGTGGCTTCAGCACAACTCTGTGAATGTCCTTGAGTGGCCCAGCCAGAGCCCAGGCTTGAATCCAATTGAACATCTCTGGAGAGATCTGAAAATGGCTGTGCACCGACGCTTCCCATCCAACCTGATGGAGCTTGAGAGGTGCTGCAAAGAGGAATGGGCCAAACTGCCCAAAGATAGGTGTGCCAAGCTTGTGGCATCATATTCAAAAAGACTTGAGGCTGTAATTGCAGCCAAAGATGCAGCAACAAGGTATTGAGCAAAGGCTGTGAATACTTATGTACATGTGATTTCATAGTTTTTTATTTTTAATACATTTGCAAAAATCTCAAAAAAATTTCACGTTGTCATTATGGGGTGTTGTATATAGAATTTTGAGGGGAAAAAATGAACTTAATCCATTTTGGAATAAGGCTGTAACATAATAAAATGTGGAAAAAGTGAAGTGATATATACAGTATATATATATATATGAGATGAGATTCAACTTTATTGTCATTACACATGTATGAATACAAGGTAACGAAATGTGACTTGGCATTTGGGCACGCTCTGCAGAGCGCATCCAAGGCCGGGGCAGCCGCTAGGCGCCAGTATATATATATAACTGTATAGTATATATATATAACTGTTTTTTTTTGTACATGTGTTGTGTTGCAGGGCTGTCAAAGACTGAATATCCACCTAAGGGAACTGTGACCGTAAAGGAGCAGAACGGAAGATATTTTAAGGCCTTTAGTAATATATCTCCATGTTCAGATACATTTCTATTTTTATGTTTGTTTGTTTTTTCATTTGTTTGTTTTGTGGGAAGGGTGTTTTTTATAAACATTTGGAGTAAATGTTTACAGGAAATTACCAGTGTGCCACAAGGGTATAATTGTGCGCCAATCAGGGCCAATTTCCTGTTTGTATATTGTTTTTAAAGACTTGTGGGATTTGAGAGAATTCTGTGCAGTGGATGCAGAATTGCACTTGCCACTCGATTTTGATTTTTGGATTTGTTTTTCTTTATTGATAATGTCCCAAATCAGGCACCCACACTTACCTTAACATGAGGTTAAAGCACAGCACAGTTTTAAAGACATATAATAGCTGCCAGTGGTTATACAAGCACTGTAAATCACATATTGTATACTAACACCCAGCTCAAAATGGCCTTGTAATAATGAATGTTTCTTTGTTCAGATTTGATTTTTTTTTTTGGGGGGGGGGACACCTGTTTTTATAGGCTTTCAATGTCTTTCATGGAAATGGACATTTTTGTAAACTTTGGAGATTTAATGAAACAGTTGAATTGTTCTCCTCCTGTTCCTCCGTGATTTTTGGCCACGTCTCCTTACTCTGTTCAGTTTGTGCCATTCCTAATGTCCGTTTGCCTCGATTCCAACCCAACCCTCACTCTGAAGTGCACACGTGTTAAGTCACTATTGTTATTTATATGCATTTTTACAGTGTTCAGTTGGCGGTTCTTTTTTCCAGGTTGGGGAATTGTCTCGTTTTGAACTGGATTTTTTTTCCCCCCTCACCTATAAACTCTTCAGGTGATAATTACTCTGTCAAGTAAAACCATCCCATCCCACAGTGGGAAATAATCTTTATTATTTTGTATTTTTGGTTTGATTGGGTGGGGAGGGTTGTTATATCTGATCCATGGCATGCTGGAGGAAGGTTCTGGCTCTGCTGCTGCGTGTGCTGCTGCCGTCCTTTCCGCTGAAGCCAATACAATCTCTCGCATACATGTATGTGGGGAGGACGAACCTCGCTGTTGCAACAGCCCAGATTTTAGTCATATTTATACATGAAATGGTGATTATTAGTAATTGATGTGAACTGCTATTTCCAGAGACTACTTTTTTTGCCTTACTCCTAGGAAATGTAGAAAAATTGTGGGATATGGAAAGGGAGGAGAGATTTTTGGGGGGCAAGGGTGATTTCTTTTTTTCAAAAGCAATTTTGTAATGTTAAATAAAATGCTGTTTTCAGGCAAGTGGTAGTTGTGTGTGCTTTTTTTGTATGTGAAATGAGTAAAATAATTTTACTGCACTTCTATCTATCCATCCACACTTTATTAATCCCAGAGGGAAATTCAGAGCATCCACCTGGATGGATGAGGGAGCCATGGTGCAGCACCGGTCACTTCACTATTCACGCCTAGGGCCTTGCATGTTTTTGACCTGTGGGAGGAACTTGAAGTACCCGTGGTAAACCCACGCAGAGAACATGCAAACTCCACACAGAAGGGTCACCAGTGGTCGGGGGTGGAATCGATCCTGTGACCTTCTTGCTGTGCTGCCACAGTGCTAACCACTGCACCACCAAGAGTAGATTTATGGATACTGCTTGAGGGAGAGTGGATTTATGGTAGCAGATCATGCCCATATGGTTAGGTTCTGCCCTTTATTCAGCCTTTATGGAAAGAGGTGGGTCTTACGATCTAAGAGATTCTGCGTTGAAGATCACCTTCACATTCTTGTCTTAATTTTACTGTAGCAGTGGAGCCTATTTATTCAGGATCTTAATTGCTGCTTGTAAAAACAATACCACATGCTGGTTTCAAAAGAGTCATGGCCTCGTTGATAAAGCATCTGCCCCACAACTGGCAGGTTGGGGGGTCCAAGTCCTGGCCAGGTCGTACTAAAGACCATATAAAAAATAGTACTTCCCGCCTTCTAGCTGGTGCTCAGCATAATGGACTGGGGGAAGGAAAAGTTGTTTGTGGTGGCACCTTGCATGGTAGTGACCCCACTGTAGGTGTGATTAACATTGTAGATAGGAGATGTAATTTTGTTCTACTGTACATGCATTGAAGACAAAAAATAGGGGAGGAAATTGGGCTGTTATGTTTTGATGTAGCTCTTAGAAATGTGATTTAAGTAACTGTGCATGACATAGTTGTTGATGCCAGATGGGCTGGTCTTACTGGGATTTTCACGCACAATCATCTCTAGGGTTTACACAGAATGGCTTGAAAAAGAGAAAATATCCTGTGAGCAGTAGTTCTCTGGGCCCAAATGTCTTCTTGTTGCCAGAGGTCAGAGAATGGCCAAACTTGTTTGAACTCACACAGAGGTGAGTCTAGAGTCTCTTGGGGTCCCAATTCACAAGGAGCTCCTCCAACCAGTGTTCAACACCCTTCTATTATAATCTGACACTAACAATGTGAAATGTAATTTTTTTTTTTTATTTCAAAAGTGCACATTAGTATCCTTTTCATTTTTTTCTCCTCTTCCTCTTTTTTCTTCATTCTTTTGTCTCTGCCAGACATTTAGCTTTGCTTCATTTGATACAGCTGCTCTCACTTGCTTACATAAGACACAGCTGTATTTGCTAGACTGAGAGGTGGGGGTGGGGCCCCTGTAGGGAGTCCTGCACCACCCTACCACTGTCATGACAAATTCTCTACATTGTCACCGCTGTAGTGACAGAAAGTTGGTCAGCCCTAGGGGCCCCCTTCTGACCTGGGGCCCCAAATACAGTGGTACCTCTACTTACGAACGTCTCTACATACGGAATTTTCAGGTTACGAGACGCCTCAACGGGAAAATATTGCCTCTAGTTACGAATGAAATTTCAGGATACGAAAGGCAAAAAAGTACGCGCTCCTCGCAGCTTCCGTAGTTTACCGAACGTAAACATACCTGTAGCTGCTCTGCCATTGGCTATCGCCTAGCATCTTCCTGGTATCCCATTGGCCACGAAGTTTGTTTTTTTTTTTCCAAAACTTTATGCGTTTGGTTGATCTCGCCAAAGAATATGGCCGTAATACATCAACGATCAGCACGGTATTAAAACAAAACGAAGCACTTACAAGCCGACAAAAGCAAACGTCCTTGGATCAGAACATGAACCAAAGAAGGCAAAAGGTGACGACGTCGACGACGATAGCACTTAAAGGGTAAATGAACATAATTTTTATTATTCTTTCTCTTTTATTATTCTCTTTTATTATTCTTTCTCTCATTTTAAACTCTCATTTTATGTTTATTGTGCAGTAATCTAATTGTAACATGTATTTGTTACATGTTTTGATGCGTTTTTATGATTTATAAAAAATTTATGCCCAAATTTTGGGGGCTTGGAACGGATTACGGCATTTACATGTAAAACGCGCCTCTACTTACGAATTTTTCACGTTACGAGAATTCTTCCGGAACGAATTAAATTCGTAAGTAGAGGTACCACTGTATTTGCCTGCCTCACCTGCCAGCAGGCAGCATCTCTGAACTCACAGAAAGTTAACACTAACTCAAATAAGCACTTATAACCAAAGTATACGGGGCAGCGTGGTGGCGGAGTGGTTAGCACTGCAGCAGCACAGCAACTCACCCTTGGCCGGGGGATCCTGGGTTCGATCCCAGCCCCCGACCAACAGTGATCTGTGTGGAGTTTGCATGTTCTCTCCGTGTCTGCTTGGGTTTACTCCGGGATTTCTCCGGTTTCCTCCCACAGGCCAAAAACATGCAAGTTAGGTTAATTGGCATCAAACTGGGGATTCTAAATTGTCTTTAGGTATGACTGTGAGAGTGAATGGTTGTCTGTCTCTCTGTGTCGGCCCTGCGATGGACTGGTGATCTGTCCAGGGTGTACCCTGCCTCTCGCCCAAAGATGCTGGGATAGGCTCCAGCCCCCCGCGACCCAAAAAGGATTAAGTGGAAGAAGATGGATGGATAACCAAAGTATACAAAAGACCATCTCTGAAGGTACAAGACATTGACCATTGAATCAGATTGGCTCCAGCAGCAGACCTCACTGGTTCCACTCCTGCTGGGTAAGAACAGGAAACTGGCTGCAATTCACGCAGGCTTACTGAGAGTGGACAAGAGCAGATGGGACCAATTTTTACTGCAATATTCGGATGGTAGGGTCCAAATTTGGAGAAAATGGAAACATGACATCATTCATGTGTGGTCAACAAATTTCAGTCAACTGTGTGATGAGAAAGTGGCCGGTGAGTGTTTTTGCCTTTTTTTTGGGGGGGGGGGGGTAAATTCCTTGATGCTATAGCAAAAGTGCATTTCAAAAATGAAAAAGTAAATACTAATATTTAAAAAAACGGGGGCAAGTGAGGTTGAAATGACGTCATGTTGCAGCGTGGTCATTGGGAAGCTTGAGTGAAAATGGGGACTTTTTTAAAAAAATAAATAGAAGCGCCATCAAACTGCTGGGGCTCAAACCTGAACCGTGGTGAGATGAGTTGGTCTGTGTTTTGAGGTCTGACTCACGCTCGATGTGCGGGGAAAAAAACCCAGCCCGAGCAGCAGTCTGGCAGAGAGCTGCTGCTGGTGGGGGGGGGGGGGGGGGGGCGGAGGAAGCCGAGAGAGTGAGGGAGAAGGACGCAGTGTGGGCGGGTTAAGAAGTGCCGAGAGGGAGGGGACGTCAGCGTAATATTCCCACCGTTTTCCTCTCCTCCTTAAAAAAAAAAAAACAAAAAAAAAACAAGGACGTCCATCCGTGCCCCCATCCTCTTCGCTGACGCTGGAAAAAAAAAAAAAAAAAAACCAAGCCGCCTGTCTTCTCATTCTTGGTCGTTTGTCTCCTGGAGGATTTTTGGTCTGTTTTGCAGCTGGCCGGGAGGATCGCCGAGCCGAGCGGCAGGGGCGTGAGAGGCGGGTGCTGCGAGCGTAGAAGCTGGGTACCAACCAGAAGCATCGCCGCCACCACCACCACGGTAATGTCATATCTGCGATTTTTTTCCCCCCCATCTCTCCGACTTGTCCCCTCCTGTGAGGTCTAAACATAGTAAACATGGGCAGCTATAAAGAAACAGAAAAAAAACAAGCTGGTAATGTGTGTCCGTGTGTGTGTGCATGTATAACAGTGTGATTATTGTCGCATAAGCATGTTTCCTGCCCCTAATGCATGTGTGTAACCTTCTTGAGCAACCTGTGAGCACATGACGAGTCTCTGCCCTATTTTTATGTAACCTAATCTGTGCGTTTCAGAGGACTGCAGCAATTGGAGAAATGTGACAATTAGGTTTTTTTTTTTTTTTAAAGCAAATCCTGTCCCCCCCCTTTTTTTGGGGGGGGGGGGGAGGAATGTGTCACGTTGAACAAACCACTATAAAAGAACACCTACACACAGGCACGACCAGGTACAGTACCTGGTCATGCTTTGCCTGTAGCTGTGTGTAGGTGTTTTTTAGCAGAGCGCTGCACACGCCAAGCACACATGATGACCAGGTATGCGTGCATATGCTCCACAAGCTATTCTCTGTTCTGGCCTCCACAGCTGCAGGCATGCCTGTCTGACTCTGGACTGTTGGTTTCTTCAGCAGAGTCTCTGGTACGTAGGACTCTGGCATCAGCACCATCTGATGGGCCAGGCCTGTGTCTTGTTACTTGTTCCTGTCTCCTCCACTGCTGATCAGTTGTTGATGCATGTACTGTATCCCCCCCCCTTTTTTTTCCTCCCCCCCCCCTCCCCCTTTTTCCTTTCCTCCCTCAGATGGACGGAATGAATTTTCTCTCCTTCCTCCTCCTTTGCTTGACTTCGGTTGCCAATGGCAACAAAGGTCAGTTCCTCATCCTATTGACTGTTAATTGTTAAGTATTGAGAGATGTGTGTGTGTGTGTGTTTTCTTTCCACAGTACTCATGGCTGTGTTGGTCTGATTTGATCCTGTGTCACATAGCTTGAGTTCCTTCACACACAAGCGGCACATGAAATGTCTGTTTCCTATTCGTGTCGCCAGTGGCGTGACTCTTTAGAAGAAGATAAATCTGTTTCCCTGTCTGTAGCAGATTTATCGTTCTGGATGGCCGTGACTCCACTTCAGCTTCATTGTCCCAATGATTATCATGCTGAGGGGAGGTAAACGAAACGGGCAGCGTGGAGGGAGAAGGAGGTAGTGGAGAGGAGACGCAGGGGAAGACGGGGAGATTGAAGGAGATGGAGTGTCAGCGAGAGACGAGGGGGGAAATGTTCAGAGAGAAAGAGGAGAAGGAGCTGTGACAGGAGAGGACGTGCCGAAAAGATGTGGGCTGATAAGGAGAGAAGAAGAGGAGGAGGAGGGGGTGAAGGTGATGGAGAGAGAGGTGGTGTGTGAGATCAGGTGACGCGGGGGAAAAGAGAAGAGGAAAACTGTGAGATACTGGGTTGTTTGTGCAAGTGTGTATGTGTGTGTGCATGAGGGGTAAGTGATAGTGGCAGAGAGGGGAGGAGTGCCAGGGGAGGAGAGCGAGATGGAATGGGATGCCTCTCAATCTGTAATCCGGGATGTAATCCAGCAGCCTGATGCTCAGATTAATGGTATATCAGAGCAGAGGGAGGGAGGAGATCAGTGGAGGGGACAGAAGGGACGAGATAAATGATCAAAAAAAGACACACAAGAGGGCAGTGGAACTAGAGGAGGAGGAGGAGGGGGAGGAGACTGTCTGCGGGAGAAGATGAACGTCTTTTGATTAAGCCTAGGCATTAAATCTCAGTCATTTTTTGGCACTGACAGAAAGCCTTAAAACCATCTGCTTGTTTGTTCGTTATTTTCTCATTTAAATCAGAACTTTGGCATATTTAATTTGGAAAAAAGTCTTATATAATCGCTTGCTTTCAGCTAAAAATTATGACAACAGAAAATCATAAATCCTCCTTTTTTAGCAGCTTTCGTCACCCATAAAATAATTATTAACGTTTTAGAAAATAATTTATTTTGCATTTTTCTTGAGGTTTTTACAGATTTTTTTTTTCTCTAACCTGAATTATTGTTGAACAACAGCAAATGCTATTTTGGTGCTTTGAAAAATTGATTTTTTTTTTTTTTTTTTTTTTTTTGCTCACTCCATGAACTGTTTAAGTGGACACAGATTAAGTCTGCTCAAGTGCGATTGGTCCATTGCACTAGAAACACCAAAAACAGCTTTTCATGTTAATATGTTCCATCTGCAGCTCATAATTCAAAAGCACTAAAGCAGCAGAATACAGGGTGTATTATATGGTGCGTCCAACAAAAAATAAGTAAAGGTTTTATATCCTTGAAGGAATCAGTAAAACATTTGTAACTTTTTTGGTTACATTTAGTAAATGGTAAAATAATGTTTTGTGGAACAACAGAAGTTCCAGAAAAAGCCCGTAGTGAGCCAGGAAAACCTCTGGTAGTTAGCATTAGTCAGCATAGTCATTTTGGCTTTGCATTCATAAGTTATATGATGAATATAGAAATTAGGAAATGAGGAGCAAATGTTCACAACTGAGACTGGACGCTTTCATGCAGATTTTCTATAACCCTGACCTTTATTTTTGCTCATATAATTAATCAAAATGATCACATTTTCTGTCAAGTTAAAATGGGGAAAAAGGAGCAGGGTTCTTAAAGCCTTCATCAAGAAACAGTTGTGAAAGTAACTTTTGGATACATTATTTCTACATGAAGAGATTTCTTTTTATTCATTGCTTTTCTTGTTTCTGTCTTTTTTCCCATTGCTTAATTTAAAAAACAAACCTTGATATAGCCTATATCATTACACGTGAAGTGAAATATTTGAAGCCCATTTTTACTTTAAAGGTCCCATTTACTCAAACATGGTGTGTTCGTGGCCAAAATGCTTTCTTGGTTCATATGATTACAGTAAAAATATTAAAATCTGTCTTGACTTAGAAATAGTTATATTTTAACAGTTTGGTAGAATGGGCGGCAGCCGGTTTTGGTCTTGCCGATCTTTTTTCCACACGCCACTGACAAACGCTTCAGTCTTCACTTACAAGCCTTCACCGTGTTCTTGGCTGTGATGATTCAATCCCCGCTCAGAGTTTTTCAGCCCAAGGTGTTAACTACAGAGCTAATAGTGCTACTAGGGAGTTAGCTTACCAAGTGTGGTTTATATTATTTAGATTTCAGTCATGCTAATGAATACCCCTGTCTCCACCTGGTTCAGTAATCCACAGTCGATATTTCTTGTGTCATTCTGTCTTATTTTGTTATATTTTTACTGTGATGGTACACTGAACTGCTAGCATTAGCTTGGCCACATGGGCGGAGTCGGTAAGTCTAACTGCACTAGAGCTCGACTTAGGGGCGAGAGGCTGACAGACAGGCCACCTTGCATTAACTTAACTGTTGATGTGGCTGGTTTTGATCGCTACTTTCTATAAATTCTATCCACCCCCACTGGAATCCTTGTTCATCGACTAACCCTTGGCCATATACGTTGGTCTTAGGCATTATTTTAGCTTATTTACTATAGTTCTGTTTTCTCTAACTGAAACCCAAGGCAGCCTTGGGCCACCAGCTGCTCACTTGCGAATGCTTCTATGCTTATTGTACTCCAGGGACCGGTCATAATCCAACTGACCACTGAAACCACCCACCTCTGTCAACCAGTGATGCATTATTTCATTCATTCTTTAAGATGAATTTATGTTAGTTGGCTTAGGCTCGCTACCCGAGCTAGCCAGCTAAGGTTAGCAATAGTGACAAAACAGGGAGGGCGGAGTTAACTGCAGCCCTTGAACATTTAAAGAAACACACACTGAAACAAGCCATTCTGAGGAAGGCTGCAAAAGATACAGTAATTCACAATGATGCTGCAATAATTAAATAATTTAAGGTAATTTGCCCAAACTATATCACAAACATTTTGTAATACCTGTGTGAGCTGTCAAAATATGAGAAAGTGCAATGGATGGGACCTTTAATTTTGATAATTATGGCTTACAGCTTTTTAGCTTATGAATCAGAATTTGCAAATTATCTTGAGATGCGCAAGTATGTTATTTCATAATGAGTTATCAGAAATGAAATGTGGTTTTTCTGACTGATTATTCTGGCCGTTTTTGTGGTACTATACATGAGCATATTTTTTTATGTTTTTCATTTATTTAGATTTCAACAGAAATACTATCGCCACACATTCTCAGAAGTAACAGTAGTGGTATTTGCTTTAAACAAACTAAAATAAACCGATATTCATAAAAAAAGGGAGGCACGTCAATAAAAAAAAGCCCACAAACTGGTTAGTCAGGGAACCTGCATCATACACAAAGAAGCCTGTTGTCCTCTTACGTTAAACACCCTTCAGCTTGAATAGAGTCCTTAAGTCTATTGAAGCTGAAAAATTTCCTATTTTTCTTTTTGACATTTTCAGTGCCACAGCTGTCCTTCATTGTTATCTGCTATTTTAACCCATCCATCACTGCAGCATCCAGGTGCAGGTGCATTTTCACAAAATGTTCTCCAGTTTCTATGATTAAGCATTGATAAGGATTGCGAGACATAACAGACTGCAATTTTACTTTAAAATTTTGTAGAGTGGAGGTATAAACTAGTTTGATTTTATTAAATATTCAGTCATCATGCATAATATATTAAATATGTAAATTAACAGGCATACACAAAATGCATATTCACAAGAAAGAGCCACAACCTCGAGCATGTTTAAATAGTGTGTGTTGTAGATGTAGAAGATAGATAATTAAAAAATGATGAGCTAGGCCAGTGGCTGTGGTCTGGGGTAGACCTCACTGAGGGACTGAATGACCCCCGGGGAGGATGACCACAGTGGGAGGGTTGGAGGGTCAAGGAAGGAGGACGAACACTGTGCATCAAAGGCAAGTTTTTATAAGTGAAGGAAAAGTCTGGAAGGTTGGGTTATTTTTATGCTAAGGAGAACCAATCTCGTTACAAGTCCCATATTGTGCATTTTTCAGGAATGAAATTTAGGTTTTGATATCCTCAAGGACATGTAGTTTAAAGACCAAAAACAGTGTGTGTTGCTTTACAGCACCTCGTAAAAAAGCCTCCCGTGTCCTTCTGTCCCGAACAGTCGGCTAATCATCAGTGGTGAGCAACTGCTAAGTTACTGCTAGCTGCTAAGTTCCGCTCTCGCAGCAGTCGGCAGGTGTACAAACAACATGAGAGCAGCAGTTCAAACAGAACCAATAGTATCACACAGAAATTCAATTGTCAATAGAAAACAAAGCAGACGCACATTCTCTCCTTCCAGTAACATCAATGCTAAGTTAACAGTGGTTTAAACAGCCACAGCCTATGATAATTTTGCCTTGCTGATAAAATACTTTGATAATTTATTTACAGTTTGGGTTGTTGGTTGAAAGCATGGCTCAGCAATGAGTGTGTGTGTGTGTGTGCGTGTCTGTGTGTGTGTGTGTGTGTGTGTGTGTGTGTGCACCTTCCTGGATTTTAGAAATCAGGATGTGCCCACATCCCAATATGTTACCTAGAATATCCCAGCAGTAACTGGGATATTAAGACATACACCTTACTGACACCTTATTGACAGCTGGAGGCTATACCAGCGTATATGCAGGATTATGACAAGTGATGCGAGAGAAATACAAACATTGTAGACTCTACAATGTAGAGGCTGAGGGGAAAGTGTCTCACTTCTGGAGTGACAAAGGAAGAAAAGGGAAAAATGTTTTCTTACAATTGCCAACAACATCCTGATGACTGTCTCACTAGTCACAACTGTGTGTCCTCATCCACTGCTCTCTAGTCCGAGAGAGTGGAGGATGAGGACAAGGTTCGATACAAACAATCACTGAATTTAAGTAAAACTAAATTCATAATGTTTGGGAATCGATCAGTATATGTGAATAGAAAACTTATGATAAATGACAATGAAATTGATAACATATCAGAAATGAAATTCTTAGGTGTGTTATTAGATAGTAAATTAAGTTGGAAGCCTCATATAAAAGATATACCAACAAAAATATAGTCCATCCATCCATCCGTCTTCTTCCGCTTAATCCTTTTCGGGTCGCGGAGGGGGGGGGGGCTGTCTGTTGCATTATTATACAAAGCCAAAGATCTTGTAACTCCGGATTCACTTTATATATTACACTGTTTGCTCATAGTTCCATACATGATATATGGTATGGAGGTATGGGGAAATACATATAAACCAATCACTAATTCAGTATTTTTATTACAAAAGATAGCAATAAGAATTGTGTGCAGAGCAAATTATTATGATTCTACTAATCTACTATGTTAAATTAAATACTTTAAAATTCTGTGAATTAAAAGATTTCAGAATTTTACAGATTATGTTCAGGGTGAAAAACTACTAGTTACCTCCTATTATCCAGTTGTTCCCGCTGAGGAAAAGCAATTATGACTTAAGGTGAGCATGTATTTTTCAGAAACCAGAGAACTAATGTAAAAAAAAAAAAAAACACTGTTTTTCTGTTATGGAGTGAAGTTATGGAATAATGTTATTGCTGATTTGAAGTTATGTGACACATTAAATAAGTTTAAATATTTAGCAAAAACTATGCTAATGAAGAAATACAATAGTATTTAATTTATTTAAAATTAACATAATTATCTAATTAGAATACAGATTGAATTTTTGTTGCTGTTGCTATGTGGCTTGCTAAATATTTATATAGTGTATGAGGGGTAGGCTTTAATAAGCCGCTGCTTCAGCCAACACCCTTTCTGTCTGTAATATGATTTATTGTTTTATGGAAAATATAGTTTGTTATGATCAGCCAGAAATAAACTCGAATGAATGAATTAATGTTTAGGGACATGTTTAGTATATTTTGTCGCCACCTCCCATTGCTAATAGTACGGTGGGTAAGCCAAACCTGAAAGGCAGTGCTAATTTTGCAGAGCTATACCTGCCTTAAGATTCAAGATTCAAAGATTTCATTTGTCAATACTACTATACGTACAGGACATACTGGAGAATTGAAATGGCATTTCTCTCTCTCTTCAGTGGTGTGCACAATATAAAAAAGAAAAAGGAATAAGGCTGGGAAAAAAGAAAACAACAACAGCATTCTATGTACAGTAATGCAACCTGTAGTGCAAATGGCGACAAAAGATAGACCCAGACCTCCCATAGTGCAAATAGAGATAAACGATTAATGATGATAAGACTCAGCATTCGTATATACAGAAAACTAGAGATGTTATACCTGTAGTTGCAGTTCTACCCATAGTGTAGGTGCAGATTTGTGCAAATGGTTGCCGTTAAAGTACAGACACATACAGCAGCAAATGCATTACTGTTGGTGTGCCAGTATTTCTGTGCCAACAGCAGAAATAGTTATTTTGCGGGTGATTGCATTATGGTCCGGGGTGGGGTGGGGGGGAAGTGGACAGAGTTCAGGGTCCTGATGGCCTGATGAACGAAGCTGTTTAGCAGTCTTGTGGAGTGGGCCTGGAGACTCTGGTACGTTTTCCCCAAGGGCAGGGGGCTGAATAGGGAGTGTGAGGGGTGGAAGGTATCGCCTGCGATGTTGATGGCTCTGCAGGTGAGGCGGGTGAGGTACATGTCTGGGGGGGGGGGGCAGAGGGGGACCGATGATCTTGCTGGTTGCTTTCACTGTGTGTTGTAGTGTCTTCCGGCAGGAGGCGGTGCAGCTTCCATACCACACTGTGATGCAGCTGGTGAGGATGCTCTCAATGGTGCCCCGGTAGAAAGAACACATGATGGGGGGGTGGGACTCGGGCTGTTCTTAGTTTGTGGAGGAAATGGAGGCGAATTTGACTTAAGCCAAAGTTGTTTCATTTTTAGCTCACAGGGTGTTATTTTTGTGACCATCATTGTAAATGCAGCAAATGCAACAAGATATTTTTTAATAATTTGTTGTTTTGGTTTTTTTTTTTTTTTTCCTCCTTATCCCTTATAGTTCAATGACAGGGCTTGTGATTAAGCTATATTACGCAAGAGTGTGGTATCACATCACTGCAGTGCGGTAGTAAATGAGCACAATACAATAAATAATAGGCCTATTGTCATTTCACATACAAATTAAGCTGCATTCACACCAGGATAGTCCGGGGATCTCAGTTTGACTGGGAGGGGAATGCCAAGAATTTTTGGACCTTCATTTTGTTTGGTTTGCATTCAAACTGCAGCAGACCAAACTGCCTGGACAATGTCACGCAGTTACAACAACTGCTCATTTGGAGCACTGTAGCCGAAACCACCACTGACCAGGAAGAAAAAATCTCGGCGAAGAAGTAAATTCCAGCTCATCAATTGGCCAGGACCAAAAATAGAAATCCGTTTCCTTCAGCTAGGTTGTTTGTCTGCTACAAACGAGACTTTTTTTTAACTTTTCTCCTCGGCTTTCTCCAGTAAAAGGATTTCTTGGATCCGCGCGGTTGTCTTTATTGTTATTTTCTATCCAAAATCCACAACGGTAAATGCCATTTCCTCTTCTCAGACTACATGTTGCTATGGTTACACAAATGCCAAGAGCACTTCCGCCCTTCGGTCCGCTGGATAGTCCGTTTGCATTCACACTGCAAGCAAAGTGCACCAGAGTTCATTTGCAAGTGAATTGAGCTCCCCCGTTTTCAGGTGGACTGTGGAGTGTGTGACATCAGAGGCAGATTCATTTCAGATGATTTATTACACACTCACATCTCTCAAGCACAGAACAGACTGAACATTTAAGCAGAAACTCTCCTCTTAAGTTTCATGGCATTTACATCACACACAACATGACATTTGCATCACACTGCATTCAACCCCCTTCATCCTCGACTCCTTCTTGCTATCTCACCAGGAACCTCCTGCTCTTTGTTCTCCCATGCTTATCCACTGTCTCCTGTCTGAGATGCTAGATAATCTGGCTTCCCCAAGGTGCTACACTACCCCCCCCCCCCAGCATCTTAGATAGGACAATAGAATAACAGTCCACATGCCATGATAGAACAATTGAATATCAGTCCACATGCTGCTTGGGCTTCCGTCTCCTCCCGTATCTGCTGTAACTGGGGTTTACCGCCTCCGCTGCGCTGCTGTGCCGGTGGGGGGCTGCTGGGAGTGTGTCTGACTGCGGGTGGGCTGTTGCTGGGGGGGCCACTTCGGTCTGTCCGTGTGGCTGCTCTGGTGAATCGTTTCCCTGGGGAGCTCTTCGTGGGGGTCTTCCACGCCGAGGGGCCTTAGCCAACAGCACTTGCTCGTCCGCCACAACGAAAGCGGGTTTGAGTCTGTCTATGCCAATTTTTTCCCTCCTACCCCCCAAGTCTAGCAAAAAATGCTTATCCCCTGTTTCCAGCACTCTGAACGGTCCATCATAGGGTGGGCGCATTGGAGGGCGGTGGGCGTCGTGTCTGACAAACACGAACTCCGCGCTCTTCAAAGTTTTAGGCACGAAAACATGCGGAAAACTGTGGTGGGCAGGGCCCGGCAGCGTGCCTGTGTTTGCTCTACGCTGCAAAAGCTGAGATGGGCAGCTGCCCGGCGCAGGATTATCTGGCAGAAATTCCCCGGGCAGCCGTAGTGGCTGCGCAAAAACCAGCTCTGCCGGGGAAGCTTCCAGATCCTCTTTCGGCGCGGAGCGCAACCCCAATAAAACCCACGGCAGCCTGTCTACCCAATTTGCATCCGTCAATGAAGCCCTGAGTGCTGCTTTCAGTGATCTATGAAAACGCTCGCATAACCCATTGGCCTGTGGGTTGTACGCGGTTGTGCGGTGAATTGTAACACCCAGGCTGCGGGCCATCGCGGACCAGAGTTCGGAAACAAATTGAGGGCCCCTGTCGGACGTAATGTCCAACGGGACTCCAAAACGCGCCACCCATGCTGTTAAAAAAGCGCGTGCTACGTCCGTGGACGTGGTTGCCGCCAGCGGGACTGCTTCTGGCCAGCGCGTGGTGCGGTCCACCACTGTCAGGAGGTGCATGCACCCCTGTGATGGCGGGAGGGGGCCCACGAGGTCCACGTGAACATGGTCGAACCTCTTAGCCGGAATACGAAACGGCTCCAAGGGAGCCTTCGTGTGTCTGTGTACCTTGCGGGCACAAGTGTACCTTGTGGGCACGCCACGCAGGCTGCAGCCCACTCTCTCACTTGTTTGCGTAGGCTCGGCCACACAAACTTCTCTCCCACCATTTTGACCAACGCGCGCACTCCTGGGTGCGCCAGAGTGTGAACCGACTCAAACACGCGGCGGCGCCACAGACGCGGGCGACCCGTGGAGACATCGCAGAATAGGGGGGGGGGCCGCCATCCTGCAGCACCCTGCTCTCCAGCCTTAACCCTGTTGGTCCAGACTGGAGCGCGCGCACGTCTGCATCGCTAATCTGCTCCGCGGCCATGGCTGCGTAATCTATCCCCACGCAGACCGGGGCCGCCACAGCGCGCGAGAGGCAGTCCGCCACTGCATTCAGTTTACCCGACACATGCTGAATATCGGTAGTAAACTCTGAGATCGCGGGCAGCTGTCTCTGCTGCCGGCTCGACCACGGTTCTGAAACCTTGGCCATCACGAATGTCAGCGGCTTGTGGTCCACAAACGCGGTGAAGCTGCGCCCTTCCAGCCAGAACTGGAAGTGGCGTATGGCCAGGTGGAGAGCCAGCAACTCTGTCGAACGCGCTGTATTTACATTCGCTGTCGCGCAAAGTTCTGCTGAAAAAGGCGAGTGGCTTCCAAGCCCCGGCGACGCGCTGCTTCACGACAGCCCCTATGGCCACGTCTGAAGCGTCGGTGGTGAGCGCTATGCGGGCCGTCGGGTCTGGATGCGCCAGCAGTGCGGCGTTTACCAGGGCTGCTTTAACTTTCGAGAACATCCGCTCTCGCTCCGGGGTCTATTCGACCCTATCCGCGGGTTTCTGTTTCTTGAGCGCGGCGTACAATGGTTGCATGAGCTGCGCCGCGCGGGGAAGGAAACGGTTATAAAAGTTCACCATTCCCAAAAATTCTTGCAGCGCCCTGACTGTCTGAGGCCGGGGAAAATCCGCCATGGCGCCCACTTTGTCGGGCAGTGGGATCGCAACTTCCGGAGAGATGCGGTGCCCCAAAAAATCAATCTCCGTCACGCCGAACTGGCATTTCACCGGGTTGATTATTAACCCGTGCTCCTCCAACCTCCGGAAAACCGTCGTGAGGTGGGTTTCGTGTTCGTCTTCGGACGCACTGGCTACCAGGATATCGTCCAGGTAGACGAACACGAACGGGAGATCGCGCAGCACTGCATCCATCATGCGCTGGAACGTCTGTGCCGCTCCTTTTAACCCGAATGGCATGCGCAGGAACTCGAATAGACCGAACGGAGTTATTACTGCTGTTTTGGGTATGTCCTCAGCGCGCACTGGGACTTGGTAGTAACCGCGGACCAGGTCTATTTTGGAAAAAATGCGTGCTCCGGGGAGGTGAATGGAAAAATCCTGTATGTGGGGAATTGGGTAGCGGTCGTGCGCTGTGGCGTTGTTCAACCTGCGGAAATCCCCGCACGGTTGCCACGATCCCTCAGCCTTAGGGACCATGTGTAGCAGGGATCCCCATGGGCTGTTCAAGCGCCTGATGATGCCCAACCTTTCCAGGTTGGCGAACTCCTCGCGCGCTATGGCCAGTTTAGCTGCGTCCAAGTGTCGAGGTCGTGCAAAAACGGGCGGCCCGGTGGTGGTGATAAAGTGCTCCACCCCGTGTTTAGCGATGGCCGCTGAAAACGTCGGGACCGTGAGTGCTGGGAACTGAGTGAGCAATGTGTGGAACTTACCGCCTGTAGCTGTGACGTTGGCTTGTGCTGTTGGCTGGGTCACTCGAGCTATACAGGAGAGAGAGTCAAAGGACAGTGCATTAACCGGGCGCCTGTTAGCAACATCAACCAGTAAACCATGTGCACACAGAAAATCAGCCCCCAGTATATGGTAATTCAGTGCTGCTACGACAAAAGTCCACTCATATGTACGGCCGTGTAGAGATAAGAGCAGAGTCCTGTCACCAAAGGTCTTAATATCCGAGCCGTTTGCTGCCAACATCCCGGGGCCGCTAGATCCTGCCAGCCGGTCAGCGTAGGTCGGCTGGATGAAGCTCTTCTGGGCTCCGGTGTCCACGAGGAAACGCCTCCCCGAGCGTGCATCCATCAAGTAGAGCAGCTTGTTCTCTTCACCGAGGGTCGCTGCTGCTACCGACCCCTGGCCTTGGCATTTTCCCGAGAGCTTGAATTGGCACGGTGGCGCACATCTGCGTGCGTTCTCTCCGAAGCGGCGGTGGTAGAAACAGAGCGTGTCTCTCTGGCGCTCCTTGGCCCCCGCTGCTGCTACCGTCGGTGGCTCCTCGCCTCCTCTGGTCGTCTCGCTGGGCTCCGCCGCTGCCGCGTTGACTGTGATCGCCCTGGTGGTGATGATGATTGGGTCTGCCTCCTGGGCTAGCGCACGGTAGTCGCACGCGGCCAGCCACGGCGAATTGGCCAGAACCGCTCTCGCTACTGTCGGAAGGTTCTGGAGGAAGAGGTGGGCAAACAGAAAGTGCCCGTCGTCTGTGCCCATTAACGCCAGCATCTTCTCCATCAGGTCTACGGCCGAACCATCTCCTAACTCGGTCCGCGTCAGGAGCCTCTCCGCTCTCTCACAGTCCAAGAGCGTGTAGCGCTGGATGAGCGCAGCCTTGAGCGCCTCGTATTTGCTGCTGGCTGGTGGCTGATCGAGCAGGCTCACTACCTGCTGAGCTGTGCGGGCGTCGAGCGCTGCGACCACATGGTAGAATCTGGTATCATCTGCCGTTACTCCCCGGAGGGCGAACTGGGCCTCGGTGAGGTGGAACCAAGAGCGCGGGTTGTGCTGCCAGAAATCCGGTAGCTTGACTGAAACCGCACACGCGTTGCTGGAGGTTCCAGTCCGGGCTGTCTGTGGGATGGCTGCCGCCTCGCTGTAGCTTCCTGACCAGGCCGGCTCCGGGGATCTTGCCTCGTGTTCCATAATACGTCTTGGGTCACCAGTGTGGAGTGTGTGAAATCAGAGGCAGATTCATTTCAGATGATTTATTACACACTCACATCTCTCAAGCACAGAACAGACTGAACATTTAAGCAGAAACTCTCCTCTTAAGTTTCATGGCATTTACATCACACACAACATGACATTTGCATCACACTGCATTCAACCCCCTTCATCCTCGACTCCTTCCTGCTATCTCACCAGGAACCTCCTGCTCTTTGTTCTCCCATACTTATCCACTGTCTCCTGTCTGAGATGCTAGATAATCTGGCTTCCCCAAGGTGCTACAGGACCAGAGTTTGCTTGTTTGGTGTGCATCAGAGTTCGAATGCGTGTTCAGATGGCATCAAACCAACTGAACTATCCACTGAAGCGGACCAACTTTGGTCCGGACCAAATAGTGGCCGTGTGAATGCGCCCTTAAACATTGTCCAGTGCAGAAGTCAGTGTTTGTTTAAATACATCTTGAAGGTCTGTGGATCATGTGACTCATGATGGTGGCTAATTAGCTTGTTAGCTGCATTGGGGGAGCCCTTCACACAGCCATAGTTGCAATACTGCCACATAATGATTATGAATCTGTTTTCAGGTTCTTAAATACAACCTTAGCTTATCCATTTTTTCATGCTTTCCCACTGGAAAATTGTTGAAATGGTGTGGATAGCCATCAGAGGCTAACAGTGACTTAGCTTCAGGCATCTACATGTTAGTTTCTGTGCACTTCTCTGGCTTTTTCTTGGCATCTTCAGATAAAATACTGTAAATAGTGAATCATCACATACTATGTGGACAGAGATCACATTTCTTTTGGCTACAAGCCATTTAATTTTTTTAGTCATGTTTTGCTGCTTCTGAACAGCGCTAACTGTGTTGCTTCCAGGAAGCAGCGTTACGTGCCCACGCATGTAACTCTGTGGGCACATCTTAAAGGGGCAGTACATGAAAAGCTCTCTATATACACACACAACAGGGAGAGGGGAAAAACTGAAAATACAGACATGAGCAAGATTGCGTTGGTTTTACACTCCAAATGTTGGTTTTGGTTTTATTTCGGTTAAGTGCCCAGTCCTAATGCAGACAGTGTATCTTTTTCTGTTAAGTATTTTAATATTTTATTAAGCATGTATTTAATAAACTTTTTTTCTATACATAAACAGGCAGATATACCAGACAATATCCAGTCTCTGCACAAAAAATGTTATTATTAACATAACCTCTCTCTTTTACCAAGTCCAGTATATCATCACAAAGGCCATTTATCAATACAAACTTAAGCTTAAAAACAAACAAGCAAACAACTACGGCAAATCAGACATTTAAAAATAAACCAAATAAATAAATAAAATTAATAATAAAAAGAGAGTGAGAAGAGATTCTCCCCATTACAGACAATTCCAGAGTTCAGCAATCATAAGTAAAATAGTTCATCACCCTTCAGATTTAGTACTTGCAAATATTAATTCAGAATCCCCCATGGAACATTTGTTACACATTAGGACCTCATCTAACTTCCCACCCACAATTTACTGATCCTTTTAATACAATGGCTGCAAGGCTAGTCCCAGTATAATCTAAAAAGAGTAACCAAACTTCGTCATACCCTTCGATCTGTATGTTGAGACCTCTTCGGTGGAAGAAGCAGTCTGTCTTCTGTTTGTTTTAGTTGTTGGTTTGTTTGTCTTTTTGTCTGTTCCCCTCCCTTTTCTTTCCCCCTCCTCACACCTCCTTTCCCCATTCCCCATCCTGGTGGGTCCTTCATTGGTAAAATAATTTAAATAAAGTATTAAAAGTTATTACAGGAGGAGTTTACAACAATATACAGTACATATCTAGGTACTGTATAAAGCTCCTTTTGGCAAAGTAAATCTGTTTGGCACAATAAGGGTAGCAGACTTCTGTTCTGCTCACCTAGCTGCCGGACAGGACAAGGGGAAGGAAAAAAAAGATCTGTATGTTAAATATTCCATTGGTATTATATCAAATATACCCTTTTGCCAGACAGCTACTGTTGGAGGTTTTCCATCAATCAATTTTAGGAGAATATTTTTCCTTGCACAAAAAGTAAGAATATGTAAAAGTGTTTTTCCATGTGTACTTCCTCACTTCCACATCAGCAGTACGCACATAGGGTCTTTATCTAGCTTAATGCCAAAAAAAGTCAGATACAGTCTGTCTACACTATTTGTACAATATTTATTAATATATTTACACATCCAGACACAGTGAATGAAACTCCCAATCTCATAATTACATTTCCCACACAGTTCAGATTTATTCGAATTAATCTTATGTCTAAATTGTGGTGTAATCTGAAGGTGATGTCGTAATCTAAATTGAGTCTCTTTCATTCTATTGTAAACTGAAATATTGTATTTTAATATATTAACAGTATATATGTGACATTTTGCACAAAATGAGACCTTTCATGACTTATTACAAACATAGTGAATGAAAAACAAAAGCAGATTAAGTTTTTTAAAATGTAAATATATCTCCTTGTCCTAGCCTTTTCAGTATATCCATTGAATCATACTTCAGTGGAAAAAATGTTGGTACACATATTTAAATTCCTCTGTAAGGCATCTCAAATGCAGCAACATTTTTTCTTCTTTGTAGTAAATGATTTGTCTCATATTGACATTGTAAAACATTCCAAATTAGGCTCAGCTCTGTTTTTTTGAAGAGGGAGCAGTTTGATCAGAATTGTAACCCGCTTGCAGTTTCCTCCTCTCTCGCAGACAAGACGGAGAAATTAGTTCCAGTCAGACTTTCTGGAAAATGCACTGTGAAGACAACAAAGCATCTGCCAAACAAAAAGTCTTGTGTGTGTGTCTCTCTCTCTCTCTCTCTGATTTCAAACTGTGTAGCTTCAGCGCCGAAGACATTGAGGACAACAGAGGGAGGGCACTCGGGCTTTTGTTGTTGCTCAGTGCTGGAGTGTAAAATCGTCATCCTTCTGGCTCATTAACTTGGCCTTTGATCATCCAGCACAGAACATTCAGCACCAGGATGAATAATTAATTTGCAATTAAAGGTTAAATTCACAGTAAAACCTCAGGCATTTGATTCTGACTCTGCTGGGTTTTTTAAAAGCATGTTGTTATGAAGCGCCTGTGGCTGGTCGGTTTAGCTGATTGATATGAGCAACACATTTCTCTGTGTGTGTGTGTGTGTGTGTGTGTGTATGTGTGTGTGTGCGATTGGGCGATATCTGGCTTTAATTATACTGTCAACCTGGAGTGGTGCTTGACAGGAACAGACGAGGAGGAGGTGGTCTACACGGAGAAGGAGGGGAAACTGATTGTGATTGCAATCCAACTGCCTCTTTGCGGTCTCACGTACATTGTGTGTTTTTTTCTCCCCCCACCCCACAACTCATGCACACAATCACCATGTTCTCCTCCCCATTAATAGAATGTTAAATATACATGCAGTGTATCCTCCTAATTGCCCCATTTAACCCAAAGCCTCCTATCTTTGCTGTCTAGCCAATAAGCACAAGCCATGGATCGAGACAGAGTACCAGGGTATTGTCATGGAGAACGACAACACTGTGCTTCTCAACCCGCCCCTCTTTGCCCTGGATAAAGATGCTCCACTTCACTATGCTGGTAAAGAAAACAAACTGCAATAAACTATATATATAAAAGAGCAAAATGGGGATGAAAAATGCTGGGCAATATATGTTCTGAAATAGTTTGAAATGTCTGCTCCGAAAAAAGGTCCATCTAAAAATCATCTTGCCATGCTGAGTAAATTTTGATTTAGTGATGCTGCAGCCATGTGACCAGTGTGAAAATGTGATTCATTTGTGTCTGTTTGCTGGTTTGAAATTTTAGTAGTAAATATGGTGTTCATTTTCGTCCGACCAGTGCCATTTCCAGCCATATTTCCCAACAGGCAACCTCTATATTAAAGGCAATGTATTCAGTCACAGAGTCCCCTATTTTTAGAGCCATCATAGTGTAATTTGAGCCGTCACTGCAGGAGCAGTCAGCGGCACTCTGCCTCTACAGCTTGATGAAATAAGGTTATCGTGTTTGCACTTGGACTCCTGGAAATAACCATGTTCAGTCAAATTATTAAAGATTAACTAGAATTATGCTGGAGCTCCCAAAAATTTATTGGGCCTGTGTCAAGAATAAAGAGGAAATTAGCTGTTTGAGCATGAACCTTCGGCTCATGTTAGCCAGGGGAAGATCGGCTACTGTTCTCGGGGGTATTTAATTTAAGTCTGGGCCGAAAACTGTTTCATTCTATTCTGATCATGACTCCTGGCGTGAGATAAAATATCACTTAAAGGAAAGTCCAGATACCCATTGGAACTATGCTGGCACAAGGACCAATGATGTGATAAGGAAAAATCTGTTAAATATTACAATACATCGTCACAGTTAGTGCAATAATGTTGATTTAACTTTAAGTATTTTAATTAAATTGCTGCAGGATAATTCTCTTCACAGAGCTGCTCACATCTGATTTCTCCTTCCAATTTTATCCAATAAAACCATTTTGGACTTGAACTGAATTGTAGGTTTCATCGCACCACTTGCTGCAGATGTGATTGTTTGAATAGAAATTTTCCAGTTAACATTATCAGCTGTTAAGAGGGTAATTAATGTGTGGATTATAAAATGAGTTTTTTTTTTTTTTTAGCAATTCATTCATAAAGGTTTGACGCTGAATTTGAACTTGGAAACAGGCTCAGAGTTTGGGAATGCTGATTGCACATTCTCCTTCTGTTTTTAACACAGATGGGAGCAGAGGGACTAACAGCAGAGTTTTTTGGGTACAGGATCTCATTTTGAGTGTGAATATGTAGGGCACAGTAGGTTACACTTGGAAATTGGAGCCAGAGGAAAAAAAAGTCACAATGGAGCCAATACAAAGCAAGTTAACTTGGAATTACTTATTGTCTCTGGATTCATGTTAAGAGTTACTGGTGCAGCAGGTAGAATGAAAGTCACACTAATTATTTCAAAGGGAAGTGAAACATGAGCAATTTTCTCCAAGTAATAGAAGTGTTTAATTAAAGTGGACCTATTTTGTCTAATTTCAGCGCTGAAGGCTTTATTCATTTTCTCTATAAGCACGGCATTTGTATATATACACATTGATGCAGCATTCAACAGCCTGACACATGCCTGCCTGGTCGCTACTCTGGAGAGATCAATAATTTTGCCATGTAGACATGCAGAGAAAATGTAGACTTCTGTCCGTCATTGCTGATGACGGACTGCGCCTGAGGTGTTGTCACTTTTATTAGCACGTGCAACGGTGGCTGTGACTCAGTCCCACTGTGGCGTGACAATCGCTGCCTCGGTTTTGGCACACATAGGGAGACGCGGTGGGAAGATCAGACAGAGGTTGATGCCACTTGCTTCCATCCTTGGAGGGCAGTCATATCATTGTTAAGTCGGCAGAGTTCGTTATCAATGATAGTTCACAAACTTTTACTGCTCACAGATATGTAATATTAGATCATTTTCCTTAATAAATAAATGAAAAAGTAAAATATTTTTGTCTTATTGATTTAACTTGGTTCTCTTTATGTACCTTTAAGACTTCCGTGAAAATTTGATGTTTTAGGTCATATTTATGCAGAAATTAGTCCCACAAAGGGGAAATTACAGGGGATCCACCTGGATGAGGCAGCCATGGTGCGGTGCCAATCCCTTCACCATTCACACACACATTCACACCTAGGGCCACTTTAGAGTCTCCAGTTAACCTAACTTGCATGTTTTGGGCCTGTGGGAGGAAACCGGAGTACTCGGAGTAAACCCACGCAGACACGGGGAGAACATGCAAACTCCACACAGACGGGTCACTGATGGTCAGGGGTGGAATCAAACCTATGATGGTCAGGGGTGGAATCGATCCCGTGACCTTCGTACTGTGCTGCCACAGTGCTAACCACTGCGCCACTGAGCTGCTATTTACATAGCTTGCTTATATGATGACAATAAAAACAACAAACAATTGTTTGTATATCCTGTTATCATAATGCTGAAAGTGTTGTCATCCCTTATAATTACCTACAGAATATGGCACCTCCATTTGCCATGAAAATGCTAGCCATGTCCTATCTAGTGTTTATGTACAGTATATCTATATTACAGACCACTGGAGTCTTGTTTCCCAGCTGCTCAGATGTAAAAAAAAAAAAAAAAAAAAAAAAAAAAAAGTAGATATGATTATTTCGGACCTGTAAAAAATTTATCAATATATTTCTTTGTGAATAATATTATCCTTAAAAATTACACACTGTCTTTATGGAGGCACTTTAGAGACAGTGGCTCTGTTTACATGCACACTAGTAAACATTATAATCAGATTTCTGGAGTTATCTAAATATTCCAGTAGTCAAGTAAACAGAATAATCAGATAAAGGCTGTTACCGGGTTATGAGAAATCACATGCACACACATAGTTTACTGTCCAATAATCCATGTATTCAGTGCATATAAACACAACAAAACTGATCGCTACCATTATCAAATTATAATATAAAAATCCCAGTTATCAGATTATTGTGACCATGTAAATGGGTTATATGTGTAATGTGATAGCCCTATTTATTTGACAACAATCCCTTGTAAAATACATTTCAGGAATTATTAGCAATAATATCTGTTAATCTTGTACACTCAGGGTTGCATTAAGAAAAGTCATTATATAGTGTTAAGCCCATTTGATGATATTTATGGAGGTAGCCTAATTTTCCAATCATCCTGTTTCTACCAAACCTGTAAAGATAAAAAAAAAATAGAAGAGTTTTGTTGATGTTACGGTATAGAGTTCATCACAACTAACCCACAGTAATTGCTTGTAATTTCATTAAATAATTGGTGAAAAGGTTGATTTGTCACATATACTAGGCAAATTTTGTGGACATTGGTTAATTTTAGATTGTGATGCAGTAGATTTTGGTAGAGGTATTTTTTTTCCAGTGCTGTTGACTTGTCAGCTGTTCCTGACCTCCCCAATATGGCAGCCGTGCAGATCTATCACTGCAATAGAAAACAGCAGCCAGTGCTGCATCTATGTGTACAGATGTTGATTCTCCCAGCCTTCTTATGATTGGCTGCTCTTTGTATACAGAAGGTCTGAACAGTTAGTGGTTGGGGCTACTATTTGGATATAAAATAGAAAAAAACTGTCAGCTGAGTGTTTATTGCAAGCTGATATGGCACTTAATATGAACATCCAGCACTTTGAAACAAGATGAGAGAAGATTTAGGAAAAGAACTTTCTGTAATCTTGACAATTTCTGAAAGTTAATATGAGTTGACCTCTGAGTTACGTGATAAATTCATCTTATTGTCTGGGCCTAATCTTGTGAAGGATGACTTTAAATCCCCTTTTGTCACCTAGGTGAAATTTGTGGTTTCCGGGTTCATAATGGCCCCTCGGGTTCAGGGTCAGTCCAGTTTGAAGCAGTCGTTCTGGACCGCTCCACGGGGGAGGGTCTAGTCCGGTCCAAGGAGCCGCTGGACTGCGAGAGTCAGCGAGAGCACAGCTTCACCATCCAGGCCTACGACTGTGGAGAGGGACCTGATGGAGTCAACAGCAAAAAATCCCACAAGTAACGACCCTTATCTCTGATTTATAAGGAAGCTGTTTAGCATCTTTAATCCCTGTCTGCAGCTCTGTTGGCTGTGCTCTGTAAAATCCACGCAGCCATTACTACCTCCTGTTGCTACAATAATCTCTCTGCTAATGTTTGTCTTTCCACTCCTGCCTCCTCCCTCAGGGCCACTGTTCACGTTCGTGTGAACGACGTCAATGAGTTCTCCCCTGTGTTTGTTGAGCGTCGATACGAGGCTTCAGTCCCAGAAGGGCGTCTATTCGACCGTATCGTGCGTGTGGAGGCTCTGGATGCCGACTGCTCCCCACAGTACAGCCAGATTTGCTTCTATGACATCATAACTCCCAACGTGCCCTTTGCTATTGACAACGATGGTGAGCTGAATCATATTTTGTAGTTGTGAATCAGAAACTGCATTGCTCGTAAATATAGCCGTTTTTGACTTTTGGTTGATGCAGTTGTAATATCGTTTTCTGTCTGTTGTTTTCTGGACCTGCCTGCAAATTAAATCACAGAACACAATATTCAGCTGCTAAACTCTAAATGTCCTCAATACATGGAAAAATACACACACGAGACACCGCTGAGATATTGATGTCTGCACAGTGACAGAGGGAAAAGAGTTGCAGGCACTGAATTCCCTTCACAGGTCGAAACCCAAAAAAGTTCAAATAGACTTTGTGGGGGTGGGCTTTTGTTCTGTCTCAGCATCAACATTACCTCTGGTGTTCAATTTAATGTCCTTATATTGTGCAAAATACTGTCTTTTTTTTCCAAGATTTTTGAACAGGATGCGATGTCTCCAGTGGTTTAGAGCCCCCACATATGTGAGAAAATACACACTGACTTTCTTCATTACTCAAAAAGTATGTCACCTTCCTTCTAACTTTGAAATGCCAAGCACTCCAGATTCATGTATTTTCTTCTGAAACACTTTATTCTTTACTCTTGACACCTGAGTAACTGAAAGCCAAGTAGATTGCATTAATTGGGGTGAAAGTATTTTAACAAGTGGAGGAAAATACACAGATTTGGAGATTTCATTTCAAGTAGAGATGTTAGCACTGATCAAATACTAATAGGTCAGAGGAACGTTAAAAGAATTAACACAGGTGATGAGGCTCCGCATTAGATAATTAGAATAATAATTAGCAAGAAATGATTTCCCTATTAGGACTATAAATTAGTAAGCAAGTAAATACAATAAAATCTTAAGTAACACTTGTATTTTTTTAATTATTCCATGCCAAAATGGCAGCTGTTATTGAAAGTTAAAAGGGTCATTGACTGAAAAAATTGTTTTTGTAGGTTTTAACCTTCTGAAAAGCATCTATTTGTCACATGATTATCAAAAAATATCAAAACACTCACTTCTGTAAAAAAAAAAAAAAAAATACATACAGCCTGTATATTATTTCTGTCTCCGATTAGCCATTTTAACTCTTCTGGGTTTCTTCCTCTATGTCAAGAAAAGGTAAGCCTAAACTTGATGCCCACGCTCTGCTATATTATTGGTGCGCCAAGCTGTCTGTCTGTAAACACGTAGATGAGTGGTAAGCCCATGCTTCAGAGCGAACAGTGCTACTAGAAGTTAGCTTACCAAGCATGGTTTACATTGTTATTTTCTTTAGATTTCAGTCACCCTAACAGATGTCCCTGTTTCCACGTGGCTCACTAGTCCAGAGTTGATAATGTATCTTGCATCATTCTATCTTATTTTGATAGTTTCGCCCTGATGCTACATCGAACCGTTAGCATTATTATTTTCTGTCACCGAGACCCAAGGCAGTTCACTGGAGCTAGCAGTTTAGTCACTCATTCACAAATGTTTCTGTGCTGATTGTACTCCAGGGACCGATCATATCCTATCGACCACTGAAATCACCCCCCTTCCCCCGCCCTTTCCACCAGTGGTGCATTATTTCGTTCATTCAAAGACAAATTTACATTATTTGGCTCAGGCTTGCTATTAAGCTAGCTAGCCAGCTAACATTAGCAGTAGTGATGTAAGAGGGAGGGCGGAGTTAAGTGCAGTTTTTGGGCTTTTAAAGAGACATGCACTGAAATGAACCGTTTTGAGGAAAGCTGCAAAAGATGATTGACAATGAGGCTGCAATAATTAAAGAAAATTTGGCTAAAATATGTCATAAACATTTCATTAAGACTTGTGGGAACTGTCAAAATGTGGAAGAAGGGCAGTCAATGGCCCCTTTAAAAGATGGAAGTGCAGTGCAGTACAGTACAGTCTTGGTCTGAAAAGTGATGTAAAATCTGAAGTGCCATAAAGCTGTATTCTATTTAATATGCTGAAGATGGAAGCACCTATGGCTGCAAATGATGCTATGTCCTTAAGAAGTCTATGGCATCAACATCTTCATACTCAAAGACACTTTTTAATGAATGTAACTCCTTACATGTTAGTTTTACATTACAATGAGAGAAACAGATCAATTTTATAAATCACGGTCACAAGACTGTAAAGTGGGTTATCTCTGAATGGTTACTACCTTGCATTTGGCTTGTTGCTGTCATATAGGTTCCCTTCACTTTCTCCTGCCTTGAGAATGGCACAAGGTTTAATTAAATGCAAGGCAGCGATAGCAGAAATGTTCAGCTTGGGGCTTCATATTAGGGACTCTTAAACCACTGGGTGATGTTAAGGACTTAAAATTAATATTCATTTTTTATTAATCAGTTTTTGCTGCTGCTCTTGCACTCCTCGTCCTCACATATACTGTATATAACTGTAGTCAAATTTCATAAAAGGTGGTCTTATTTATATGTTTTACTTTTTCTGTCTTCAGACAATAGAATAGCACTATAACCCATAGAGCAACATTTTTCAAGCTGCCACTCTTAGTGGCCGGACTATGATTTCATTGAGAAACATCCTGTTCTCAATTCATTTTAAGTCCCAATCCTTAGATTGGGACTTAAAATATGGGGGTACCACTTTACAATAAGACTGCCCTAATAAAAAATTTATGAATGGTTTATAAGTAGGCTATCAATTAGGCTACAAATAAAACTTGAATAAACAATTATAAATAAGTCATAAGGCATCTTTCATACAGGGATGCTGACTCACTATGTGGCTTGATCAGGAGACCTTTTGACTAGAAATGCTTACAGTGCTTAAATGCAAGTAAGTTATTGGCAAACATCTGATGGTGAAAGTCTCTAGCTGATGAAAAAACAATCAAAATAAACTGATATGTGAGTTTTGAGAGAACAGGTAAATATAGGCTTGTGGAGGAAGGAAGCAGGTGAGGCAACGAGCTAGACGACACAGGAACTTTATTCCTTTCTCCAACATACAGTACAGTAAAAGCATTCCCGGGTGTGCATTCCTCTTTTATATCTTTAATACCATGCATTGAGACCCGGAACTTACGACCATAATACATTGTTGTTTAGAACAGAGACATGTGTGGCACATTAACATGACATAACGCTGGCGCTGCTCTCACACCCTTTCTTCTTCCCATGGCTCCGGAAGTTGCTCCTCTCCCCGGGAGGGGTGGGGGGGGTTGCATAATCCTTACTGTCCCATCTGATACCCTCCGGTGACACCTCCTCTTCGATCCATTGTTCCCCCCTTCCCCAGCTGCCTTCTTTGGGTGGAGAAGTCCCACACCATGCCCTCACACAGCTGCCCCCCCACCCCAAACACCCAGAAAGGACACTAACCCCCCGTCCTTTTGGCTTGAGCTGGTTCCCATAGCAGCTGTAGCAGGGGTCGCCAATCCAGTCGAACCGCCCTGCTGGCGAGGTGTACAGGAGGGCACGTCAGTCTGTGGAGGGAAAAAGGGAGGGGGAGAAAACACATTAGCTTCACGAACGCAGGTCCCTGCTGACAGAACACCAACTTGTGGAGCCACCAACGGTGGGCATCCGCGCCGGGGAGCTTGGGCCAACACCTCCTGCTTGTGTGCCAACACAAAAGCGGGCTTCAGCCTGTCGATGCAAATGGTCTCCCTACGTCCCTCCAAGTCTAACACAAAATGCTTCACCCCAGGTTCCAACACCCTGAACATTGTACAGTGGGCGCAGCAAGGTCCGGTGCGGATCGTGCCTGAGAAAAACAAAACTGACGTTCTGCAAGCTTTTTGGGATGAAGGTGCACGGAAAACAATGGTGGGCTGGGTCAGGTACATTAAAAGCCTCTGTACTGAGCAAAAATTGTGCGGGCGGATCAGCCTCGGGTGTGGGGTTTTCCGTTAAAAACTCTCCGGGGATCCGTAGCGGCTGAGAAAAAGCGAGTTCTGCTGGGGAGGCTGCCAAATCCTCCTTAGGTGCGGAGCGTAACCCTAAAAGAACCCAGAGCAGGCAGTCGACCCAATTTGTGTCCGTGAGCAAAGCTCTGAGTGCTGCTTTAAGCGATCTATGAAAATGCTTGCATATCCGTTAGCTTGGGGGTTTACGCAGTAGTGCGGTGAATTTTGACCCCCAGGCACTGGGCCATCGCAGACCAGAGTTCTGAAATGAATTGTGGACCCCTGTCGGAAGTGATGTCTGACGGGGATCCAAACCGTGCAACCCAAGCTGACAAAAAAGCATGAGCCACTTATGCAGACGAGGTAAAAGCCAGTGGGACCACTTCAGGCCAGCGTGTGGTGCGGTCCACGATTGTTAAAAGGTGCATGAAACCTTGCAACGGCGGGAGGGGTCCCACCAAATCCAGGTGGATGTGGTCGAACTTCCTAGCCGGGATTTGGAACAGCTCGAGGGGGACATCTGGTGTGCTTGTGCACTTTGGCCCGCTGGCACGCGACGTAAGTTGCAGCCCACTCTTTCACGTCCTTGCGCAAGTGCGGCCAGATGAATTTCAGCCCCACTAGCTTCACTGAAGCGCGCACTCCTGGATGCGAAAGAGAATGTACCGACTCAAAAACGTGACGGCGCCTAGAGCTCGGAACCACCGGGTGCGGGCGGCCAGTGAAGATGTCGCAGAGCAAGGGAGGGCACCCTTCTTGCACCACCCTTCTCTCCAGCTTTAACCCAGTAGGCGCAGACTGGAGCGAGCAAATGTCCGCGTCCCCGGTTTGCTCCACGGCCATCGCAGGGAAATCTATTCCCATGTATACCGGGAAGACTAACGTGCGTGACAGACAGTCGGCCACGACATGGAGCTTACCGACGATGTGTTGAATGTCGGTAGTAAACTCCAAAATCACAGCCAAATGCAATTGCTGCTGGGCCGACCATGGTTCCGAGACCTTGGACATCGCGTACGTCAGCAGCTTATGGTCTACAAATGCGATGAACTCGCACCCCTCTAGCCAAAACTGGAAATGGCACGTCGTCAGGTGGAGAGCCAGCAATTCTCTATTGAATGTGCTGTATTTGCGTTCGTTGTTGTGCAAAGTTCAGCTGAAAAATGCAAGCGGCTGCCACGAACCTGAGATGTACTGCTCCACTACTGCCCCTATGGCAACATCAGATGCGTCCGTAGTGAGCGCTATCATTGCAGACAGATCCGGGTGGGCTAGCAACGCGGCATCCACCAGCGCTGTTCTGGCATTTGTAAAAGCTTGGATCCGCTCAGGAGTCCAGTCGATGGTTTCTGTGGGCTTCTTTTTTTAAGCACAGTATACAATGGCTGCATCAGCTGGGCTGCCCGGGGAAGGAATCAGTTATAAAAATTAACCATTCCCAAAAACTCCTGTAGTGCTCTCACGTTCTGTGGACGCAGAAAGTCCGACACAGTGTGCACCTTATCTGGTAACGGAATCGCGCCCTCCGGTGAAATGTGGTGGCCCAAAACATCAATCACTGGCACACCGAACTGGCACTTTGCTGGGTTCACTATAAGCCCATTGTAACGTGAAAATGGGATATTAATAAATAATAAATATGATCAGGTATGAATTATTTAATTTATATTGATGTATTGGAATCTGAGCTCAAATCTCATTTCATATACATCAGAAAAGTTAATAACACTCGTAAGGGGCACCAGCTTCCATCTTTAAGAAGCAATTTGATCTTTAATTTCACTTTATACCTGTTTGATCACTCAGTAAATTAATCAATAATCAGTCTCAAAAATTTTTCGTGAATTCGATACCTGGGCTTGAAACAGACTCAGAATGAAATAAATTCCCAACAACTTCTCATTTTTAAATATTTATTAAACGAAATGATTAAGACATTGTAGTAATTTCATTAATAATTATAAAATCAATCTTGTAAATGATAGATTAACAATGTCAATATTTTCGGAACCAGGGTTAAACTGAGAAACGAATTTCTATCAGTTTGTGTTAACAGATTATTAAAAACAACGCAAATTTATGGAGAAAGTTTGCTAATTATGAAAAAGTCCTAAATTAATCTTAAGAAAATAAAAACGGAATTTTAATGAAAAGAAGAGTTATGTTAAGGGCTTCTTAATTTGCATCTGATTAGATATACAATTATTAACGAGCCTCAGACGTTAATTCAGCAGTGGAATTAAAGTTTTTACAGCTCACGTGCTTCTCGGTGATGATGATTCTGTCGTCCGTCTTCGTGAAGTTTTGAAGTGTTGTTCAGGGGCAAAACCCAGAATATTTGTCCCGCAAATATTCTCTTGACGATTAATGATATTCATGAGATCGTAAGTTGGATCTCGATGGTTGAGGTGCTGTAGAAGCGCGCTGATTCCTCAGCTGCGCGTGATGTGGGAGCTGCGTCTTTTCTTCCTGGTAGACAAGCGCTGCAGGTCTTCGTGGATAATTAAAGATATCTGATCAGATTTCAAATTAGAAGAGAAAAAAACTTTCGGACTTTAGATAAAAATAGTTTCTGGTAGGTGCTTGGTCAAGAAAAATATTATAAAAATAAAGTCAAGATTAAAGTTTACCTTAAAATTAAACAAACGGCGGTTTTACAGAAAGTTTAACAAAAAGTGATAAATTAAGAATTGGAGTTTTACTCCGATTAAGAATTGAGCTCAAAGAAAAAGGAATTCCTAGGCATTTAAGAGAAGAAGAAAATACAAAGTTACATAAACAAATTATCTGCTCTGTGTTCAGAAAAACGACATGTGCTCAGACAGTCCTTTGTTCTTCCTTGCTGTGTGTAGACAATGGAGGAGATCAGAAAAAAGAGAGCAGCCGGGAAGAAATCCGGGGAGGAAAAGAGGTCCGGAGCAGAAGAGACGAAAAGAGACTGAAACCGGAGTTTCTCTCCTTTTTATAAGCTCTGTTGAGTTTCGCGGGATTCTGGCCTGACCGGAATCTCAGCCAATGAGCATCCTTCGTGGGCGGGCTCGATGAACCTTTAGTCCAATAACAGGCCTTGTCTGTGAGAGACCAATAGGATGAAGAAGCTGGGGTTCTATGAAGACTGGTGACACATGATATCAGTCCACAGGAATACACAGTTTTAAATGCATTGGAATGTACTGTTACAAACTTATGTATAACTAAACTAACCTTAGTGTATCTTATAAGCAGTGCTTCTAAATCAACATGCAGGAATAAACATTCATTTAACATCAACATGCATATATATATAAAATCACAGATTAATGCATTTCACACATATTATTGATTTTCCACATCAAACACATCAGAGTCCATCTGCATTTTCATAGTTCTGAAAAGAATGAAGGTTTAGAATTGAGTTTGTAATAATGTACTTTAAAGTTGTTTAAATCCAGCATGTCCACAGTTTAAAGAAATTAACTGAGTCGTGGATCTGTGTAGGTTTTATGGGGGCAATAAAAGTGCAGCCGGACATTGGGGAAATTCCTTAGGCTGGTTTTAACAAAAGGGGATTTCAGCTGTGGCCTGGGGGAAGAAAATCCATTTATTTGCGTTATTCCTGGATGAAACAAAAATGTCTTTAAGCAGAAGAATAATTGTTGCTGAGCCAAAGTGAGATGATGCTACAGTCCCCCCTCTGGTATCAATGGTGACGTTGATTCAGCGTTGATAGCAATCCTAGGCATCAAATCCCAATTTGGCGAGGCTTGATCCAAATGCTGAACTAAAGTTCTGATGTCGGTAAGTCTTAAGCTTGTAAACAGTATCTATTCCAAAGTGTAGGTCCTTAAATTTGGTTTTCTGAAAAACTTCTGGAAATTTCAAAAATTAATTTTGGCGTGACCAAATATAAACATTGCATAATTGTCTAGGATATACTAAAGTTCTGTATAAGCCTGTAAAGACTTAAAAATTCTGGGTGCAAAAAAAAAAGTGAACTAGAAGTATATGGGTTTTGACATACTTGATATAAATGTTTTGGGTTTGCTGAAAAATATCTATTCAAGGTTTCAAAAACAGTTTAAATGTACATAAAATCTAAATAAAGTATAAAGGGTTCTTTGTATATACACAAGCATGTATCCAAAAATCTTAGTCAAGAGCAAAAATAAAATTCTTTCATATTTGAGGTAGATTCAGACTAATCAATATTGAGGTGACTCAAGGAGGTTCAAATGGAATTTGTTTAGTTAGACTAAACCATGGTTCCACAGATGTCCAAATCATAGGGTGTTTGAGGCTTTTGTTCAGAAAAACTGAGTGGGCATAGGATGTCGTTATTCTTTGGATGGCAATGAGAAGTAAATTTGGATTTACTGCAAAAAGGATATGATGAGAGAGCATATTCATTGCTAAAGCGTTAACTGAAAAGCTAATGTTTCTAGCTACTTCTGAGAGTAACAGACATTGGCTGCGTGTGAGCATAGTCAACCTTTAACACAAAGAGCAAAGAGTTCAAGACCTTGTTGAGTTTGATTGAAGCTTCGGAGCAAGCATTCAAAACCAACACAGTGTCTTGTAAGATTTTGGTAACCATTTGTGGTTTGACAACTTGGCGTTTCGGTTTAGCGGTGTTGACCGAGTTAACAGTGGGCATGCTAAGGTTAACTAGAGGCTCTAACAATGAGGCTGTTATTAAGAATCCATCTGAGGATCTTTGACCTTTCGTTTTGGCTTGGCCCAATTCTGACTGGGTAACAGTGGGTGTGATTGCTAGGCAGATGGCTAAACTGATAAACTGATAAGATTATTAGCTCAAGCTAATGGTGTTGAATGTCTTGTGTATACTATTTGGTAATAGTAAGTTGATTGAAGTTTTTATTAGATTTTACAGAGGTCTTTGAAATTAGTTTAAGGGCTAGTTTGGTTTTAATATACCCTTTCCTTTCTGGAGGTTTTGATGCAGTTAACTGATTGGAGGAATTTGACTGAGTGTACCTGAGGCTAGTAGTTAGCTACAGTTATTTCTCAGACGTAGGTTTGGTTTTAATCTTATTTATGGACTTACTTTGACAGTGTTGTACCCGACAAGTCCCATGGGGTTTTGGTAAAGGTTACACTGATTTTGGTGAGCCCATTTGAAAATGGGGTCCTGGATTTGGCTCTTGAGTGGCCAAAGTTTGTTGTTGACAATGTGTGGATTCATCCACTCGGGCAGGAATTTAGGAGTGATTTTCCTTTCCTGTAAATTTATTTCAGGTGTCTGCAGTACGAATGTGGGGTGGAAGATCTTGTCCCCCCTTCGCAGTTTGTCATGCAAGAGTTTTTGATCATTATACGCTTTCTGTTGTTTAGCGACTCGGTCCGAATGTTTTTGAAGTACAGCCTTGGGAGCTTCGTATGTCGTTTTGACGCTTTTGTGTTCTGCAGCTGGAGTGTTATGGGCATTGGCAGTCATCACCCCCCTCTGGTTTCGAGGAACTTTGAGCGGTGGCGATGATTCGTCGGAAGCATGATCAGGAGTGCCATTGCATAGCTGCAGATAAGATTGTGTCGCATGAAGTGGTTTCAGGTTTGGTATGTCATAGGGTTTAGATGCAGGCAGCGCGTGTACCATTTTATCCGACCGGTGTTTGACGGTTTTATGGATCATTTGGTTGCAAGGTTGAGTGACTGTGCGCCTTGCGTTTGCAAAAGTTGGGTTCGTTGTTGCAAAAACTTGAGATTTCAGAGGGTCTAGAGAGCCGGTTGGTGTGGCTCTTGTGACCATGCAGGCCTCATGGGCGGGTGGGTGGGTTTCAAAATGTGACACCACCATTGAATCATGGGTATCAAGGGTTCCAAGAGGGCCGTTTGGGGTTTTCTGCTCGGCCATTGAGTTTTCAAGATCATTTGAGTGTTTGGCTTGACCTTGTATTTGAAGGTGACTTTTGACTTCTCATGGACAGTGCTCACCTTGGTCTTGGCGGTCGCTTTCACTCGGTTGCAGTTGTTCCAACAGTGCTAGTTGTGTGAGACTTGGGGTGTCCAAAGTGTTCAGAACAAAGCACTGTGATTCAGTTGTTCTTGTTGGGTCAAATGGGTGAGGGTGTTGCGTTTGAGCCCATAGTTTGAGGTTCTTGAAATCAATCAGTGGCTCAAAACGGTTCAGTAGGTCTTTGCCAACAAGTAATGGAATGGCGTTAAGTTTGGACACGTAGACCGGATGTGTCAAGGTCATGGGTCCAATGGACATGTTTAGTAGTGATACGCCCAACAGGGTTGTTTTAGTGAGCGCATATGGTCGCACAGCTAATGAACAGGGTTCCAGTTTCAAATGTTTGTTAGCGTGGTTCGCGGCTACACGTAGTTTGTCAAAAAGGGTGTGTGACATGAGAGTGATGTCAGCAGCGGTGTCTAAAACAGCGTCCTGACACACCATGTCTTCAAGGATCAGTGGAAGGTAGAATTTCCGTGCCACCCCCCCTCTCGTTTAAATCGTATAGAAATTGTGGAACCGGCGGTTCGACACAGAGTTGCGACATGTTAGAGGAGTGGTCTGTGACCTGTGGTTGGGCTGCCATAACAGCACTGGACTGCGTTGAGTCCTTTGGTCCTTCCTCATTTGCATGAGGGATTTTCTTCTTGCGTTTCCTTCGTTTGGAACGCTTGTTTTGAGTTGGCACAGCTGATATAGCTAGAATGTTAGCAGTTTTATTCTCTTTGTTGCTTTGAATCTCTGCTAGGAGGTGTTGGACAATTTCAATAGCTTCTCTACTGAATGTAGGAGTTTCTTCTTCCTTCCAAGGTTTGTGATAGGTCTCTGCTTCTGAGCTTCTGTGATGGGATGGAGACCATTTGTCGCGGTTACGCGCGTCTTCGTATCGGTATCTGTCATCATGGTAGTCTGTATCGTGTTCTCGTGACCTATCCCGTGGATATGGTCTACGACGGTAGTCGGGTTTTCGCAAAGTTGGTCCAAAGTGGTATCCAGAGGACCTAGTTTGGTTTTGACCTTGCTGAGGTCGCTTGGGAAAATGCTTCGGCTGTTGATGTACTCGCGGTGTAAGAGGTGGAGTAGAGCGAGGGGCTCCTTCCAACTCCAAGGTGTTAGATGCATCGCTAATAGCTAGCACTGTGGCAGGCTCAGCATGCTTGTTGCGACTTTGTTGCTGTTTTTGGAACGCATAGTGTGCAAACTCTCTCAGCTGACTTATTGAGTTTGACCTTGGGTTAGCTGTAACTCCCAGGTAATGACTCACAGTGGGATGGAGGTTTTGGATGAAGAGGGTCTTGAAATTGTGGTCTTCTTCCATCCCTGGTGTATTTTGAGATCCAAAATATGCAAGTAGGAGTCTCTGGTAGTAGGCTTGTGTTGGCTCTGAGCGTCCTTGCTTTACGGCTAGGGCTGCGGTTAGCCCTGCTTGTAGGCAGTCGTCGGAGAACTCCTTTTCGATGGCTTCGCGGAGCAGCATGTAATCTGCTTTGATGTTTGTCGGCTGTCTGTCTATGAATTTTGATACTGACCTGTTAGATGTTAGTTTAATCAGATAGATGCGATCGTCAATTGTAGCATCGGGGTGCTTACGCAGGTAGTAATCAATGTCCTGTAAATAGACTTTGGCATCAGGTGAACCCGTAGGTCCTGGATCAAATTTGGTGATATTTCGCGCGATCTTGTCAAGGTCGCGGTCTGAAGGGGCACACGCACGCTGTCCACGCGGTCGTCCGTATTCAAAACGGGAATTGGGCGAGGGAGCGCGGTGGATGTCCCGGTGTTCATGTCTTTCCTTTAGGAGCAGTTGACATTCCTTGTAGTCTTTCTTCACATTTTCAAGTTGACCTTCAACTCTTCTGAGTTCCTTCTTTGTGTCTTGAAGGGCATCTTCAAGTTCATTGTTGTCTTGATGAAGCGTGTCATTGTTATGCATCAACCGTTCCTTTTGTGGCTCTGCACGGTCCAAATCTTGTACCGCTTCATCTAGTTGATTTTGAGTTTTGTCATTCTCCTCTTGAGATTGTTCCAAATTTCCTTTCAGTGTTTCATTCTCTTCTTGGAGAGATAAGATCGTTGTTTGTTGATTTGCTAGCTCGTTCTCGGCTACCTTTAATCTTGCGACTAATGTTAGCGCAAACTTACCTAACACACTGGTGTGGTCCTTGCCTTCCGGTGGTTTTTCAGTGTGTTCATTCAAAAGTTCTTCAGTGAGTTGCTCCAATTCTTCGGGCTGCGTTTCTTTGACCCGTGTTGTGAAGCTAGAAATTAAATTAGAAGTCCATGCTTCCAATGTTGTTTGAAGGTCATCCAGTTTGGTAAATTGGTTGGTTGTCTGTTGACTCATCATGTTTGACCGTTGTTGTTATTTAGCTTCTAAAAAAAAATTCAACTTGTTGATTATTCTTAAATTTGTTCAACAAGGTTTAACCTTGAGTGTTTTATTTTACAACTGTGATAGTTGAAAGTTCCTTTAGAATTTGTTTCAACTTGTAGGCTTGCAGGATGGGAAATAGAATTTTGAAATTATTTAGAAATGTAGTGATGCTTCAAATAATTCGTTCGTTGAAACTATGTTGTTAAATAAAGTTAAATTGAAATTGGTTTGAATTTGTTTCGCAAAACAAAACTGAAATTTCAATGGTGTGGATTGACTTCTTTCCTTTGATTTTCAAAGTCTAGTATTGGAATTTGTCATCAATAACTAGCTTTGGAATTTTGCAGAATGTCACTTTGAAGTGAGGAGTTTATTTACAAAAGAAATCCAAAAGCAAAAGAGGCTAAATGCTTTAAAGATTTAAGATTATAAGTTTCCACTTTCTTTTAAAGTTAAGGCTTTCCTTTGGTTTTATTTGTTAAAGCCTATTTTCAGTTGAAGTATTAAAAGTTTAAAATATTTACAAATTAGAAACAAGTGAATTGTTTGAATATTTGGTGTCCAAGGATTTCTTAGGATTGAAGCCAATAGTGATCTTTCTTGATTGTGATCTATAAATCTCTTATTTACAGAATAATCAATGTTTGCACCTTTTTGACTTTTCTTTTAAATCCTGGGAAAAATTTGAAAATTATGCAGGTTGGTTAAATGTTTTTCTTTTCCTGTAGAGAAAGCATGAATCAGAAATGACACAATGAATTTAAATAACACCTAGAGCTTCTCTTAAGTGTTAATTGCTTGATGTGGTTTCCTAAATTTGAGAAAGGAAAAATTATAAATATTCAATAAGTCTGTAAATTTGTTAAAATGCACAGGACTAATCCTACTTTAATGTTACTCTTGAGTAAACATCAGCATTAGGATCCTTAAGCTAAAACTGGGTTTCTGTGGGAAGGGGATCACACCATATCACATTTAAAAACAGCAAAATAAGCACACATGTAGCTTCAAAGTTTGCAACTTTTGCTTAAAAGTGTGTAAATATGTTTGCTTTTAGCTTAAAAGATTATAATATGTGGTTATATAAGTGATTAAATACAATAGGAGTGTTTGTATATGTTCCTGCTATAGGTATCTATGTAATGAGTGGGATTCCACCCCTGAGAAAAAACTTTCAGAAGCCAACAGGTCCTTTTCCTTTTATTCTTGGCATAAAAGTTTGGATTAGTGTTAAATTTAGTTTATTCCGAATAATATGAACGGCTTTGAAGTTACTTTGAAGACTTACTTTGGTTATAAATCGTCTTTAAAGATTAGAAGTTTAAATAAAATTGTAGTCCCTATGTTTCACCACAAGATGGAGGCAGTTTTCGTCTGCACTTCCAGAAGAGGAACCCCAATGACGTCGCAAGGAGTCAAGGATCTCTACTCAAAATGGCGGCTACAGGGAACTCTACCTAGACTTAAGATGGCGTCGCTGAGCCGATCTACACATGCGCGTCATGCACAGCTTGACGGTCGCGTGCGCGACTGAGCGTGCACGTGCCACGTGGATGCAGTTCAAGCGTCAGTCCATAAAACCACGCCTTGCTTTCCAAAGGCGGGAAAACTTTGGTCTCCCTAAACTTTATTCAACAAGTTTATACAATGGTTAATTCAATTAAATCCCTAAGGGTTTGCTTCGCCTGTGGGATGTTGAAATAATGGGGAAAACAAATAGGATTTCTTCGCTATTTTGTTCCCAGGCCTATTTTAATTATTCAGCGTGTAATCACGTTTAAGCATGCATTAAACAACAAAAAAAACTAAAAACTGACTAGAGTGGGGTCTTCACCCCCACTTTCTCTTGGTCAGCAGACACACAGCAGTTATCAGGAGTAATCAGGGGGGCGAATTCACCCCCTCCCCCTCGTGACACAGAGACAGACAATAGACTGGCTGCAGACAATGAACCACCTTTGTGAGTTAAAATTAACCAAAATCACACACAAGCTTATATATTATTTTCCTTCTGAGTCGTTTCAAGTTCAACCAAGCCTTCACGCGGGGTACCAATATATGTAACGTGAAAATGGGATATTAATAAATAATAAATATGATCAGGTATGAATTATTTAATTTATATTGATGTATTGGAATCTGAGCTCAAATCTCATTTCATATACATCAGAAAAGTTAATAACACTCGTAAGGGGCACCAGCTTCCATCTTTAAGAAGCAATTTGATCTTTAATTTCACTTTATACCTGTTTGATCACTCAGTAAATTAATCAATAATCAGTCTCAAAAATTTTTCGTGAATTCGATACCTGGGCTTGAAACAGACTCAGAATGAAATAAATTCCCAACAACTTCTCATTTTTAAATATTTATTAAACGAAATGATTAAGACATTGTAGTAATTTCATTAATAATTATAAAATCAATCTTGTAAATGATAGATTAACAATGTCAATATTTTCGGAACCAGGGTTAAACTGAGAAACGAATTTCTATCAGTTTGTGTTAACAGATTATTAAAAACAACGCAAATTTATGGAGAAAGTTTGCTAATTATGAAAAAGTCCTAAATTAATCTTAAGAAAATAAAAACGGAATTTTAATGAAAAGAAGAGTTATGTTAAGGGCTTCTTAATTTGCATCTGATTAGATATACAATTATTAACGAGCCTCAGACGTTAATTCAGCAGTGGAATTAAAGTTTTTACAGCTCACGTGCTTCTCGGTGATGATGATTCTGTCGTCCGTCTTCGTGAAGTTTTGAAGTGTTGTTCAGGGGCAAAACCCAGAATATTTGTCCCGCAAATATTCTCTTGACGATTAATGATATTCATGAGATCGTAAGTTGGATCTCGATGGTTGAGGTGCTGTAGAAGCGCGCTGATTCCTCAGCTGCGCGTGATGTGGGAGCTGCGTCTTTTCTTCCTGGTAGACAAGCGCTGCAGGTCTTCGTGGATAATTAAAGATATCTGATCAGATTTCAAATTAGAAGAGAAAAAAACTTTCGGACTTTAGATAAAAATAGTTTCTGGTAGGTGCTTGGTCAAGAAAAATATTATAAAAATAAAGTCAAGATTAAAGTTTACCTTAAAATTAAACAAACGGCGGTTTTACAGAAAGTTTAACAAAAAGTGATAAATTAAGAATTGGAGTTTTACTCCGATTAAGAATTGAGCTCAAAGAAAAAGGAATTCCTAGGCATTTAAGAGAAGAAGAAAATACAAAGTTACATAAACAAATTATCTGCTCTGTGTTCAGAAAAACGACATGTGCTCAGACAGTCCTTTGTTCTTCCTTGCTGTGTGTAGACAATGGAGGAGATCAGAAAAAAGAGAGCAGCCGGGAAGAAATCCGGGGAGGAAAAGAGGTCCGGAGCAGAAGAGACGAAAAGAGACTGAAACCGGAGTTTCTCTCCTTTTTATAAGCTCTGTTGAGTTTCGCGGGATTCTGGCCTGACCGGAATCTCAGCCAATGAGCGTCCTTCGTGGGCGGGCTCGATGAACCTTTAGTCCAATAACAAGCCTTGTCTGTGAGAGACCAATAGGATGAAGAAGCTGGGGTTCTATGAAGACTGGTGACACATGATATCAGTCCACAGGAATACACAGTTTTAAATGCATTGGAATGTACTGTTACAAACTTATGTATAACTAAACTAACCTTAGTGTATCTTATAAGCAGTGCTTCTAAATCAACATGCAGGAATAAACATTCATTTAACATCAACATGCATATATATATAAAATCACAGATTAATGCATTTCACACATATTATTGATTTTCCACATCAAACACATCAGAGTCCATCTGCATTTTCATAGTTCTGAAAAGAATGAAGGTTTAGAATTGAGTTTGTAATAATGTACTTTAAAGTTGTTTAAATCCAGCATGTCCACAGTTTAAGGAAATTAACTGAGTCGTGGATCTGTGTAGGTTTTATGGGGGCAATAAAAGTGCAGCCGGACATTGGGGAAATTCCTTAGGCTGGTTTTAACAAAAGGGGATTTCAGCTGTGGCCTGGGGGAAGAAAATCCATTTATTTGCGTTATTTCTGGATGAAACAAAAATGTCTTTAAGCAGAAGAATAATTGTTGCTGAGCCAAAGTGAGATGATGCTACACCATGCACTTCCAACCTCTGGAAAACTGTCTTGAGATGGGCGATGTGCTCCTCCTCGGACGCACTAGCTATCAGAATGTCATCTAAGCAGACAAAAACAAAGGACAAGTCATAAAGCACTGCGTCCATCATCCTCTGGAAAGTCTGTGCGGCGCCTTTTAATCTGAACGGCATGCGTAAAAACTCGAAAAGGCCAAAAGGAGTTATTACCGCTGTTTTTGGAACGTCTTCCGCGCACACCGGGACCTGATGGTATCCGCGGACCAGATCCACTTTCGAAAAAACCCGTGCCCCGGCCAGGTGCACGGAACAATCCTGGATGTGCAGATGGGATAACGATCGTGTTCCGTGATGTTGTTCAAGCGCCAGAAATCGCCGCACAGTCGCCACGACCCGTCGGCTTTAGGCACCATGTGTAGCGGGGATGCCCACAGGCTGTTGGAGTGCCTGACAATGCCCAACAGCTCTAAGTTGGCAAACTCCTCTTGTGTACTGGCCAGTTTAGCTGCGTCCAAGTGCCAAGGTCGCACGAACACCAGCGGGCCTTTTGTCGTTATGAAGTGTTCGACCCCGTGTTTCGTTACCGTAGCTGAAAAAGTCAGGACCGTGAGTGCTGGGAATTGTGTGAGCAAATGTTGGTGCTTACCTCCTGGAGCTATAACGTTAGCCAGTGTTGTCAACCCAGCTCCCCGAGCTGTACAGGACAGTGAGGTTAAAGAGACAGCATCCAGTAATCTCCTATTAACAACATGGACTAACAACCCATAAGCACATAAAAAATCTGTGCCTAAAATGGGGCTGGAACATGCAGCTACCACAAAGTCCCAATGAAAGTTGCATCTGTGTAAGCATATCGCCAGTGTCCGCTCGCCAAATGTCCTGATGGTGGATCCGTTGGCAGCCGTGAGCTCGGGACTACTGCCTCCTGCCACCCTGTCTGCGTTGACCGGCAGGATGAGGCTCTTCTGGGAACCAGAGTCCACCAGAAACCATCTCCCCGAACGTATGTCCGTGACATAAAGCAGTCTGTTCCTGTCGCGATCGGTTGCAGCTGCCACTGAATTCTGAACGTGCCGTCATCCCGGCTTCTTGAATTGGCATGGCGACAGGCAGCGTTGGGCATTCGAGCCGAAACAGTGATGATAAAAACAGATCACCCCGTTCCTTCATCCCCTTGTGTCCGTCCCAGCTACCACAAACGGCTCCTCGACCTCACTGGAGTCCCTCATGGATGCCGGTGCCACTGCCTGCACGCTGAGAGTTCTGGTCGCTAAAATGATGTGGTCCTCTTCCTGCGCCAGGGCACGGTAGTCCTTAGCAACCAGCTGCACCGAGTTGGCCAGGATCACCCTCGCTATAGCCGGTAGGTTCCTGAGGAGCAAGTGGGCGAACAGGAAAGATTCATCGTCCTTCCCCCTCAGCGCCAACATGCTCTCCATGAGTTCCACTGCTGATCTGTCCCCTAACTCCGAACGCGTTAGAAGTCTCTCTGCCCTCTCACTGTCAGAAAGGGTATAGCGCTGGAGAAGCATCCTCTTGAGTGCTTCATATTTTCCTTGGGCCAGCGGCTCCTGGACCAAGCTTGTCACCTGCTGCGTGATACACACATCCAGCATAGCGACCACGTAGTAATACTTGGTATCGTCCGTTGTTATCCCGCGGAGTGCGAACTGGGCTTCTATGTGCAAGAACCACGCAGTCGGGTTGTGAAGCTAGAACTCTGGGAGCTTGACTGAGACAGCGCACACGGTGCTGGTGCTCTCCCTCCAGGTAGTCTCCAAGGCGGTGCTCGGCTCGCTTTCCATGGCACGTCTTAGGATCACCAATGTGGAGAAAAGAAGCAGGCGAGGCAACGAGCTGGGCGACACAGGAACTTTATTCCTTCTCCAACATACAGGGAGGGGGGCAGGGAGTGGGCGAACAATCTGAACCTGTTTTTTAATAGGTTTGACCAACCGCCCTCCCCCCCGATTGCACAACAACCACTGCTGCCTCTAAAGTCATCGAGACCTGCTGTCCACACCCTACTCCACCAACACCCCCCCACTCCTAGCACACAGCCCCCCAACCTGACCCTCACTAAGACCCAGGTGAGGATGGAGCTGAGGAAGATCAAAGCAAGGAAGGCCTTGGGACCGGACGGCATCAGCGCAAAGCTCCTCAAGTCCTGCGCAGACCAGCTGTGTGGGATTATGGAGCACATCTTCAACCTGAGCCTGAAGCTGGGGAGGGTACCACAGTTGTGGAAAACATCTTGTGTGGTACCTGTACCAAAGACTTCCCACCCCAAAGATCTGAACAACTACAGACCAGTGGCCCTGACGTCTCACATGATGAAGACCCTGGAGAGACTGCTCCTTGCTCACCTCCGCCCCCTGGTGGGACCAGCAATGGATCCACTCCAGTTCGCCTACCAGCATGGCATTGGGGTGGAGGATGCAGTGATCTTCCTCCTTCACCGTTCTCTGTCCCACCTGGAAGCCCGGGAATGCGGTGAGGATCATGTTCTTTGACTTCTCCAGTGCTTTCAAAACCATCCAACTGATGATCCTGAAGGACAAGCTGCTGTGCGCAGGGGTGGACCAGCACCTGTCATCATGGATCCTGGACTACCTCACTAACCGGCCACAGTTTGTGAGAACCCGAGATTGTGTGTCCGACACGATCATCGGTAACACGGGGGTTCCCCCAGCGAACGGTTTTGGCTCCCTTCCTGTTCACCCTTTATACTGCGGACTTCTCACACAACACAACACACTGCCATCTACAGAAGTTCTCTGACGACTCTGCGACCGTCGGCCTCATCTCCAACAAAGATGAAGCTGAGTACAGAAGACTTATCCAGGACTTCGTGGACTGGTGCCATCGGAACTGCCTCCAGATCAACGCGGGGAAAACTAAGGAGCTGGTGGTGGACTGCCACCGGGAAGGACAACCCCTCACAGCGCCAGTAAACATACAGGGAACAGACATTGAGATGGTGACATCCTACAAGTACCTGGGTGTTCATCTGAACAATAAACTAGACTGGTCACACAATACCGACGCACTCTACAAGAAGGGACAGCGCAGGCTGTTCCTACTGAGGAGGCTCAGGTCTTTTGGTGTACAAGGGGCGCTGCTAAAGACATTCTACGACACGGTGGTGGCATCAGCCATCACTTTTGGAGTGGTCTGCTGGGGCAACGGCATTACCACAGCCGATAGGAAGAGACTGAACAAACTGATCAAGAAAGCTAGATCTGTTATGGGGCAACGCCTTGACCCAGTGGCGGAGATAGGAGAGAGAAGGATGGTGGCTAAACTGTCATCTCTGCTGGAGTCCGAGTCCCACCCTATGCAGGACATACTGGACGCACCGAGGAGCTAATTTAGCAGTAGACTACATCATCCTAGGTGCGCAACCGCGAGGTTTCACAGGTCCTTCCTACCTACGGCTGTCAGACTGTATAACCTAAGCAGGGCTGCTCGCAGAGATAGCAAAAAAACGTGACGACCTAATAGTATTGAATGCAAAAGACGCAACAGACTTACACAAATGGTCCCCTCCAGTATACAACTAGGACAATATCAGTCGCTACGGAGGGTGACAATATGTATGGATACATATTCATACTATGTAGGATAACTAAGTAGATGGTTATGCTGTTTATTCCATCTTGCCACAATGCTCCGCACTTTGTATATATATTTATACATTTATGTGTACGTATGTATATTCACTGCTCTTATTTTTATTTTCTTATCTTCTTAATTATTGCTCTGAGTGTTGCTATCCCTGTGCTGTTGCAATCCTGGAATTTCCCCATTGTAGGACTAATAAAGGCTTATCTTATCTTATCTTATCTTATACAATACAGTAAAAGAGCTCCGGAGTCTCTGTGCATTCCTCTTTTATATCTTTAATACCATGCATTGAGACCTGGAACTTACGACCATAATACATTGTTGTTTAGAACAGAGACCTGTGTGGCACATTAACATGACATAACGCCAGTGCTGCTCTCACACCCTTTCTTCTTCCCGCGGCTCCGGCAGTTACTCCTCTCCCCGGGGGGGGGGGGGGGCATAGTCCTTACTGTCCCGTCTGATACCCCCTGGTGACGCCTCCTCTTCAGTCCATTGTCCCCCCCCTTCCCCAGCTGCCTTCTCGGGGTGGAGAAGTCCCACACCATGCCCCCACAGGCTTACTATTTGGTGAGAAACAAGCCACTACTTCCCTTTTTGCTTAAAGTGTTATAATAGCTTCTAAATGATTTATAAAATACTTACAACCTAATTAACAACCTACTCATAAACCATCTATAAATCCTTTATTAAGGTAGCCTTATTGTAAAGTTGTACCAGTCTGGGTTATACATATAAACTCCCATTACTTGCTGATGGGGACCCTACATTCTTCATAAAATATTGTAACATCGGGGCCGTGTTAAGGGGGGCAGGGATTTCCCAGCATGTTTTGTCAGCTGAAAACGTTACTGTGTCTGTGTTATTACTGAGTTATTATACTGCTGTGTCATTATAACTGCGTTATAATGACATTATAATGACCCAGCAGCGTTTATAGGCAGGATTAGGGCAAGACGTATCATGTGTTGTATAACCATGATTGAAACGGAGGTCTAGGAGAATGACCTCCCCTCCTGTCTGTGCTCAGGGGTGTTGGGGTTGGGTGTGTTTGAATAAAGCCTGTTCATCGCTACCATCTGCTCCTCTTCTTTGTGTGAACCTCGCCTATGTCACAATATCATAATGTTACCAATTGTTATTGTATGTACTGACTGGATGGTGAGAGGTCCATTGTGGCCATTTTGTGCAGTGACACAGCACTTGAGAAGAACCATGAATCAGTATGACTCTGCAGAACTGCTTCGGACTCTGAGGGCTTTGCGAAGGATGAGCAGCTCCTTTAAGTTTCAGTCAGACTGATTTAACAGCACAGAGACCGTTTGTTCCAGTCTTGTTCTGATGCTGCAGACCTTTAATCTTCTATTTTTCAGTTTCTACCACTATTTCTTTCATTCCTCCGTCCCTACCCATGTCTCAGCAGCTCCTTTTGGTACTGTTGTTTCTCAGCTGGCATGCTGAGTGCTGCCAGCCTGCCACTGATACTTGTTTATTCACCTTAATCTCCAAAAACAGGAAAACCCTTCAGTTTTTGTCCCAGTATGTGCAGTCTGTCTCCTTCCTTTTTGTCTTTCTTTTTAAAAAAGCCTGGATATATTGAACAGTATTGTGCTGCTGTATGTTAGTATAGTGATATGAAGTTTTATCAATGAGTCTCCATTTGAATTATGCAAGTTTGTCGCAGATGACTAATCCTGTTTTGTTTTCCATTTATTCTTTGTTTCATTGTTTGCTGCTCTATCTTTCTATGTCGTTCTCCATCTCCTAGGCAACATTAAGAACACAGAGCCATTGGATTCAAAGCGGCAGCGCGTTCACACCTTCTGGGTGACAGCCTTCGACTGCGGAAAGAACCGAGCCCAGGCTGACGCTCAGGTCGTTGTCACAGTCAAGCCATCCTGCAAACCCGGCTGGATCGGTAATTAATGTCAAAGATTTCTTTTTTTTTCAGTGCTGATTATCATCCTGCAATAACTCCTGTAAAGCTTTACATGTGTACTTTTTTTTATTAAATCTTCGCTTTTGGGATGGAAGGTTCACTTTGAATTAGAATGTGCGTGGGCTGCTGCTTGGATGAATCACCTTTACATGTTTAGATCAAGAGCTGAGATTTAATTGAGCCAGTGTTAGAGCTAAGTAATATCAAGGGAAGCTAATAAAACAAGGAAAATGTATTTTTAGATTAGACAGACTGCAACCACAATGTTTCTGGGCTTTTTTGACAGCAGGTTGCCTTCCACCATGATCGGGCATATTTTGTGAAAATTTATTCCAATTCAATTCAATTCAACTTTATTTATATAGCGCCATTTCACAACAACAGTCATCTCAAAGCACTTTCAACTGTAGGAGGAACCCCCACAGTTGCAGAAAGACCCCAGCAATCAGGCGATCACCTGTGAGCAAGCGCTTGGCGATGGTGGAGAGGAAAAACTCCCTTTTAACAGGAAGAAGCCTCCAGCAGAACCAGGCTCAGGGAGGGGCAGCCATCTGCTGCGACTGGCTAGGGGGTGAGGGGATAGAGAAGATGAAAAGAACAGACATGTAGAGAGCAAACAGCACGATGGGGACTCAATCTATGGGAGAGAACAAACAGATGTTAATGACCAGCAAAAAAAAAATATTTCATTGAGAGTGAAGAAAGGAGTGAAGCCCAGTGCATTATTGGAGGTCCCCCGGCTGACTAAACCTATTAGCAGCATAACTAAGAGAGGGTTCAGAAACACATGATCCCTCCCTAATTGTAGGCTATATCAAAAAGGAAGGTTTTAACCCTATTCTTATAAACAGAGATCGAATCTGACTCCCGAATCCAGATTGGCAGCTGGTTCCACAGGAGAGGAGCTTGATAACTGAAGGCTCTGCCTCCTATTGTACTTTTGGAGATTCTAGGTATTACAAGTAATCCTGCATTTTGGGAGCATAGTGCTCTGTTAGGATAATACGGTAGTATCAGATCTTTTAAATAAAAAGGGGCCTGACTGTTTAGAGCTTTGTAAGTAAGAAGAAGGATTTTAAACTTAATTCTAAACTCTATGGGAAGCCAATGAAGGGAGGCCAGAACCGGAGAGATATGATCTCTCTTTCTAGTACCTGTTAAAACTCTTGCTGCAGCATTTTGGATCAGGTGAAGACTTTTTAAAGATGTTTTAGGACAACCTGATAATAAAGAATTACAATAATCTAATCTAGAACTAACAAAAGCGTGGATCAGTTTCTCAGCATCACTCTGAGACAAGATGCTCCTAATCTTGGCAATATTATGCAAATGATAGAAGGCAGTCTTAGAAACAAATTTAATATGTGAATCAAAAGACAGATCTTGATCAAAAAAATTCCAAGGTTCCTCACAGAGCTATTAAGAGAAAGAGTAACTGCATCCAAACTAAAAGTTTGATTTGGAAAGGTATTTCTAAGGTTTTTTGGACCAACAAGAATGACTTCAGTCTTATCTGAATTTAATAGCAGGAAATTACAAGTCATCCAAGCTTTGATTTCCTTAAGAGAGGCTTCCAACTTGGCTAATTGATTACTATCATCTGGCTTCATTGACAGGTATAATTGTGTGTCATCTGCATAACAATGAAAATGTATACAGTGCTTTCTAATAATGTTGCCTAACGGAAGCATATATAAACTAAAAAGAGTAGGGCCTAGCACAGATCCCTGTGGAACTCCATGACTGAGCTTTGAGTTGAAAGAAGACTCATTACTGACATGAACAAACTGGAACCTATCAGATAAATAAGATCTAAACCACTGCAACGAAGTTCCATTAAGTCCAACATAGTATTCTAATCTATCAAGTAGAATATTATGATCAATCGTATCAAAAGCTGCACTAAGTTCTAAAAGGACAAGTACAGAAACAAGTCCATTATCAGATGCGAAGAGGAGGTCGTTAGTGACCTCCGCTAAGGCTGTTTCAGTACTATGATGGATTCTAAACCCAGATTGAAACTCTTCAAGTAAACCATTTCCCTGCAGGTGGTCAAATAATTGCGTAGCAACAACTCTTTCTAAGATTTTTGAAATGAAAGGGAGATTAGAGATTGATCTATAGTTAGCTAAAGCTCCTGGATCCAGCGTTGGCTTTTTGAGTAAGGGTTTAATTACAGCCGTTTTAAAAATTTATATAAAATCAGTACATTTTACATTCAAATGTCAGTTATACTACCTTAACAATGATTCTCATATAAGTTTGTTATATAAAGATTAATACAAATATCTATGCAGGATAATGAAAACGGTATGATAACTTACAGTGGCTATGTAAAGTGTACACAACTCCGTTTTTTATGCCAGATTTTTACAATGTAAAAAATGACACCACAATAAATCTAATTTTTCTACCTTTAATGTGACCCATATCCTGTACAGTTCAATTGAAAAAAAACAAACAAATCCACAAGAGGGAAAATATTTTTTAAAAAGTACAATAAGCTGGTTGCATAAGTTTACACACCCTTAAACTAATACTTTGTTGAAACACTTTTTGATTTAATTACAGCATTTAATTTTTTGGGGTACACATCCACCATCAGTTAAAGTGGCTCTGATTAGCCCAAAATAAAGTTCAGCTTCCCTGTTTTGTTTTCTGAAATTTACTCAGTTGTATCCTACAGAAAAACTTATAGTTCACAGAGAGCTTACAAAGCATCATCCATCCATCTATCCATCTTCTTCCACTTAATCCTTTTCGGGTCAGTGGAAACTCATTGTTGAAAGGTATCAGTCAGGAGAAAGGTCCAAAAATTTCACAGTATTTGTTATTTTGTAGAACATAGTGAAGAAAGTCATCAACAAGGAGAGAAAATATAGGACAACAGTGATGTTACCAAGAACTGGATGTCCCTCCAATGTTGATTAGAAACACAACATTAAAACCTGGGCAGGGAGGCTGAAAAGAGGATTATACATTGAAGGAGCTGCAGGAATTTCTCACAAGTACTGGCTCTGTACTACATTTGACATCAATCTCCTGTATTCCCTGTTATGTCTATAACTCACCCTATCAAGAAGCAGGCAGGAAGGTGCAGTTTAACATAACTTTATTAACAAGAACCACAACGATAGAGGCGCTCCGTACAGGCCAAGGGGGCGACGGCGAAAGAGACAAAGTCTCTTCTGTGTCTGCCCTTTATACCCCGGAGTGACGGCGGAACCGGAAAGGCGGGGCCGTCACCCCCACTACACCCAGGGTGTACCCAACGCCATATTGGTACACCACATTCCCCATGTGTCTGGAAGCCTTTTCTTATAAAATAAATAAATAAAAATCCATGCCAAGGTAAATTTTGCAAAAATATACATCAAGACTCACAAAATTATGTGGGAAGATGTGTTATAGTTTAGTTGAACTTTTTTCCCTCAATTCTGAAAGGTGTGCTTGGCACAAAAACTGTGTATCGTAAAAAGAACACCATGCCCATGATGAAACATGGTGGTGGCAGCATCATGCATTGAGGTTGCTTTTATTCAGCTGAAACTGGGGGTTTGGTCAAGGTGGTGGGAATTATGAACAGTTCCAAATACCAGTCAATTCTGGCCCAAAACTTTGAGGTGTCTGCTAGAAAGCTGAAGAGGAAGAGGAATTTCACATTTCAAGCAATACAACCCCAACCATAATTCCAGATCCACAACAGAATGGCTTCACCAGAAGAAAGTTCAGGTTTTGAAACATCCCAGCAACAACCCAGGCCTAAATCCGATTAAAAATCTGTGGGGTGCCTTGAAGAGAGCTGTCCATGAGAGATGCCCTCACATTCTGACAGATTAGATAGATAGAGCCTTTATTGTCATTGCATAAAAAACACAACGAAACTGCACATGCCCCCTCCCACATAAAAACTACGAACAACACTCAAGCCATACTCATCAACAACAACCATAGCAAAACACACAGAACATAACATATCAGCATTAAAAAGAGCTTAAAAAAGTGCAGTTATTTTTGTGTCTAGTTAACAGAAGGCATTAGAAAGACACATTTAAGAATAAAGATAAAAATTTCTTTCCCTGCCAGATGTAATGTGCTAGAGACTATGGTGTGTATTGGTGATTTAAAAAGTAAATGGCTTTTGGAAAGAAACTATTAATGAATCTAGTGGAGTGCGATTTAATTGACCTGTATCGCCTCCCTGAGGGCAAAAGAGTAAAAAGGTGATGACCGGGGTGAGAAATGTCTGTACTGATGGTCCTGGCTCTTGTATGATAACGGGTGTTAGCGATATCCTGGAGTGATGAAAGAGGGCAGCCAATGACTTTTTCCACAGTTCTTACAACTCTCTGTAGTGCTGTTTTGTCCGCAACAGAGCAGCCTGCATACCAAGACGTGATGCAGTATGTTAAGATGCTTTCAACAGCAGAGTGGTAAAAGGTCATCAGCAGCCTCTTACAAAGGTTGTTTCTTATTAAAATCCTGAGGAAGTGGATACGTTACGGGTCTTCTTAACGATAGCTGTGGTGTTTGTGGTCCAGGAAAGGGTATCTGTGATATGTATACCAAGAAATGGCAGATTCTGACCATTTTTGCATGGAGGAGTGGACAGATAATTGGAAGTCAAGATGTGACGTGGAGCAAGGAGCCTGGTGAGGTGGTTTGGGCATCTGATCATGATGCGTCCTGGACGCCTCCCACTTGAGGTGTTTCAGGCATGTCCCACTGGGAGGAGACCCTGGAGCAGACCCAGGATTTGCTGGAGAGACTATGTCTCCCAGCTGGTCTGGGAACACCTTGGTATCCTCTCTGCAGAGCTGGAGCAGGTGGCTGGGGAGAGGGAAGTCTGGGCTTCTCTGCTTGAACTGCTGCCTCCGCGATCCGGACCTCCAGAAAAGCAGTAGATGATGGATGGCTGGCTGGATGTGGCATGCTGACAGACTCTTACCCAAAAACACTGAATCCTGTATTCAAATCAAATGTGCTTCAAAAAAGTATAAATTTAAGGGTGTGCACATTTATGCATGCAGTTTATTGTATATAATTTTTTGTTTTATATTTTCCCCTTAACAGATTTGTTTGTTTTTCAGTTGAATTGTATAGGATATGGGCCACATTAAAAGTGGGACAATACTGGAAAACCTGGCATTGTTTGTAAATCATGTTTGATGCAACTATAACACTATGATTAAGCATTTTTGAGATCATTTGTTAAGTTTGTTTATATTTGCTTCATCTAATAGTTCCTTTACTTGATTTCCAACATTGTATCACATAGAGTGATATTATTTTTTCAGGTTGGACCAAGCGTGTGGAGTACACCCCTGGGTCAGGCAGCATTCCCCTGTTTCCCAGCCTACATTTGGAGACCTGTGAAGAAACCGTGTGGAACATACAGGCCACTGTAGAACTTCAGACCGGCCACATTGGAAAGGGCTGCGACAGAGATAGTTATTCTGACAGATCTGTGCGACGGCTGTGTGGTGAGCTCTGGTGTACAGGCCAGAACATGCAACCCACTGGAAGACGAAATGTTTTTGACTAATATCCTCCCGCTCTGTGCTCCCTCAGGTGCTGTGAGGGGTGAAGTTGACCTTCTCCCACCTCCATCTCCTGCAGCGAACTGGACCTCGGCCCTGCCTACTCTCCCCTCCTCTGATTCATCACTAGTTTTCTCCTTCAACGGATCCAATCATGTCGCCGTTGTGCCTGATTCTGTTGTCTCTGCACTATCAGGCGACCACTTCACCCTCCAACTGTGGATGCGAAGGGGTGGGGCCAATATCCAGCCGGCTACCACTTCAACCAGGGGGAACCGCAAGGACGAGGAGACCATTGTGTGCAGTACCGTCAAAAATGGTGCGTTTTATGGCTCTCTGATTGTAAACAGTGTTGTGCAGCTTTCTCTCAGAGAGTAGAGGCAGTTGCTCACTAATAAGAAGTGATTTGATCCCCAGCTCTTCTGGTCCACTAAATGTCCTTGTGGAAAATATTGAACCCCAAAATGTCCCTGGATACATCAATCAATGTATGTCTGTGTGATAGATGAGGCCATAAGTGCTTAAATGAATGTGCTGGATGAATTTCTGTGTGAATGAATGGACTGTAAAACACTTTGAGTGGTCGGTAAGACTATAAAAGTACTATTTTCAGGTTTATTGTGATTTTCTTTAGAGAGAAAAAAGTCACACTTTTAAGCCTAAGAAAAGTATTGTAAATCTCTTAGGGGATTTTTTTTAATCTCTTTGGAGTATGTTCAGATATTGGCTTTACTATTTTATTAAAATAACTAAACAAAGTCAAGCAAGTTTCAACTGAAAACAGCATAGTAGTAGAATAAGTAGAAGAAATACACAACCAAAACAATTACATAAAATTTTAAAGATGCGCTCCAGTGGATATAAATCCCTATAAAAACAAATCTACATTGTCTAAAATGGTATCTTATGCCCTTTTTTTGACAAAAAAACTTTCATTGTCTTACAGTTTAATATCGAAATCTTTTCACCCCCCAACACCAGAATCGGTAAATACTAAGCCCAACCACATGTCACAAGGCTAATAGTCCTCGCACTACATTATCAGAATAAATCCTGTGATATAAAGACTTAATGGTTGAAGAACATGCCCCGTTGTATGCACGGTGGCCCAGGTTAATGACTGAAACGGCTTTCACCCTTAAAAGCAGTTTAATGGTAAAACCCAACTTAATTTGGGTCAAGTTTTCAAAGTAGTTTGTTAAAATATGCTAACTAGCCTGGAGGATAATGTCAGTTAGGCCAGAGAGTCCTGACAGACTCAATACTACTCACGTACCAGCGCATCGGCCTGTTCAGCCACAGGCGGTGCTGTTCCAGCAGAGTAGACGTTTAGGATTCTCTTCCATGGTCATCATAGACCGACGGAGGCCGACGACCAGCACCACGAATAGTTATGTCACCAGAAACGTTCCGTCTCAACTTGCCTTTTTGCAGGGGGCGGGGCTTCAGTGAAACTTTAAAGCAAAACAACAGAGGTATGAGACATTTGAGCGATTTTGCTCTTGATATGTCTTGTAAGTCATAAAAACATGTTACAGACATGGTAACAGGAAAAAAACTAGATTTTTGGCTGAGTGTCACTTTAAGAACATTTTAAATGTTAGATGTGTCAACAGTGAAAATGAGAAATGGGGAATGTTTGACAGAATTTTTTTTGTTTTATAGCTTGGGAAAACAAATCAATTTTTAATGAACTATAAGGTAATTGACATATAGTTATTTATAGTATTGTAGAGAGAGGAATGAGCAGGTGAGGCAGTGAGCAGAGCAGACTTTATAACTCTCTCTCTCTAACATCAGTCAACAAGAAGCTCTAACCCAGGTCGCTGGCATCTCTTATACCATACAAACTTGCCTCGCGACCTGGGGGGTTCCCATTACAATACATAGACTTACAAAGACAATTCCTTTTGTCACCCAGCCTGTCGGTGCATTATTATACAACCCAGAGGAGAACGCATATTATCATGCATTCTTATGGAGAAAACCACAGGCTGTCTTGTGTATCCATTTAACAGCTTTTAAGCATCTCCTCCTGTGCCATTCAGTCTGCATTGAGAATTGCATTATCTAGGCCCCCCACCCCCGAAAACTCAGACTGGGCCTTAACCCTCATGTCCTGTGGGCTTCAGCCTACGTCCATAGCGGCTGTAACGGGGGGGGGGGGGGGGTTTGCTGGCTCCGAGGCACTGCTGTGCCGGTGGGGTGCTTCTGGAGGCACGTCCGTCTGGGGGGGGGGGGGGGGGGGACACATCTTCACCATGCCATTGTGATTGAGGTGATGAGTCATTTACCTGGGGAGTTCTCAGTGGGTCGTCCATGCCGAGGAGCTCAGGCCAACACCACCTGCTCGTCTGCTAATACAAAGGCTGGCTTAAGCCTGTCTATACAGATTGTTTCTCTGCGTCCCCCCAAGTCTAACACAAAATGTTTATCCCCAGGTTCCAACACTCTAAATGGGCCGTCGTAGGGCGGGTGCAATGGAGTCCAGTGGGCATCGTGCCTGACAAACATGAACGATGCATCCTTCAAGGTCCTTGGCACAAAAGTGCAGGGAAAACAGTGGTGGGCCGGGCTGGGTACCGTCCCTGCCTCTGCGCTATGTCGTGAAGGCAGGGATGAATCGGTGTTCGGCGCGGGGTTGTCAGGCAAAAATTCTCCAGGGAGCCGCAGCGGCTGGGAAAAAACCAGCTCTGCTGGGGAGGCCGCCAAATTCTCCTTCGGTGCTGAACGCAACTCTAATAGAACCCATGGCAACCAGTCCACCCAATTTTCATCCGTAAGTGAAGCCCTGAGCGCTGCTTTAAGCGACCTATGGAAACGCTGTCATAACCCATTGGCCTGGGGGTTGTACGCATATGTATGCGATGAACTGTGACGACCAGGCTCCGGGCCATCGTGGACCAGAGGTCGGAAACGAACTGCGGGCCCTGGTCGGATGTGATATCCAAAGGGGCACCGAAGCGTGCCACCCATGTCGTCAAAAAAGCACGTGCAACTTCTGCGGACACGGTGGAGGCTAGTGGCACCGCCTCAGGCCAGCGCGTGGTGCGGTCCACCACTGTCAGGAGGTGCGTGAACCCCTGTGATGGTGGGAGGGGGCCCACGAGGTCCGCGTGAACGTGGTCGAACCTCTTAGCTGGGACATGGAACGGCTCCACAGGGGCCTTTGTGTGCCTCTGCTCCTTGGCTCACTGGCACACTACGCAGGCTGCAGCCCACTCTTTCACTTGTTTGTGCAGGCTTGGCCAGACGAACTTTGCTCCCACTATATTGACTGACACGTGCACTCCTGGGTGCCCAGTACAAATCGGCGGAGATGTCTAATCTCAAGTTCACTGTTATGGCCCATGGCGATAACATCATGGGTTGCGACCTGTTTTATTGTCTGGGTTTCGCCGGGGTTTCACCCCGGAAGGTGAGCAGCACCAGTCTTGCTCAGGGTCATCGCAGGGTGGTCCCTGTGCCAGAACCCAAGTCGCCCTGGATGAGGGTACTGGGCAGCACAGCAGGGCACCTGCAACAACGAACGATGCCAAGGAGCTGGCTCCAGTTCTTGCCGGAGCTCAACTAAAGTGGGCCGGCAAACATAGGGCTACAACGGCGATGGCTGCAGTGGATTTACAAGTGGTCGGGGCCAAACCATTAGGCACAGAAGGACCGCGTGCCAAGCAGAGACCCTGCAAGCCAAGCAGAACCCCTCGGGGAGTCACGGACCTGGTTTGGGCTCGGGAGGAGGCGCAATCACGGCGGGTACAGGCTAAATGGCAGTTAGAGGAGCACCAGGGATGGCTACGTGTCGTGGCCAGATGGGATGATGTTTATCTCATGCTGTCGGACGGCTCGTGGAGGCACCCGAACGAACTGTGGCGTGCCCGAGAGGAGACTGTGAGCGGTGGGCCTGGACAAGTGAAACACCCAATGGTGAAGAAGAGGAGGCACACCAGTGCCGATAAAACCAGCTGCAGCCCGGGAGGCAGGCCGCCTCCAGGGGCAGACTGATGAAGGGTGAAAGGACGGTCCAGGGGGGCCCACAGGCTTGTTTCTCCTCTTCCCTGGGCCGTGTGTATTATATGTTCATTTGAGTGCATGTGTTCAGAGTAATTTGTTGTTTATGTGTGTTGTATGTAGCTCTGGGGATTATTTTGCATGTTTTATTTTAGTTTAGGAACACGGCGGTAATTTTAATTTGTATATGAACTTTTCTCATTTAGTATTTGTGGCAGAATAATCCGCCAGGCCGTGTGGGGGTAGGACAGCAGTCCAACCGGTCCCCCCTAGTTTTTAGTTGTTTTAAGTGTGAATGTGTTAGGCCACTTATAGTACATTGTTATTCGTTATTTTAGTGCGTGATTCAGGTCCTAACTTGGGGAGGGTCTGAATTGTGTATGTGTTTTGGACTTTTATAAAGGAAGCAGAATGTTATATAGTTATTTATAGTATTATTGTTCTTATGCTTTTATTTGTGAGGCACGGTGTGGTGACTCTGACTTTAGGTCTCGCCACCACCCATGCCTATAAAGGGCAGCAGGCAGGAGGGACGGACCTCATTGCCATCTCCTCTGCCTGGCGGTCGTGTGTGGTGTATTGGTGCTAGCTGCTAATAAATGTGAGTTCAGTCGTGCACCTGGCCTTGTCCTTTGGCTCCATATCCAGACATAACGATAATGAGCTACAATAATGTATATAATGTTAGAAATTATAAGCGAACAGTTCAAGCTGTTAGCTAGGAGGATTTTGATTAATCAATAATGTATATGCCATTGAAAGTGGCTTTCAAACATAATATTATATAGACTAGTAACTATGTGTATGGACCAGTTAAAATAATACACTAAAGGGCACTCAGAGAGTGTATACCTCTGCCAAGGCTCCATCTTGCAGTGTTAAAGAAAAATGAAAAAGAGATGCAGAATCCACATCCTGACCCGGATCACCTCCAAAATCTAATGGCTTCATCCATAGCCAGTGGGCCACCTCTGGTGAAAATCTTGCTAACAGTCAGACAGACAAACAAACATACATGAAATCATTACCTCTTTGGCATAACAGAAGCTGAAGTTGAATTTGCTTGCTTGTGAGTATGGAGATATGATTTGCTCAAAGACTGACTGAAGAAGTGTTTGAGTTAGTTAAGAATTAGAGAACATAGTGAATTGGTATCTGGCATTCAAACAACTAAAATAGTGAGCTAAATTCTAACTAAAGTACAGCTTTATTGTTGGCTAATAGTGTTTATTATAGTAAAATCTAATCTAAATAAACATTTGATATTTATTTTGATAAAAGTGGATAAAGTGTGGAAAGTAATCATCACTGTATCGGTATATCTGTGTGGACCATCATTTGAAGGCTGTTGCATGGAGAGATCTCATGATTGGCATGCTCTGAAAACCAGAAGTCTCTATCTTTTAGTATTCCTGAAAAATGTAACATATAGGGGCAGATTTACTAACGTGCTCCACCATTGAAAAACCCTGTTTTGGCATTAAAAAACTACTGTTGAGATTCACCGGAGTGGTGGCTCAGTTGGTAGAGCATCCACCTCACACCCGGGAGGCTGGGGTTCAAATCCCGGCCTGGTCATGCCAAAGACCATATTAAAAAAAGCGGAACTTCCTGGCGTCCAGCTTGGTGCTCAGCAATAATGGAACAGAGGAGGGAAATTTGTGGCAGCGCCTTGCATGGCAGTGACCCCTCTGATTCTAGATGTGATTAACATCGTAGATAGGAGAAACATAATTTTGTTCTACTGTACATGATTGGCTTATGGATTGAATGGCAATAAAATTGGTTTTACCTTTACCTTTTACTAAAGGGCGCAGGGCACAATTAGCGGTGGAAAGGCGTGGACTATGTGTCATGAGCTGAGCATTGGCGGCTTCCGCCAAGCTCAGTCTCATGGCTTTACTCTATATTTGCGCATTTGTTGTATTTTGTGCCTTTTGGTTTTTGTATTTCTTGTATTGTTTCTTATTTTCCTGTTTATGTTATAGCTTTGTTATTCTCTTATTTTGTGTTAGATTGCATTTATTTCTCAGTCTGTATTTGTTGATATTTTATTCTTTATATCCTTTACTGTTGTGTTCTCCCTCTGGGTTGACAGCTGTCAGTGGCGTTTCTGGGTTTTTGCTCCGTGTGGGTGGTGTCCCTGTCACCTGTCAGCCCCGGTCTTTCCCCTCTCATTGCTCCCAGCTGGTCCAGATTATTAATCATTGTTTTCTCCTGCCCGCTCTGGTATCCACGCCTGTGTTCTATTGTATTATGCCTTATTTAAGACCGCTGCTCTTAGTATTCCTTGCAGCGGTCTTGACTGATGTCTGAACTCCCAGAAGTAAGTTTGACGCTCTGTGTTTTCTCCTTGTTACCGGGCTTATCTCTCTCTGGCTTTTAAGTTATTTTGTGCACTTTATGTTTGTAATAAATTATCACAAGCTCACGGTCCAGCTTGTGGGTCTCTTCTCTACCCCGGGGGGGCATTCATGACTGTTAATTTTGCGCCTGGCCTTATTGCATATGTATTTGTTGGAGTTGACATGTCAAGGTGCAAATTTGAGGGAGTGGAGTATTTAAATAACTGGCACAAGGTGATTTATTAAGGTTTGCGGTTGTCAATCTTCTGATAAATGCACCGGGATTTAATGTCCAAAAAAAGCTTGCCTTAATTCATCTGTGCCTGATGACAGTAATCGCTGAACCGAGGGTGTGTGGTCAAAGAGACAGCTTCTCCCCGTGCATGACTTTATTTGGCATGATAGAACAGATTAATATGAACAGAAATGATCTCACAGAGATCGGTGTTGTGCTGCACTGGACATCAGCCGGCAGAGGAATTTTTAAAAATTTGTTTATATATAGACTAATAATAATAATGACAATAATAATAATTTATTTCATTTATAATTCACTTTATATCTCGGGGCAAAATCCCTACCCAGATAGGATTAAAGAACAAGAATAAAGAATAACAATGAAAGCAAACATTAAGTACATACGATGACACACCAGGACATCCCTGGTGAGAACTGCTCTCACCTGCTGCTGTGGCTGTCCGAGGAATAAGTGAAGTCGTGTGTGTTTAATTTTATTATGTTACAGACTTCAGAAAAGATAAAATGCATATACAGTATTTATGAAAAGTCATGGACTGGAAGACCTGTAGATTTTGTTAAAACAAAGTTATTCACATAATAAAACCCCAGAGTCTCCATCAGATCGTCTTGACGATTGTTGTGTTAATAAAATAAAGACGTTGGTCAATAATCAATTTATTCCTGAGCTTAATTTATACATATTAAACAATGTGAAATGAAAATCAAAACTTTGATTTATGACAAACAAAAATAAACCATTTTATTGGGGTTTGCGCTTAAACAAAAGCCTTAAAAAAAGCTTAAACTATATTATGCTCCTCCAAACTGGCTGTGCCTTTGTTGATGGCCTGCTTCCTTATGGGGTGTGCCTGTGTGCAATTTTGCGGTGCTCTTGGTTGATGGGTGGGCATTATTGAAATGAAGTGACTGCGTCTGTGTTCATAATTTTGAATGTTGTTAGTAGATCACTGGCAAAAATTGGCCACTTCCTAAGGCACCCTGTCTAATTTGCGCACTTGCTAATTTGCACTGGCTTAGTAAATCTGCCCCTTAGTGTTTTGGACAGGTCTTTCATACAGACTCCTTTCCTGCAAGGTTAGTCCAAGGCAAACCTCTGCAGCACACAATTGAGCTGTTTAATCTGCATCTTAATGGGACGCCTGTCAGGTGGATGGCTCAGAGAAGTGCTCTTTATTATTGTTAAAAATTCCTTTTCCATTAGAAAATGTCTGATGTTGATCATTGTATGCAGTATAATTGTATGAAAACAGACTTCTCAATCCTGTGGAATCCTACTGGAAACTGCTAGGTAAATATTATGTTAAATTAATTAGTAAGTAAATTTTAGGGCTGGGATAATTAACGTGTTAACTTTTTTGATTAATGTGGGCCAGTTAATGCATTAAAAAAAATTGACAGTGACGTGTCACTCCCTGAAGTGGTGTCGGCAGTGGTGACTGGTTTGTCTCAGCAGCTGGTTCAGCTTAAAAAAAAAAGAGTAGATCTTGTTTTTCAGCATTTAAATTTGCAGCGTTTACACAAGATTAAACTTTGGTGCGTTTTATTGCCGACCTCATCCTGTTTATACACCCCACTTCAAGCATGCATACACTGACACACATACACACACACACACACCTTTCCTAGCATCACTGATTGGGCTACTCACTCAAAAGTATGAAAACAGGCAGTCTGTCAATGTGAGCAGATTAAAACACACTCAGCTAGAAAGTGAATAAAAAGTTCATACCATTAATGTTGCCGACTCTGGAAATCAATTACGAGTTGCTCCGTTTGTTCTTTTATGGGTTGAGATCATGAGAAAAGTTACATTAAGTAGAAGCACTTCTTCCCTGTTTCAAAATAAAAGAGGAAATGTAACAACAATCATAAAAACGGTAATTTTACAGAGAATTTGACTCCCTCTTTATACTGAACTGAAAAAGAATATTACCAATTGATATGATAAATTGTAAAATTATTTGATATACATTCATGATTATCGAGTGTTTTATGTAAAGGGCATTTGCTTGGCATTAGTGTGACAGTATTTTAGGAAGTCAGCTCTGTGGTTTTCTTTGAAAACTAATTGAGGACCCCTGCTCTAGCAGCATCTTTGTTGAATATGGGAGTCAGAAGTATGTTCAGTGAATAAAAATGCAGTTAAAGTTGCATCCTGATCAACAAACTGTACCTCCTCCAGACCCCCCCCCCCCCCACACACACACACACACCTGCTCCTGGATAAAAAACTTTCTCACCAACCACCCACAAACAGTCAGACTTGGCCCCCACTCCTCCACACTGTCTCTTAGCACTGACTCCCCCCAGGGCTGCATGCTAAGCCCTCTACTGTACTCCCTGTACACCTTTGACTGCACTCCAACCCACCCAACCACCGTCATGGTGAAATATGCGGACAACACCACCTTGGTTGTCCTCATCATCGATGACGATGAGAATGCATACAGGGCAGAGGTAGAATCTGCTGCTGTGGTGTCAAACAAGCAACCTGAAACTGAATGTCCAAAAACCCAAAGAACTCATACTGGACTTCAGGAAGAACAGACAGAACCCACCCCTCCATAAATGGCGACCACGTGGAAAACGTCCCCGCCTTCAGGTTCCTGGGCACCCACATCTCCTCTAACCTCTCCTGGACTGTCAACACCAAGACCCTGGTGAAGAAAGCCCAGCAGTGGCTGTATTTCCTCCATGTCCTGAGTAAGAACAGCCTGAACCAGAAGCTGCTGCTGGCCTTCTCTCGCTGCTCAGTGGAGAGCATGCTCGCCTACTGTTTGGGTGTGTGGTACACCGGTTCCACAGCCAAGAACAGGAAGACTGTGCAGAGAGTCATCAACACCGCCCAAAAAATTATCGGCGGCCCTCTGCCCTACCTACAAGACATCTCCAGACCCTCCTGTCTCAGAAGGATCAAGGCCATCCAGTGATGGGCAAGTTACTAAAAAATAGTAACTAGTTACAGTTACTAGTTACTTTTGAGTTACTGCATGATTAAAGTAACTAGTTACTTGGAAAAGTAACTTTCACCTTACTTTTAAATGCATACTTAAATCATCTTGCACACCCAGCAAGATCAAGGCCTTCTTGTTCTCATCAGAAAAAAGAAGAAAAAGAAAACTGATGAGACAAAAAAGTCTCATCTTACAGAGAAAAAATGTCTCAGATTTACTCAAACTTGGACCCCCTGGTGGGTCGTTTTTGGCCCACAAGCCATATGTTTGACACCCCTGAACCAGCCCATTAAAAATGCATATTTAGAGGATTTACTTCCATGAAATAGTTGCATATCACAACATGTAAATGAATGAGATAAAATAAAACAGAAAGCACAGATAAATGAAAGTTTGCCACTTAGAAGAAGCTGTTCTTTACTGCAACAAATCACGGTCACTTTTTCTCTGTTCGTAAGAAAATTTTAAATGCATTTAATGCGGACATTAAATGCGAGCTTCTTGCTCAAAAAATACTCATGTTTAATCACAGAGGTAGGAGCTGTTAGGGGCTCCTTACCACTCGGACAACAGGTGATCAGGGCTCAATATGAGAAGCTGCCACCGCCACGGCATTTCTTCACCAGATTGGGATGTGAACTGGGGCAGGACAGGAAACAGACCCTCGGAGGAGACTGTATGATGGCTGCGTCAGTTACGGTAGGGTCAGTTTATATTTATTTGCTTATTTATTTGCTTGCCTTTGGCATGACAACCTCCAGTGGCTTGAGGCTGCTGGTGGCGCTGGGGATGGCAGATGTCCCGCCAATAGCGACCAAAACGGTGTATTCATCCCCAGCTGGCAGCTGATGAGGAGGGTGTCTAGCAACTGCAAGTTGTATGATCGTCTGTTTGCGCTAAAATATCTATTCATATTGATAAAAAGAATAACACGAGTAACGCATCTGATCAAATTTCAGTAACTGTAATGCATCACTGAATTTTTAAACAGTAATTTTGTTACACAGCACGTTACTGCAAAAGCAGTGGCGTTACAACGTAACGCATTACTCCCAACACTGAGGCCATCACAGGAGACCCCTCACATCCCGCCCACCACCTGTTTGACCTGCTTTCCTCTGGACGACGGTTCAGATCGACCAGGTCCCACACCTCCAGACTGACAGTTTCTTCCCCTGGGTCATCCGAACTGCAAACAGTCAGAGGCCCCACCCCCCTCCCTCCAAACGCTCACGCTCAGAACTGAGGACCTTTTAATTATCACAATAACTTACCTGCCTTTGCACTCCTCACTTTCATATACATTGACCCATCCGTGAAACGACTGCTGTATATATTTTCTATAATCCTTGGGCCATTTTACTCAATTGTGTATCCAATTGTGTGTCTGCACTCTGCAGTCTTATGTACATAGTTCCACCCGCGTAACCACTACCATACCTGTGTATATTTCCATAATCCTAGGCCATTTTTATTTTATTTTTATTTTCATTAATTTTTATTTCAGTTGTGTGATTAATCGTGTGTTCTGTAACCGTGTTTTATCTAATTTTTCTCTCTTTATTGTGCAGTAGCCTGGTGGAGCACCCACAGTTTTGTTGTCCTGTACTACTGTAAAATGACAATAAAGCCTATTCTGTTCTATTCTAAAGTATACTTCTTTTTCATTTATTCTTTTATGCAAGTTTAGCAATTAATTACAATTAATTATAGAAAAATGTGCAATTAATTAGTTAAAAATTTTTAATTGATGTCTCTCTCTCTGGCATCCTCGTCTCGAAGAGGCGATGGTTAGCGCGTCAAGGGTTGGAGCAGCGCATGGAATGACTATACAGCCCAATCCTTGAGTGGCAGTCTTTGGAGCAGTTGGCGCAGATGAAGATTGATGGTACACGTGCTGATGCTGTACGTTCTTTCCTCGCCACACGCTTCGCCACCATCTGGACTCTCGTGTTCGCTTCCATCTTGAGAACACCCTCTTTGACACTGTGGCGCCAGGTGGCTCGATCTTTGGCAATAACCTCCCAGTTATTGGTGTTGATCTATGCACACCGCATGTTGTGTTTGCAGACATCTTTAAAACACAACAGCGGTCGGCCCACACGGCGGATGTCCACCCGCAATTCTCCATAAAGGATTTCTCTTGGCAGACGGTCAGGCTCCATGCAGTGCACGTGGCTAAGCCACTGGAGTCGTCTCTGGCTGATAAGTGCAGGGATGCTTGGCAAGTCAGCGCGCTCAAGGACCTTGGTGTTGGGGACTCTGTCCTGCCGCTTGATGTGCATAAGGCACCGAAGACAGCGGAGGTGGAACCTGTTTAACCGCTTCTCCTGCCTGGCATAGGCTGTCCAGGACTCGCTGCCATACAGGAGAGTGGACAGGACGCAAGCTTGGTATACGAGTAACTTGGTCTTCAAACTCAGCAGATTGTTGTTCCACACACGCTTGTTTAGTTTGGCCATGACAGCAGCTGCTTTGGCGATTCTGGAGCTGATCTCGGTGTCCAGCGAGAGCGTGTTTGAAACAGCGGACCCTAGGTAGGTGAAGGTGTCCACAACCTCCAGCTGTGTGTTGTCAATGGTATTGACAGGAGAGGAGACAGCATCTTGCGCCATGATGTTGTTTTTCTTAAGGCTGCTCATGAGCCCAAACTCCTTGCAGGCGTGGGACAGTTTGTCGACCAGGTGCTGCAGCAGGCCCTCCTCTATGCAATGCTAGAGCAGCGTCATCTGCAAACAGCAGCTCACGTATGAGGACCTTGTAGACTTTGGTTTTAGCACGAAGTCTTGCGATGTTGAGGAGTTTTCCATCTGATCTCGTGCAGACGTAGACACCTTCAGGACAGTCGGCGAAGGCGTAGTGGAGGAGCATTGAGAAAAAAATCCCAAAGAGAGTCGGTGCTAGAACACAGCCCTGCTTCACCCCACTGCTGACTGGGAAGGCATCTGAGGTGGCTCCATCAAAGCAAACAGTACTATGCATGTCCATGTGGAAGGAGGAGATGATTGCAAGGAGTTTTGGGGGACAACCAATCCTTCACAGGATCTGGAAGAGCCCGCTTCGACTAACTAAGTCAAAGGCTTTGGTCAGGTCCACAAACGCAAGGAACAATGGCTGCTGCTGTTCTCAACACTTCTCCTGCAGCTGACGGAGGGAGAAGATCATATCCGCTGTTGACCTTCCGGCTCTGAAGCCACACTGTGACTCAGGATAGACTCGCAAAGTGAGGCTCTGCAGGTGGAACAGGGTGACCCGGGCGAAGACTTTGCCAACTATGCTCAGAAGAGAGATGCCGCGGTAATTGTTGCAGTCACTGCGGTCGCCTTTGTTCTTATACAGCGTGACTATGTTGGCATCTCTCATATCTTGGGGAATGTGACCTTGCTCCCAGCAAAGGCAGAGGAGATCATATAGTGGTTGTAAGATGGCTGTTTTCCCATGTTTCAGAACTTCTGGGGGGATACCGTCTTTCCCTGGAGCCTTGCCAGAGGCGAGGTAGTCTATGGCTTTGCTGAGCTCTTCCAGCGTGGGCATTTTGTCAAGCTCTTCCATGACTGGTAGGCCAGGCAAGGCGTCAAGGGCAACATCTGTCACGATGTTCTGGGTCGAGTACAATTCAAGATAATGCTTGACCCAAGTTGCTTGCTCTTGTCGGTGATGGCTTCGCCTGTCTTGGCTTTGAGCAGTGCTGTTTTGATGCTTGTGGGGCCGATAGCTGTTTTGATGCCCCCATACATTCCTTTGGCATATCCACAATCGGCAGCTACCTGGATGTTGGTGCACAGGTTCTGCCAGTACTCCCTGGCGCAACGGCGGGCAATCTGCTGTGCCTTGCTCCTTGCTGCTCGAAGGGCGTCGCGTGTGCCAGGGCAAGGGTTCTGCTTGTGAGCCAGCAGTGCTTTTCTTTTGGCCTCTGTGACTGGCTGCATTTCATCCCAGTGAGCCTCAAACCAGTCAGCATTCTTGCGTTCTTTCTTTCCGAATGCGGTCATGGCTGAGTCATAGATGGCGTCGCAAAGGTGGTTCCATTTGGCGTCCACATCACCTGGGATATCGGATTGGAGGTGAGCTTCAAGTTTCCTCTGAAAGCTGTCAGCGAAGGTCTGAGCCTTGATCGGATCGGAAATTCCGCAGATGTTGATGCGGGGGCGACCCTTAGTCTTGGCATGGTGGATCTTCCTTGGCTTCATTCTGACCTTACTGGCAACAAGGGAATGATCTGTATCACAATCAGCGCTGTGATAGTTTCTCGTGTGAAGAACACTGCTGAGGTCTGCTCTTCTGGTGATGGCAAGATCTAGCTGGTGCCTGTGTCGGGACCGGGGGTATCTCCAAGACACTTTCCGCAGCTCTTTACACTTGAAGTAGGACTTTGTAATGCAGAGGCTGTGATGACAAAAGAATTCCAACAGCCTCTGTCTGCTCTCGTTCATCTTGCCTATGCCAAAGTGGCCAAGACAGGATGGCCACACTTGCCAGTCTGCTCCGATGCGAGCGTTGAAGTCGCCTAGCAAAAATAAGCCTTCAGAGCGGGGGATTCTATATAGCACTTCCTCTAGAGCCTCGTAGAACTGATCTTTGCCTTCTGGAGTGGAGGTGAGGGTCGGGGCATACACAGAAAGGATGTTCGCAAAGCCCGACGATGTCTTCATGCGGAGGGCGAGCATTCTTTTGGACCCTCCTGTAGGGTTTTCTGTGGTGGCGATCAGTGAGTTCCTCACTGCAAAACCTACACCATGCTGCCTGGACTCGTCCTGGGACAGGCCCTGCCAATAAAAGGTGTAGTCTGATTCTCTAAGAGAGCCGCTGTCAGCCAGGCGGGTTTCCTGAAGGCAGGCAACATCAATGTTAAGTCGTGCCAGTTCCTTATTGATGATGGCAGTCTTGCGAGAGTCATCCATTTGTTGGAGATCAGCGGTAAGTCCGGTGCACATGGTGCCAACGTTCCAGCTTGCAAATCGAAGAGTTGGAGTCTTCGTATGTTTCTCCTTTTGACTGCCTGGTGCAGATTGACGCTTGCTTGTCGGGAGAGACCCCTAAGCTCTACGCGACCAGTAGAGCAGGCAAGCCATGGCGGGGCGGCACCTTACTGCCTGGGGGCTGCCCAGCTTGAGGCGGGCGGTAGCTGCCCAATGAAGCTGCGAAGGCTTCTCCCACCATCAGACGAGACCCCTGGCGCTCCTCCCTATGCCAATCAGTTGGAGCTTATAACCGGTAGCTGCCTCGTCCCGTGTTGTGCCGGAATCGTGCGACACTGCTGGAGTGGCCTCTCCAGTTTGCGCTAAAAAGCCTGGGCGGGGTAGAATGGAGACACTGGGCTGCCCATACGTCAGTGTCCCCCTCTCGGTGTCACTGGCTGAGTCCAAAGGAAAGGAGGATCCAATACAGTTTGGGACCAGTTCCACTGTAGGAGTTGCCGGAAGTAGTGCTGAGCATCGGCCAACCGCCTTAGGGCTCCACTCCGGATTTATCCTCGAGGTTTACTCCCGAAGCCTTTCCTGTAATCAGGTATAGCCACAATGCAGCAGAGGTTTGGAATCAAAGTTTACCTTCTCCTAGGTAGTTTGCCGGCCAAGGCTAACGGGCACCACCTACCCGGATTTGAAATCAGAGTGGTCCTTCTCCTAGGTGGACTGACACCCAAGTCTGACAAGCCCCACCTACCCAGAGCAACCTGGTTATAGCGTCAGAGACTCGCTGACACCCTCTGTCATTTAGTGAACACAGGGTCGGCACAAGAAGCCAGACAGTAGGATTTGGTTAGGAGAGACTATTGGAGAGACGCTGTGCTATGAGTGGGGTATTTCAGTGGAAATGTAGGTGCTCATTTCTGCATTCCACCCCAGCATGTCCTAACCCATTTAGACACCCCTTTAATTGATGTACAGCCCTAGAAAATATAGTGAATGGTGTAGTTAGATTAGAAGGCCTATAGGTGGATAATTAGGTGACAGTTTGCTAATAGTAAGTGATAATTTATTGAAACTATTTCATATTAAGTTTTTTAACTGACACTGTTTTAATTGACACAATTCAGCACAAAGATTTTAAATCTGTTTGGCGTTACTTTAATATCATGTCTGATAAAATTTTAATAATGTAATAATAATAATTAAACAAACACTGGGAACCAGCCGCTGAGTGTGAAGCGGCTGGGATGAGAATCAGCACCTCCAAGTCCGAGTCCATGGTCCTCAGCCGGAAAAAGGTGGATTGTCCTCTCCGGGTTGGGGACAGGCTCCTGCCCCAAGTGGAGGAGTTTAAGTATCTTGGGGTCTTGTTCACGAGTGAGGGGAAAATGGAGCGAGAGATCGACAGACGGATTGGAGCAGCATCTGCAGTGATGCGGACGTTGTACCGGTCTGTTGTGGTGAAGAAGGAGCTTAGTTCTAAGGCAAAGCTGTCGATTTACCAGTCAATCTACGTTCCTACTCTCACCTATGGTCACGAGCTTTGGGTAATGACCGAAAGAACGAGATCGCGGATACAAGCGGCTGAAATGAGCTTTCTCCGTAGGATTGCTGGACTCACCCTCAGAGATAGGGTGAGGAGCTCAGTCATCCGGGAGAGGCTCAGAGTAGAACCGCTGCTCCTCCACATTGAAAGGAGTCAGTTGAGGTGGTATGGGCATCTGATTAGGATGCCTCCTGGACGCCTCCCACTTGAGGTGTTTCAGGCACGTCCCACTGGGAGGAGACCCCGGGGCAGACCCAGGACTCGGTGGAGAGACTATGTCTCCCAGCTAGTCTGGGAACGCCTTGGTATCCCCTCTGAAGAGCTGGAGCAGGTGGCTGGGGAGAGGGAAGTCTGGGCTTCTCTGCTTGAACTGCTGCCTCCGCGACCCGGACCTCCGGAAAAGCGGTAGAAGATGGATGGATGGATGGATGGGAACCATTTCCCCATGACGTTACTCTTGTGTAATGTGATTTAGGGAGGACATTTCAGCGTAAGAAAACACAAGCTGTTTCAACACTATCAAGGTGTCCTAGTTGGTAGAGCATCCACCCCACAACCAGGAGGTCGTGGGTTCAAATCCCAGCCTGGTCATACCAAAGACCATATAAAAATGGTACTTTCCGCCTTCTAGCTTAGTGCTCAGCATAATCGAATGAGGAAAGGAAAGTTAACGCACAGAGCTACCAGAGGGACCGACCCCCCCACTGTAGCTTTCACTCCTTACAGTAACTGAGCCGAGTCTGGTCGCCACTCTCCCCCTTTGCCATCTTCGCTCACTCCGCCCTGTTCACCCCCAGTGCTGCTGTCACTCACAATGCTGTGCTTTTCGGCTGGCTTGTCATCTTTGGTGGACGCAGGCTCCCTCTCCCATGGCTCCGACTCCACCGTAAAAACTAGCTTATAGCTTTTAGCTAGTGTTTGGCACCCATCTAGCTTCGTGGCTAACTTCACTGTTGCCACTGGCTGAGCTGTTAGCTTCTCCGAGTTAGCTAGCTTAGCTACCTTTGCCACCATCCACCTTTCCACCCACAGCTTCGTGCTCCTTGTGTGTTCGGCAAAGTATTCAGCCATCTGTATAAGACTCCATCTCCCCCAACGTGTGGAAAACTTTCTGACCTTCTACGCCAAGATGATGGACCAGTAGTGCTCATCTCTGCATTCCGTCAAGTCTACTCAGGCCCAACGCCGCGATGTACCCCTCAAACATGGCCAACCAGTTAGGCCACAGGATTGCTGGCTCTCTCGGATAATGTAGAAACGGTTGTGGCGGTGGCCCATACGCCTCCATACTTTCTCCTCGTCCCCAAAATGTTATGTCTGTAATCAATGAGACGGGAGTCGTCTTGTACCAAACATCCAACTACACTTTATTGAGAACACACACAAATATATTCAACGGCTACGGCAAGCCCCAAGGGCCACACACACATACAACAAAACTGTCTTCACTTGGCCTGCATCCCACACTCTGTGATTGGCTATTGGACTTTCAGACTGGCAGGTCCCAGTCTGTCAGGATGAGTAACAGGACCTCAGTCAGCATCATCACGAACACAGGTGTCCCACAGGGTTGTGTTCTCAGCTCCATCCTCTACAGCCTCTTCACCCGTGACTGTGTTGCCTCCCACAAGGACAATATCATCTTAAAGTTCGCTGATGACACAGCAGTGATAGGATGCATTACTGGTGGTGATGAAGCATCCTACAGAAGGGAGGTGGCCAGCCTGGTGTCATGGTGTGAGGACAACAACCTCACCCTCAACACGGACAAGACAAAGAAGATGATAGTGGACATGAGGAAGGGGAGGAGGAGACCCCATCGGCTGCTGTTCATCCGGGAGCTTGAGGTGGAGAGGGTGAGCAGCTTTAAATATCTGGGTATCCACATCAGCGAGGACCTTACGTACCTTACGTACTTACGTGTTATGGCACATAACACCACAGAGCTGGTTAAGAGAGCTCAACAGCGGCTGTACTTTCTGAGGAGGCTGAAGAAGTTTGGCATGTGACCCAGGATCTTCAACAATTTCTGCAGCTGCATCATCAAGAGCATTTTGACCAACTGCATCACTGCGTGGTACAGCAGCACTACTGCCCTGGACCGCAAACGCCTGCAAAGAGTGGTGAAGACAGCGGAGAAGATCATCAGGACTCCACTCCCTTCTCTGCAGAGCATCTACCACCACGGAGTCCAAAGGAGAGCTGCCGCCATCCTCCAGGACCCCAGCACAGAATGTTCATACTTCTGCCCTCAGGCCAGAGGTACAGAAGTGTGAAATGCAGGACAACCAGACTGAAAAACTCCTTCTTTACCACTGCCATCAGACTCCTGAACAAATAACAAACTCCCTATTTGCAAACACAGCTTGCAAATAGGAATTCACCCACTGGTTGCTAAATTTGCGCATTGCTCACTTGTACAGTGTACATAGTCTCACCCCGTCTCATGTCCACATTTCTGCTGCTAAATTACCATCGTACAGTCCACTGGGTTTTATCATTACAGAGAAATTACAGAGAAGTTCACACACTTGTTGCTAATTTGTAATTCTCACATTGCTCATTTGCACACTGTACAAAGGCTTATGCCATCTCAGGTTCATATCATCTCTAATATTAAGATACCATTGTCCATTATAGGCATCCAGTGAATTTTCAATTTTCATTCTTCTTGTTTCCTCTAGTTTAACTGCTTTAACTGTCCTAATTGCCTAATGTGTGTTATTAGTATTCATTAGTATTAGTCTTAGTATCAAAGTCTGTCTAAGGTGTCCTAACTGCCTAATGTGTGTTATTAGTGTGTGTTATTAATATTCATTAGTATTAGATGTGTTATTACCTTATTAGTATTGATGTATACCTGTTACCTTGACATTTGTTCGGAGAGCAGAGTAAGAATTTCATTGCTCAGGAAATGTTGCATTTCTTAACTGTGCACATAATAATAAAGCCTTTGAATCTTGAATCTTGAATGGGATCAACTTAACTTAAGGTGCTCTTGAGAAACACTTAACTTCAAAATGGCTCTGCCTGTGCAGCCAAGCGAAGAACAGTAAAACACTATAGTTGTGCCAGGAATGATACTGTTTGTCATATGAATAAATTCAATACTAATTTTTGCCAAAGCACTGGCAAAGGAGAACATTTTCATTTTGAATAAACCTTCTTTTTCAATAAGTCACAAGTCAGAAAAAATAACAAAATATTCAGATCTATAATGAACTTATTACACTATCTTTTCATGTCTACCACAATCTCACGTTGTACCTCCAGAGGAGCTGCTTCAAATTTTGTGCAGACATTCTCTCGGACGTGATCATAATCTCTGCTCCTCACCTTGACTCTGTGGAGAATTTATCAATTTTCTGTGTGGCTGGGCTGAAGCTGTGTGTGAAGCACAAATGCCAGAATCTATATCTGAGCTTTATAGTCACTCAGTACTTCGTGTTAAATCCATCCCTGCCCTCCCTGAAGTCTTCACTGCTTATAAGTCTTGTCAACCATGGATGGAGCTGCAGCTTAACTGGTTTAGTGGATTCATGCAACCGCAAAGCAGCAATTTGAGTTATTTCTGTGGATTTTTTATAAGGAATGTTGAGCACTGAAAAGTTTTGACCAATTATCTTCTGTATTTTCCGCTCTTGCCACAGATGACTCTTTCTCCCACTACTCCCTCTCTGTCCATGGCTGCCGCCTCTCTCTCTTCTACTGGCCCGACGTCTCAGCCGCACGCCCTGTCAAGTTCTTGTGGAAACTGGAGCAGGTACTGTGGGAATGGCAGCATACAGCTTTGATATCTTTTCTCTTTTGGTTTCTAGAATTTCTTTTGCAATCCTACCTTAAAATTCACAAATTTCCGTTGATACTCATGTCTATGACTTGTCAAATGCCAGACCATAAAATACATATATACACAGTGAACACACTCATGATCTGGTTATAAGGGCACTTTTACTCATGCCCCAATATATCAAACACTCATATTGAGTGTTTCACTGACCCGTATTTACACAGTCATTTTTTTCATACTTGTTACTAAACAAGATGTTGTGCTGGTAATTCTCTGTAAAAGAAGAAAAACAAAATGCATATGAAAGAATTTCTCAGTGGCCTAATGATGCAAATTGCACTAGGAACCTCCTCCTTCTTCTCTTCCTTTCGGGTGCTCCCTTTAGGGGTCAGCACAGCAGATTATCTGCCTCCATCTCACCCTATTCTTTGCATCTAACATCAGCCCTCTCCATGTCCTCCTTCACTACATCCATGAATCTTCTCAGTGGTCTTCCTCTTTTCCTCCTGCCTGGCAGCTCCATCTTCAACATCCTCTGTCCAAGATATCCACTAGCCCCCCTCTGGACATGTCCAAACCATCTCAGCCTTGCCTCTCTTACTTTGCTCCAAACCGCTCAACCCTGCCACCTCCAGTTCTGCCCTGTCGTTTTGTCAATGCCACCTTCTCTAAACCATGCATCATACTGTAGCAGGTCTCACTACCACCTTGTAAATCTTCCCTTTCACTCTAGTTGCTATGTGTCTGTCACAAATCGCCCCGACACTCGTCTCCTCCCATTCCACCCTGCCTGCATGCTCTTCTTCATCTCTCTTGTTGCACTGTCCATTGCTTTGAATGGTCAACCCCAGGTATTTAAACTCATCTATTGTAGCTTCACTACTTCTATTCCTTCCATCTTTACCGTTACACCTGCCTCCTTCTCATTCACACACATTTATTCTGTCTTGCTTCTTGTGACTTTCATTCCTCTTCTCTCCAGAGCATACCTCTACCTCTCCAGATTCTCTGCCACCTGCCCCCTACTCTCACTACAGATCACAATGTCATTTGCACACATCATGGTCCATGGAAACTCCTGCCTTATCTCGTATGTCACCCTGTCCATCACCATAGCAAACAAGAAGGGGCTCAGGACCGATCCCTGATGTAAGCCCACCCCCACCTCGAATCCATCCATGAGGAACCCTCTAACTTGGCAAATTAAATATGTAAATATGTGAACACGAGAGTTCAGCCACACAAGAAGGCGTCTTGTAAACCTCTTGCAAGTTTCACACACATGAAAATGCATTGTATGAAAAAAAAATTTATTAGGATTTTGTGAAATGATATTAGATCATTCAAATAAAATAAATTCAGTATCGAGTCATCAATATTTTAAACCCACACACACAAAAAATATCTTTTTCTGTATTCAAAGAGACAGATAAACTCCTACACACTGTCTAAACTTTCAAAAACAAAAATTTAATTGGGACTTTTTCATACTAGACTTTCATAGCGCAAACAATTTTAGACAAAGAAAAGTACTTTCTTCTTGGCTCTGGGGACTGTGATTGGTCATATTATGATGGCCATTCCTTATTTAAGTCGGCTTTTCTTTGTCTAGAACTATGAAGGTCTGGTACAGAAATATTGCATTTCTTTTTCAGCAAGTTTAGACAGTGTGGGGGTGTTTATCTTTCTCTTTGAATGCACTTTTTTTTTAATATATAGTAAATGTATGAAGAATTTTCTTTCTACCTTTTTATACTTCATGTCATGAATACTATACTTGCAGTTGAAACCAGAGGTTTACATACACTGTATAAAAAGACAACCTTTTTTGCTCACTGTCTGATGTCATGAGCTCTCCGTGCGCTTCTCCAACAGCGCACGGAGGAGGAGAAAGGACGGGAGGATTTAAGTGCAGGGTTACACCAAACACACATTTATTTACACCAACACTATACATACAGACAAGAAACAGCTCAGAAACACTTAAAGTTCTCTAGGCCGCCCAACACACACACTGGAGGTATACAGAAGCGGACAGCGCACAGACGGATACTCACAGTGCAGGGGCAGGCCGAGTCGTTTCAGCGATAATCACGAACACACATGAACACAGTCCTTACTGACATGACGGTTGACGGTGGAGAACGACCATCCAACATGTACACAGTGATCCAGCGGCGTCTGTCTAGCGAAGAGCTCCTTTAATACAGACGCCGCTGGCGTGACAAATAGGGAACACCTGGGCGAGTGCGGGAAAGATGATTACCGGGGCGAACAGCTGGCTGTCAGAAAGAGGGGGGTGTGGCCGGACAGGCCATAGCCGCAGCTACAGTCAGGAACAGAAATGGTGCGCGGAAATGAAAACAACGAGAAATCAAAACGCAACTCCACATAATAAACCCACTGCCTGAGCCACCAGGATCAATCAGAACCGAGCCCACCGGAAACACGGGCTCGGTTCATGACAGTCTGACATGAAATCAGACTAAACTTTTCCTGTTTTAGGTCAGTTGTGATTACCAAAATTATTTCTATTTGCTAAATAATTTTTAAATTTGCTAAACACTTTTTTTTTAAAGACCTTTTTTTTATTATTTCAGTCAGAGGTTTACATACACTAAGATTATTATGCCCTTAAAGAATTTGAGAAAGCCCAGATGGTGATGTCATGGCTTTGAAAGCTTCTGATAGGTTAACTGGCAGCATTTGAGTTAATTGGAAGCACACCTGTGGATGTATTTTAAGACACACCTCAAACACACTGCTTCTTGTGTGACATCATGAAAAAATCAAAAGAATTCAACCAAGCTATCAGGAAGAGAATTGCAGACCTCCACAAGTCTGTTTCATCCTTGGATACAATTTCCAGATGCCTGAAGGTGCCGTGTTCATCTTTTCAAACAATTATACATAAGTATACAGTACACTTGTGTATAATTGTTTGAACAGATGAACACTGTAAACACCATGGGAATGTCCAGCCATCATATCGCTCAGGAAGGAGAGGGGTTCTGTGTCCCAGAGGTGAACATGTTTTGGTGCGAAACGTGTGTATCAACCCCAGAACATAAGCAAAAGACCTTGTGAAGATGCTGGCTGAAGCTGGTAAAGAAGTGTCATTATCCACAGTGAAGCAAGACTGTACTGACATGGGCTGAAAGGCCACTCAGCGAGGAAGAAGCCATTACTCTGAAAGCAACATAAAAAAGCCAGATTACAGTTTGCAAATGCACACAGTGACAAAGACCTTAATTGTTGGAGACATGTGCTATGGTCTGGTGAAACTGAACTGTTTGGCCATAATTACCATCATTACATTTGGAGGAAAAGGGGGAAACTTGCAAGCCTCAGAACACCATCCCAACTGTGAAGTATGGGGGTGGCAGCATTTTGTTGTGGGGGTGTTTTGCTACAGGAGGGACTGGTGCACTTCACAAACTAGATGGCATCGTGAGGAAAGAACATTATGTGGAAATATTGAAGCAACATGTCAAAGACATCAGCCAGGAAGTTGAAGCTTGGATGCAAATGGGGCTTTCAAATGGACAATGACCTAAGCATACCACCAAATTAGTTACAAAGTGGCTTAAGGACAACAAAGTCAATGTTTTGAAGTGGCCATCACAAAGCCTTGATCTCAGTCCCGTAGAAAATTGTGTGAGCAAGGTAGCCTACAGACCTGACTCAGTTAAACTAGTTCTGTCAGGAGGAATGGGCCAGAATTCCAGCAAACTATTGTGAGAAGCTTGTGGAAGGATACCCAAAATGTTTGACCAAAGTCATGCAGTTTAAAGGCAATACTCAGGAAATGTATGTAAACGTTTGACTTTGAAGAAACTATTTAAAATTCTCAAAAAAAATTATTAAATATAAAAAATATTTAGCAAATAGTTAGAATTACCAAAATTATTTCTGACATAAAAGAAGAAAGGCTGAGTCTGATTTAATGTTAGACAGTGAGGAAAAAAAGGTTATGTCTTTTTATACAGTGTATGTAAACTTCTTGTTTCAACTCTGTATTTAACCACAGCAAACATGGATAGATAGATACAGTGGGGAAAAAAAGTATTTAGTCAGCCACCAATTGTGCAAGTTTTCCCACTTAAAAGATGAGAGAGGTCTCCAATTTTCATCATAGGTATACCTCAACTATGAGAGACAAAATGAGAAAAAATCACAGTGAAGGATTTTTAATGAATTAATTGGTAAATTCCTCGGTAAAATAAGTATTTGGTCACCTACAAACAAGCAAGATTTCTGGCTCTTACAGACCTGTAACTTCTTCTTTAAGAGGCTCCTCTGCCCTCCACTCGTTACCTGTATTAATGGCACCTGTTTGAAATCGTTATCATTATAAAAGACACCTGTCCACAACCTCAAACAATCAGACTCCAAACTCCACTATGGCCAAGACCAAAGAGCTGTCAAAGGACACCAGAAACAAAATTGTAGACCTGTACCAGGCTGGGAAGACTAAATCTGCAATAGGTAAGCAGCTTGGTGTGAAGAAATCAACTGTGGGAGCAATTATTAGAAAATGGAAGCCATACAAGACCACTGATAATCTCCCTCAATCTGGGGCTCCACGCAAGATCTCACCCTGTAGGGTCAAAATGATCACGAGAACGCTGAGCAAAAATCCCAGAACCACATGGGGGGACCTAGTGAATGACCTGCAGGGAGCTGGGACCAAAGTAACAAAGGCTACCATCAGTAACACATTACGCCGCCAGGGACTCAAATCCTGCAGTGCCACACGTGTCCCCCTGCTTAAGCCAGTACACGTCCAGGCCCATCTGAAGTCTGCTAGAGAGCATTTGGATGATCCAGAAGAGGATTGGGAGAATGCCATATGGTCAGATGAAGCCAAAATAGAACTTTTTGGTAAAAACTCAACTTGTCGTGTTTGGTGGAGAAAGAACATCATACCTACTGTGAAGCATGGGGGTGGAAACATCATGCTTTGGGGCTGTTTTTCTGCAAAGGGACCAGGACGACTGATCTGTGTAAAAGAAAGAATGAATGGGGCCATGTATCGTGAGATTTTGAGTGAAAATCTCCTTCCATCAGCAAGGGCATTGAAGATGAAACATGGCTGGGTTTTTCAGCATGACAATGATCCCAAACACACCGCCCGGGCAATGAAGGAGTGGCTTCATAAGAAGCATTTCAAGGTCCTGGAGTGGCCTAGCCAGTCTCCAGATCTCAACCCCATAGAAAATCTTTGGAGGGAGTTGAAAGTCCATGTTGCCCAGCGACAGCCCCAAAACATCACTGCTCTAGAGGAGATCTGCATGGAGGAATGGGCCAAAATACCAGCAACAGTGTGTGAAAACCTTGTGAAGACTTACAGAAAACATTTGACCTCTGTCATTGCCTACAAAGGGTATATAACAAAGTATTGAGATGAACTTTTGTTATTGACCAAATACTTATTTTACTGAGGAATTTACCAATTAATTCATTAAAAATCCTTCAATGTGATTTTCTGGATTTTTTCCCCTCATTTTGTCTCTCATAGTTGAAGTATACCTATGATGAAAATTGGAGACCTCTCTCATCTTTTAAGTGGGAGAACTTGCACAAATGGTGGCTGACTAAATACTTTTTTGCCCCACTGTAGATGGATGGATGGATGGATGGACGGACTTTATTGATCCCAATCTGGGAAATTAGATATGAGATGAATCATGTACCAGAATGTCTAAAAACTAGGAGTGAGGTCATTTGAATGTTGATTTAAATGGCACCCTGAAGTATATGGGGTTTGGTGTAAAGTAGGTCTGTTCTGATGGAGGCCGCCAGCCCCAAACATGCTGAAGCCACATGGATTAAATGGTGGTGAGCTGATACAGACAAGATTTGTTAAATCCCTCTGTCTGAGCCACAATATCTTATTAACTCGTCTTTCCTTTCTGCTCCCTCGGTCTTTATAATTCCCATGTCATTCTTGTGTTTTATTATCAAAGTTCAGAGAAGTATTTGCACAGGAATTCACACAAATGAAATATTTACTGCAAGTATAAAATTTTCTTTTTAAATATAATTTTGGATTGTAAAGGAGAAAACTTTTTTCCATATTTTTCAGTTGTTTGTAAATTGCAGAGAACTTATCATCTAAGCACTGAAATATCCATCCATCCATCCATCCATCTTCTCCCGCTTATCCGAGGATCCGGGTCGTGGGGGCATCAGTCCAGGCAGAGTGTCCCAGACTTCCACCTGGTTCACGTAGCACCATGATCCACATGATCTTTCCGGCAGATGGTGAGCCCACTGGAGGTCTGACCCATATGCCTCCTTTGGATACATTGGGTCCTTGATGTAACATTTTTCATGGAGATCCACTGGACCACTCTAGTCTGGCCCTGCACCCAAGACCAGTGTGTCTTGGGAGACCTTACCAGGGGCAGGTTGCCCCCGACAACATAACTCCTGGGATTATTTGGGCACTCAAACCCCTCCACCATGATAAGGTGGCGATCCACGGAGGGGAGCACTGAAATAAAGATTTTAAAATACCAAAATTACAAAAAGATCCTTCAAAGGTTTACTGGGACCCCTTTTTCTCAGTCAGTTACAGAAATAACAGATTTAGCAAGAATATGTAGTATACAAGTCCAAAGAGAGAAACTCTTATTTTTGGATACTTCAAACACAGTAGCCCTCATTTATTAAAAGTACGTAGAAATCAGCACACATTTGAGTGTAAATATGATCGTACGAAAAAGTCTACGTGGTATCTCTGAAACAGTGCATATCAGGTCATTCTCATTGTAGGATCGTTCACTCACTGATAAATCTGACGGATTGATCCGAGTGTCATTTGAATTCCATGCCCACGTGTCGCTTCCAGAATTTACAGCACAGGGGAACATGAGACGGCAAAAAAAGAAACATTTCTGAAGTAGAAATTGACTATATTATAAGAGAAGTGAAAAGTAATTATATAGTATAGTCTGTTAACGTTGAAACTCACTTTAAATGCAAAAGTACCACGTTATGGGGGAGAGACTGGTGCTGATTAACACTGTTGATTTGACTGATCTACAGCTGAGGATTATAATATATATATGTAGCCTACTGTTTGACTTAGATGCCTGACTAAACATTGTCCATTTTGTCATTTTAAAGCATACTTGTCAGACATGAAAATTTATTGCTTACTATTTAGAAGTGCAGAAAGACATCCCATATGCACGCTGTGCACTTTGGTTCAGCTCAGCCTCTCTCTGGCATCTCTCAATAATGTGTAGAAACGCACAGGGCAAAGTCAAGTAATTTCCCCACTTTTTCTCTGCTATTCCAAATTTCTCTTGCTAATCTGAAGCAGTTTTTTTTTAAAACCCAGATACAGTGGATCACCACGGCCAGGCACTTTTGTTTGTAAAACTGTGTTGTGGATTAGTTAACAGATAGTTGTTTTTTTTTTTTTTTTTTTAAATTTTGTATACTTTATTGATCCCCAGAGGGGAAATTGAGGGCATCCACCTGGATGGATGAAGCAGCCACGGTACGGCGCTATCCCTTAACCATTCACACACTCATTCACACCTAGGGCCACTTTAGAGTCTCCAATTAATCTAACTTGCATATTTTTGGTCTGTGGGAGGAAACCGAAGAAATCCCAGAGTAAACCCACGCAGATACGGGGAGAACATGCAAACTCCACACAGATCACTGTTGGTCAGGGGCTGGGATCGAACCAGGGATCCCATGGCCAAGGGTGAGTTGCTGTGCTGCTGCAGTGCTAACCACTGCACCACCGCACCGCCCAATTTGTAAGGGATAACTATGATGATAACTCTTAACTGTACTACAAAACAAAAAGCTTGGACAAAGAAATGCTTTTTAGATTATTTTAACACAGTGCTCACACAGGAGACTCCTTACAGTACAGATAAATATAGTAATAAAACGGCAACAGAAAAAAACCCTGCAGCTCAACTGCAATGGTAAAAAGTATTTCAGAAACTGAATTCAGTTTTATACATTCCATCAAATTACTATTTTTTAAAATTCTGCTTAATCTGTTTTAATATTGGCTGCAGTAACATAAATATGGATAAAATATTTATAATTCTTAACATCACCCTCTTTAGTCTTTAAAGTAAATCTTCAAAACTCTCATCTAAATATAACACAAGCCAAACGTATCACCTGAATGGTTGAACTGCTCATTATAATTTGATATGATGAAATAATTCTCCCACACAGAAGGTTTCTCTGCTGCACGGGAGTCTACAGCAACTTGAAAATTTGCATACCCAAACTCAGAGCTGGCGTGAGATTTGAGCGCACCGTATGATCACATTCAGATTTGAATGTGAAAATCTGAAACCTTAAAACCATCTCTGGGCTCCAGAATACCTCCTTCCAGGCCACGGGGGCAGGGAGTGGGCGAACAATCTGAACCTGTTTTTTAATAGGTTTGACCATATTCATACTATGTAGGATAACTAAGTAGACAGTTATGCTGTTTATTCCATCTTGCCACAATGCTCCGCACTGTGTCTATATATTTATATATTTATGTGTACGTATGTATATTCACTGCTCTTATTTTTATTTTTCTTATCTTCTTAATTATTACTCTGAGTGTTGCTATCCCTGTGCTGTTGCAGTCCTGGAATTTCCCCATTGTGGGACTAATAAAGGCTTATTTTTTTTATTTATTTTTTTTTTGATTTTGTATACTTTATTGATCCCCAGAGGGGAAATTGAGGGCATCCACCTGGATGGATGAAGCAGCTACGATACGGCGCTATCCCTTAACCATTCACACACACATTCACACCTAGGGCCACTTTAGAGTCTCCAATTAACCTGACCTGCATGTTTTTGCCCTGGTTATCTTATCTTATCTTATAAATACCAATCTGCACATTGAAATGATCATACAACCACAACCACTTTCCTGTCTTACGCATGTTTGATAAATGAGGGCCATTATGTGCAATGCTCAACCCTGCAGTATTTCCACATTGTTTAACAGGTAGATTTACTTACAGTGGAGCTGTGATGACCCTCTGTTTTCTGAAAATGCCATTTTGTTGTTAGCCTTTTTGGTCATATACAGTATATTAGTGTTTGTCTGACTATATTTAAAAAGTCTTAAATTAGGACCTAATATCTCTGAAAATAACAATTTACTCTTCAGTCTGTCTTGCAAGAGTCTTAGAAGTACATATCACAGGCCAAATAAACAAGATTTTTATATTTTCTCGTGCTTTATGGTTTTCATTCAGTTTTATGTGTCTGTAGTTACACTTTTTTTGCATTTTAGCATTAAAAATGAAATCAAAGTGACCTTTACAAAAATGCTAAATTTAATATGAGCTCAATAGAAAACCCGAAATATGAATTTATTTAGTTCCAGTAAATATTTGGGCAAAACTATTTGGAATATGTTCATGCAGTTTTTTCTGTTTCATGAATGTCTTCTTGTTATTCTTTTGTTGGCTGCTCCGTTAAGGGGTCGCCACAGTAGATCATCTCTCTCTATCCCTTGCATCTTCCTCTGTAACACCAACCCTCTCCATGTCCTCCTTCATTAATCCATGAATCTTCTCTGTGGTCTTCCTGTTTTCCTCCTGCCTAGCAGTTCCATCTTCAGCATCCTTTGTCCAATATACCCACTATCCCTCCTCTGCACATGTCCAAACCATCTCAACCTTGCCTCTCTTACTTTGTCTCCAAACCGCTCAACCTGAGCTGTCCCTCATACTCATTTCTAATTCTGTCTCTCCTAGTCACTCCCAATGAGAATTTTAGCATCTTCAACTCTGCCACCTCTAGCTCCGCCTCCTGTCTTTTTGTCAGCGCCATTGTCTCAAAGCCATACATTATAACAGGTCTCACTACCGTCTTATAAATATTCCTTTTCACTCTAGCTGCTACCCTTCTGTCACCAATCACCTCTGACACTCGTCGCCACCCACTCCACCCTGCCTGCTTTCTCTTCTTCACCTCTTTTGTGCATTTCCATTGCTTTGGATGGTTGACCCCAGGTATTTAAACTCATCTACCTTTACTACCTCTACTTCTTGCATCTTCACCATTACACCTACCGCCCTCTCATTCAGACACATGTTCTGCCTTGCTTCTACTGACTTTCATTCCTCTTCTTGAAAATAATTGATATAAGTCCTTTTCTCCTTCCTTAGTGTCCAGCCACTCATACAACTCACTATATGCCTTTTCCTTTGCCTTTGCCACCGCTCTCTTTGCCATGCGCCTGGCTTCCAAATACTACTGTCTACTTTCTTCATCTCCCTGATTATCCCGCTTTTTCTTTGTCAGCCTCTTCCGTTGAATACTTTCCTGTACCTTCTCATTCCACCAGCAAGTCTCCTTGTCTTCCTTCCTTTGTCCAGAGGATGCACCCCATACCTTTCTACTAGGGGTGTAACGGTATGCCTAAAATCACGGTTCGGTACGTACCTTGGTTTTAAGGTCACGATTTGGTTCATTTTCGGTACAGGAAGGAAACAAAATGCAAAATATAAAACTACTTATCTTTTGTATAAGCGGGAAAAGCTTTACTGACAAAAAAAACTGCAAACTGCCAGCAGTAAATTCTCCAATAAATAAAATATTCTCAAATAAACAAAATAAAGATGCATACAGTAAATAAATTCTCTTTTTAGGAAATGAACGATGCAGACAAGTGCAACAATAGATGGTTACAATAGATGGAAGCTTCACTTCCGCTTCTGAGAGAGAGCAGACGCTTTTCTTCCCTCTCCCTCCTAGTCCTCTCCCTTCTGATCCCAGCTTGCAATGTCACTCTTCTCCTGGCTGAATCTTAATCCAAATGGAAATTATGGATCTGGAAAGCGGCTTATATGCGATTGTTACCTTTAAAAGAAGAAGCGGGTCAGGGGGAACCCAAGGGAGACTCATGGCATTGGAATTCATGTGTCTGTGTGATTCGACTGAGATTGAACTGATCACAGGATCTTCTGTTTTGGCCCCTGGAGTTTTCCTAGTGTATCGAAATTATCTGGGTGAGCTAACCAAATGCGGACCCCGGCGTAGCTCCCTTAACAAATTCAACAATTCGTCCAGCTGGGGGGAGCACTGACTGTCAGCGGCAGGATTAACATGGAATTTACCACCTGGCATGTATTGAAGAGAGAACGAACTCTCTGGACATGTTTTACCTATGTTTCGGTAGGTGGATAACATCTGTGGATCGCTGAGTGCTCTCCAGAGAATGATCTAAAGTATGATTCAAGCCTGTATGAAATTGAAGCACAGAATCGAAGAGAGAGAAATTTTTTTATTCTCTGAGTGCACTGTGCAAATTTGACCTTGTGTTTTGGTACTCTTGTTTACATTCCTCCTCGATAAGATAACGCCGGAGAAGTGGCTTATGTCTACCCATACATCAACAATCAGTTGTTGTCGTCAGCGGATTGGTCTCTCAAGGACAATGCCCATGTGCCTTCTGCAAGGAAGAGGAAAAGAGAGATAGACTCTGATCTCTGGTCTTGTTTATAAGTCACATGATTATAACATCTATCCACTGCCTGGAGGCGCCCTCTGCTGCCCACTAACAACTGTTACACTCACACTACACAATGACATGCATATATACACACACTGCTCTCCCTCTCTCTGCTGTGTGATTGTATCTATTGTCTGCTAATGCATGAGGGGTTTTTTTCTGTGTAGTCAAAATTTGGCTCATATACGAGCGTTTATTCTGATTACTATGTTTTTTCTCTCTCCTATTGTGTTTTCCTCCCCCTCCCCTCCCCGCTTTACCTCCACTGTTGACAGGCGCCTTGTATGGCGACGCGTCATTGGATGCGCCTAACGTGCGCGTCCAATGTCAAGTCAAATTCCTCGTGTGTTTACTTGTAAATATACTTGGCAATAAAGCTGATTCTGATTCTGATTCTGAGATGTTTGAACAGCCTATTATAAAAAGTTCCCATAGCTAAATAAAATAATGACCTATGAAACATGAGTTGGAAACTTGAACAGCTTAATCAAAAGTGTTTGTACCAACACAATTAAATAACAAACATTAAACTTCAGTCTTTTAACCCAAAAACTAAAGAAATAAAACTCAAATATCAGCTTCTACTGCACCATACAGAGCTGTTGTAACTCCACTGTTCAAAAGCAAAGTGGAGTAATAATATTCAACTCCATTAAAGTAAAAAAGAAAATAACAAACTAGTCCATCCTGTTTGAAACCTTGCTGAGTCTAGAAGTTGAAAAGTTTAATAACTAAACTTCAAATGAAAATTAAAAGAATTTTTTCCAGTCCAAAATAACAGTTTACAAATGCTTTAAGTTACAGTAGAGGAATGTGAGTCTTCACTACAAATACAGTGAAATATTTAAGCAGTTTTAATGTATTTGTGATAATTATGGTTATCTTTTTTTAAATTAAATTACAAATCATGGTATTCTAATTTACCAAGATGCACTAATATTCAGAATGACGGCTTATTGCCGCGACAATAATAGAGAAGATGAAAAAGAGTAAGCTACTCATGTAATTCGCTCATTTACTGCAGTTAACACATTATCAGCAGAACTGAAACAGCTCAGCTGTTTCTCTCCATTAACTGCAAGCCATTTTATTCCCCGCGGGAGTTCGCTTCATTCATATTGATCGCTGTGTACGCCGCTCCCGACGCGGACGCGCGCGAGGCTCAGCGCGCGCTCGCAGATCACATCCAACATGCGGAGCAGACTTTCCCGGACTCCCTGGTTATTGTGGTTGGCGACTTTAACCAGAGCAATCTGAGTCACGAGCTCCCCCGATACAAACAGTTTATTAAATGTCCAACCAGAGGTGAGAACACACTAGATCACTGTTACACTACAGTGAAGGACGCGTATCGCGCTGTTCCCCGCACTGCGCTCGGACTATCTGATCACGTGATGGTCCACCTCATTCCCACATACAGACAGAGACTGAAGCTCACTAAACCTGTTGTGACCACCACGAAGAAATTGACCAGTGAAGTTGGAGAGAAACTGAACACATGCATGAAAATAACTGACTGGGACATGTTTAAAGGAGCCACACATGATCTTAATGAGTACACAGACACTGTGAACTCATACATCAACTTTTGTGAGGAGAGCATTCTCCCATCGCGCACCAGGGTGAGGTACTCTAATGATAAGCCCTGGTTCACTGCCAAGCCCAAACAAATCAGGAAGGAGAAGGAAGCAGCGTTGAAAAGTGGAGACAGGGACTGCTACAGGGAGGTTAAATATCGGTATAACAGAGAGCTGAGGAGAGCTAAGTGTGTGTATTCTGAGAGACTCCAGCAGCAGTTCACTGCTAATGACTCGGCTTCTGTGTGGAGAGGACTGAGACAAATCACCAACTATCGGCCTCAGGCTTCTAAAGGTCAGGATGACAAAGCCCTTTGTCAAAAACTGTCTCAACATTACGCCCGTTTTGACACCTCGTCAGCTGTGTCCAACTCCCCCCCTCCACCCAGCTCCACTGCCTCCTCGGCCGCTAATTCATCAAAAGCGGTCCCCCCCTCCTCCTCCTCCCCCCCTGCCCTTGTCATCAGTGAGCAGGACGTGCACAGACAGTTCTCCAGACTGAACCCGCGCAAGGCCCCCGGTCCGGACGGCGTGTCTCCCTCCACCCTGAGACACTGTGCGAAAGAGCTGGCTCCTGTCTTCACAGACATTTTTAACACCTCCCTTAAGCAATGCCACGTGCCGACCTGCCTCAAATCCTCCACCATCATCCCTGTCCCCAAGAAGCCACGGATTACTGGACTTAACGACTACAGACCTGTAGCGCTCACCTCTGTAGTCATGAAGTCCTTTGAGCGCCTGGTCCTGTCCCACCTCAAGTCCATCACCACTCCCCCCCTGGACCCGCTGCAGTTCGCCTACCGTGCCAACAGGTCTGTGGACGATGCAGTCAACCTGGCCCTCCACTCCATCCTGCAGCACCTGGACTCCCTGGGAACCTACGCCAGGATCCTGTTTGTGGACTTCAGCTCTGCATTCAACACCATCCGCCCCGCTCTGCTCCAGGACAAGCTGTCCCTGCTCGGCGTGCCTGACTCCCTCTGCAGGTGGATCACCGACTTCCTGACGGACCGGAGGCAGCATGTGCGGCTGGGGAAGTCTGTCTCAGACTCTGTTAGCATCAGCATCGGATCACCCCAGGGCTGTGTACTTTCCCCCCTACTCTTCTCCCTTTATACCAACTCCTGCACCTCCACCCACCAGTCTGTTAAGCTGATCAAGTTTGCGGATGACACCACCCTCATCGGGCTCATCTCCAACGGCGACGCGTCCGTCTACAGGAGAGAGGTGGCCCAGCTGGTGTCCTGGTGCAGCCACAACAACCTGCAGCTGAACGCTCTGAAGACAGCGGAGATGATTGTGGACTTCAGGAAAGTCACAACCCCCCTGCCCCCCCTCACCATCACAGGCTCTCCCATCACCATTGCAGATTCCTTCCACTTCTTGGGCACCACCATCACCTGGGACCTCAAATGGGAGCCAACCATCAGCTCCCTCATCAAAAAGACCCAGCAGAGGATGTTCTTTCTGCGGCAGCTGAGGAAGCTCAAGCTACCCACCAAGATGTTAGTGCAGTTCTACACAGCCATCATCGAGTCCATCCTCACCTCCTCCATAACCGTGTGGTACGCAGGAGCCACTGCCAGGGACAGACTAAGGCTGCAGCGCGTCGTGCGCACTGCTGAGAAGGTGATCGGCTGCAAGCTCCCATCTCTCCAGGACCTGTACATCTCCAGGATCCGGAGGCGTGCAGGCCGGATCATGGCCGATCCTTCACACCCTGGTCACGTACTGTTTGCCACCCTCCCCTCAGGTAGAAGACTTCGGTCCATTCAGACTAAAACCTCCCGGCACATGAACAGCTTTTTCCCCTCTGCCATCAGACTGCTGAACATTAAGTGACTTATTGACTCTCGTGCACTATATACAGCAGCTCAACCAGACTCATGTCATTCATCACTGTTTTTCTGTTGCATTATCGACTGCACTATGTGGTACTCCACATCATCTGCAACTTGCTAATTTATTTAAAACTGCTGTGACTAGTATTACTCATTATTATTATTTATTATTCTACACTTATTGCATGTTTTTAGTCTTAAGTTTTTTAGTTTATCTCTTTATCTTATCATGTTTTAATGTTGCAGCATTGCACCGAGACAAATTCCTAGTTTGTGTACTACATGAACAATGGCAATAAATTTGATTCTGATTCTGATTCAGCTGTCACCAACCATCATCCAAGAGAGACTATTGTCCGACAGGTAATGTTAGCACATGTTAACAGTTTAATTAGTTTTCTAAAGCTGAGACAGTCACGCAAAGAAAATAAGGAACACTAACTTTACTCGCTAAAAACTCACTAACCTTACCGGTGTTGTGTTTAGAAGTAGCCCAATGTCAGTCATTCTTCACCAGGGCGAAACGCTGCAGAAGTTCACTGCCAGGCGGCCGGAGACAGGGAAACGGAGAGGAGGGGGCGTGATCGGGCGTGATATGACTTTCTGTCCGTCACTCAATATAGTCTGTGTTGTACCTTGGTACGTGTCTTTACCGTACCATGGGTGGCGTACCGAAAAATCAGAATACGAATACCAGAATCAGAATCAGAATCAGAATCAGGTTTATTGCCATTGTTCATGTAGTACACAAACTAGGAATTTGTCTCGGTACAATGCTGCAACATTAAACATGATAAGATAAGAGAAATAAACTATACATGTAATAAAGTGTAGGATAAGAATACCAGTACCGTTACACCCCTACCTTCTACCCATTTCCCTCATTACTTGTGCTGCGCTTTCCCAGTCATCTGGTAATTTTTCCCCACCACCCAGAGCCTGTATCAACTCCTTCCTGAGCTCACTGCACCCTTCTTCCTTCTGTAACTTCCCCACTTAATCTTTGGCTCTGCTTTCACTCTCTTCCTCTTCTTGCTTTCCAAAGCCATCCTACAGACTACCATCCAATGCTGCCTAACTACATTCTCCCCTGCCACCACCTTGCAGTCTCTTATCTCTTTCAGATTTTTCCTTCTGCATAACATGTAGTCCACCTGTGTATACCTTCCTTCTCTCCATCATATCAGCCAACTCTCTGCCTTTACCAGTCATAGTCCCTACATTTAAATTCCCTACTCTCACCTCCACACTTCTACCTTTCCTTTTCTTTCTCTCCCTCCTAACACACCTTCCCCCTCTCCTCCTCCTCAATCTTTGACCAACAGTAGGCCAATTTCCACCAGCACTCTGTCGGTTAACAGTACCGGTGGCGGCCGTTGTTAATCTGGGTCTCGACCAGTCCGGTGTGGAAGTCTCATTCATCATGATCCACATGTTTGATTTGGCAAAGGTTTTACATCGGATGCCCTTCCTGACACAACCCTCCCCCTTTACCCAGGCTTGTGACTGAGACTAGGAGTACACTAGCTTGTGCAACCCCTGTGGCTGGGTTTTTCTATTTCATGAATGTAAAATTTTAAATTTAATATTTGAGAATGTCAGATATTTTAGATGCAGACTTTAAAAAGTGATTTACATATAACCCCTATCAGCCAGATTCATAGGCTTCATGCTATTTTAAACACTTTCTTTTTGACATTTTTGTCCCTCTCAAATCTGTATGATGCGAATAAAGGTGGAAATCTTTATATGATCATTTCTAGCACAGCAGTCCCACCTATCAGCTGTTGTTTGTGAGGGGCAACCAGTCAGAAAAAGTTTCCTTAAAAGGAGGGTGAAATTTAATAAAACAGACAAAAGTGCTTATTTCAGACAGAGGAAGACCTAAACCCATTATTAGCATAAAATAGATTATTTTAAAGGGGTCATTGACTGCATTTTTATCCCCCGCTGGTCGAAGCCCAATGGGGTTTAAGAGCCCTTTGTCCCAACATTTGTTCCAAATGTTTTGAGACTTGGTACCATGGTTTGATATACTCTGATGATGTGCATATTGCAATTTCACTCTCATCAGATGACCTTGAGGTCAAAGGTCAGATTTTCCCTAAATCTTCTAAACACAGTAACTACTGAAAAAAATGATGTAGACTTTTCAAATCGATCCAGTAGCTGTATCTAATACACATCTTGGACAGCTTACACCCTGACCTAACTATGGATTTGGGGTCAAAGTGTCAAAGGTCAAGGTTAGCATTCCAGTTGCACTGTGGTAAATGGTAAATGCTAAATTTACCATAACTATAAAACGAGTAAAGCTAAGGCCACCAAACCTGGTATACAAGTTCACCTTGGGATCCTGACCTCTGACTATGGGTGTGGGGTCAAACGGTCAAAAGGTCAAAGGTCAACGTTAGCATTCCCTATGCCTTATTACTGTACAAAGACCAAAGAAAAATTCACCACTAGGTGGCGCATGAACACGCAGCGGCCTCCCTTCTCTCCATGTTTTGTGCCATTTATCCACCCATCCATCCATCTTTTACTGCTTAATCCTTTTCGGGTCACGGGGGGCTGGAGCCTGTCCCAGCATCTTTGAGCGAGAGGCAGGGTACACCCTGGACAGCTCGCCAGTCCATCACAGGGCCAACACAGAGAGACAGACAACTATTCACTCTCACATCCATACCTAAGGACAATTTAGAATCCCCAGTTGATGCCAGTTAATCTAACCTGCATGTCTTTGGCCTGTGGGAGGAAAACGGAGTACCGGGAGTAAACCCACGTAGACACGGGGAGAACATGCAAACTCCACACAGAAGGGTCACCGATGGTCTGTTGGTGGGATCGAACCCATGATGGTCAGAGGTGGAATCGATCACGTGACCTTTTTGCTGTGCTGCCACAGTGCTAACCACTGCTCCACCGTGCTGCCATTTAGCGTTGTTTAAATTACACCTAAGTGTATAGTCATGTGTTTAATGTACATATATGATGCTGTGCACAAGCTACAGTTGCCACAGCCTTCTGGAGATAAGGAATATGACCAAACATTGCGTCCTGGATCAGAGCGTTACAGACAAACTCCGTGGCCTAGGTCTTCTCCACCAGACCTCCACACCCCTGGACTCCACTGCTGTGTCTCATCCCAAATGGAGACGTCGTAGACGTTGTGAGCAGCGACAAAACAGAGGTAAACGTGGAGGTATCCGAAAGGTACCGGATCCTCCAGGCCCTCTCCACAAGACTGCTAAACAGCTTTGTTCATCAGGCCATCAGGACCCTGAACTCTGCCCCCCCCACTCCCCCAAGACCATAACACAGTCACCCGCACAATAGCTACCTCAGCTGTTGGCACAGAAAGACTGGCACACCAACAGTAATACATTTGCTGCTGTATGTCTCTGCACTTTACTGCAACCATTTGCACAAATGTCATATCTGCTTCAGTCTGTCATTGCAATATTGATTATGTGCAGTCCTATCTGTCACTGTCTGCACTTACACTACCGCATTGAACTTGCTACTATGAGTATCACTGCTCTACTTTTCTGTATATAAGATTGCTGGTCTCATCATTTATCGTTTATCTTTATTTGCACTTTAGGAGGTCTGGGTCTATCTTTTGTCGCCATTTGTACTACGGGTAGCATTACTGTACATAGACTGCTGTTGTTGTTTTTCCAGTCTTATTCCTTTTTTTTATATATTGTGCGCACCACTGAAGAAATGCCATTTCAATTCTCCTGTTTGTCGTGTGCGTATAGTAGTATTGACAAATAAAATTTTTGAACCTTTGAAAGCTAGGGTCATCAAACTTAGTACACAGGTTCATCCTGTGACCCTGAAGTGTGACTATGGTTTTGGGATCGCAAGGTGAAAGGTCAACATTAAAAGGCGTATGAAATCTATCTCAACAACAAAGATAGCTCGGGTCACTAAACTTGCTACACAAGTTCACCTTGGGATCCTGACCTTTGACTATGGGTTTGGGGTCAAAAGGCCAAAGGTCAGTGTTAGCATTCCCTATGCCTTATTACTATACAATGAACTATACAACAAAAATTGAAAACTGCTCTCTGTCAGTAAGTATTGGGATTTTCAAAGAAAATTCAATTCAATTTCAACTTTATTTATATAGCGCCATTTCACAACAACAGTCATCTCATAGCACTATCAACTGTAGGGGGAACCCCCACAGTTGCAGAAAGACCCCAGCAATCAGGCGATCCCCTGTGAGCAAGCACTTGGCGACAGTGGAGAGGAAAAACTCCCTTTTAACAGGAAGAAACCTCCAGCAGAACCAGGCTCAGGGAGGGGCAGTCATCTGCTGCGACTGGCTGGGGGGTGAGGGGATAGAGAAGAAGAAAAGAACAGACATGTAGAGAGCAAACAGCACGATGGGGACTCAATCTATGGGAGAGAACAAACAAATGTTAATGACCAGCAAAAAAAATATTTCATTGAGAGTGAGAAAAGGAGTGAGGCCCAGTGCATTACTGGAGGTCCCCCGGCTGACTAAACCTATTAGCAGCATAACTAAGGGAGGGTTCAGAAACACATGATCCCTCCCTAATTGTAGGCTATATCAAAAAGGTAGGTTTTAGCCCTATTCTTAAAAACAGAGATCAAGTCTGACTCCCGAATCCAGATTGGCAGCTGATTCCACAGGAGAGGAGCTTGATAACTGAAGGCTCTGCCTCCCATTGTACTTTTGGAGATTCTAGGTATTACAAGTAATCCTGCATTTTGGGAGCGTAGTGCTCTGTTAGGATAATACAGTAGTATCAGATCTTTTAAATAAAAAGGAGCCTGATTGTTTAGAGCTTTGTAAGTAAGAAGAAGGATTTTAAACTTAATTCTAAACTCTATGGGAAGCCAATGAAGGGAGGCCAGAACCGGAGAGATATGATCTCTCTTTCTAGTACCTGTTAAAACTCTTGCTGCAGCATTTTGGATCAGCTGAAGACTTTTTAAAGATGTTTTAGGACAGCCTGATAATAAAGAATTACAATAATCTAATCTCGAGCTAACAAAAGCGTGGATCAGTTTCTCAGCATCACTCTGAGACAAGACGCTCCTAATCTTGGCAATATTACGCAGATGATAGAAGGCAGTCTTAGAAACAAATTTAATATGTGAATTGAAGGACAAATCCTGATCAAAAATAACTCCAAGGTTCCTCACAGAGCTATTAAGAGAAAGAGTAACCGCATCCAAACTGAAAGTTTGATTTGGAAAGGAATTTCTAAGGTTTTTTGGACCAACAAGAATGACTTCAGTCTTATCTGAATTTAATAGCAGGAAATTACAAGTCATCCAAGCTTTGATTTCCTTAAGACAGGCTTCTAACTTGGCTAATTGATTACTATCATCTGGCTTCATTGACAGGTATAATTGTGTGTCATCAGCATAACAATGAAAATGTATACAGTGCTTTCCAATAATGTTGCCTGACGGAAGCATATATAATGAAGGAAGGGGTATTGCACTCGCCTCAGAGTGCTCTTGTTCCCACAATTTAATAACTCCCACAGGTCTTAATGAAATCTTTGTGACATACTTTGGTCAGATTTTCTTTGATCATTTATTTATTGCAGCATCATTGTGAGTCATCTTTTGCAACCATACTCAGAATGCCTCCTTTGAGTGATTGTCTCTTTAAATGTCCAAGAACAGCAATTAACTCTGCCCTCCCTCTTAATTTATTATTGCTAATCATAGCTGGATAGCTCCTAGCTCAGATGGTGAGCCTGAGCCAACTAACGTATGTTTGTCTTAAAGAATGAAAGAACTTAATGCATCACTGGTGGACAGGGGTGTTTGGTTTCAGTGGACTATAGGATATGACAAGTCCCAGGAGTACAATAAGCACAGAAACATTCATGAATGAGTGGTTAAATTGCTAGTTTCACTTAGCCGCCTGGGTGGTGCTAATGGTATGATGTAGCATCACGACAAAAATATAAGAAAATAAGCCAGAATGATGCAAGATATATTATTATTCTGTCCCAAAGCCGTGTAACATCTACGCACAGACTGACAGATGGCTAACATGCAGGATTCAGAGAAAGTCGAACACGAAAGTAGAGTTGAGCTATTTTACTGAGGTCTTTTTTCTCTTTCCATTCCTTTTTTTCCCCTTTTCCTTTTTTCTTGTAAAACTGAAATTAATAAAAAGTATAATGCTTTGGTTACAAAATCTTCAAAATGAATTCACAATGCTTTATATGTCATAAATCACTCTTCCAGGGCAGGATGAAGACTCCAAACGTGAGCTGTGAGTTTGCACATTTAATAATGAAAAAGTACAAAGTATAACAAAACACAAAAACTTACAGAGGGGAATAAACAAGGTGAAGACCAGCGCAGAGGCTGAGGCGTATGGAAAACGCCGGCGAATCGTGGAGCACACGAAATAACAGGAGAATAAAACAAGAGCTAACGCAGGATTAAACAGAGGAAAAGACAGGGGATTCCCATCTGACATTGAGAGGACGACACTGCGCCGAGAAGTGGCGCAGCGGTTCTTTAAATAGGGCAACAGGAATTGGCGCAAATGATCACAGGTATGGGTACAAGAGCGAGGAAATAATCAGCCTTAATTAGTGACCGGTGTGACAGCCCACGAACAGAACTTGAATACCAGAAGTAAACACACGGCGCAGTCAAAATAAAAGCACAACCGGAATAGGGAAAAACCCATAAACACAAATACAGACCGGAGTGCCTAATAATAAATCACGAAACAGAGAATGAATAAAGACTGTACAGAAAAAACGAACAAGGAAATAAATATGCAATACTGGAATACAAATATCATAATACTGGAAGAGGACAAAGAGTAACGGTGAGGGAAGGCTCATGTTAGAACAGGAAAATAATAATTATAATATGAAGCTAGGTGATAGTGGATGCACAATATAAATGACTAAAGCAACAAGGGTAATAATAACAGGACACACAAGTCCATAACATAATATATCCAAGACCAAATTAAACACAAAATGAAACCAAGAAGAAGAACATACAGAAAATAATCTGGACAAACTGAAATAACAAAATACACCAAACCATACTCAATACAAAATAAACCAAGATGAAGAAATACAGAAAATGATTCTAAATAAACTGGAAGCATGAGCATGGGCTCCTGTCACATTCTCCCCGTGTGCTTTTACGCAGCGCACGGAGGAGTAGAAGGAGGACGGATTTACACGCTGGGTTACACCACAAACACATTTATTAAGGAAAGAAGACATACAAAAACGGTAACAGGATACTCTAAACGGCTACATGATGGGCGTGAAGCAGGCAGACCACAGTGTACAGTGGCCGAAAACAAACAGTTCAAAAACAAAGCTGACATACAAAAAGATGACAAGGTTCACTTACTGGCTTACACAACTGGACGTGCAGCAGGCAGACCACACTGAACAGTGGCACAACACAAACGTTTGACAATACGATAGTCCAGCAATGCTTGACTGGCAAAGAGCTGCTTAAGTACAAGCATTGCTGGCAATGGTAGATTGGGTGCACCTGGGCGAAGCACAAGAAAGGCAATTACCGGAGTGGAACCAGCTGGCTGTCATGAGAGAGGGGGCATGGTCGGACCAGCAAGTGTTATACAGTGCCCACACGAGTGTAGGCCAAAGGAGGCTGCCTCACAGCTGCTGGCCAGAACGCAGTGGCTACAGGTATGGAAATCAACAAGGGAATATAGAAACAGCCCGGCTCAGTTCATGACAGAGCCCCCCTCTCAAGGGGTAGATTCCAGACACCCACGGTAACATCAGAAAATAAAGGAAAACACCCCCCCCCCCTCCCAGCAGGAACAACAACCAATGAACCCGGGTGGGCGATAGGGAGAACAGGCAAGGAGAGAACAAAATACACCCCGCCCAAGGCCCACAACAGAAAACACACTTAACCCCCCTAAGTCAAAAGACGTTGAGGATCAGGAGGCTGCCCAGAGTCCCAGGCCCAGCAGACAGTCCGGCGAACAGAGTCCAGTGTCCTGCCGGAAAACACCCAGAGACCCAGAGACTTGGTCCTTCAGGCAGCTGGCCAGCGCTGTTGAGCCACCAGGGCGGGAGGGGTGAAGCAAGAGGTGGCCTGCCCACCGGGAGGCTTACTAGTGGGTGACCGCACCGTAGGAAAGGAACCCCCACGGCGTCAAACAAGGAGGAGAAGGAGGCCACGATGGCACCAAGCTGAGGAGTGGAGGCCCTGGCGTCCTAAGGCTGACCAGCAGCACCCTCGGTGGTCCCGGCTTGGGACACAGCTGCACCCTCGGTGGACTCCAGCTGGAGCTCTGCAGCACCCGCAGTGGACTCCGGCTGGAGCTCTACAGCACCCGCATTGGACTCCAGCTGGAGCTCTGCAGCACCCACGGTGGACTCCGGCTGGAGCTCTGCAGCACCCACGGTGGACTCTGGCTGGAGCTCAGCAGCACCCGCGGTGGACCCCGACCGGGCAAATGCTGCACCCTCGGTGGACCCCAACTGGGCCAACGCTGCACCCTAGGTTGACTCCAGGCTGGAGCATGGTACTCATGACGGGTCCATGCAGGAGCGCAGCACCCACGTCGGGCTAATACTGGGGCGCAGCCCCCACGAGGGTCCCAGAGCAGAACGCCGCACCCATGGACACTCAGCCTGCGGAGGGACCCACACAACGGCCTCAGGCAGCAGGGGAGCCGGACCCGCGATGTCGTCTGGTGGACAGACCGGACCCACAGAGACCCCTGGTGATGATGGATCCTCTCCGGCAGCTCTAAGAGGAAGCTCAGGGACAACAGAGGGAGAAGTGTGGTTAGAGTCGCTGGCAGAGGTGGAGCCTGGCGAGGGGAGTTCAGATGCAGCTGAGGGCTGCACCTGACTCTCCTCCCCTAGAGCCAGGCAAGATCTCTCCAACACAGACATAAGAAAGACAAGACAGATAACTCACCTGAAAATAGAAACTACAACAAACTCAAAAGATTACATAATACATAACTACACAGATAAACCTGAGCCACAGCAGGTCAGAACCGAGCCCAAAGAGCAACCTGGCTCGGTTCATGACAGGCTCCCCCCTGTGTTCAGCATCATGACAGAGCCCCTCCCTCAAGGCAAGGGGTGGATTCCAGACCCCCAACGTAACATCAAAATGGAGAAAAGAACCACCCACAAAGACCCCCCTCAACAAGAACAAAAAAATAACCCACCCCAGGAGGGCGGTAGAGGAACCCAGGCTTGGAGGGACCAAAGCAACAACAAAAAACAACTCATGATCCACAACACTGAACAGATAAAGTGGCAACAGAATACTAGGAAAACTGAGAGAAAAAAAATAACAGTTCAGGTGGTCTCCCACAATCCCAGAACCACCCGATCCCATGGTGGAGTAGGTCAGGTGGCCTCCCAGATTTCCAGGACCACCTAAACAGATGGAGTAGTTCACTGGGTGGCCTCCCGGTATTCCTGAGCCAGCAGGCCTCGAGGCACAACGCGCCCCCTCCTGGAGGCGGTTGCTGGAACCAATGCCTTCTGCAGACCGCAGGGGCTGAGGGGTGGAAACCCGATGAGGAGGATGACTGCCCAGCAAGAAAACCAGGCGGTGATGACGGCTGATCAGCAGCGACCTTTGGCGACAACTGATGACCAGTGACCACCTCAGGCCAAGATGGATGACTCTTGGCAACCTCAGGCGAAGATGGAGGACCCACGGCAACCTCGAGCAAAGGCAGAGGACCCATGGCGACCTCAGGCGGAGAAGGAGGACCCACGAGAAACCCAGGTGAAACCAAACGGCTGACACACGAGGAAACCAGGGAAAGAAGATGATTGATCAGCGGGGAACCAGACGAAGGCGGAGAAGGGGGACCCACAGTGACCTCAGGCAGAGAAGGAGGACCCACGATGGCCTCAGGTGGAGATAGAGGACCCACGGTGACCTCATTACCATTTTAATAGCCATTTTACTTCTCGTGAAACAAAAATCTTCGAGACCTAATGCTGCAAATTGTACCAAGAATCTTCTAACTTTGTTCATACATAAATTATCACATATAGAACTGACCCAAAATCAGTTACAATAATGCACTTTTTATTATTTAACTTATCATTTCATAAAGTGCTCACAGGTGCTTTCTTTAGTGCAAAGGATGTGTCGTGTCAAGTTCACCACCCAGAGTAAGTAAACAATTTCAATGCATGAACCATGCATACATAATCTCACTGTATTTCAGTCCCTCCAGGATTTTGTCAGCTGTTTTTGTGATTGTTGTGGCCCAAAAAGCCTGGATTTGTGGGAGCTTTTCCAAAAAGTTATGGCACTTTTAGAGTTTTTTTGCACTCAAAGTTGTGTGAGGAAGTACAAATTTTAAAGCAGCTGCTTTTTCCATAGTTTACAGTGATGCTATTCTATATAACACCACAAGAAAAGTACAGGATTGCCAAAAATTTCTTGTTAAACAGTGATTTATTTAGAATTAAATGCTCAGTAAAATTGTAAAAAAAAAAAAAAGACCAATATTGTGTTCTTGCTGAGAACTTTAAAAAAAGAAATAAAAGAATTTGTCATTACAACAACTAAATTGCATTGAATGCATGTTAGTGTGGAGAAAATGATGGCAGCACCTCCTTGAATCTTGAATTTGAAGGTCTTCTTCTGTGCTGAAATCCACATGAAGCAGGGATGCTCCTCCACTGATGACCTCTGACCTTCAGAAGGTCTCAGTGAGAATGAAGCTTCTAGTCTTCACACATCTGAAGGCAGATAAAAAGAATAGATTTCACAGTAAAATTAACATTCACATTTTTAGATCGCCACACCACAGTAGGGTTTAATAATTTAGGTTTTTTTTTAATATATATTTTAACTACAAATTAACTTTCAATGTTGGAAAAGGGTTTCAGTTCATTTCCTGAGAAGGTTTGTTCATTTCACTTTAGTTCTACTGAGTAAAAATAGCTTGTTGTACTGCAGCCTTTATTAATTTTATTGTGATTTATTCTCTTCACATCGCTTAAGTGGCAGAAGTCCATAATCTCATAAAATATACCTTAATTCTGCATTTATTCACAGCGCTTAACCAACAGTTCTCTCTCTGTCCATTGTTTAGAGTATCCCCAACAGGATACTCTAAACGTAATCCTGCATTTTGGGAGCGTAGTGCTCTGTTAGGATAATACAGTAGTATCAGATCTTTTAAATAAAAAGGAGCCTGATTGTTTAGAGCTTTGTAAGTAAGAAGAAGGATTTTAAACTTAATTCTAAACTCTATGGGAAGCCAATGAAGGGAGGCCAGAACCGGAGAGATATGATCTCTCTTTCTAGTACCTGTTAAAACTCTTGCTGCAGCATTTTGGATCAGCTGAAGACTTTTTAAAGATGTTTTAGGACAGCCTGATAATAAAGAATTACAATAATCTAATCTCGAGCTAACAAAAGCGTGGATCAGTTTCTCAGCATCACTCTGAGACAAGATGCTCCTAATCTTGGCAATATTACGCAGATGATAGAAGGCAGTCTTAGAAACAAATTTAATATGTGAATTGAAGGACAAATCCTGATCAAAAATAACTCCAAGGTTCCTCACAGAGCTATTAAGAGAAAGAGTAACCGCATCCAAACTGAAAGTTTGATTTGGAAAGGAATTTCTAAGGTTTTTTGGACCAACAAGAATGACTTCAGTCTTATCTGAATTTAATAGCAGGAAATTACAAGTCATCCAAGCTTTGATTTCCTTAAGACAGGCTTCTAACTTGGCTAATTGATTACTATCATCTGGCTTCATTGACAGGTATAATTGTGTGTCATCAGCATAACAATGAAAATGTATACAGTGCTTTCTAATAATGTTGCCTGACGGAAGCATATATAATGAAGGAAGGGGTATTGCTCTCGCCTCAGAGTGCTCTTGTTCCCACAATTTAATAACTCCCACAGGTCTTAATGAAATCTTTGTGACATACTTTGGTCAGATTTTCTTTGATCATTTATTTATTGCAGCATCATTGTGAATCATCTTTTGCAACCATACTCAGAATGCCTCCTTTGAGTGATTGTCTCTTTAAATGTCCAAGAACAGCAATTAACTCTGCCCTCCCTCTTAATTTATTATTGCTAATCATAGCTGGATAGCTCCTAGCTCAGATGGTGAGCCTGAGCCAACTAACGTATGTTTGTCTTAAAGAATGAATGAACTTAATGCATCACTGGTGGACAGGGGTGTTTGGTTTCAGTGGACTATAGGATATGACAAGTCCCAGGAGTACAATAAGCACAGAAACATTCATGAATGAGTGGTTAAATTGCTAGTTTCACTTAGCCGCCTGGGTGGTGCTAATGGTATGATGTAGCATCACGGCAAAAATATAAGAAAATAAGCCAGAATGATGCAAGATATATTATTATTCTGTCCCAAAGCCGTGTAACATCTACGCACAGACTGACAGATGGCTAACATGCAGGATTCAGAGAAAGTCGAACACGAAAGTAGAGTTGAGCTATTTTACTGAGGTCTTTTTTCTCTTTCCATTCCTTTTTTTCTCCTTTTCCTTTTTTCTTGTAAAACTGAAATTAATAAAAAGTATAATGCTTTGGTTACAAAATCTTCAAAATGAATTCACAATGCTTTATATGTCATAAATCACTCTTCCAGGGCAGGATGAAGACTCCAAACGTGAGCTGTGAGTTTGCACATTTAATAATGAAAAAGTACAAAGTATAACAAAACACAAAAACTTACAGAGGGGAATAAACAAGGTGAAGACCAGCGCAGAGGCTGAGGCGTATGGAAAACGCCGGCGAATCGTGGAGCACACGAAATAACAGGAGAATAAAACAAGAGCTAACGCAGGATTAAACAGAGGAAAAGACAGGGGATTCCCATCTGACATTGAGAGGACGACACTGCGCCGAGAAGTGGCGCAGCGGTTCTTTAAATAGGGCAACAGGAATTGGCGCAAATGATCACAGGTGTGGGTACAAGAGCGAGGAAATAATCAGCCTTAATTAGTGACCGGTGTGACAGCCCACGAACAGAACTTGAATACCAGAAGTAAACACACGGCGCAGTCAAAATAAAAGCACAACCGGAATAGGGAAAAACCCATAAACACAAATACAGACCGGAGTGCCTAATAATAAATCACGAAACAGAGAATGAATAAAGACTGTACAGAGAAAACGAACAAGGAAATAAATATGCAATACTGGAATACAAATATCATAATACTGGAAGAGGACAAAGAGTAACGGTGAGGGAAGGCTCATGTTAGAACAGGAAAATAATAATTATAATATGAAGCTAGGTGATAGTGGATGCACAATATAAATGACTAAAGCAACAAGGGTAATAATAACAGGACACACAAGTCTATAACATAATATATCCAAGACCAAATTAAACACAAAATGAAACCAAGAAGAAGAACATACAGAAAATAATCTGGACAAACTGAAATAACAAAATGCACCAAACCATACTCAATACAAAATAAACCAAGATGAAGAAATACAGAAAATGATTCTAAATAAACTGGAAGCATGAGCATGGGCTCCTGTCACATTCTCCCCGTGTGCTTTTACGCAGCGCACGGAGGAGTAGAAGGAGGACGGATTTACACGCTGGGTTACACCACAAACACATTTATTAAGGAAAGAAGACATACAAAAACGGTAACAGGATACTCTAAACGGCTACATGATGGGCGTGAAGCAGGCAGACCACAGTGTACAGTGGCCGAAAACAAACAGTTCAAAAACAAAACTGACATACAAAAAGATGACAAGGTTCACTTACTGTCTTACACAACTGGACGTGCAGCAGGCAGACCACACTGAACAGTGGCACAACACAAACGTTTGACAATACGATAGTCCAGCAATGCTTGACTGGCAAAGAGCTGCTTAAGTACAAGCATTGCTGGCAATGGTAGATTGGGTGCACCTGGGCGAAGCACAAGAAAGGCAATTACCGGAGTGGAACCAGCTGGCTGTCATGAGAGAGGGGGCGTGGTCGGACCAGCAATTGTTATACAGTGCCCACACGAGTGTAGGCCAAAGGAGGCTGCCTCACAGCTGCTGGCCAGAACGCAGTGGCTACAGGTATGGAAATCAACAAGGGAATATAGAAACAGCCCGGCTCAGTTCATGACAGAGCCCCCCTCTCAAGGGGTAGATTCCAGACACCCACGGTAACATCAGAAAATAAAGGAAAACACCCCCCCCCCTCCCAGCAGGAACAACAACCAATGAACCCGGGTGGGCGATAGGGAGAACAGGCAAGGAGAGAACAAAATACACCCCGCCCAAGGCCCACAACAGAAAACACACTTAACCCCCCTAAGTCAAAAGACGTTGAGGATCAGGAGGCTGCCCAGAGTCCCAGGCCCAGCAGACAGTCCGGCGAACAGAGTCCAGTGTCCTGCCGGAAAACACCCAGAGACCCAGAGACTCGGTCCTTCAGGCAGCTGGCCAGCGCTGTTGAGCCACCAGGGCGGGAGGGGTGAAGCAGGAGGTGGCCTGCCCACCGGGAGGCTTACTAGTGGGTGACCGCACCGTAGGAAAGGAACCCCCACGGCGTCGAACAAGGAGGAGAAGGAGGCCACGATGGCACCAAGCTGAGGAGTGGAGGCCCTGGCGTCCTAAGGCTGACCAGCAGCACCCTCGGTGGTCCCGGCTTGGGACACAGCTGCACCCTCGGTGGACTCTGGCTGGAGCTCAGCAGCACCCGCGGTGGACTCCAGCTGGAGCTCAGCAGCACCCGAGGTGGACCCCGACCGGGCCAACACTGCACCCTCGGTGGACCCCGACCGGGCAAATGCTGCACCCTCGGTGGACCCCAACTGGGCCAACGCTGCACCCTAGGTTGACTCCAGGCTGGAGCATGGTACTCATGACGGGTCCATGCAGGAGCGCAGCACCCACGTCGGGCTAATACTGGGGCGCAGCCCCCACGAGGGTCCCAGAGCAGAACGCCGCACCCATGGACACTCAGCCTGCGGAGGGATCCACACAACGGCCTCAGGCAGCAGGGGAGCCGGACCCGCGATGTCGTCTGGTGGACAGACCGGACCCACAGAGACCTCTGGTGATGATGGATCCTCTCCGGCGGCTCTAAGAGGAAGCTCAGGGACAACAGAGGGAGAAGTGTGGTTAGAGTCGCTGGCAGAGGCGGAGCCCGGCGAGGGGAGTTCAGATGCAGCTGAGGGCTGCACCTGACTCTCCTCCCCTAGAGCCAGGCAAGATCTCTCCAACACAGACATAAGAAAAACAAGACAGATAACTCACCTGAAAATAGAAACTACAACAAACTCAAAAGATTACATAATACATAACTACACAGATAAACCTGAGCCACAGCAGGTCAGAACCGAGCCCAAAGAGCAACCTGGCTCGGTTCATGACAGGCTCCCCCCTGTGTTCAGCATCATGACAGAGCCCCTCCCTCAAGGCAAGGGGTGGATTCCAGACCCCCAACGTAACATCAAAATGGAGAAAAGAACCACCCACAAAGACCCCCCCCAACAAGAACAAAAAAATAACCCACCCCAGGAGGGCGGTAGAGGAACCCAGGCTTGGAGGGACCAAAGCAACAACAAAAAACAACTCATGATCCACAACACTGAACAGATAAAGAGGCAACAGAATACTAGGGAAACTGAGAGAAAAAAAATAACTCAGTTCAGGTGGTCTCCCACAATCCCAGAACCACCCGATCCCATGGTGGAGTAGGTCAGGTGGCCTCCCAGATTTCCAGGACCACCTAAACAGATGGAGTAGTTCACTGGGTGGCCTCCCGGTATTCCTGAGCCAGCAGGCCTCGAGGCACAACGCGCCCCCTCCTGGAGGCGGTTGCTGGAACCAATGCCTTCTGCAGACCGCAGGGGCTGAGGGGTGGAAACCCGATGAGGAGGATGACTGCCCAGCAAGAAAACCAGGCGGTGATGACGGCTGATCAGCAGCGACCTTTGGCGACAACTGATGACCAGTGACCACCTCAGGCCAAGATGGATGACTCTTGGCAACCTCAGGCGAAGATGGAGGACCCACGGCAACCTCGAGCAAAAGCAAAGGACCCATGGCGACCTCAGGCGGAGAAGGAGGACCCACGAGAAACCCAGGTGAAACCAAACGGCTGACACACGAGGAAACCAGGGAAAGAAGATGATTGATCAGCGGGGAACCAGACGAAGGCGGAGAAGGGGGACCCACAGTGACCTCAGGCAGAGAAGGAGGACCCACGATGGCCTCAGGTGGAGATGGAGGACCCACGGTGACCTCATGCGGAGATGGAGGACTGATGGTGACCTCAGACGAAGGACGAGGACCCACGGTGACCTCAGGGGACCCAGACGAGGACTTCAACAGAAGAGAGGAAACATACACCGGGTTACTATCACCGGCAGCAGTGGAGCCCAGTGAGGAGAACTCAGGAACAGCTGGCGGGTGCAACTGGTTCTCCCCCCCAAGAGCTAAGCAAGATTTCTCTAATACTGCTAATGTAAAGACAAAAAAAGAGAACTTGCCTTAGCTCGAACTCCACTGCGGCGACTCCAGCTTGGACGTCTCAAATCTGACTGCCTGGGGATCCACTCCCGACTTGACCACCTTGGACGGGGAGGAAGAGGAAAAGACCGGAACACAATTACTGGCAGCAGTGGAGCCCGGCGAGGAGGATTCAGGAGCTGAGGACATCTGCAGCTGATCCTCCCCACCACGAACTATACAAGATTTCTCTAGAACTGATAGAGTTGGAACAGAACAGGGTACTTGCCTAGGCTCAAGCTCCATCGCTGTCCAGGACTCCGGCAACTCTGCTGCAGCGGCCCGAGCAGCAGGAGGGATGGCAGGCGAAGCTGGCAGAACCCCAGGCACGGCGCCTGACGCTGGTGAAACTCCAGGCATGGCGGCGAACTCTGGTGGAACCCCAGATGTGGTGGCTGACACAGATGGAACCCCAGACTTAGCGGCCAATGCTGGTGGACCTCCAGAGGCAGCGGCTGGAGCTGGGGATCGGCTCACCAATGGCGATGAGCCCTGTGGCGCTGAAACCAGGGGACACTCTACTGTCGGCTCAGGCTTCAGGGCACAGGGGGCGCTCTCCTCCCGTTCCGGATGCGGGACTGGACCAGGACTCTTCGAAATCGTAGGCCCCTCCATCGTCCAGCAGCTCCCTCCCAGGACCAACAGACACACAGAGGAAGAGGAAAGGGACACGGGAGAAGCAGGTGAGAATAGAGGAGCAGCAGCAGGTGGTGAGGACTCAGCTAAATTGGGCTGCTGCTGAGCCTAACCACCGGGAATAAGGCAAGACCGTTCATTTTTACGTGTAGGAGAATGAAAAAACACTTGCCTTAACTCCGAGGGAGTGATGGTGGCTGCTGCTGCAGGTCCAACCAAATCCCTTCCGGGGGCTGCGGATGTCGTCTGGCGAGCAGGTGGGGACACAGGCTCTTGGCGAGGTGAGTGAGCCTTCCGTACCCAGGGATGCTTCTTCATCGGCGCAGGTACGGGTGGAGGAGAGGTTTCCCCAGCCCATGGAGCATGTTTTGTGGGTCTGTAAGGGAGAGGAGTAGGTCCGTGAGCTCCGGATGGCTGCACAGGCTAGGGCATGCTTTAAGCACCTGCGCTGCACCATCCAGACATCCCTGGGCCGCTTCGGGAGTGCGGGAGACACAAGTCTCTGATATGATACTCCCTAAAACTCCCAAAACCCAGCACTCCACCTCACTCAGTCCACAAACACTGTCAAAGTTCCAGCTGGCTGACATTTCAGCAGAAGAATGGACTGGAAGGAAAAAAATGACGGGAGGGAAAAAGAGAAGAAAAAACCACAAACTCACAGCTGCTGGCATCTATACTGGCAGCAACGTTCTGTCATAAATCACCCTTCCCGGGCAGGATGAAGACTCCAAACGTGAGCTGTGAGTTTGCACATTTAATAATGAAAAAAACACAAAGTATAACAAAACACAAAAACTTATAGAGAAGAATTAACAAGATGAAGACTAGCACGGAGGCTGAGGCATATGGAAAACGCCGGCGACTCGTGGAGCACACAGAATAACAGGAGAATAAAGCGTGAGCACACGCAGGATTAAACAGAAGAAAAGATGGGGGATTCCTGTCTGACACTGAGAGGATGCCACTGCGCGGAGAAGCAGCACTGCAGTCTTTAAATAGGGCAACAGAAATTGGCACAAATGATCACAGGTGTGGGTACAAGAGTGAGGAAATAATCAGCCACAATTACTGACTGGTGTGACAGCCCACAAACAGAACTTGAATACCAGAAGTAAACACACGGTGCTGTCAAAATAAAAGCACAACCGGAATAAGGAAAAACCCATAAACACAAATACAGACCAGAGGGCCTAATAATAAATCATGAAACAGAGTATGAATAAAGAATGTACATGGAAAACTAACAAGGAAATAAATATGCAATACTGGAATACAAATATCAAAATACCGGAAGAGGACAAAGAGTAACAATGAGGGAAGGCTTATGTTAGAACAGGAAAATAATAATTATAATATGAAGCTAGATGATCGTGGATACAAAATATAAATGACTAAGGCAGGAGACACAAGACCATAACATAATACATCCAAGACCAAATGAAACACAGAATGAAACCAAGAAGAAGAACATACAGAAAATAATCTGGACAAACTGAAATAACAAAATACACCAAGCCGTACTCAATACAAAATAAACCAAGATGAAGAAATATAGAAAATGACTCTAAATAAACTGGAAGCATGAGCACAGGCCCCCCCCCCCCCATCTCCGTGGTCAGCATCATCACATTATATTAAGATAAGATAAGATAAGATAAGCCTTTATTAGTCCCACAACGGGGAAATTCCAGGATTGCAACAGCACAGGGTATACGTATGCTGTGACAATAACCTACATCCAGGTTAGCTTAGCATTTTAACCTTAGCAAATCAAACGATCACCAAATAGTTTGTTTTTAAACTGAAACTTATGAGTTCCAGCTTATTTATATGCAGACATGCATAAAATATGAAAGAAGTGACAAAACTTACAAGCAAAGGTTCTTCAAGGCACATAAAAAAGGAAAACAGGAGGGAATCTTTCTGGCTGACCACATGAAACATTGCTCATTCTTAACTGACTTCTTACATTTAAGTTTCACTTTCACTTTACATCTACTTATCTTTTTACAACAAGCCACCACAAGGTGGCCACAGAATGCGTACTATGACACTCCCCGCCTGGTATCAATTAGATACCATTGTATACTAACAGAAATAACATGGAATGTTCACAAACAAGATTTCAAAGTATTAGTCCTTGGTTGACATAAGAAGCACAGTTTCTGACACAGGTCTCGGGAATGTCTTGACTGTCCCGTGCCTTGCGACCCTAAGCTCTACTTTTCTGACTCTTCCGTTGCTGCAGGCATATGCCTTGGTCACCAACGCCATGGGCCATTCATTGTGCTTGGCTTGAGAGTCTTTTAGAAGGACGGCATCACCCTCCTTCAGGCTTAGTTGTTCTTCTTTTCATTTGCTCTGGCTCTGAAGTATAGCCAGGTATTCACGTCTCCACCTGCTCCAGAAAGTGTCAGCCAGGTGCTGCACCTGCTGCCGTTGCTGTCTGTGGAGGTCTGATTCCTTGAAATCACCTGGAGGAGGATGGAGAGTACAGACCTTTTGAGTGAGAATCATGGCTGGTGTCAGTAAGAAGGGCGATTCTGGGTCTGTTGAAATAGGAGTAAGATGTTTTGAATTGGCGACTCCTGTGACTTCTGCCATCAAGGTAGACAGCAAGAGGAACTGGTCTGCTGCAGCATGCAATCTAGTATGTGTCTGGAGGCACCTATCATCTGCTTCCAGGCCCCTCCCATGTGGGATGCATGACGTAGGTTAAAGATCCATGAACAGCCCTCTTCGCTGAGGTGCTTCCTTACTCTAGGTTCATGAGGTTCTGTCAGTAGGATTTCCAACTCTTTACAGGCCCCTATGAAATTAGTCCCACAATCTGAACGGATCTGCTTGGCAGGTCCTCGTAGAGCAAAAAACTTTCTTAGGGCATTTATGAAGGTGGATGAATCCATGGAGTCAATCAGCTCAATATGTATGGCCCGAGAACTCAAACAGGTGAAGAGAACAGCCCATCTCTTGCTTTGGGCCTGGTCTCCCCATGTACATCTTACAACAACTGTCTAAGGGCCAAATACATCCAGCCCGACATACGTGAAAGGTGGTTCAGTGCTCAGGCGATTAGTGGGTAAGTCCGCCATCTTTTGTTCAGTTACCTTCCCACGAAGCTTGTTGCATAACACACACTTATGAAGGATTTTGTTGATTCGTTTCCTTATACCCACAATCCAATATCCAGCAGTGTGAACAGCAGCTTCGGTGAACACACAACCCTAATGCTTGACTCTTTTATGGTAGTGTTCTACGAGCAGTCTTGCAATATGGCTGCAACCTAGAATGATCACAGGGAACATTTCCTCGTAGCCTAAAGCAGCGTGCTTCAGTCAGCCTCCAATCGTTAGAAGACCACCATCGTCCAGGTAAGGGTTCAGTTTTTTCAGAACACTGTTCCTTGGAATGTCTTTTCCATTGGCGATGCAGGCCAGCTCTTCTTTATAAGCTTTCTGTTGCACACGCTTGATTATGACTGCTTCGGCTTGTGACACTTCCTCCACTGTGCGTGGGTTTGTGCAGTGGTACTGTGACTTATACATTCTATTTTGACCATGTGTTGCCTTATGAGACTGGATGATGTGTACTAGACAAGCTACGGCTCTCACCAGCGACCTCCATGAAGAAAATTGTTCAGTGTTTGGATCCTAGATAGGAGCTCTTAGCTGATAGAGTTGTGGCAAGACAACAAACTTCCCTGTCTTTAACTGGTTCAATGAGATTGAACTCCTCCTCTTCCAGAGATGCTTTGTGTTGACCTAGTGACAAGAAAGCAGGTCCTGTGAGCCAGGTGGTGCTGCTTAACAGGGCTGCTGGTACAGAGCGAGTGGCGTGGTCTGCCAGGTTATGAATTGTAGAGACATAATGCCATTGTGATGGGCTTGAGACCTTCCTAATGCACTGAACTGTGTTGCTGACATATACATGCAGTGGTGTGAAAAAGTGTTTGCCCCCTTTGTGATTTCTCTCTTTTTTTTAATGTCACATTTAATTGTTTCAGATCATCAAACAATTTAAATATTAGACAAAGATAACACAAATAAACACAGAATGCAGTTTTTAAATGAAGGGGTTTATTGTTAAGGGTAAAAAAAAATCCAAACCTACATGGGCCTGTGTGAAAAAGTGATCCCCCCCCATTAAATTAACTGTGGTTTATCACACCTTTGGAAAGCTGAGTTCAATTTCTCTAGCCACACCCAGGCCTGATTACTGCCACACCTGTTCTCAATAAAGAAATCACTTAAACAGTACCTGTCTGACAAAGTGAAGTAGACCAAAAGATCCTCAAAAGCTAGACATCATGCTGCGATCCAAAGAAATTCAGGAATTGAGATCTATCAGTCTGGAAAAGGTTATAAAGCCATTTCTAAAGCTTTGGGACTCCAGCGAACCACAGTGAGAGCTATTATCCACAAATGACAAAAACATGGAACAGTGGTGAACCTTCCCAAGAGTGGCCGGCTGACCAAAATTACCCCAAGAGCACAGTGACAACTCATTCAAGAGGTCACAAAAGCCCCCAGAACAACATCCAAAGAACTGCAGGCCTCACTTGCCTCAGTTAAAGTCAGTGTTCATGACTCCACCATAAGAAAGAGACTGGGCAAAAATGGCCTGCATGACCTGCATGAGTTCCAAGATGAAAACCACTGCTGAGCAAAAAGAACAGAAAGGCTTGTCTCAGTTTTGCCAGAAAACATCTTGATGATCCACAAGACTTTTAGAAAATTATTCTGTGGACTGGCGAGACAAAAGTTGATCTTTGTGGAAGGTCTGTGTCCCATTACATCCGGCGTAAAGATAACACAGCATTTCAGAAAAGGAACATCACACCAACAGTAAAATATGGTGGTGGTAGTGTGATGGTCTGGGGCTGTTTTGCTGCTTCAGGACCTGGGAGACGTGCTGTGGTAAATGGAACCATGAATTCTGCTGTCTACCAAAAAATCCTGAAGGAGAATGTCCAGCCATCTGTTCGTGACCTCAAGCTGAAGCGCACTTGGGTTCTGCAGCAGGACAATGATCCAAAGCACACCAGCAAGTCCACCTCTGAATGGCTTAAGAAAAACAAAATGAAGACTTTGGAGTGGCCTAGTCAAAGTCCTGATCTGAATCCAATTGAGGTGCTGTGGCATGACCTTAAAAAGGCAGTTCATGCTTGAAAACCCTCCATTGTGACTGAATGACAACAATTCTGCAAAGATGAGTGGGCCAAAATTCCTCCACAGTGCTGTAAAAGACTCACTGCCAGTTATTGCATATGCTTGATTGCAGTTGTTGCTGCTATGGGTGGCCCAACCAGTTATTCGGTTTAGGGGGCAATCACTTTTTCACACAGGGCCATGGAGGTTTGGATTTTTTCCCCCCTTAATAATAAACACCTTCATTTAAAAACTGCTTTTTGTGTTTACTTGTGTTATCTTTGTTTAATATTTAAATTTGTTTGATGATCTGAAACATTGAAGTGTGACAAACGCAAAAAAAAAAAGAGAGAGAAATCAGGAAGGGGGCAAACACTTTCTCACACCACTGTAGAAGCGTCTTATCTGGTTGTGGGTATATCCAAAGACCACCCTACTATCTGTGTAGAAGTCCAGTTCACTAGTTGCAATTTCTGCTATCTCTGTAGCTAGAACAGCAGCCCCCAGTTCCAGTCTGGGGATAGTATGAGCTGCTTGTGGAGCTAGTTTCGCTTTTCCAAGAATGAATCCAGTATGACATGCTCCTTCACTATCGATGATGCGTAGATATGCCACTGCTGCAATGGCTTTAACAGAAACATTTGAGAAAATATGAAGTTCATTTCTCAGAGCTGTAGAAAGGATGGTAGTGGCATATGGTCTGGGAATCTCCAGCTGCTCAAGATCAGTGATTTCCTCCAGGTGTTCCATTGCTCTTCCTTGTCCTTGGGAAGGGCGGAATCCCAGTCAAGAACCTCACTTGTTAATTCTCTTAGCAAGAACTTCCCCTGAATGGTGATGGGTGTGATTAACCTGAGTGGGTCAAAGAGACTGTTGACCGAGTATCTCTCTCCATGTAAAAGGCTTCTCAGTGTTAGCTACACAAAAGGTAAATACATCCCTCTTCAGATCCCAGCTAAGTCCGAGACTGAGTTGGATAGGAGTCGGGTCAACATCCAGGTTAAGGTCCTTAAGTCCTTTTGCACGATATTCAATGGGGAATGCCTCCATTATTGTTTTGCTGTTAGAAGCAAACTTGTGTAGTCTCAAATTTGAGGTGGCGAGCATCTCCTATATCCGTGCTAACAAATCAATGGTTCCAGCAGCTGTGGGCATTGACAGAAGTCCGTCATCAATGTATAACCCTCTTTCCACAAAGCGCTTGGCATGTGAACCATATTCCTCTTCACTGTAGGCAGTTGCATGACAGAAACCATAAATGGCCACAGCAGGAGACGGACTGTTTCCAAACACGTGCACTTTCATGCAGTATAGTCGCCGGTATTGCATTTTGAATGGAAGTGGCACCACCCAACTGTTGCTGTTGTCCATGATCATCTTTCTGTCCATGATTTCCAAGAATTGTCTGTCTTCAACTGATAGCCCAACTTTGTTATCATCCTCTGACGTTTCAAAGATTTTGGGTCAGATGCAAGAGAAACCTCAGGTTGTGGTCTAATGCTGAGCTTCTCCTTGATGCACAACCAGTTGGGGCGCAGAGAAAGGAGGGATGGACGTCCATTGTCAAGTACATGGGTGTGGTACCAACGGCTGTCAGACTGTACAACCTAAGCAGGGCTGCTCGCAGAGATAGCAAAAAGACGTAACAAACTAATAGTTTTTTGAATGCAAAAGATGCAATAGACTTACACAATGGTCCCCTCCGGCATACAACTAGGAACATACCGGTCGCTATGGAGGGTGAGAATATGTATGGGCACATAATCATACCATGTAGGATAACTAAGTAGACGGTTATGCTGTTTCATTCCATCTAGCAACAATGCTCTGCACTGTGTGTGTTTATATATTTGCATATTTATTCCATCTAGCTACAATGCTCAGCACTGGGTGTGTTTATATATTTATATATCTACATATTATTCCATCTAGCTACATTGCTCCGCACTGTGTGTGTTTATATACTTGCATATTTATTCCACCTAGCTGCAATGCTCCGTACTGTGGGTGTTTATATATTTACATATTTATTCCATCTAGCTACAATGCTCTGCACTGTGTGTTCATATATTCATATATTTATTCCATCCAGCTACAATGCTCTGCACTGTGTGTCTGTGTGTGTGTGTATATATATATATTTTATAGTAATACGTACATATGTTTATTAGCTGCTCTTGCTTGCTTGTTTTTTTTCTTGCCTTCTGATTGTTGCTCTGAGTGTTGCTATCCCTGTGCTGTTGCAATCCTGGAATTTCCCCGTTGTGGGACTAATAAAGGCTTATCTTATCTTATCTTATCTTAAGTACTTACAGCTGCAGACTTATGCACTGATCCCAGGCAGACGTCTCCTACCACAACCCAACCTAGATTGAGTCTCTGTGCATAAGGGGTATTGATGGGTCCATTCCGTTGCTCCCATACCTTGTGGAGTTGTAGGATGTCACAACCCAGGAGAAGGAGAATCTGAGCGTCTGGGTCCAGTGGAGGAATGTGATGAGCAATGGGCTTGAGGTGAGCATGCCACTGCACTGCCTCAGGGGTTGGTATTTTGGCTCTGTTGTCTGGCATGATGTTGCACTCAATCAGAGTGAGCAATTTCACCCTTGTTGTTCCCTCTAAGGACTCCACGAAGAAACCTGTAGCTCTTCTCCCTGTGGCCTCTGTAACACCAGCACAGGTATGCAAGGTGTATGTTGAGCTTTCTCTCTTGACATTCAACGGGTCGAAGAACTCAGTTCTGTTGTGCAAACAATTGCTTTGGTCGTCTAAGATCACACAGAGCTTCATCACCCTCTCTGGGTGGCCATCTGGGTAAACCTTGGCTAGGCAGATCTTGGAGCAAGACCTTGAATTTCTGTCATCCCCGCAAACTTCAGTGCACTTAGAAGTAACAGCAGGTTGGGGTGCTTTGGTTTCTCCATCCCCGCCATGCTCAGTTGAGAATAAAGGGGGTGGTCCTGGATCAAGGGTTGCAATGTGAGCGTCACTGTCACATTCCTTACATTTGATAGCTAGCTGTCTTGCAGTTTTTTTGCCAGATGAGTGGTCGCAGCACAATATCTGAAGCATATACCAGTTTCCTTTAAGAAGGTCTTACACTCCTCTAGGGGTTTGCTCCTGAAACCTCTACAACACCTGAGAGGATGTGGTTTCTTATGAAGTGGCCATGTCTTGTCGACGTCTTCCAACCTACTACTTGAACTGCTTGTCCCACTAGCAGTATCTGGCAAGACCTCTGTCTTGTGGGTGTAAACTGAGCTCTTTGATTTTCTCTTGACCAACTGCTCCAGTTTTGGTGAACTTTGGTTCCCTGATGAAAGAGCAAAATTTGGTTTGTTGCATGTCTGCGCCTCTCTGCATACAAAGTCACAGAAAAATGTAAAAGGAGGAAAAGCAACATGATGTTCAACCTTGTATTGGGAACCTTGAGCCATCCACTTCTCTTGAAGGCTATAAGGTAACTTGTCAATGATGGGCGCTACACCACAGGCTATGTCATGGTAGGTTAGTCCAGATAAATAACCTCCATATTTGGCAGACTCAACCTCCTGAAGGAGATCTCCAAGCTCTTGTAGTTTTATTGCATCCTTGTTTCCAATCTTTGGAAAGTTGTTAATTCTGTCAAAGAGAGACTTTTTAATAACTTCTGGGACTCCATAGTAGTCTTAAGAGGTGCTCCCAAGCCTTCTGCAGGCCGGTAGTTGGATTACCTATGTGCATGGCTTGAATCCTCCTGACATGATGCCCAGACTGTTCTCCCAACCATTTTGACAGAACGTCTAGCTGCTCTCTAGCTGATAGCTGCAGTCCTTCTATGGCATTTACAAATGATGACTTCTGTGCCCAATAGTTCTCAGGCTGATCATCAAACTTAGTAAGTCCTGATGTATTGAGATTGTGGCGTGCTAAGTATCTAGCAACATCATTCATGTTGGTGTCATTGCTTGGCAGTGGGTGTGTCGCACTCCTAATAGGTGAGGGAGTGAATGGCAGTGCTGCAGAGTTGAGATGGATCACTGGTGTTGACTTCTGAGGCAGCTGTGTTGTATTATAAGACAAGATAAGATACGCCTTTATTAGTCCCACAATGGGGAAATTCCAGGATTGCAACAGCACAGGGATAGCAACACTCAGAGCAATAATTTAGAAGATAAGATAATAAAAGCAGTGAATATACATATGTACACATAAATATATACACAGCGCGGAGCATTGTAGCTAGATGGAATAAACAGCATAACGGTCTATTCAGTTACCCCGCATAGTATGAATATGTAGCCATACAGCATATTTTGTGTTTGAATCAGCCTAGTTCTCACCCTCCGTAGCGATTGATATTGTCCTAGTTGTATCATGAGGGGACTGAAGAAGAGCTTGGAATAACGAGGCGATGTGACTTATAAACCAAAGTTTATTATCAGCTTCGCTCCTCTAACAAGTCTCATCTCAGTGCAGAAGCAGAAGTAGAATAAGAGAGCGAACACATTCAGCTCTACATACTTATACCTACACATAACAAAAGACATGCATATCAAAGCTGACATCCCGCATTATCTTAATTCCCCTCCTTTGTCTTCGTACTCCTCCACCTGACCCTGGGAGGTCAGGGCGATCGATCTGATCTCCACAGCAGCACCTCGGATGCTCTTTGATCTTTGCTGGCGGTTGAGACCTCTTGTCCTGTTCTGAGGTGTGAAGTCGCTGTACATATGTAATCACCAAACATTCTCACATGCTTATACATATGTAGGTTATGGGATATATGATTAATATAAACCACAGCCCCCCCCAAACGACTAAGAAAAGGACAATAATAAAAAAAATTCACAGTTTAAGATAATTATTATTACATACTAACTGCTACACCTCTTGACAAGGAAGAAACTTTCCAGCAGCTATGCTCCTGTAGAGAATTCAGTGGTAATCATAACAGCGTAGTAATATCACAAGTCAGTCTTAAACTGTCACAGCACAATTAGTGAACAACTTTTGAGTAGTTTGCATCAGTCCCTGTGCTGTCTGGGTTTTAATCTTCTCCCGAATCTGCTGTGGGTCCGCTTGGGCGTCCTGGTGGGACCTTCCTGTAAGGAATCTGCAGCTTGGGGAGGAGAGTGATTATTTGTTCCCTGCAGGGGGGCTGAGTCTTTTCTCTTGGGGGGTCTACCCCGCCGAGGTGCTCTCGCCAACCGTGCAGGTTTGTCTCTCAACAAGAAGGCAGGTTTAAGTCTGTCAATGCTGACTGTTTCTTTTCTGTCCCCTAAATCAAGCACAAAATGCTTATCACCAGGTTCCAGCACTCTGAATGGTCCATCGTATGGTGGACGGAGGGTTGGTTTTAAAGCTTCATGCCTAACAAAAACGAATTTGGCGTTTTTTAAAGCTTGGGGAACAAAAACCCGTGGAAAAGAGTGATGTGCCGGTCCGGGGAGAGTGTCAGGTCCGTTGCTGCCTAAAAGCCTCAGGGCTGGAAGATGCCCTGGCTCTGGGTTCTCTGGTAAAAATTCACCTGGGAGTCTGAGAGGTTGTGCAAAAACTAATTCTGCTGGGGAGGCGTCTAGATCCTCTTTAGGCGCGGCACGCAACCCCAATAAAACCCAGGGAAGTTTATTTACCCAATTTGTATCCGTTAGTGAGGCTCTGAGGGCGGCCTTTAAAGATCTGTGAAAACGCTCGCATAACCCATTAGCCTGAGGGTGATAAGCGGTGGTGCGGTGAATTGTCGCTCCTAAGCTGCTGGCCATGGCTGACCAAAGCTCCGAGACAAATTGAGGCCCCCTATCAGACGTGATGTCCGATGAGACGCCGAAACGTGCCACCCAGTTTGTCAAAAAAACGCGAGCGACTTCCTCCGCTGTGGTTGACGCCAGAGGGACCGCCTCAGGCCAGTGCGTAGTACGGTCTATCATTGTTAACAGATGTGTGAAACCTTGGGAGGAAGGTAGTGGTCCCACGAGATCGACATGAACGTGGTCGAACCTTCTAGCTGGGATACGAAAAGGCTCTAGAGGGGCTTTTGTGTGTTTGTGTATTTTGGCGCGCTGACAAGACATGCAAGTTTTTGCCCATTCTTTCACGTTTTTGCGCGGGCCGGGCCACACAAACTTTTCGGCGACCATTTTAACCGAGGCGCGCACACCCGGGTGCGCGAGGGAGTGAATTGAGTCGAAAATACGGCGGCGCCATGCAGCTGGGACTACCGGGCGAGGTCGGCCGGTTGAGATATCGCATATTGGGGGGGCACACCGTCGCGTAAACCCCTTTCCTCCAGCCTTAACCCTGTTGGTCCAGACAGGAGTGCGCGCACGTCTGCGTCACTACTTTGCTCCTCCGCCATGGCTGCGTAATCTATCCCTACGTGGATTGGGGCCGCGTATGTGTCCGCGTTGGCGAAGAGTTCTGCGGCTGAGGTAGTATAATCTGTCTCCTCGCGCTCTGGCGATGTCACAGCGCGAGAGAGGCAGTCTGCTACCACGTTAAGTTTGCCTGCCACATGTCGAATGTCTGTGGTGAACTCTGAAATTGCAGCTAGCTGTCTTTGTTGCCTGCCTGACCACGGTTCAGAAATTTTAGCCATCGCAAAGGTGAGCGGTTTGTGGTCTACAAAAGCCGTGAAACACCGCCCCTCCAACCAGAACTGGAAGTGGCGGATGGATAAATGAAGCACTAGCAGCTCCCTGTCAAAAATGCTGTATTTACGCTCAGTTTGGTTTAACGATTTGCTGAAAAATGCCAAAGGTTGCCAGGTTCCGCCAACGTGTTGTTCTACAACCGCCCCTATGGCCAGGTCTGAAGCGTCTGTGGTTAGCGCAATGCAGGCCAAGGGATCAGGGTGAACCAACAATGTGGCGTTAGCTAGGGCACTTTTTACTTCTGCGAAGGCGCGTTCGCGCTTCGGGGTCCATTCGACCGCGTTGGAAGGCTTTTGTTTTCTGAGTGCGTCATATAGGGGCTGCATGAGTTGAGCTGCACGGGGGAGAAAACGGTTGTAAAAATTAACCATTACCAAAAATTCTTGCAGCGATTTGACCGTTTGTGGCCGTGGAAAACTTTTTACTGCGCGAACTTTGTCTGGCAGTGGGACTGCCCCCTTCGGTGAGACTCTGTGTCCCAAAAAATCAATTTGTGACACGCCAAATTTGCATTTGGCTGGATTGATTATTAACCCGTGCTCTTCTAGTCTCTGAAAAACCATAGTGAGATGCTGTTCGTGTTCTTCCTCCGATGAGCTGGCTACCAGCATATCGTCGAGGTAGACGAACACGAAAGGGAGGTCGCGTAATACCGCGTCCATCATCCGCTGAAAGGTTTGAGCAGCACCTTTGAGGCCAAAAGGCATCCGCAAAAATTCAGAAAGACCGAAGGGGGTTATTACAGCTGTTTTAGGAATGTCTTCCGCTCGAACGGGGACTTGGTGATAGCCACGGACCAGGTCTATTTTAGAAAAAATGCACGCACCCGCCAGATGTAGTGAAAAATCTTGGATGTGAGGAATTGGGTAGCGGTCATGCGCTGTCGCATTGTTTAATCTGCGGTAATCGCCGCACGGTCTCCAAGAACCGTCGGATTTCGGGACCATGTGTAGTGGTGATGCCCAGGAGCTTTTTGAGCGTCTGATAATGCCTAGTTTTTCAAGGGTGGTAAACTCGTCCCGAGCTATGGCGAGCTTGGTCGCGTCTAAGCGCCGAGCTTTGGCGAATACGGGTGGGCCCGTTGTGGGAATAAAGTGTTCGACCCCGTGCTTAGCCACTGTAGCTGAGAATTTGGGAATTGTGAGTGCTGGAAATTGGGTGAGGAGTTGATCAAACTTACCTCCTGCTGTAGTGACGCTGGCCTGCACGGGTGGTGGAGAAACTCGAGCTGAGCAGGGAATAGAAGCAAATGACAATGCATTAACCAAGCGTCTGTTTGCTAGATCGACTAATAGCCCATGTGCACACAAAAAATCCGCGCCCAACAAGTTAAAACTCACCGCCGCTACAGCAAATGTCCATCTGTAGTTGCGGCCATGAATGCAGAGGGGCAGGTTCCTTTCACCATAAGTGTCGATGATGGAGCCGTTGGCTGCCATCGCTCCATTGCCCCGGGGGCCCATGGCCCGGTCTGCGTGGGAGGGCATGATAAAACTCAGTTGAGCTCCAGTGTCAATTAGGAACTGTTTGCCGGTGTGTCCGTCCGTCACATAGAGAAGCTTGTTTTTTTTCGCCGAGAACCGCAGCCGTTAACGGTTCTCAGCTTTGGTGTCTCAAGAACTTGCAGGGGGGAACGCATCTGTAAGCCTTCTCGGCGAAACGGTGGTGGTAATAACAGACGTCGCTCCGTCTGTTACGTCTTGGCCGTGTCGCCGCCATGGTGGGCGGGCTCTGCTCAGTGGTTTGTGGCTCCCCGTTGCTCTGGACATCGGCGCTGAGGTCTGCGGATGCTGCTGTGGCTGTCTGTTCACTGCAGGCGTTGACGAGTCGCTGCGCTTCGCGAGCCAGCGCGCGGAAGTCTTGCTGGGTGCTGCATCGCATGTTGACAAGCGTCCCTCTCATGTGTAGCGGCAGAGTACTGAGGAAGATATATTGGAAGAGGAAGTTGTCATTGTCCTCTTCCTTGAGCTGCAGCATGTCCTCCATGAGGGCCTTGGGTCTGCATCCTCTGTGGCCGTAGATCGCCAGGATCCTCTCTGCTCTCTCCTCGGCAGAGGGGACGAAATTCTCCACGATGGTCGCCTTCAGTTCTCTACATTTGTCCTGGGCCGGCGGCCGCTGGATTATGCTCCGTGCACATCTCGAAGTGGCAGCGTCGAGTTTGGAGACGATGTGATAAAATTTTGTGTCGTCAGCCGTTATGCCCGCCAGTGCAAACTGAGCCTCAGCTTGCTGAAACCACGAGCTCGGGTCTTCCTGCCAGAAGTCCGGCAGCTTGATGGTGACGCCGCTTGTGTGGGCCGTCCCTGATGTGTCCGCAGGGTGAGAGTGCCTTCCTTCGGCTCTCGCGGCAGAGCTGGTGCTCGGTTGAGCCCACTCTGTAGCTTCTGCCGTGGGGGAACGTCGTCCATCTGTTCCCCTGTCTGCATGGGCGCCGGCGTCTGCCTGGGTCGCCTCTGATGAGTCAATCGCGGGAGAACGCCTCTGGTCCATCCTCGCGTCGGGGTCACCAGTGTAGAAGAGCTTGGAATAACGAGGCGATGTGACTTATAAACCAAAGTTTATTATCAGCTTCGCTCCTCTAACAAGTCTCATCTCAGTGCAGAAGCAGAAGTAGAATAAGAGAGCGAACACATTCAGCTCTACATACTTATACCTACACATAACAAAAGACATGCATATCAAAGCTGACATCCCGCATTATCTTAATCCCCCTACTTTGTCTTCGTACTCCTCCACCTGACCCTGGGAGGTCAGGGCGATCGATCTGGTCTCCACCGCAGCACCTTGGATGCTCTTTGATCTTCGCTGGCGGTTGAGACCTCTTGTCCTGTTCTGAGGTGTGAAGTCGCTGTACATATGTAATCACCAAACATTCTCACATGCTTATACATATGTAGGTTATGGGATATATGATTAATATAAACCACAGAGACCATTATTGTGCAAGTTTGCTGCATCTTTTGCATTCAGTACTTATTAGGTCATAAAGTTTTTTTTACAATCTCTGCGAGCAGCCCTGCTTAGGTTATACAGTCTGACAGCCGTAGGTAGGAAGGACCTGCGAAACCTCTCGTTTGCACACCTAGGATGATGCAGCCTACTGCTAAATGAGCTTCTCAGTGCGTTCAGCATGTCCTGCATGGGGTGGGACTCAGACTCCAGCAGAGATGACAGCTTAGCCACCATCCTCCTCTCTCCTATTTCCTCCACTGGGTTGAGGCGCTGCCCCAGAACAGAGCTAGCTTTCTTGATCAGTCTATTCAGTTTCTTCCTGTCGGCTGCCGTGATGCCATTGCCCCAGCAGACCACTCCAAATGTGATGGCTGATGCCACCACCGAACCGTAGAAGGTCTTCAGGAGCACCCCTTGTACACCAAAAGACCTGAGCCTCCTCAGTAGGAACAGCCAGCGCTGTCCCTTCTTGTAGAGTGTGTCGGTATTGTGACCAGTCCAGTTTATTGTTGAAATGAACACCCAGGTACTTGTAGGATGTCACTATCTCAATGTCTGTTCCCTGGATGTTTACTGGTGCTGTGAGAGGTTGTCCTCGCTTGTGGCAGTCCACCACCAGTTCCTTAGTTTTCCTTGCGTTGATCTGGAGGCAGTTCCGATGGTACCAGTCCACGAAGTCCTGGGTAAGTCCTCTGTACTCAGCTTCATCTCTGTCGGAGATGAGGCCGACAATCGCAGAGTTGTCAGAGAACCTCTGTAGATGGCAGTGTGTTGTGTTGTGTGAAAAGTCTGCAGTATAAAGGGTGAACAGGAAGGGAGCCAGAACTGTTCCCTGGGGGCCCCCCGTACTGCAGATGATCGTGTCAGACACATAATCCTGGGTTCCTCACAAACTGTGGCTGGTTTGTGAGGTAGTCCAGGATCCATGATGACAGGTGCTGGTCCACCTCTGCGCCAGTAGCTTGTCCTTCAGGATCACCAGTTGGATGGTGTTGAAAGCACTGGAGAAGTCAAAGAACATTATCCTCACCGTGTTCCGAGGCTTCTCCAGGTGGGACAGGGAACTGTGTAGCAGGAAGATCACTGCATCCTCCACCCCGATGCCATGCTGAAGGCGAACTGGAGTGGATCCATCGCTGGTCCCACCAGGGGGCGGAGGTGAACAAGGAGCAGTCTCTCCAGGGTCTTCATCAGGTGAGAAGTGAGGGCCACTGGTCTGTAGCTGTTCAAGTCTCTGGGGGGGAAGTCTTTCGTATGGGTCCCACACAAGATGGTTTCCCACAGATGTGGTACCCTCACCAGCTTCAGGCTCAGGTTGAAGATGTGCTCCACAGTCCCCACACAGCTGGTCCTGCACAGGATTGAGGAGCTTCGCGCTGATGCAGTCTAGGACCCGAGGCCTCCTCGCCTTGATCTTTCTCAGCTCCGCCCTCACCTGGGTCTTAGTGAGGGTCAGGTTGGGGCTGGGGGGCTGTGTGCTGGGAGTGGGGAGGTGTTGGTGGAGGGGGGGGGGGTGGACAGCAGGTCTAGATGACGGTAGAGGCAGCAGTGGTTGTTGTGCAGGCAGAGGGGAGGGTGGTTGGTCAAACCTGTTAAAAAACAGGTTCAGATTGTTCACCCACTCCCTGCCCCCCGTGGCCTGGGAGGAGGTATTCTGGAGCCCAGAGATGGTTTTGAGGCTTCTCCAGACCCTGCCGATGTCGCTCTGTTGCAGCTTGTCCTCCATCGTCTTCCTGAAGCTGTCCTTGCCTTCTCTGATCTTCCTCCTTAGCTCCCTCTGTACGAACTTCAATGTGAAGATCCTTTTCTTTTCTCTCAGTAGGGACTTTATCTCGGGGTTGATCCAGGGTTTTGTTTTTGAGCAACACCATAGGTCTTGGTGGGTACGGTGTTGTCCACACAGAAGTAGATGTAGTCCGTGATGGTGTGAGTGTCCTCACCATGTGGATTGCAGAGCTGCTCCCAGGCAGTGATTTCAAGACAGTCCTTTAGAACGTCCATTGCCTCCTCAGACCATATCTTCACCGTGCGCGTAACTGGAGGTTGTCTGTGTACTAGGGGTTTGTACTCTGGTAGGAGGTGAACCAAGTTGTGATCCGATCTCCCGAGTGGGGGGAGTGGCGATGAGGTGTAGCCTCCTTAGGATTTGAATAGAATAAGTCCAGTGTTTTATGGTCTCTGGTGTGGCACGTGACATACTGGAGTGAACGTGGGCAGAATAGGGGGCAGTGAAATATGGTTCAAAATCACCCGAGATAAGGAGGAGAGCATCTGGGTTTTCTGTCAGAAGCCTGCAAGTGGCTGAGTGGATGATGTCAACGTTGCCCCAGCGTTCGCCGACAGATTTGCATAAATAACAATGCAGATCACATGTGAGTATTCCCTAGGGAGGCACAGTATACAGGCCGCATGCTAACAGCTAGCAACTCAGTGTTTTTGCTGCAGTGTTGCTCTTTAACCATGATGTGTCCAGGCTTACACCATCTGTTATTCACATATATTATCACTCTTTCACCCCTTGCCTTCCCACTGTCTGGTGTCCGGTCTGCCCGTATTGCGTGGAAACTCTCCAGTTTGTTGTTAGCATCTGTTGCTAGTTCTGTTAGCCATGTCTCATTAAACAACATCATGCTAATCTCTCTGAAGGTGCTCTCATAGCGGGACATGGCTGCTAGCTTGTCTGTCTTATCGAGTAGCGATCGTACATTCCCCATGATAACGGATGGAAGGACGGGTCTGTACCTTATGTTCCTTGCTCACCGTCTTACTTCAGCTCGACATCCATACCGTTTACGTCTCTTTTCTCCCGGTATGTTGAGTTTTTGCGTAGCACCGGGGGGCGGTTAAGTGCTAACAGCTGCTCCCTGTTGTACCGTCTCCTGCTAATGAACAATGGCTCTGTCCACAGGCTCGGGAGACAGTTGAGGTGATCTGTGTGTCCGTGATGGAAAAGTTGTCGCCTGATCAGAAAGTTTGACCAGAGAAGCCAGATAGTAAATAAGAAATAGGAAGAAAAACTCAGAATTGAGCCGCTGTTGCAAAAAGGTAGCCGACTCGTGTGGCGCCGGAAGTCTAAAGCCATTATCAAACCTTTCGAGAAGATCTTTATCATTTTGAGCTGTAAGGCAGTGCTGCCTCAATGGTGTTTCAGGTCTGAGCCGATGGACGATGGGCTCCATAGACGGTTGGTATGGCTCAACTCCGGCAGAAGTCGCTGACCCTAGCTGAGACTGGCACTGGACGTAGTCACGAACACGATCAAAGACGTTGCTTACATGTGAATCCCTCTCTCCATGCTCGCTTTCTGCTGCTGCTTCTAGCACTTTTGTCTCAGCGATCACTGCAGCAAGTTCACCTTCATGCTTTAAAGCTGCTAGAGTTGCTTCCATGCAACTCTCTTCTACTTTTAATTGAGACTTTTCAATCTTAACTTCATCTTCCTTCTTGAGGAATTCAGCCCTTTCTTGGGTGGCCTTAGCTTTGCACGGGCCTTAGCAAGTGGCAGTGCTAGCTGATGAGCGTCTCGATACACCAGTTTGAACAAGAGCACTATGAAGCTTGTCTCGAACGCCTGGCTTTGCTCTATTGCATCTTCACTCTTACTTGCTTTTGCTGCCATCATGTGCTGCTAATGCCATCTAGGCAATATGAAGTGGGATGATAAGCGAGAAATAATTCTGGGTGAAGCTTGTTTTTCCTGAAGTGTGGTACCCGCCGTGAGGTTGCTTTTTTCTATTCTGTCCCAAAGGCATGTACCATCTATGCACAACTGACAGATAGCTAACATGTACGATTCAGAGAAAGTCGAACACGGAAGTAGAGTTGAGCTGTTTTACTGAGTCCTTTTTTTCCTCTTTCCATTCCTTTTCTCTTTCTCCTTTTCCCTTTTTCTTGTAAAACTGAAATGAATACACCGTATAATGCTTTGGTGACAAAATCTTCAAAATGAATTCACAACATTTTATATTGGCTATGCATATGCTGTGACAATAACCTACATCCAGGTTAGGTTAGCATTTTAACCTTAGCAAATAAAATGATCACCAAATAGTTTGTTTTTAACCCAAAACTTATGAATTCCAGCTTATTTATATGCAGACATGTACAGAACGTGAAAGATGTGACAAAACTTACAAGCAAAGACGCTCCAAGGCACACACAAAAAAGGAAAACAGGAGAGAATCTTTCTGGCTGACCACATGGAACGCTGCTCCTTCTTAACTGACTTCTAACATTTAACTCTTTAGCTGTCCCATTCGCCGTATGGCGACTGTGACGGTTAAAGGGTGGTCAAGGCCCCTAGTGGTCAAGAGTGGTAAAAAAAATTTGTCAGTGAAATAGTTCAGATTTCCAAGACTATAACTTGAAAGTTGCAAGAGATAATGGCTTACTGTTAATTAGGAAAGATGTAGAATATGATCCAAAGTTTCAGATAGGAATAAATTTATGCATCTAGTTTGCATAATGTTGCAGCAGTTATATAAATTACATAACTCAGTCAAAAGTGGACTTTGGACACATTTACACAAAGAATAGTTTGGTTTTTTTTACACCGTTTTGTCTACAGGGGTATGTTTTATCTAATCTTCAAAGTATATGAACCAGAAAATCAGTAAAATGTAAAAAAAAAAAAAACATAAATTCATCACTTACCTGTGGCTCACTCACTTGCATGATTAGTCTGTTTTCGCCCATCGTGGTCGTTGTTTTGCCTTTGGTCAGTCATTTACGCACTCTACCACATCTATAAACTCTTATGATTATCCCACGTGAATTTCGTTTGTATTACGTGGCTATTTTTCCTGTATGATGCAGTTTCTGTCAGGATCCTTGACGATGATGGGCGCGGCCATTTTGGTGTTGTGAGCTCAGTTTTTGCCCATCATGGTTGTTATTTTGCATTTGGTCAGTCATTTACGCTCTCTACCACATCTACAAACTCTTATGATTATCCCACGTGAACTTTTTGTATTACGTGGCTATTTTTCCTGTATGATGCAGTTTCTGTCAGGATCGCCGCCGCCATGACCATCGTAGTGGCAGCCACATTGGTGTTGTGAGCTCAAAGCAGAAAAAGGAAGAAGAATAATGAGGATATCTTCTTCTTTGCTGTATTCCTTGTCAGGCATGATTCCTCCGATGCGTGCCTGCCACCTTCTGAACTGTCAGATAAAATTAAAATTAAATTAAATCACCCTTTATTGTCATTCAACTGTACAACCAATCATGTACAGTAGAACGAGATTGTGTTTTACCTATCTACTGTGTTAATCACACACACCCCAAGTGCAGAATCAGAGGGCCGCTGCCATGCAAGGCGCCGCCACAAATTTCCCTCCTCCATTCCATTATTGCTGAGCACCAAGCTGGACGGCAGGAAGTTCCACTTTTATATGGTCTTCGGCATGACCCAGCCGGGATTTGAACCCCTGCCTCCCGGGTGTGGGGCGGATGCTCTACCAACTGAGCCACCACAGTTCAGTACAAATTTTCAGTATAGCCAGGGATGTCAAAGTGAGTTGACAGGCGCAGTTGCTGCGCTGTGCCAGTGGGGGCGCGCGACCCATCCATGAAATGTGGACAGTTAAGTTTCACTTTCACGTTACATCTACTGATGTTTTTACAACAAACCACCACAAGGTGGCTACAGAATGTGTGCCCTGACAATTACCGACTGTGGATCTGGGAATCGGGTGGAAACAGGGATGTCTATTAGGGTGACTGAAATCTAATGAAAATAACAATATAAACTGTACTTGGTAAGTGAACTCTCACTTGGGCTCAATGCTCATGTTTGTAAACAGACAGCTTGGTTGGCCAATAGAGCAGCAGGCTGTTTATGACGTGCCATAGCAAACAGAAGACTTTAAACGGCTCGTCAGACAAAAAGGATATCAAGACTGTGTGTTTTTTAGGAGAAATGAGTGTTTTGATGGGTTTTTTTTATATTTACATGACCAATAGACACATTTCAGAAGGTTAAAACCTATAAAAACACAATTTTTCAGAATAATGCAAGTAGATTCTAAGAGTCAAGGAATAAAAACTTTAAGCTTACTATTAGCATAATAGGTCATCTTTAAATTATATTTTGTTGCTTCTTCTTTGTTTCAATATTCATTTTCATGCCCATTTTTTATCTTATTTCTTTCACCAATAATTTGAGCTCAGCTGTTTGTTTTGCTTTCGCTCTCATTGCTCTCATCTCTGTCCAACAGGTGTGCGACAGTGAGTGGCATCATCTTTCACTCAGCGTCCAGTTCCCTTCGGTGACGCTTTACGTCGATGGTGTGACCTTCGATCCCGCTCTCATCCATGACAATGGAGCCATTCCCAACCCAGTGCCGCACCAGAGGATGTTCATCGGAGCCTGCTGGGGTGAGAAACTGAAATCCTTCCAAGTGACACACATTTCATCCCAGATTGAAAGGTTTTATTTTTTGCATAAAAAGCTATGAGCAGCAGTTCGTTCTGCTTTCCTTTGCACCCCACCCCTTCATTGAAACACCATTTAAGTCAAACATCACCAAAGATAACAGCCTACAATTTCTACCGACCCTCAAGAGGTGAGATATTCTACATCGCGCCTTTTCTCCCTCTGTTTCTCTCAGCTATAATTTAGCTGGTGCATTTTGTCTTTGAGGGCTAATAATATAATGGACTTATCAATTATTCAGGGCAGCGGAACAACACAGGGGCCAGACAGCTATCAGCCACTTACACCCGAACGGCTGGTTAAAATGGGAAACTGTGGTTGCCAATTAGCAGAGAAAAACACACGGAGCCATTCTGCAGCCAGCCATGGTGGCAGCCGCCTCTGAATAATGAGGAGATTCTGCAGTTTTGAAGATGTCAACAGTTTTTTTGCTTCTCACATGTGCCTGTTTGTGTTATTTATTCTTCCTGTCAATCTCTGCACCCTCAGATTCCTTCACACATTTTTCATACCTTGTTACACAGAAGTATTTTCTGAGTTCATCTCATTTTTTTCCTTTTTTTTCCTTCCCTTCTGCCCCTGTCCCTGCAGAGCCTGAGGAGAAGCAGAAGGAAGACTCACAACACCATCCCTGAGGGTAAAGACTCAGGTGACCTCCTTGGCATGCAGTCGGCCATTTTGCTATGTCACTGTTGGTTAGTAATGTGCGTTTAAACACTTAATATGAGAGGATATTATGTGTGTTTACACCTCAGTGAAGTATGTCGGCGGTTACCATGGCCTGTTGTCTGGGGTGACGGTGCGGCCTGGGAGTGTGGAGCCTCACAGCGTGGTGGAGTGTCTGTATGCGTGCAGGGAGGGGCTGGATTTTGGAGACCTGGAGACTTTGGGCTCCGGAATGAAGGTAAGATCTGAGGGAGCTGTGAACCACCACATTAAAGACGAAGTCCCTTTTAAACTTGAAGTGATTCTCACATACTCTCCTGCTGTAAAGCACATTTAATATTCAAAATTAAGCCACAGCTCTTCCTCACTACACTTTCACTGAATGTTTTTCAGCTGCATTTTCATGAGCAGTCTCTCTGCATGCAGTTTATTGGCATATACAGTAAATATAGTCAAATGCCCCTAAACTGCAAAAAAGCTTCCATAGACTCAATAAAATATTAGGGATAGGACCTGCACTTATACAGCACTTTTCTAGTCTCAAAGACCATTCAAAGCGCTTCACTAGTACTAACCCTCTATTCCAAGGGCCTATAGGAGACAGATATCTAGGACAATTTAGAACAACCATTTAACCTAACATGCATGTCTTTGGATTGTGGGAGGAAACCGGAGCCCCGAGTAAACCCACGCAGCACAAGGGAGAACATGCAAACTCCACACAGAAAGGTTTCCAACCCCTGCCAGCCTGGGGATTTCAAACCTGGAACCTTCTAGCTGTTAGGCAACAGTGCTAACCACTGCACCACGTGCTGCCACATTATATTGATCTTTTACTGTTTTATTCTCAAAATGTCTTTTATAATTCTAAAGTCAATCATTACTCTGTAGCTACTTTGAAACTACAATTTGTGAGCCGCAGTCACAGTCCATTAGCATAAATTAACACCTCAACAACCCTCCATGGCTTTTTCAAACCTCAAGGAGAATCGGATCTGATCTCCCGCAGATAACAGTGCATTTATCGTGTGTATCAAGTTAAATGTCCCCGTATCATTGATGTCACACGGACGCACTGTGCGCCTGGAAGCAGTGATGCCAGCCACTACTGATTAGTTGAGAGCCACCGGCATTTTTACTGCTCTTAAAAGAAACCTCTCACTCTCAGCCACTGTGATATCTGTGTAACTGTGGTGCACACAGTTGTCTGTTGCATCTTCTAAATTAATCTAATCTGTCAGAATAATGACAGACAGCCTTCTTGATTCATTTCCACTTTTTGTCTCTGTACTGTGACATGATGACTCAGATGACACCTTCATCACGTATTTATTCATGTTTCCTATTCAAATGTCCCACCGAGCTGAGGTGAGCTGAGATGAGGGGGGGCAGTGACCCATGCCGTTTGCAGGGTCATTTAACCTGTGTCAAGTAGCACAGGTAACCTGTTCAGACAGAGGGAGCCTGGATCGTACTGGGTTTGCTTGGATTTCCGGGGTACTCTGAAAGGGGGCTTATGTTAACAGCTTTTGGAGCCCATAGGTAATAGTTGCCAATTTATCCTCACAATAACTTAATAACTTAAAGTCTACAAAAGGATCATCTATTATGAGAACACCTCAGTAAATAGAAGATTAAGTTCATTTTTTTTTCTTGGTGTTGGTTTTTAAGTGCAGTAAATTGTTCTTTCAGTTGGATATATGTACTTATGAGGAGTATCTTTTGACTTTTTTTATCATATTGTAATTACATAACATTTTTGCAAAAATAGTTCTACCTCCTACTTTCTGCAAACTCTTATATCGTTCTCATTCTTTCTTGTATAAATGTAGACATACTTGCACTGTCCCAGCCAGCATGTCATATGGGCCCCACTACAGGTGAAATCTGGGCTGTGGGTCTCATGTGGGTTTGTCCATGGTTTCCATGCTGGTCCCATCTCTGCTTGCCCACATGGACTTTATCTATGGTGTCAGTGTCACTGAAACCTGCTTACCCGAATTACACCCATGTGGGGCCAGTTGGGTTTAAAACGGGTTACCTGTGGCCATAGGTAAGTCCATGTGGGCAAAGGTGTTATGGGACCAACATGGATCCTGTGGGCAAACCCACATGGGACCTATAAGGCAGCCCAGAATTAATCTATCTGGGTACACAATGTCACTTTTTTGCTCCAAATTTTAAGACATTTGACTTATCACTAAAGCATAGTATGTTCTGCTGGAAAGCCAAGAAAATCAAATTTTATTGTTTAAACTCACCATATACATAAATTTAAGGTGTGTTGGTTGATTTTACAGCGGGGAAAATAAGTATTGAACACATTGACATTTTTCTCATTAAACATATTTCTGATGGAGCCACTGACCTGAGATTTTCACCAGACTCAGTAACAACCCAGTAATCCATACATAACAAAGAAATCAAGGCAACTGTGTTCACAAAACAAGTTATGTTTAATAAAGTGGAATGACACAGGGAATAAGTATTGAACACATGGAGAAAAAGAGTTGCAAAAGGCATAGAAAGCCAAGAAACCAGCTGAAATCTATCAGAATTTAGGAAGCCATCAAATCAGTGCAAATTAATTTCATCTGGTTAAGTCCTGACTGATAGCTGTTGTATAGTAAATGGCACATTATGTGAAGTGTGGTGTAGTGACATGCACTTCCCGTCACGTCACTGCATCGCGCTATATAAGGCAGAGGGTGTCCATAATGCGGCCTCTTTGACCGGTGCCCTCTGCCAGGTGCCTGCTGTGTAACCGCTGTTCCACATCGTTCAATAAAGCTGTGTTCATCTAGTCATTTTGCCTCATCCTTCACCAAAGGCATTTTACCATACGTACTATAACATTTGGCAATCGAGGATTAACTCATGGAGGCATGTATTACACCACTTTTCCACTTTCTCGAGCTCCCAGGTGAACCGCTGGTGCCTTAGCCTATGTGGTTTGAGGCTTTCCAGACATACATCACCACGTTGGACCTCGGTAAGCTCGACAAGCTAAGAATACGTGTGCTACTTGTTCACAGCCTGGGTATTGAGGGCCAGCGAGTCCTGCACACACTCGGAGCTTCGGACTCTCTTGAAGATGTTGTGGAGCTGCTAGCCAACCATTTCCACACCCTGGATAGCGTGACTGTCCAGAGGATTCATTTTTGGTAGCGACATCAGCTAGTAGGTGAGCCTATTCATCAGTTTGTCACCAACCTGAGACAGCTAGCTAGCGAGTGTTGCTTTGGGCCGTTGGAAGATGAAATGGTACATGATCACCTTGCGGAGCACACATGCGCACTGCATTGCGGGCTAGGCTACTCACGGCGCCCAGTGACTTAACATTAGTCAGAGCCGTCGAACTAGCTCTCCAGCTGGAGGCCGCAGACAAGGCGCCAGTCACAGTGGCTGCCGGAGCCTCCTGCCACGGCAAATATTGCGGACTCGGATAGCAAAGATAGCTTGGACAATGATACTACGGAAGCCAATGCTGCCAGCCAAAGGTCTGTCCCGGGAAAACCCCTGTGCAAGGGTTGTGGGTCCGCAACGCACCACAATAAGGCGAAGGACTGCCCAGCTAGGGGAAAACGTTGTAGCAGATGTGAACGCTTGAACCATTATGCTAGAGCAGGGGTGTCAAACCTCATTCCATGGAGGGCCAAGACCCTGCAGGTTTTACTTCCACCCAGTCTCTTCAGCAGGTGTTTTCACTGATCAGCAATCAGTAGGAAGAAATTAAGAGAAATCACCTGTTGAAAACACTGGGTGGAGGTAAAACCTGCAGGGTCTTGGCCCTCCATGGAATGAGTTTGACACCTGTGTGCTAGAGTGTGCCGTGTATCTGAACCGGAGAGCCCGCAGAAGAATTCACTTCCGCCCGCACCCTGACGACCATCCATACGGTGTCCCCCAACACAAATGGTACACGTTTTGCACAGTGGAATTGGACGGCGTGGAGGTGCCACTGCTGCTCGACATGGGAACGGAGGGGTTGTTGCTGAATTGGGCCACGGTGAGGAAGTTTTTCCCTCACTACAGGAATAGAGGTAACCCGGCACCGTTTTATGGTTATGGAGGTGGCAGGCTGTGCATGGTTGGGACTTTGGAGGTAACAGTCCAGTACAAGTCTGCGAAGATGGTTGGCTTTACTTTCCACGTGACAGCACGAGGCAGTAACAACATGGGTTGTGATTTGTTTTACGGACTGAGTTTTGCAATAAAAGATGATGCCGGGAACAAATGGTCGGGTTGTGGCCAGTGGAACCCTCCGGTTCTGGTGGTCAATGAGGACGTTGTGTGAGACAAAGAGCTAATGGACACCACGGCAGTCAAGCAGGACCAGCTTCACTCAGGTTCAGCACAGGAGGGTCTCAGTGCCGGCGCTCGGGAAATGGTAGAGAGGGTTACCGAGCATGGTGCGGTGAGTGACACCAATGTGCTAGCCCCAGATGCCTCTGGAGCTTGGCCGCAGGGGGATGGTGGGTCTGCAGCGGGGATGGTGAACACTACGACGGTTTTAGAAAAGGTCGGGGCCAGACCGACGAGCATGGAGGAACCGCATGCTCAGCAGCACCACTTCAGGCCAAGCCGGGCCCCGCTGAGGGTTTTGGACTTGGTTCGGGTTTGGGGTGAAGAACGTCCACGGTGATAATGGGCCAGACGACAGCCAGCTAAACATTGAGGGTGCCTGCGCATTGTGGCTAAGCTGGGTGCAGCATACTTCAGGTTGTCCAAAGGCTCGGCGAAGCACGCCATTCAGCTTCGGCGTGTCCAGGGAGAGGCTTCAGGTGATGAGGGTGGATGAGGGCCAGAGTTGGTGGTGAAGAAGCGAGGCTGTATTGTCTGGAAGATTGGCCATCATCCCGGGGGTCTGCTGCTTCCAGGGGCGCACTTGCTGAAGGGCTGCCCCCCCCCATGCCAGTTCTACTCCTCCTACCCAAGGAACAGTGCTGTAAATAATTTGGTGTTTATAGTTCTTGTGTTCTGATGTATTTTGTTTAGTTTAGGAGCAAGGTGTGCAATTTTCGTTTATGTATGGACTTTTTCTTTAGCTAAGGGTGGCAGAATAATCTACCCCACCATGCAGGCTATATGGTAGTCCAACCCTCAGCCCTATTTTAGGTTATTTCGTGTGAGTGTGTTAGGCCGTATTAGTACATTGTTTTTTGTTATTTTAGTGCATGATTTGGGTCCCATTTTTTTGGGGGGGGGGTTCAATTGTGTGTATGGTTTTGGACTTTTCTAAAGGGGAGGAGAATGTTGTATAGTAAATGGCACATTATTGTGAAGTGCGGTATAGTGACATGGACTTCCCGTCATGTCACTGCACCGCCCTATATAAGGCAGAGGGCATCCATATTGCAGCCTCTTTGACCAGTACCCTCTGCCAGGTGTCTGCTGTGTAACCGCTGTTCCACATCATTCAATAAAAACTGTGTTCGTCCAGTCATCTTGCCTCATCCTTCACCCAGGGTATTTTACAATACATAACAATAGCCTTTAAAAAGGTCTGTGAATATCAGATTGTCACACCACAAAGAACTCATGATGGGTAGAGGCTAAGAGCTCTCTTTAGACCTTTGCAACCTTATTGTTGCAAACATAAAAAATGGCATTGGTTACAGGCGCATTTCTAAACTGCTGAATGTTCCAGTGAGCACTGTTGGAAAGAACATCATTTTATCATAAACCGGCTATGACCAGGAGCTCATCGCAAGATTTCTGACAGGAGTCAAAAGAATTATCAGAAGAGTTATCCAAGAGCCAAAGACCACTCATGGAGAGCTCCAGAAAGACCTGGAGTTAGCAGTTACTGCTGTTTCAGAGAAAACGATAAGTAATGCACTCACCGACATGGGCTCTATGCCCACTCACCTCACAAGACTCTAGGGGTGGGAAAAAAGATCAGTTCAGTGATGGATCATGATACTTGGCACTGGTGACAATGCATCAATCCATAAACACACGGATCAATCTTTAATTTTAAAAATTGCGCACACATATACTTTTGGGTTATCAGTTAATCAATGGCATTTTCAGTCCACTAGAGGGCGCAAAGCAAACACCCAGTCAAGTGAAGTCATAGCTTTTCTCAGAGACTTGCAGCCAGCTTTGAAAGTTAGGAAGCAGTTAGCTCAGTTAGCTCAAATGTCGGGCACTTTTTGGATTTTATAACAAAGATGGAAGGGAAGATCTTGATATAACACACAACCCGCAAGAAATGCTGCATGAAAAAAGAAAAAAAACACTCGGTATACGGTGGGCCACACACATCTTGGAGCAGCATTAGCAACGCTAAGCTAAAGAGACACCAGCATGGAGCGTTTTCTCTGAGCATCACGTAAGTAAAATTTATTTATGAAGCGCTTTTCAGAGACATATAGTCACGAAGCACTGTACAATAAAATGGAGTAAAAGAAGCTTGTAGCGGGTTGATTCAACCCCCACAACACAGAGACAGAACACAGAGACAGTCAGCTCGCGCTCCTTGGTTTTTTAGTGTAGCGGGTTGATTCAACCCCCACAACACAGAGACAGAACACAGAGACAGTCAGCTCGCGCTCCTTGGTTTTTCCCGCTGCACTACTGAGATGTAATGTGCCATGCATGTATAGTGATGTAATGTGCCATGCATGTATTGTGATGTAATGTGCCATGCATGTATTGTGATGTAATGTGCCATTCATGTATCGTGATGCAATGTGCCATTCATGTATTGTGATGTAATGTGCCATTCATTTATAGTGTTCATGCGTCCTGTCCTTACTGTGACCTAGAGGCTGAGATCAATATGTAGATGTGCCTTGTAACATCTTTGTCCTGCAAGCCGGAGCAGAGGCTGCATCTGCCTATTGTTATGTAGGTCTTACAAATGCAAATGTCTCATGCCTGTTCTGCAGTCCCTTTGATCAGACCAACTGCTGTGAATCTGCTTTGATGTATTGTTTGAGTTTGGTATAAATACTGCACAGGTTCTGTAACACATCCTCTCATTCCCACTTCTGCAGCTGCTGCTGCTGGACACAGACTCTTGTGTCCTCCTTCTCTGAGAGCCGTGGGCTCGCTCCCGGCGTGCATGCACAGCGCCGGGAGCGGAGCCCGTGACGGCGGTATGATAATAAACTCTACTTAAAACTACAACATCGCTTATTATTTTTTTATCATCCGCCGCAAGCCGATAGATAAAAAATTATTTTAAAAATACAAAAACAAGTTAAAACACAAGATTAAAATAATTTACAAATATCAGACTTACCATTAAAAAGCAGTTGAAACTCAATGGAAATTCTCGTTTAAGTTTAAGTTGAATGTTTATTTGAGAGGGACAGTACATACTAATGAATATTAATACAAATGTAAGTATGCCAGATTGAGCAATACCGTTAATTTGCTGTTAAACAAAAAAGTTTTCAGCTGCTTTTTAAGAGTCCACAGAGTCAGCTAAACGTATCTGGAATGGGAGTCTATTCTGAACAGCACCTTCCACCACCCTCCCTGTGTGCAAAGACATCTCTGTCATGAGCCGAGCTGGTTTGGCTTTCCCCAGCTCGGCCTCGATCACTTTGTGGGTTTTGGTGTGCTGGTTGTGTGCATTTTGGTGTATTTGTGTTCCATTTCCTTAAACACTGCCTGACCAGCAGCTGTTAGTCAGCTAGTGACCTGCTTTCTCCCACACTGCTGACAGTCTGTCGGTCCTGCCATGCACTCTCGCTCTCCCTGTCTACACCAGCTGTTCCCAGTCCCAGTAATCATCCTCCCCGTGTCTCGCCCAGGTGTTCCCTATTTGCCACGCCAGCGGCGTTTGTTCATAAGCAGCTCGTTGCTGGACAAACGCTGCTGGATCATTGTACGAGTTCGCACAGTTGTCTTTCCACTGTGTAACCATCAGTCTTCGAAGGACCTTGCTCGCCGCTCAAGTGGAGAATCGGGATTGCTAGGCTGTGAGTACTGTAGCATTTCTCTGTACAGTTGTGCCGCCACACTGATAGCATTTCCGGGTGCGGCACAGCTGCTTCGCTTTCTCCCTGCACAGCCTAGCATGTTGAGTGAACTCTTGTTAGCCCGAGCTGCTTAGCCATCTGTATGGTTTGTCCTAAGACGTGTCAATAAATGTGTGTGTGGTAACCCTAGCGTTTAAATCCTCATTCTTCCTTCTCTCCACCGTGTGCAATGAAGGGCGCACGGGGGAGTTTATGACAGAATGATCCAGCCTAATTAAAGGATTTAGCGGGCTATACTCACACACTACCCTTTCCCTAACAAACTGTTTTTTCACCCACCTGTTGTGGAGCACATGATGCCCCAGGCCTGTTGACCTCTTCACCGCAAGGGAGGAACAGCAGCTGGCATCCCCACGCTGGAGGAAGAGTGGGCAGCAGGATTTATCCAGGAGGCTCTCGTGTCCCGTGGCCCCAAGAAGAAATGGGAGTGTTTGCTCGGGGCTATTGGCGTCCTGGAAGCGCATCCCGGTATCTGAAGGTGCCCACAATACACCGAGCTGCTCTCCACGGTCTGCGTGCTTGAGTGCTCCTTCCCTGGGCTATCCGTGAGGACACTTCCCGCTGAGTCGAAGCAGAGTTGTTCCCCTCGTTGGTCATCCGCTTCCTCTCCAGCTCAGCCCGAAGTGCCAGTCTCGGCCCGTACATCGCCAGCTCCACCATGACAGCGTCATCCCACGTCGGAGCCCCGGGAACGGCCCTCTCCGCTGTCAGCCGCCATTTTCTCTCCGGCAGCTGTGAGGTCCGCTGAGGTCATCCCGGATACGCCCACCTCCGTTGCCATGGAGCTGGCTCCTCCTCCGCCTGTAGAAGAGGGCCGTTTCACCATGGACACAGAGAGGGATGACAGCCTGCCAGCTACAGCAGCCAACATCAAGGACCGGGAGGACAGGCACGTGTTTTTTCTCTGTTCTCCTCATGACAGTAATAACCTTGTCTGTCTCCCGGAAAGGGGCTCAGTCACAGCAGTCCGCTGGCTCCCCCTACCGGCTGTAGCTAATAACTCTTTTTCTACCCTCTCTGTGCCTCCTCCGTTATTTCCTGAGCGTCTGCCAGTCCCAGAACCGAGCCACCAGATGGAGGAGCTGGTGGTTTTGGATGATCCCTTCCCGGAGCCAGCACAGAGAGGTCCCTCTGCAGCCATGCCAGCGGACGAGGAGTGGGCGAACCTGCTTGCATTTGTCAACCGCCGGGTCGAGGAGGAGCGCTGTGTGAGGGAGGTCCAAGGACGCACTTCCCTGGCTGTGAGGGTCCCACCCCCTACGCCTGCTCAGCCCGCAGAGTTACCATCTGACGAGGAGTGGGTGAACCTGTTCGCCTTTGTCAACCTCCGGGTCGAGGAGGAGCGTCAAGGGACCAGGACTGTCAATACCATCCCGCCAGCTAGGGGACACCGGGAGAACTCCTCATCAACTTCAGCAGCCCTCTGCTCTCCAGCTGCCTTGAGGTCCGCTGAGCTCATCCCGGTAACGCCTTCCTCCATCGTCATGAAGACGGCTCCTCCACAAGCTTTTGAAGGGGCCCACGTCACCACTGACACAGAGAGGGAGGACTGTCTCCTGCCTGCAGCTGGGAACAGTAAGGACCGGGATGACAGGCAAGTATTTCTTCATTACACTCCATCTAATGACACCGAACCTTGCCTGTCTCCCGAGGGAGGGGCCCAGCATAAGCAGTCCGCTGGGCCCTCTCCTCTTGCTGCCCTAATTAACTCATTTTCCCCCTCTCCGTGTCTCCTCCATTTCTCCCCGAGGACCTGCCAGCCCAAGGTCAGGGCCATGTGACGGTGGAGGAGCTAGTGGCTTCGGAGGAATCCTTCCCGGAGCCAGCATGAAGAGGTCCCCTGCAGCCATGCTGGAGGAATCCCCAGCGTTGGAGCCGCTGCAGGAGGACACAAAGACTGCAACGACCACCTCGCTCGCTGTGGAGGCTTCTGCAGCGGATTGGGAGCCAGAGCTGGACCTCTTGGAGGCTGGGTCCGGGTTTTCATCACCAGGATCGACGGAGTCCTGGACTGCGGTGGAGCTTGAGCTCAGGCAAGTTTTCTCTCTTGTTTTTCTCATGTCAGTTTTAGAGAGATCTTTTCTGGCTCTTGGGGGGAGGGGGGGGAGTCAGGTGCTGCCATCAGCTGCATCTGAACTTACCTCACCGGGCTCCGCCACTGCCGGTGACCCTAACCATCTTTCCCCTCCTGCCTCCCCTGAGCCTTCACCTAGGGTCGCTGGAGAGGGTGTGCCTTTGCCGGAGGTCATCGTGGGTCCAGTCCGTCCAGAGGAGGAGGCCATTGCTTCTGGGAGGGGGGGTCTGACTGTGTTGTGGGGGTGACAGACGGTGAGTTGAACCCATTAAAAAACAGATTCAGCTCATCAGCCTTCTCAAGGATCCCCAATGTATTTCTGTCTCTCCCTTTACACCCAGTGATTTGTTTCATTCCTGTCCAGACATCCTTAGTATTGTTTTGCCGGAGTTTATCCTCCAACTTCCTTCTGTAACTGTCTTTACACCTCCTCAGCATCTTTTTCAGTTTGTGCTGCACTGTCCTCAGTTCCTCCCTGTCTCCAGACCTAAAAGCCCTCTTCTTCTTGTTCAGAAGTGCTTTCAGGTCACTGATGATCCATGGTTTGTTGTTGGGGAAACAGTGTATGGTCTGAGCTGGCATGGCTGTGTTTTCACAGAATCTGATGTATTCTGTGATGCAGTCAGTCATATTGTCTATGTCCACCCCATGTGGTTCACAGATACGCCCCAGTCCATTGTCTCGAAGCAGTCCTGTAGTGCATCAGCAGCCTCCTGTGTCCACTCCTCACAGTCGTGTATAAGCAGGCTGCCTTTCCACAAGGGGAATGTGCTTGGGTGATAACAGGACCATGCTGTGATCTGATTTGGCCAGTGGGGGGGGGTAGAGCTGTGGCACTATATGCATCTCTTGCATTGGCATACAGTAGAGCCAGTGTTTTATTTTTTCTGGTGGGACAGTCAATAAACTGGTGGAAGTTTGGTAACATTTTGCCCAGTGAGACATGGTTAAAATCACCCGTAATGGCCATAATATATCAGTATGCTCTCCAGTAATGTGGCAGTAGTGTAAGCTGATGACGTCACAGGCCACCGCTGCATCAGCTGATGGAGGGACGTAATGGTAATTACAGTGGCACACATGAACTCTCACTGCATATAATAGGGGTCGCATACTCACAGCCAGCAGTTCAATGTCCGGGCTGCAGCGCTGTTCCTTCGCATAAATGGGTCCAGGATTACACCACCTTTCATTTCTCCTCCCCTCTTTTCACACTACTTATAGCATCTCTGTCCCGACCGGATAGTCTCAAAGCCAGTATCACTACGTTGATATCCAGGAATCTGTGAGTGTAACCATGTTTCTGTAAAACACATGATACTACACTCACAGTATTCCCTTTGTGTCCTGACCAGCGCTGTGAGCTCATCTGCCTTGTTTCCCAGCAACCTCACATTACTGGTGATGAGCATTGGTACAGCCAGTATATGTAGCTTCCATACCACACATCATGCAGCTGGTGAGGATGCTGTCAATGGTGCCCCGGTAGAATGAGCACATGATAAGATAAGATAAGATAAAGATAAGCCTTTATTAGTCCCCACAATGGGGAAATTCCAGGATTGCAACAGCACAGGGAAAAGCAACACTCCAGAGCAACAATCAAGACAAAAAAAAAACAAGAGCAGCGAATATACATATTGTACATATAAATATATAAACACACAGTGCGGAGCATTGTAGCTAGATGGAATAAATATATAAACACAGTGCGGAGCATTGTAGCTAATGGAATGAACAGCATAACCGTCTACTTAGTTATCCTACATGGCATGATTATGTACCCATACATATTGTCACCCTCTCAGTAGCGACCGGTATTGTCCTAGTTGTATACCGGAGGGAACCATTGTGTAAGTCTATTGTGTCTTTTGCATTCAATACTATTAGGTTGTCACTTTTTTTTCCCTATCTCTGCGAGCAGCCCTGCTTAGGTTATACAGTCTGACATCCGTAGGTAGGAAGGACCTGCGAAAGCTCCGGTTGCGCACCTAGGATGATGTAGTCTGCTGCTAAATGAGCTCCTCAGTGCTTTCAGGTATGTTCCTGCATAGGGTGGGACTCGGACTCCAGCAGAGATGACAGTTAGCCACCATCCTTCTCTCTCCCATCTCCTCCACTGGGTCAAGGCGTTTCCCCAGGACAGAGCTAGCTTTCTTGATCAGTTTGTTCAGTCTCTTCTATCAGCTGCTGTAACGCCACTGCCCCAGCAGACCACTCCAAAAGTGATGGCTGATGCCACCACCGTGTCGTAGAATGTCTTCAGCAGTGCCCCTTGTACACCAAAAGACTGATGGGGGTGGGACTCGTGCTCTGCTCAGTTTGGCAGAGGAAATGGATGCGAGTTTGGAGCCTCTTAGCCAGTGATGTGATGTTGTTCAACCAGGAGAGGTCCTCAGAGATGTGCATCCCCAGGAACTTGGTGCTGCTCACCCTTTCCACAGCTGCTCCATCGATGATCAGAGGGGGGTGTTGTGTGTGTGTCCCTGCCTGAAGTTGACCACAACCTCCTTGGTTTTTCCACGTTCAGGAGAGGTTGTTGTCTTTACAAAACTGGACCAGTTGGCTCACCTCATTTCTGTAGTTGGCCTCCTCATTATTGGTGATGAGGCCCACTAGTCATGTCATCTGCAAACTTGATGATGGGATTGGTGTTGTAGGCTGGTACACAGTCATGGGTCAGCAGGGTGAAGAGCAGCGGGCTAAGCACACACCCTTGTGGGGCCCCTGTGCTTGGTGTGATGGTCTTGGATGTGTTGTTGCCAACCCGCACATTATGTGGCCTTCCTGTGAGAAGGTCCAGCACCCAGTTACAGAGAGAGGTTTTGAGTCCCAAGTGTCTGAGAGAGAAGATACTAATGTACTACCTTAGTAGTATTGATCCATAATTATCCTTTTTTCTTCTTCTTCTCTCGGCTACTGGCGGATAGCAAACAACTGAAAGATGCATACCGCCACCTACTCAACTCTATTTTCAGACATCACTCTTCTTCGTCTCCTTGTACTTCACTCTATATCATCACTCTATCTGGTCAGGAGCTGTAGTCCTTCTCGTAATTATCCTTTGATCAGTGACATCCTTTATGACCCGTAATTATCCTTTGATCAGCGACATTCTTTATGACCCGTAAATATCCTTTGATCAGCAACATCCTTTATGACCCGTAATTATCCTTTGATCAGCGAAGACCTTTATGACCCGCAATTATCCTTTGATCCATGACGACCTTTGACCCCCGCCCTGAGGGCTGAGCGTGGGAATGGAATGTTAACATACGGGAAATGCTGGGGACAGTGCGTGTTGTAGTTGCAGAGTTTTATAAGTTTTCTTTTGTCATGAATGCCCCCTTGGGGCGGAGAGACAGACCCATGCACTGAACTACAGTTTTGTGGCATTTATTCAATTCAATTCAATTCAACTTTATTTATATAGCGCCATTTCACAACAACAGTCATCTCATAGCACTATCAACTGTAGGGAGGACCCCCACAGTTGCAGAAAGACCCCAGCAATCAGGTGATCCCCTGTGAGCAAGCACTTGGCGACGGTGGAGAGGAAAAACTCCCTTTTAACAGGAAGAAACCTCCAGCAGAACCAGGCTCAGGGAGGGGCAGTCATCTGCTGCGACTGGCTGGGGGGTGAGGGGATAGAGAAGAAGAAAAGAACAGACATGTAGAGAGCAAACAGCACGATGGGGACTCAATCTATGGGAGAGAACAAACAAATGTTAATGACCAGCAAAAAAAAATATTTCATAGAGGGTGAGGAAAGGAGTGAGGCCCAGTGCATTACTGGAGGTCCCCCGGCTGACTAAACCTATTAGCAGCATAACTAAGGGAGGGTTCAGAAACACATGATCCCTCCCTAATTGTAGGCTATATCAAAAAGGTAGGTTTTAGCCCTATTCTTAAAAACAGAGATCGAGTCTGACTCCCGAATCCAGATTGGCAGCTGATTCCACAGGAGAGGAGCTTGATAACTGAAGGCTCTGCCTCCCATTGTACTTTTGGAGATTCTAGGTATTACAAGTAATCCTGCATTTTGGGAGCGTAGTGCTCTGTTAGGATAATAGGGTAGTATCAGATCTTTTAAATAAAAAGGAGCCTGATTGTTTAGAGCTTTGTAAGTAAGAAGAAGGATTTTAAACTTAATTCTAAACTCTATGGGAAGCCAATGAAGGGAGGCCAGAACCGGAGAGATATGATCTCTCTTTCTAGTACCTGTTAAAACTCTTGCTGCAGCATTTTGGATCAGCTGAAGACTTTTTAAAGATGTTTTAGGACAGCCTGATAATAAAGAATTACAATAATCTAATCTCGAGCTAACAAAAGCGTGGATCAGCTTCTCAGCATCACTCTGAGACAAGACGCTCCTAATCTTGGCAATATTACGCAAATGATAGAAGGCAGTCTTAGAAACAAATTTAATATGTGAATTGAAGGACAAATCCTGATCAAAAATAACTCCAAGGTTCCTCACAGAGCTATTAAGAGAAAGAGTAACTGCATCCAAACTGAAAGTTTGATTTGGAAAGGATTTTCTAAGGTTTTTTGGACCAACAAGAATGACTTCAGTCTTATCTGAATTTAATAGCAGGAAATTACAAGTCATCCAAGCTTTGATTTCCTTAAGACAGGCTTCTAACTTGGCTAATTGATTAGTATCATCTGGCTTCATTGACAGGTATAATTGTGTGTTATCTGCATAACAATGAAAATGTATACAGTGCTTTCTAATAATGTTGCCTAACGGAAGCATATATAAACTAAAAAGAGTAGGGCCTAGCACAGATCCCTGTGGAACTCCATGACTAAGCTTTGAGCTGAAAGAAAACTCATTATTTACATTGAACAAACTGGTAACCTATCAGATAAATAAGATCTAAACCACTGCAACGAAGTTCCATTAAGTCCAACATAGTGTTCTCTAATCTATCAAGTAGAATATTATGATCAATAGTATCAAAAGCTGCACTAAGGTCTAAAAGGACAAGTACAGAAACTAGTCCATTATCAGATGTAATGAGGAGGTCATTAGTGACCTTCGGTAAGGCTGTTCAGTACTATGAATGGATTCTAAACCCAGATTGAACTCTTCAAGTAAACCATTTCCCTGCAGGTGGTCAAATATTGCGTAGCAACAACTCTTTCTAAGATTTTTTGAAATGAAAGGGAGATAGAGTTTGGTATAGTTAGCTAAAGCTCCTGGATCTAGCGTTGGCTTTTTGAGTAAGGGTTTAATTACAGCCGTTTTAAAAGCCTGCGGTACATGGCCTAAAGTTAATGAAGAATTGATTATATGAAGAATAAAGCTACCAATAAGTGGGAAGACTTCTTTAAATAACCTGGTAGGAATAGGGTCTAAAAGACAAGTTGAAGGTTTGGATGAGGAAACTATTTTGTCTAACTCACAAAGGTCGATTGGAGTAAACTCATCAAGACAGACATCAATAGAAGGAGTTGTAGTAGTTACAGTATTTAAGTTAACTGTGGGAAGAATCTGATTGATTTTATCTCTGATGGATGAAATTTTATTATTGAAAAAGTTCATAAAGTCCTGACTAGTAAGCTCTAAGGGAATGCTAGGATTGACAGAGTCCTGACTCTTTGTCAACCTGGCTACAGTACTGAAAAGAAACCTGGGATTATTCTTGTTCTCTTCTATTAATGCAGAGTAATAACTCGTTCTAGCTTTTCTAAGAGATTTTTTATAAATTAAAAGATGATTTCTCCAAGCTAATAGATTCATCTATATTAGGTTAGAGCGCCATTTTCTTTCTAATTGACGAGTCTTCTGTTTTAAAGCTACGAGTTTCTGTGTTGAACCAAGGAGTTAGAAACTCCTCTGATTAGACTTTTTCTTTTTAAGGGGGCCATCCAAGTCTAGAGCCTGATGCAGAGATGCTGAAACACTATCCACCATGTTATCAATTACAGAAGGAGCAAGCTGTCTATAGCTTATTTCCGTTGTGTTGACACATGGCATAGAGGAAACAATCTGCATAAAATTTGGAAAACAGCTACATCTGATAGGCATCTACTTTGATAATATTTTTCTTTAGGAGCCAAATAGAAATAGTAAAATTCAAAGGTTAAACAGACAATGGTCTGACAGTACAGGGTTATGAGGAAGACACTACAAGATTTTCTATTTCTATGCCATATGTCAGAACAAGGTCCAATGTATGGTGGAGGTAATGAGTAGAATTTCCTACTTTCTGAGAAAACCCAATCGAGTCTAATATTGAATTAAAAGCCACATTAAGGCAGTCACTATCTACATCCACATGTATATTAAAGTCCCCTACTATAATTATTCTATCAGATTTCAGCACTAAATCAGCTAAGAAATCAGCAAATTCGGATAAAAATTCTGAATAGGTTGATGGGGGACGATAAACTATGGCAAATAAAATTGGGTTTAACCTAAAATTGCTAAAGTGCCCAATACTGAGGACCAGGCCCTCAAAGGAATTATAACATGTTTTTTGCTTTACATTAACTAGTAATTTGGAATGGTAAATTGTTGCTACTCCTCCTCCACGACCAGAACTTCTGGGATTTTGACAGTTTAAATAACCAGAGGGAGTTGATTCATTTAAACCAACATAATCCTCTTGCCCTAACCAAGTCTCCGTAAGGGAAATTAAATCAATCTGATGATCAATTAACAGATCATGGACTAACAGAGACTTGGGAGTTAGAGACCTAATATTTAATAAACCACATTTAATTTTTAAATTATGAGGAGGAACAGAGGCCAAATCATTCAATTTAGAGGCTTTATGTTTAATTTGAGTTTTACCAATATTTGCTTTATCACTGTGGGCTGCTTATACATTATATTTTTATTTACTTTGGGAGGGAGCAGACAACGATTCTCTGATGGGGAGAAGACAGGGGCTAAGCTGAGGGGTGGCGGATGAAGAGGAGCTGCAGAGAGGCGTGTAAGACTGTGACTCTGCTCCTGGTCCCAACTCTGAGGTAGTCACGGTTTGGAAATTTGGATAAAAAAGGATGCCAGATTGTTAGAATAAATGAGAAGCACCATCCAAAGTGGAATGAATGCTGTCTCGTCTCATAAGGACCAGGTTTTCCCCAAAAAGAGCTCCAATTGTCAATGTAGCCCCACGTAATATGCAGGACACCACACAGACAGCCAGTCTGTATTAACAAAACACAAAGTTCCAGAGTGCATCAAAGCAAAAATCCGAACAGATGACAAGGTAAGACTTACAGATTGAATGTCAGCACGAACTCACCAGAACAGGGAAGGGGTTCTGGTGGTGAGGAGGAAGTATAACTAAGACTGTGGCGACATGAAATGAAAATGCTGTCCTTAACTAGGGTCAGAACAAATAACACAAGTAATGCTAGGTGTGGGGTCACGTGAGCAGGCAGAAGGTAGCAATGATTAATAATTTGGATCAGCTGGAAGTAATGAGAGGAGAGCGACTGGCTGACAGCTGACAGGGCTACGCCCACATGGGGCACCAACCAGGAAATGCCCTGACAGCTGTCAACTGCAATAATAAGGAATTAGAAGAATAAAATCTAAGCAAGTACAAACTGAGAAATAGATACCAATCAATACAGAATCAGAACATAGTAAAACTAAGACATAAACAGGAAAATAAAAACACTGCAGGGATAACAAAAACCAAAAAGCACAAAAATACAACAAATATATAAATACAGAGGAAAAATCCATGAGACTGAGCATCGTGGAACCTCCAGTTTTCACCTCATGACATCTTTTGATAAATGATCTCTCTTATACATACGGCTGAAGGAACACCGCTGCAGAAAAAGGATAATGTCACAATCGCAGAACTAAACACGTTAAATTTTAGCAAAATAAATGGTAAACGGCATTAGCGCTTTTTCTCAAGAACAAGAAGGGGCTTTACAGATCCTGCTAGTCACACACACACTCCCCCAAACTCCCCTCGCCCACCCCACCCCACCGTTCCCACATGTATATATGATTGTGTTTTTTATGTATATATCATTGTGAATTTCATTTTATTTATTTATCTATTTAGATTGATTCCTGTACTGATGCAACATGTTCAAATAAATCATTCAAATGATGGATGTATTTGAGGTTTATAAACTTTTTGATCCGGCCTCAGCCGATGAGCGGCGATGGATGGTTTGATGGCTGTCCAATGATGTCCTATTTGCGTACCCCAGTTGGTTGACCAAGGAAACTACACCGCGCCACATTGTGAAAATGGGATCAGGTTAAATAAATCAGAAAGTTAAACAATGGAAAATATAAAAAAATTCACCACGAGTGCGTGTTAGCGAGACAACCTGCCTCCAGCTTTTGGTCCTGACGGTCAAGACTTAAGTGGGAAAAAAGAGGATTGTCTGAGCTGTCATCCAGACCCCTGTGGGCGACAGCACTTCCTACAACTAACTCCGCCCAACCAACTAACCATTTAGCCCCCAACAGTGCCTCCCACACTAACCCCGCCCTCCGATTTAAATGAAGACTGTCCACCAGCCATTTTGCACAAACCAAAATGGTGACAGATCCCACGCCTAGCCAATGATGTTCTAGAGCGGGGTAAATCCCAACCCCAGTCAATGGTCAACCCGGCGAGGGAAAAAACTGCATTGCCGATCCAGATGGTCTTTGGCGAACTAGAATAGATTGAACTGTGCAAAAAGCAAGCCTTCAAACGTGCATTTTGCGCATACTTTTGTCTGTATGCTTGTGACAATTAGTTTATTTTGTGCTGATACGAGGAAATTTAACATTTCTCCTATTTATATTTTCCGTTTTTGGTGATTAGAGTTTATTTTGTGCTGATACTAGGAAATTTAACATTTCTCCTGTAAAAAGCATTTTATATTTTTAAATGACCACACAACAGCATTGTAAGAATTGTTTGTGTGAAACAATTCTATAAAACATTCCAAAACTCGTACGTGATATTTACCAGCAGTTAAATAATTTTTGTTCAATCAAAACTTTTATCATCTGCTGTGATCTGAAAAAAGGTTTTATAATGTTAAGGTAGACTTTTTTCAACCACTCATGACAACTTTAAACCAGAATTTGGATAGAGTTTTGGCTGTCTGCCTTTTTTTTTTTTTAAACAACCTTCATTGTCATAAAACAAACATTTTTTGATACAAAACAACAATCTCACAGTATTTTTACTTACTGGCTTATGTAGTCCAAAACCTCAAGTGTACATAAAAAATGGATTTGAGAAGGAGAGTGTTTTTGGTATAAAATTTAAAGAATTTACCAAATTCACCACCCAATCCCGAAAAGATATTAATTCGTTAACATTTTTCCTAATCTATTTTCACTACAGGAACAATCCTTTGTTTTTTTAGAGACATTTATCAACTTTCTAATCATTCAAAAAAACATTTTTCACACTATGAATTATTGTATAAAAAACTGAAAACCAAAAACTACAACACGCGCCATCCCCAGCGTTTCCTGTATGTTAACATTCCATTCCCACGCTCAGCCCTCAGGGCGGGGGTCAAAGGTCTTCATGGATCAAAGGATTATTGCGGGTCATAAAGGATGTTGCTGATCAAAGGATAATTACGGGTCATAAAGGTTGTCGCTGATCAAAGGATAATTACAGATCAAAGGCAAGGTCAAGGTCAGGGCAGGTCAAAGGGGGTGGGGTGTGGGTGCGGAAAGAGGGCGGGGTTTGTTCGGGGCTAAGGGGTCATAAACCTGTCAAAAGCAGTTTGATGGAAGGTAGTACATTAGTATCTGAATTTTTGTATTACATGCTGGTTATTGATTGTGCTGAATGCTAACTGAAGTCCAAGAACATTTGCACGTAGGAGTTCTTGAGTCCAGGTGGGTGAGGGCTGGATGGAGAGCAGTAGCGATGGCATCCTGTGTGGGATCTGTTTGACCTGTATGCAAACTGAGATGGGTCGTGTGGGAAGGAGGATGGACTTGATGTTCTGCATGACCAGCTGCTCAAAGTAATTCATTATGATGGGGGTCAGTGCTACGGGCCGGTAATCATTGTAACTGGATGGGATGGGCTTCTTTGGGGACTGGTATTATGGTGGCAGTTTTGAAACATGTGGGGACAACAGCTTGAGTCAGGGAGATGTTGAAAATATCGGCCAGGAAATTCTTGAGCTCCTCTGCACAGTCCTTCAGAACGTGACCCGGTATGTTGTCTGGACCAGCTACGTTGTGTGGGTTGATCCTGCAGAGGGTCCTCTTCATGCTAGCCGGATCCAGACTTATGGCCTGCTCGTCTGGAGGAGGAGTGGTCTTATGTGCTGATGTGCTGTTTTGTCCTTCAAAGTGGCCGAAGAAGTCATTTAGGTTGTTAAGCAGTGTGATATCACTCGCACAGGTCTGAGGTGGAGGTTTGTAGTTGGTGAGGTGGTCCTGTATGACATGCCAGAGGGAACGTGCATCTCTGGTGTTGTTGAAGTGGCCAGATATTTTCTTGCTGTATTGTCGTGTTGCTTCCTTGATGCCACGGGACAGGTTGGCCCTAGCTGTTGTTAGTCCTGCAGTGTCCCCGACCCTGAAGGCTGCGTGCATCCCGAGCCCTCAGGAGCCTGTGCACCTCTGCTGTCATCCATGGCTTTTGGTTGGCACGAACAGTGATGGGTATTGCAGTGAGTGACATCATCAATGCATTTAGCTATGTATGCTACAACAACCTCAGTGTACTCCTCTAGGTTTGTGTGTCCATTGTGAGTGGCTGCGTGCTTGAAAGTGTCCCAGTCTGTAGTGCTGAAGCAGTCTTTCAGAGCGTCAGAGGCCCCCTCTGGCCATACACGTACCTGCTTTTACTCCATTGCTGAAGAACAAGCATGTTGAAGCTCATTTAAAGTTTGCTGCACAACATTTGGGCAAGTCAGTAAAATAGACATTTGGGCAAGTCAGTAAAATACTGTGAGAATATAGTCTGGTCACTTCCGCCCTCCCAAGAGAGCAGACGCTTTTTTCTTCTCTCCTGCTGATTTTTTCCTCCCCTCCTACTGGATCCCAGCTTGCTGTTGTTTGTCTGCGTCTGACTGCGACCGCCGAAAAGAAATTATGGAGTTAAATAAGCTGGGCTTTGAACACAATTGACACTATTTTTTCAACAAGGAAAAGTGCTCCGGGGGAAGCTGTTTGCCCCGCTGGAACGGCTCCAGTGGGCTATCTATGTGACACAGGTATTGGAAAATGCTGTGTCTCTCTAATCTCTCTATCGAAGATATTGAAGATTTGTTTATCTTCGTAATCTTGGTGATTGGGATAATTCTGAATGGGACGGGAATTGTCTTGGGTTTCCCGCAAATTGCTGAAGATGGATTCAACCTATCAAAATGCTGGCCAGGCGAGGGTGCATCCAACAAATTGAGAAACTGGAGAAGACCCTGATAGGCGACTACTGGAGAACTGTCTCGTAGGTGGATTCATCATGGGTTCGCTCAGGTCTTCCACGACGAGTTCAAAGCTGCGCAATGAAGGATTAATGTACGAATCTACAGAAGAACTACAAGTCTTCTCTGTGATCAGTCTATTTGGCATTATTATTCCCCATGAAAATTTCCTCCTTGGCTGTCTGCAGACTGTGTTTTTTTTCAAAATCATGAGCACAAGGCCTGGACAGCCAGCTGCAGCGCCAGATAAGACTGGGCGCCAGACAGACAAAACATCTTCTGCCAAGGGTCCTTGGGTCTCCTTATTATCATCAACACTGCAGCCAAACACCGCACACACATTGAGCTCATGAACTAAATTAAAGATATACTGTACACTGCTCTCTTGTGTCTCGTGAATTCTGAGTTGTTGCTCTGTGCTATTGAGAGATTTTTTTTCATTGTAATCACAATCTGCTTAAAAATAAGCTGTATTTTGATAACAAAGTTTTTTTTCTCCTCCCCCCTTGTGTCGTTCCCTCCCTTCCCCTCCCTTTCTTATCTATCTCTGTTTGATGAGGCGCCTTTATGGCTGCCGTGTCGTTGTGTCGCGCGCATGCGCACCAATGTCAAGTCAAGTTCCTCGTGTGTTTTTTTACATGCTTGGCAATAAAGTTTATTCTGATTCTGATTCTGATTCTGGTCAAATGAGACCAAAATTGAACTTTTTAGATGACACAACACACAGCATGTTTGGAGGAGAAATGGCACTGCACATCAGCCCAAAAACACCATACCAACAGTGAAGTGTGGAGGAGGGAGCATCATGGTGTGGGGTGTTTTTCAGCACATGGTACAGGCAGACTTTATATATTTGAAGGAAAATGGAATGGACAAATGTACAGAGACATCCTTGATAAGAAACTGTTGCCATCTGCCAAGATGCTGAAGATGAAACGAGGGTGGACATTTCAGCAAGACAATGATCCCAACCACACAGCCAAGGAAACTCTCAACTGGCTACAGAGAAGGAACATAAAGCTGCTAGAATGGCCCAGTCAGTCACCTGACCTGAATCCAGTTGAAAATCTATGGAATGAACTGAAGATCACTGAAGATCAAGACTGTGTACCAGCCTACAACACTAACCACATCATGAAGTTTGATGGTGGTGGGCTTCATCACCAACAATGAGGAGACCAACTACAGAAATGAGGTGAGCCAAGTGGTCCAGTGGTGTAAAGACAGTAATCTTTTCCTGAATGTTGGAAAAACCAAGGAGATTGTAGTTGACTTCAGGTGGGGACACACACAGCATCCCCCTCTGATCATTGATGGAGCAGCTGTGGAGAGGGTGAGCAGCACCAAGTTCCTGGGGGTGCACATCTCTGAGGACCTCTCCTGGTCGAACAACACCACATCACTGCCCAAGAAGGTTCAAACTCCCCTCCATTGCCTCCGCAAACTGAGGAGAGCACGAGTCTCACCCCCCATCATGTGCTTATTCTACTGGGGCACCATTGAGAGCATCCTCACCAGCTGCATCATGGTGTGGTATGGAAGCTGCACCGCCTTCTGCTGAAAGACACTACAACGCACAGTAAAAGCTAACTAACTAACTAACCTGCACTTATATAGCGCTTTTCTAGTCACAAAGACCACTCAAAGCGCTTTCATTAATACTAACCCTCTATTCTAAGGGCCTATAGGAAACAGATATCTAGGGACAATTTAGAACAGCCAATTAACCTAACATGCATGTTTTTGGCATGTGGGAGGAAACCGGAGAAATCCCGGAGTAAACCCACGCAACACGGGGAGAACATGCAAACTCCACACAGATCACTGTTGGTCGGGGGCTGGGATCGAACCCACGATCCCACGATCCCCACAATCCCCCGGCCAAGGGTAAACTGTGCTGCCGCAGTGCTAACCACTGCGCCACCGTGCAGCCCAAAAGCCCAAAAGCTGCCAGCAAGGTCATTGGTGCCCCTCTGCCCCCCCACCTCTCGGAAATCTACTCACCCGCAGAGCCATCAACATTGCAGGTGAAACTTCCCACCCCTCACACTCACTCTTCAGTCCCCTGCCCTTGGGAAAAAGGTACCGGAGCCTCCGGGCCCACTCCACAAGACTGCTGAACAGCTTTGTTCACCAGGCCATCAGGACTCTGAACTCTGTGCACTCCCCCCACCCCACCCCTTGACCGTAACGCATTCACCTGCACAATAACTACCTCAGCTGTTGACACAGAGAGACTGGCACACCAACAGTAATACATCTGCTGCTGTATGTCTCTGCACCTTACTACAACCATTTGCACAAATGCCATACGTGCTGCTGTCTGTTATTGCAATATTGATTACAGTGGGGTAAAAAAGTATTTAGTCAGCCACTAATTGTGCAAGTTCTCCCACTTCAAAGATGAGAGAGGTCTCCAATTTTCATCATAGGTGTACCTCAACTATGAGAGACAAAATAAGAAAAAAAATCCAGAAAATCACATTGAAGGATTTTTAATGAATTAATTGGTAAATTCCTCGGTAAAAATAATTATTTGGTCAATAATAAAGTTTCTGACAATGATTGCTTGACCAGAGACAGACACTGACATGAGTAGACCGTTAGACAATTATTTTATTAACCCAAAAGTGTTAATGTGTGCGTAGATGTGAGTGAGTGGATGTTGTGTGAAGGTGTGAGTGGCTGTGATGTGTGTGAAGGTGTGAGTGAGTGTGATGCTGAGGAACCACCTGGGGCTGAGCGAGTCCTGCCGCGACCTGGCAACCTGAAACACACAGCACAGATGGGTTTGGGCTGTTCGCAGTTACTGCGGTGTGACAACAAGTACTTGCTTACGTGACGTTGGCCGACTCTTGCTGGCTCTGCGGCTCACAGTGGCTCGGTGCAGCTTGACGCTGTGGTGAGGTGGAGGAGTCCCGAGGAGGAGGAGGAGAGGCTCCGTTACTTGGGGAGACAGGTCCGCCGCCAGGAGGTCCACCTGTGCACAGGGGAAAACACCTATGACAAGGTAAGATATTTACGTCTCTTACGTGACGAAGCTTGAGGTAGATGCGTCGTGGATGCTCTGGCGAGAGAATGAGTCCGTGACGCGTTGCGTGTGAAGTAGGCAGACGACTCCATGCTGAGCCATCAGTAACACCGGCTTTTAAAGTCTGCTGATGATTGGCGGCAGGTGTGTGCGCAGCCGAGGCTGATGACGGCCCAGCGGCCGCCATGGACAACTTCATCTCAGTACTTTGTGTATATACCCTTTGTTGGCAATGACAGAGGTCAAACGTTTTCTGTAAGTTTTCACAAGGTTATTCACACACTGTTGCTGGTATTTTGGCCCATTCCTCCATGCAGATCTCCTCTAGAGCAGTGATGTTTTGGGGCTGTGCCTGGGCAACACAGACTTTCAACTCCCTCCAAAGATTTTCTATGGGGGTTGAGATCTGGAGACTGGGCTAGGCCACTCCGGACCATAAAATGCTTCTTACGAAGCCACTCCTTCGTGCCCGGCGGTGGTGTTTGGGATCATTGTCATGCTGAAAGACCCCAGCCACGTTTACATCTTCATGCCCTTGCTGGTGGAAGGAGGTCTTCACTCAAAATCTCACGATACATGGCCCATTCATTCTTTCCTTTACACGGATCAGTCGTCCTGGTCCCTTTGCAGAAAAACAGCCCCCAAAGTATGATGTTTCCACCCCCATGCTTCACAGTAGGTATGGGGTTCTTTCTCCTCCAAACACGACAAGGTTGAATTTTTACCAAAAAGTTCTATTTTTGGTTTCATCTGACCATATGACATTCTCCCAATCCTCTTCTGGATCCATCCAAATGCTCTCTAGAAAACTTCAGACGGGCCTAGACATGTACTGGCTTAAGCAGGGGGACACATCTGGCACTGCAGGATTTGAGTCCCTGGCGGCGTAGTGTGTTTCTGATGTAGTCTTTGTTACTTTGGTCCCAGCTCTCTGCAGGTCATTCACTAGGTCCCCCCATGTGGTTCTGGGATTTTTGCTCACTGTTCTTGTGATAATTTTGACCTCACGGGATGAGATCTTGCATGGAGCCCCAGATCGAGGGAGATTATCAGTGGTCTTGTATGTCTTCCATTTTCTAATAATTGCTCCCACAGTTGATTTCTTCACACCAAGCTGCTTACCTATTGCAGATTCAGTCTTCCCAGCCTGGTGCAGGTCTACAATTTTGTTTCTGGCGTCCTTTGACAGCTCTTTGGTCTTGGCCATAGTGGAGTTTGGAGTCTGACTGTTTGAGGTTGTGGACAGGTGTCTTTTATACTGATAACGAGTTCAAACAGGTGCCATTAATACAGGTAACGAGTGGAAGACAGAGGGGCCTCTTAAAGAAGAAGTTACAGGTCTGAGGAGGCCAGAAATCTTGCTTGTTTGTAGGTGACCAAATACTTATTTAACTGAGGAATTTATCAATTAATTCATTAAAATCCTTCAACGTGATTTTCTGGATTTTTTTTTCTCATTTTGTCTCTCATAGTTAGGTATACCTATGAGGAAAATTGGAGACCTCTCTCATCTTTTAAGTGGGAGAACTTGCACAATTTGGTGCTGACTAAATACTTTTTGCCCCAGTGTATGTGCAGTCTAATCTGTCAATGTCTGCACCTACACTACCACATTGAACTTGCAAGTACGAGTATTATTGCTTTACCTTTTTCTGTATATAGGGATTGCTGAGGTTTTATCCTTTATCTTTATTTGCACTATGGGATGTCTGGGTTTTTATCTTTTACCGTTATTTACACTACAGGTGGCATTGCTGTACATAGACTGCTGGTGTTGTTTTTCTAGCCTTATTCTTTTTTTTATATTGCGCACACCACTGAAGGAAGGAGAAACGGCATTTCAATTTTCCTGTATGTCCTATACGTATAGTAGTATTGACAACTAAAATCTTTATTATCACCAATAGGGCAATTTGCTCCGCAGCAGCAACAATTTAAAACACAAAAAACCACATCCTAGATCCATATGCTGCAAAGACAGGAGTTACAGGGGAGTTTAAATATTGCTATTTGGGAGGGCCAATGGTAGCAGGGACAAATGAATTTTTAAATCTATTTGTTCTGCATTTGAGCAGAGTGTACCATCTACCAGCTTGCAGCATCTTGTATTCCGCACATAAAGGTGACTGTGTCAGCCAAAATATTTGCATTTTGTATTTGTATTTATACTTTATTCAGTTTATAATCCATGATAAAAGATAAAAGAAAATATAACAATTAAAAAACGAAAGTGTGTAGGCTGAAGCTCAGGCCTTATATAACACTACCCCTAATACTGTACAACAAAAATTCATTCATTCATTCATCTCTTAACTGCTTAATGCCTTATGGGTCGCAGGTGAGGCTGGAGCCCATGTTAGCATCCCTGGCCGGAAGGCGGGGGCACACCCTGGACAGATCGCCAGTCCCATCGCAGACAACAAAAATTTAAAACTCGCAAAATAAATCAAATCCATCTTAAATGAAAACAGGAAACAAATTCCACAAAGAAGTACCAGTCATACAGATCAACATAATATGATGTCAAATTAATTAGCAACTTGAGAGCACTATTGCTCTCCTCTACATGACAATACTGAGAAATGGTATTTTCTTTATACATTTTTGAAACATTTCAAATGTACTTCACATTGTAATTTTGTCTGGGCTAACAGTTCCATAATTGCTGCCAGCAACAGAAACACAGTGCTGTTTAGTGTTTGTCCTGAACTTGGGTTTAACCAAAATACAATTTCCTCTCAAATTATATTTACTTTTTGTAATTTTGAACATTCTGAATATTTGATGGTAGTTGTTTATTGACTGCTTTAAAACGTAATTTGAATTGTACTATATTCTACTAAATCTTTAAATTTTTGTGCCATTTAACCGAGTAAATAGATGGATTAGTTGACTCACGATATGGTTTTTTGCAATTATCCTAATAGCTTTTTTTTTTGTTGTAAAAAAATTGGGTGTATAATTGTCTTGTATCTTCCCCACACCACTGAACAGTAGGACATATAGGGAACAATAATTGAATTATACAAAATGCATAATGATTTTTGACATAAGAAATCTTTACTTTATTACAATATTGCTATCATGTGCCTGGGAAAAAGTTTATGACAATAACCTTACTGACAAAAACAGCATCTGCAACAAGAACATCAAATAGAGGAGTGGTTCAAGAAATCAATAGGTCTGGGCTGCATGGAAAATACAAGTGCTGGATTTATAAGCATGGGCCTGCTTCCGAGACTTATGTGGCTGCTCACCGTGTATGAAGTGCCGTTAACATGGGTTGAAGGACTGGAAAGGAAATTCAACAAGCACCTTCGTAGATGGTAGAATACCTCCAAGTTTTACATCTGTGGGGCTATACATAAGGTTGGGACAGCTTCAGCTCCCCGCTGTCTTCTGTAGTGGAGGAATTTAAGGTAGCCAAGTGCAAGACTTTCACTGACATACCAGGACTCCAAGGACCATCTTGTTCGAGAAGCGGGGAATTCAAACAAGGTCAGGGTGGAAAGTGGTCATGCCACTAAAGCCATCAGTCAAGCAGAAGGCTCTCTTATTACTAGGAGATCATTAGGAAATCCCTAGCATTGGACGTCAAGGCTTAGGAACATCTCATGTTTAACAGTGGTCAAAGTCTACCCCTAGGGAAAAAAGAACCTTAATCCAGGAAGAAGCCGAACCTTTAAGAGGAGAGGAGAAGAGCTAAAGCCATCGAGCTCGGAATTCAAGGATCCGGACCAGGTGGGGAACTGCCTACATGGAAAATCTCATGGACTGACCTATGGCGACTGGAGCCTTTACGGATTTCCTTCCTGCTCAGAGCAGCATATGATACCCTTCCAACCCCAGTTAACCTGCACAAGTGGGGATTGAGGGAGAACCCCTTGTGTAGCTTGTGTGGAGCAAGAGGGGACTATGGCACATACTCTGTCAGGGTGCAGCATTGCTCAAGTGCAGGGGAGATATAGGTGGTGCCATGATAGGGGTGCTGACAGATACTGGCGGAAATCTTGGAACAGGAGAACGAAGAAGGAAACATCCAGCCAAAGCACTACCATTGCTTAACACCACTGGCTTTGTGAAAGAGGGGCAGAAGCCAGTCAACCTGGGAGGTGAAAAACAAAACCTTTTGCAGTCCGCTTAGGGATGGGGGAAATGAAGAGTGGATCTTGGGAGGAAACTCCACTTCCCAGAGGAGATACTTTCCACAACCCTAAGACCAGATAATCGTCATGGTGGTCTCACGAAGGTAGAAGGTTATCCTGGTGAACTAAACAGTCCCATGGGAGGAGAATTGTGAGGAGGCAGCTGAGAGGAAGAAGGGCCAAATACCAACAGCTGGCCCGGGAATGTCAAGACAAAGGGTGGATGACATGGTTTTTGCAGTGGAGGTGGGGTGTCGAGGGTTCCCAGCTCAATCTGTGTGGACATGAATGACAAAAGCAGGAGTCAGAGGGCACAAGCGGAAAATCGCTGTTCGAAGGTTGGGAGAAGCGGCTGAGAGAGCCTCCTGCTGGCTCTGGCAGAATGAGGGGAGGACACTAGCTGGAAGCTGGGAGGAGAGGGGCAGTGACTGGCCACTCACTGCCGATCCACCAGTCAGAGAGTGTAGTGGTTAAGGGTCGAAACACTCGAGGATGACTGGAACACCACCTGAAGACCTCTTTCTCCCAGCTAAGGCTATATCCATTTAAAAATGGATATTTGTATGGCATTTCTGATGTATTTTATAACTTGCAATTGATTTGGCCATTTTGGTTCTGACATAGTTTATATGGGATTTCCAGCTGAGTTTGTTACAGGACTGCTTCGAGACGGACAGACTGAAGCGTACTCTGTGAACCACATGGGGTGGACCTAGACAGTTATGACTGAATTGCATCACAGAATACATTAGATTCTGATGACAGACATGACCATGCCAGCTCAGACTGTACATTGCTTCTCCAACAACAGACCATGGGTCACGAGTGCGACCAGAAAGCACTTCTGAACAAAAAGAAGAGAGCTTTTAGGCTGGAGACAAGGAGAAGCTGAGGGGAATGCAGCATGAGCTGAGAGAGATGCTGAGGAGGTGAAAGGACAATTATAGGAGGAAGTTGGAGAACAAACACAGGCAACACAACGCTAAAGAGATGTGGAGGGAATGAAACAAATAACTGGGTGCAAGGGGAGAGTGAGGCAGCCATCTGGGAGCCAGGGAGAGAGCTGAAGAACTGAATCTGTTTTTTAATAGGTTCAACTCAGGTTCTGTCACCCCAGCAACGCAACCAGAGACCCCCCCCCACACCCCTCCCCACCCTACGTTCCTGTGCAGAACCTCTCTCCATCTCCCCCCTCCTCCTCCTCAGGGGGCACCCCGGACCCTCCCTCACTTCACGGTGACTACAGACCAGGTGGAGAAACAGCTGGAGAGACTCCGTCAGCAGAAGGCGGCGGGCCCTGATGCCATCTCTGCCAGGACCCTGAGGACCTGTGCCAACCAACTAGCTCCAGAATTGAAACACCTGTACAACCTGAGCCTGAGGTCTGGAGAGAGTATTGGTGCTGTGGAAGACATCCTGCCTGGTTCCTGTCCCCAAAAAGTCATTTCCATCGGACCTGAACGACTATCGACCAGTTGTCCTCACATCTCATGTGATGAAGGTCCTGGAGAGACTGGTTTTACCCCACCTGAGGCCGCAGGTGAAGACGTGTCTGGACCCTCTGCAGTTTGCATATCAGCCCCATTTAGGAGTTGAAGACGCTACCTGACAGGCAGATCAGGCTGGGCAATGTCTTGTCTGGAGTGGTGGCTAGTGATACGGGAGCTCCACAGGGGACTGTGCTCTCTCCTTTTCTCTTTACCTTATACACCACTGACTTTCAGTACAACACAGAGTCATTCCACCTGCAGAAATTCTCTGACGACTCAGCTGTTGTGGAGTGTATAAGAGGAGGAGAAGAGGGGGAGTACAGGGCACTGGTAGACAGATTTGTGGAATGGACAGAGCAGAATCACCTGAGGTTGAATGTCAGCAAGACCAGAGAGATGGTGATTGACTTCAGGAAGAGGAAGACGCCTTCTCAGCCACTGCAGATTAGGGGGGAGGATGTGGGAGTGGTCGAGGACTACAAATATCTGGGTGTCAGGATCAGCAGCGGGTTGGACTGGAGATCCAACACCGATGCTGCGCACAAGAAGGGGATGAGCAGACTCTACTTCCTGAGGAAGCTGAGATCCTTCAACGTGTGTAGCAGGATGCTGGAGCTTTTCTACCAGACCATTGTCGCCAGCGCCATCTTCTTTGCTGCTGTCTTTTGGGGTAGCAGTATCAGGGCCAGAGACACCAACAGACTTGACAAGATTATCAAGAGGGCTGGCTCTGTAATTGGTCTCAGGCCGGAGACCTTTGAGACAGTGGTGGAGAGCAGAACACTAAATAAACTACGATCCATCATAGACAATCCTGATCACCCCCTCCACCGCACACTAGACAGACAGCGAAGCACTTTCTCCAGTAGACTACTACAGCTTCGCTGTTGAACAGCCAGGTACAGGAAATCTTTCCTGCCACATGCAATTTCACTGTACAATAACTCACTATGATGTTGTATTCTGGTCATAACAATGCTGCCACACTGTACCTTACAGACTAACTGGTACCTCACATTTCACTCTGCTCCTGATAGTCCTTCTTTGTGCAGTGGGATGATTCATGTGTTTATACGGGTCATCATATATTAAGCTATGATGTATATAGGTTTTATAGTCATGTTAGTTTTACTTTCCATGGGTAATCCCTTTGTCATGTGTGTGTTTCGGTTGTTTGGTTGTCTACAGTCATGCTGCTGTTACACTGTAATTTCCCAGGTTGGGATCAATAAAGTACATCTATCTATCTATCTATCTATCTATCTATCTATCTATCTATCTATCTATCTATTTATTTTAATTTGTCTATGATTATTTGTTGTCTGATGTCCAAATATTATACATTTAGTTTTTCCAAGGTGAAGAGATCATTTATTTAGGTCAAACCATTTTTTAATAATTGATAATTCCCTATTCACTGTATCCAGAAGCTGCCCAAAATTATTTCAACTACAACAAAAAGTTGTATCATCAGCAAATAAAATGCACCTCAGTTCCTTGGCAACCAAACACAAATCATTAATATACAATAGAAACAACAATGGTCCCAGCACTGAGCCCTGAGGAACTTCACACGTCATTTTTAATACGACAGAGTCAGCATTGTTTATGTGTACATATTGGCGTCTATCATCTAAGTAGCTACATAACCAGTCATATGCAAGTCCTCTGATGCCATACTTTTGTATTTTCCTTAAAAGCAGTTCATGATCAACAGTATCAAATGCCTTTTGTAAGTCCAGAAATATCCCTACTGTATGCTGTTTCCTATCAATTGCGTCAGTAATCTGTTCTATAAAATCAATTAAAGCCAGTGAAGTGGTGTGTTTTTTTTTCTAAACCCTTACAGAGTATATTGTGCTTATTGTTGAAATCATACATTCTTATGAAAAATATTTTTTCCAATATTTTTGAGAACTGGGACAACAGTGAAATTGGTCTACAGTTAGTAAACAAACATTTATCACCAGATTTAAACAGTGGAATTATTTTAGCTACTTTCATTTGCTTTGGAAATTTTCCACCTCTCAAAGACAAATTATATATATGAGTAAAAGGCTTGACAACACAATCAATAATATTTTTAACCAGAAACATACTGTGACCATAACAATCTGTTGATTTTTTTGTTTGTTTTTAAATTTGTGTACAATTTCAAAAATGTATTTTTCATCAGTATCAGCAATAAACATAGAGTAAGCATTTATATTGATGATATTGTTAACTTCGTCAGCATCTCGCGGAGCTATGATAGAGTCAGCTATTTTCTTTCCTACATTAATAAAATATTCATTGAATTTATTAGCGATTAAATTATTGGTAGTAATAGCTTCATTTCCAGAGTATAAATAGGAGATCTGATTTTCACAGGATCTATCCTTTTTTATTATTTTGTTTAATAATCTCCATGTATTGCTAATGTTATCTCTGTTCTTTCAAATAATTTACTATAATACATTTTTTTTACTATGTCTTAAAATACTTGTTAGTTTATTTTTATAGGTTCTATACTTTTGTTCAGCTTTCACTGTTCTTAGCTTCAGGAACTTTTTTATGTAATGTTGTTTTCTTTTTACAGGCATTTTGTAAAGTTCTAGTTATCCATGGCTTATATTTATATTTGTTTTTAAATACTTTTGACAACAGGGGCAATGCAAGTCTTACAAATTAGATATTATAGAAATGAATTCATCATAAACTTGACCAATATCATCACCACAGACATTGCTCCAGTCCTGGATTTTTAAATCAGTTCTTAACTTTTCAATAGCTGTATTGTTTACATGTCTTGTAAAAAATGTGGTAATTGTCTCATTAAGGAATTCCAAACCAATATCCAAAACAACAAAAACAGGAAAATGATCACTTACATCATCCATAATGAGACCACTGGTTATCTTCTTTTCTATCCATCCTTTTCCACTTAATCCTTTTTGGGTCGCGGGGGGTGCTGGAGCCTATCCCAGCATCTTTGGGTGAGAGGCAGGGTACATTAGTAAAAATATTGTCAGTGAGAGTAGCACTGTTTATTGTTATCCTGCTAGGATGCGTGATTGTTGGATAAAGACCCATACAGAACATGGAATTTATAAACTCAGTAATTTGTGTTTGGCCATAAGGATTTAAAAGATCTATGTTGAAATCACCACAGATAAAAATCTGCTTCTTATTACTAATTTCACTGTAGATTTCTAATAATTTATTTGAAAACATATCAATGTTAGTACCCCGGAGCTCTGTAGATACAACTTACAATTATGTTTTTAGTATCTTTTGTTTCTGTTTCAACTGTACCACATTCCATGACATTCTCTACAACAAAAGACAGCAATTTGATGTTGATAGGAGGATTGTATGTACAAAGCCACACCCCCACCCCTCATTTTGGTTCTACTAACAGTGTATAAATTATAACCTCTCATTTGAACTGTGTTTATTTGTTCATCTTTTAACCAGGTCTCGGATATTGCAACAACCGAAAAATTTTGATTGTATTGTAACAAGCATTCATGGATTTTAGAAAAATTCATCTGCAGACTTCTACTATTAAAATGAATTATTGAAAATGTTTTATCAGAAATATGTGGTATTTGTTTCTCAGTAAAGCAACTACATTGATGATTTAACCTGTAAAAAAAGTTGTTTTCATGCTCAATATTTGAGTCACTATCGTATTGTTTATGTTCAGTGTATTGCGCGGTGGCGGAGTGGTTAGCACTGCGGCAGCACAGCAACTCACCCTTGGCCGGGGGATCCTGGGTTCGATCCCAGCCCCCGACCAGCAGTGATCTGTGTGGAGTTTGCATGTTCTCCCAGTGTCTGCGTGGGTTTACTCCGGGATTTCTCCGGTTTCCTCCCATATGCCAAAAACATGCAAGTTAGGTTAATTGGCATCAAATCTGGGGATTCTAAATTGTCCTTAGGTATGACTGTGAGAGTGAATGGTTGTCTGTCTCTCTGTGTTGGCCCTGCGATGGACTGGCGATCTGTCCAGGGTGTACCCTGCCTCTTGCCCAAAGATGCTGGGATAGGCTCCAGCCCCCCCGCGATCCGAAAAGGATTAAGCGGAAGAAGATGGATGGATGGTATTCAAATAATTTCAGACAAGGTCCAATTTCTGGTGTGAATGTTTGAGTAGAGACAGTGTCCTTCATCTCGGCAAATTTGTAACAAATCCATAATGTGAAGTTTCCTTTGTGATAAACCTATTTCAGTATAAAGAATATACATCTACCTTAAATTGTCACTTAAATTTGTCCAAGTCAGAAAGCTCCCTTACCACAATGATTTTGGCCTCCTTTGCTGTCCCATTCAATTTAATCAATACTTTACAATTTCTTGTCCAAGTTGCTTGTATTTTGTGTTGCTTCTTGAGAATCCTGGCCTGCCTCGAAATGTCGGAACTCTTCTTTGTAAGGTATTCATTCACATATACGTACATCCGTTCCTCTGAGTTTTTTTGTCATGAGTGGCCCTTTTCAAGGGCTATTGAAGGACACCAAATGCACACTGTGGTTTCTGCACATTTATTAACGTAAAAACAAACACAAACGTTAACATACAAAAACTAAACCATAAAGTGCTGGGCACTGACATACAAATACAAACACGGTAAATGCTGGAGGAGAGTGGGGCTCAATGTCCAGGGGGACATGAAGCCAGAATGCCGAGCAAAGGGGGCAGAATCCAGGCGGAGCACACCCAGAGGCAGCGGGGCTCACGGCTGGAAATAAGGGAAAACATACCTGGACGGAGCACACCTATTCTCCTCAACAGCGGGACCCCAACACGTTCAGGACACACAGCAGTGCTCCTGAGGACAGGCATACGTGGAAGAAGGACACAACAAACCACAGAGGTTTGTCGTGCCCTTACAGTGCATCCGGAAAGTATTCACAGCACTTCACTTTTTCCATATTTTATGTTACAGCCTTATTCCAAAAGGGATTAAATTCATTTTTCCCTCAAAATTCTACACACAATACCCCACAATGACAATATGAAAAAAACATTTTTGAGAATTTTGCAAATTTATTAAAAATAAAAAACTAAGAAATCACATGTACATAAGTATTCACAGCCTTTGCACAATACTTTGTTGATGCACCTTTGGCAATAATTACAGCCTCAATTTTTTTTAATATGATGCCACAAGCTTGGCTCAGCTATCTTTGGGCAGTTTCGCCCATTCCTCTTTGCAGCATCTCTCAAGCTCCATCAGGTTGGATGGGAAGCGTTGGTGCACAGCCATTTTCAGATCTCTCCAGAGATGTTCAATTGGATTCAAGTCTGGGCTCTGGCTGGGCCACTCAAGGACATTCACAGAGTTGTCCTCAAGCCACTCCTTCGATATCTTGCCTGGGTGCTTAGGGTCGTTGTCTTGTTGAAAGATGAACCATCGCCCCTGTCTGTGTTGTGATTCCCCGTGCGCCATTACGTGGAGCACGAGGGAAGAAATCTAAAACCCAATAGCAGGAGTAGAACGTACACTTTATTAACAAAAACCTCAAACAATACGTCGAGCCACAGTAACAACTTGTACAGAGAGTTGAAATGATGAGATACAGGCCACCAGACAGGGACGCTGCCCGGACGCACAGCAGCCCAGGAAGAGGGAATGCCTAGTGCTGCAGCATAACTGTCAGCACAGAGGGAAAGGCAGACATGACTTACGGGCTGCAGCGATCCAAGGCGGTCCGTACTGTCTGGAGGATGGGGGTGAGGCAGGGTCAGCCGCTAACATCAAGGAAATCCACAATCTTAAAATGTTAGAAAAGACGGCGACGTCAGGCTGAATGTAAACGTAGGTAGTTGAAACAAACATACACGGAGGAACACGTTGCCATGTATGAAGTTGAATGCTCCAACAGTCTCTTCCTATTACCCCAGCGTTAAAGTACTAATGATACTAACGAGGGAAGAGACCGCTGGTGAGGGAATGCGTGGGCTGAACAATAATTAACACCATGTGTGAATGTGTGAGTGTCTGAGCGTATGAATGGGAGTGAATGAGGTGCGTGCGTGTACGTGTGTGAAACACCCAATAATGAAGCACAGCTGATGGCACTGACAGGAGGAGGAGGCATGCCCGAGCTGTCAGGGAGCAAAGGACCCAAATACGTAGCTCCCTGAAGCTCCTGATGGAAAATAGGGCAAAACAACCATAGGTCAGAATGGGGTTTGGAACCACCAAACCCAGGTTCATGACAGTCTTAGGTCAAGAGCGCTCTGGAGCAGGTTTTCAGCCAGGATGTCTTTGTACATTGCTGCATTCATCTTTCCCTCTATCCTGACTAGTCTCCCAGTTCCTGCCGCTAAAAAACATCCCCACAGCATGATGCTGCCACCAGCGTTGGCATGATTATGAGCGGTGCCTGGTTTCCTCCAAACATGATGCCTGGCAGTCACACCAAAGAGATCAATCTTTGTCTCATCAGACCAGAGAATTTTGTTTCTCATGGTCTGAGAGCCCTTCAGGTGCCTTTTGGCAAACTCCAGATGGGCTGCCATGTGCCTTTTACTAAGGAGTGGCTTCCATCTGGCCACTCTATCATACAGGCCTGATTGTTGGATTGCTGCAGAGATGGTTGTCCTTGTGGAAGGTTCTCCTCTCTCCACAGAGGAGCACTGGAGCTCTGACAGAGTGACCATCAGGTTCTTGGTCAACTCCCTGACTGAGGCCCTTCTCCCCCAGTCGCTCAATTTAGACGGCCGGCCAGCTCTAGGAAGAGTCCTGGTGGTTCCGAACTTCTTTCATTTATGGATGATGGAGGCCACCGTGCTCATTGGAACCTTCAAAGCAGCAGAAATTTTTCTCTACCCTTCCCCAGATTTGTGCCTCGAGACAATCCTGTCTCGGAGGTCTACAGACAATTCCTTTGACCATGCTTGATTTGTGCTCTGACATGCACTGTCAACTGTGGGACCTTATATAGACAGGTGTGTGCCTTTCCAAATCATGTCCACTCAACTGAATTTACCACAGTAGAGTAGCAGTAAACATCTGAAGGATGATCAGTGGGAACAGGATGCACCTGAGCTCAATTTTGAGCTTCGTGGCTAAGGATGTGAATACTTATGTACATGTGATTTCTTAGTTTTTTATTTTTAATAAATTTGTAAAAAATCTCAAAAAAAGTTTTTTCACATTGTCATTATGGGGTATTGTGTGTAGAATTTTGAGGGAAAAAATGAATTTAATCCCTTTTGGAATAAGGCTGTAACATAACAAAATATGGAAAAAGTGAAGTGCTGTGAATACTTTCCAGATGCACTGTATATGCAAGACATAATCAAAGAGAGGTGTGGATACATGAGTGGAGAAAATAACAGAATGGATGACAGGTGTGCAGCTCTGTCCAGTTTGACAGCCGGAAGCTGCACAGTGCTGTCAAAATAAAACATAACAGGAAACCATAATAAACTTATCATAGTACCGGTGGCAAAGAAAGTGGTTGTGTCCTGTCTGAATGACTATCGTCCTGTCGCACTGACACCAATTTTGATGAAGTGTTTTGAACGGCTTGTTAAACCACACATCACAGCCTGCTTCCCTGCATCACATGACCCACTCCAGTTCGCGTATCGTTCAAATCGCTCCACAGAGGACACTATAGTCACCACCCTGCACTCTGTCATTACCCACCTGGATCAGAAAGACACCTATGCCAGACTCCTGTACAATGATTTCATTTCAGAATTTAACACCATTATTCCCCAGAGACTGATGGAGAAATTATTCCTTCTCGGTCTGAACGCCGCCACATGTCTCTGGATCCTGAATTTCCTGACCGAGAGACCTCAGTCTGTCTGGGTTGGAAACAACATCTCCAACTCCATCACGCTGAGCACTGGATCCCCTCAAGGCTGTGTACTCAGTCCACTGTTGTTTACACTTTTAACACATGACTGTGTGTCCAGACATGAGGGGAACCAGATTATTAAGTTTGCAGATGACACCACAGTGGTGGGACTTATTCAGAGGGATGAGGAATCAATGTTACAGGGAAGAAGTTAGAGACCTGGAGGGCTGGTGCAGGGAAAACAATCTGGTGCTCAACGTGGACAAAACGAAGGAGATGATTATCGACTTCTGGCGGTCATGGCCTGAACACGTCCCTCTCTGCATCAGCGGCCATTTGGTGGAGAGAGTGGAGAACATCAAGTTCCTCGGAGTGCAGATCTCGCAGGACCTGATCCCCAAGAATTCCTTGGGGATCAGGAAGTGGGCCTAGCAGAGACTGTACTTCTTGAGGAAACTCAAACAGGCCTCTCTCCCCATCTGCATCATCAGGACCTTCTACAGAGGTGTGGTGGAGAGTGTTCTGACGTACTGCATTGCAACATGGTACTCCAGTTGCAGTATGTCAGACAAAAAAGCTCTGCAGAGGACAGTTAAGGGAGCTGAGAGGGTAATTGGAGTTTCCCTCCCCTCTGTTCAAGAACTTTTTCAGAGCCGTTGTAGGAGCAGGGCACTGAACATTGTCAAGGACCACTCTCACCCTCTGCACAAACACTTTGAACTGCTGCCATCTGGCAAACGATTCCGGAGCACCAGAGGCAGAACCACCAGACTGATCAACAGCTTCCTTCCACAAGCTGTTAGGATGCTGAACAGTTGAGCCGGAATCCTTTACACATATTACTGCACTTTATGGACATTATGTACTGTATATTATATGTATATTATAGTTTTAGTCAGTTTTAAGTATTTATTTCTCTTAGCTACTTAGATTCACTTAGCCATTTTAATTGTTTTATATATACATAGGCAGTTATTATCATTTTAACTGCAACTGTAATAAATTAGCATTACTGTAATATCCAAATGTGTCTCAGGGATATGTGAATGGCTGTCGGGGTGGGGGGTGAGGGGGGGTGTGAGTGTGTTTTTAAATTATGTTCTTTTCACAATACGGATGCGTAGAGAAACGCAATTTCATCTTGCTTGCACTACAGTTGTATGCATAGCATCATGACAATAAAGGTTGGTTGATTGATTGATTGATTGATTGATTGATTGACTGATTGATTGATAAACAACACAACCCCAAAAATGTGAACAAAACTACAAATACAAAAAGACAATAACTAAACCAGATAAACAGATAAACCAGCAGACAGAGAAACACCAAACTAAACAGAAGGGGGGGCACGGTGCCCACCCATGCCCCCGAATCATGACATTTTTTTTTTTGTCTTAACAGTTCAGTTTTGGCACTTCTGTTTGTAAAATGAATGATAATGGCTGGTTTTACCTTATTGTCTTTCTGTGGAAGTGTGTGGCAAGCTGAAATGGAATTTCTGTCAATAGAAATGACTCTAGAATTAAAAAATTTGAGTACCTGCTGCTCCAGGGACTGCATCTCCCCTGGCATCTCATCGTCCACGTCATGGCTACCTGCTCTAGCTACAGCCCGAGCATATCAGCAGTGTCTGGTATTTAATTCACTCACGATTATATCATCCATTCTTGTGTACTGCTCCAGTTCATCCACACGTTTTTCCAAGACGCTAATTGTCTTTTCTTTATCCAAGATAATTTTCTTTAACACACACACTTCATCCATTAGTTCAAGCAATTTGTTTTGTTGATTGGACACTTTGGTGATTTCTTCTGACATAAAGTTTAGAGAACGCTAAATAGCCTGAGCTTTCTTCATGGCTATGTCACTGTACAGTATAAGGGACCAAGATGTGTAAATTTGTGCCAGCAATTTTGTTGCACATTTTCACAATGTGTTCCAACCTCTTCTTGCTCTTCAGCATAAGTAACCTAAACCAGCTAATAAAAGAGAAGGTTAAAACAGACTCAATAAAACAAGAATAAAACATTTTCATAAAAAAGTGTCAACATTAAAACTCCTAAGTTTATGATAAAAATACATACGCTGGTGGGCCTTTACACAAATAGCATCGACATTGTGATCAAAAGAAAGTCTATTGTCAATTAATGTTCCCAGATACTTGTACTGATTTAATTAAGACAATTAAAATAGGAAACGAATCAAAAAGCTAAATTTAAATATTAGGTCTTGAACCTGCTTTTAAAACATGAACATTCTCGGCAGCCCTGATGTTCTCCGGCAGGCTGTTCCACAGACATGGGCCATAGTAACTAAAAGCAGCCTCATTCTGGGTGCGTGTTCTGACAGTAGGAATAATTAAAAGGCCAGTGCCAGAGGACCTCAGGGGCCATGGGGGCTCATATGCCAAAAGCAATTCTGATAAATAAGAAGGCCCAAGACCATGCAGACATTTATAAACCAGTAAAAGAACCTTAAGGATTTTTTTTAATTATTAAATATTAAATGCATTTCACCAGACATGTTCAATACTTATTTCCTGTGTCATTCCACTTTATTTTGTGAACACAGTTGCCTTGATTTCTTTGTATGTATGGATTACTGGGGATGTTACTGATATCTGGTGAAAATCTCAGGTCAGTGGCTCCATCAGAAATATGTTTAATGAGAAAAATGTTGACATGTTCAATACTTATTTTCCCTGCTGTAGCTGTCACTTCCTCTCATAAGTAACTTTCAAGAAAGCATTCTACATCAAAAAATGCTAGAACATTGAATTAATCTATTTTTCTGTCATTAGTGATGACAGAAAAATGTCATTAATAAATGCTTAAGATACAGTACAAGCAAAATTAGACTTCCAGGTCTAAAAGATGAAACTAAGATTGCAAGGACTTTAAACTTCTGTTTTATGCCATGTCCAACAGGGGTAAATCTTGGTTTCAAAAAAGTCTGATTGTATCATAGATTACATAAAGATGGATGTAGCCTCTTTTAACCTGGCAATATAGTCAATCACTTCTAATGGCCACGTGTTGCCATATGCTGGGTTTCAAATAAGATAAGATAAGATAAGATAAGCCTTTATTAGTCCCACAACGGGGAAATTCCAGGATTGCAACAGCACAGGGATAGCAACACTCAGAGCAACAATCAGAAGGCAAGAAAAAAAAAAAAAAAAAAAAAAAAAAAAAAAAAAAACAAGCAAGCAAGAGCAGCTAATATACATATGTACATATTACTATAAAATATATATATACACACACACACACACACAGACACACAGTGCAGAGCATTGTAGCTGGATGGAATAAATATATGAATATATGAACACACAGTGCAGAGCATTGTAGCTAGATGGAATAAATATGTAAATATATAAACACCCACAGTACGGAGCATTGCAGCTAGGTGGAATAAATATGCAAGTATATAAACACACACAGTGCGGAGCAATGTAGCTAGATGGAATAATATGTAGATATATAAAAACACAGTGCGGAGCATTGTAGCTAGATGGAATAAATATATAGATATATAAATATAAACACACCCAGTGCTGAGCATTGTAGCTAGATGGAATAAATATAGAATTAGAATAGAATAGAAATAGAATAGAATAGAAATAGAATAGAATAGAAATAGAATTAAAGATTTAAATCACATCCCTACAATCTTTATATCTAAGACAGGAAGCTACAGCCATCTTTTACTGATCAAGGTGGAAGCCAGTGTCTTGTGTTTCCAGTAGCAACCAAGACCTCACCTGTTTGTTTATCCATCCATCCATCCATTTTCTACCGCTTTTCCGGAGGTACAGGTTGTGGATGCAGCTGCCTAAGCAGAGAAGCCCAGACCTCCCTCTCCTCGGCCACCTGCTCCAGCCTTTCAGAGAGGACACCAAGACATTCCCAGGCCAGCTGGGAGACGTAGTCTTTCCAACGTGTCCTGGGTCTGCCCCGGGGTCTCCTCCCAGTGGGACATGCCCGTAAAACCTCAAACACCCCAACCTAAACTGTTTGTTTATGAAGTCCTGAAATGAAGCCTTGAGCTCTGCACTTCTGCTGTTGCCATCTTGGCTTCAGTCTGCAGCTTAGAGCCTTATTTCTTACAACCTGAATTTCATCTAGTAAAGTACAGTATCAAAAGAAGATCAGAAAAGACAAGGAGTCATAAAGACTGGGCTATCATGGCATTTAAAGTTGGTATCATTTTCTCAATCCACTTTACAGTGGTGTGAAAAAGTGTTTGCCCCCTTCCTGATTTCTCATTTTTTGTATTTTTGTCACACTTAAATGTTTCAGATCATCAAACAAATTTAAATATTAGACAAAGATAACACAAGTAAACACAAAATGCAGTTTTTAAATGAAAGTGTTTATTATTAAGGGGAAAAACAATCCAAACCTACGTGACCTTGTGTGAAAAAGTGATTGCCTCCTAAACCTAATAACTGGTTGGGCCACCCTTAGCAGCAACAACTGCAATCAAGCATTTGCGATAACTGGCAATGAGTCTTTTACAGTGCTGTGGAGAAATTTTGGCCCACTCATCCTTGCAGAATTGTTGTAATTCAGCCACATTGCAGGGTTTTCGAGCATGAACCACCTTTTTAAGGTCATGCCACAGCATCTCAATCAGATTCAGGTCAGGACTTTGACTAGGCGACTCCAAAGTCTTCATTTTGTTTTTCTTAAGCCATTCAGAGGTGGACTTGCTGGTGTGTTTTGGATCATTGTCCTGCTGCAGAACCCAAGTACGTTTCAGCTTAAGGTCATGAACAGATGGCCGGACATTCTCCTTCAGGATTTTTTGGTAGACAGCAGAATTCCATCCATCCATCCATCCATCTTCTACCGCTTTTCCGGAGGTCCGGGTCGCGGAGGCAGCAGTTCAAGCAGAGAAGCCCAGACTTCCCTCTCCCCAGCCACCTGCTCCAGCTCTTCAGAGGGGATACCAAGGCGTTCCCAGACTAGCTGGGAGACATAGTCTCTCCACCGAGTCCTGGGTCTGCCCCGGGGTCTCCTCCCAGTGGGACGTGCCTGAAACACCTCAAGTGGGAGGCGTCCAGGAGGCATCCTAATCAGATGCCCATACCACCTCAACTGACTCCTTTCAATGTGGAGGAGCAGCGGTTCTACTCTGAGCCTCTCCCGGATGACTGAGCTCCTCACCCTATCTCTGAGGGTGAGTCCAGCAATCCTACGGAGAAAGCTCATTTCAGCCGCTTGTATCCGCGATCTCGTTCTTTCGGTCATTACCCAAAGCTCGTGACCATAGGTGAGAGTAGGAACGTAGATTGACTGGTAAATCGACAGCTTTGCCTTAGAACTCAGCTCCCTCTTCACCACAACAGACCGGTACAACGTCCGCATCACTGCAGATGCTGCTCCAATCCGTCTGTCGATCTCTCGCTCCATTTTCCCCTCACTCGTGAACAAGACCCCAAGATACTTAAACTCCTCCACTTGGGGCAGGAGCCTGTCCCCAACCCGGAGAGGACAATCCACCTTTTTCCGGCTGAGGACCATGGACTCGGACTTGGAGGTGCTGATTCTCATCCCAGCCGCTTCACACTCAGCGGCAAACCGTCCCAGCAAGAGCTGTAGGTCATTGCTGGATGAAGCCAACAGGACAACATCATCTGCAAACAACAGAGATGAGATCCTGTGGTCACCAAGCATGACACCCTCCATTCCCTGGCTGCGCCTAGAAATCCTGTCCATAAAAATTATGGACAGGATTATCCCCCTCATGGATCGTCACCTTATCGTGGTGGGGGGGTTTGCGTGCCCCAGTGATCCCAGGAGCTATGTTGTCCGGGGCAATTTGCCTCTGATAGGGTCTCCCAAGACAAACTGGTCCTGGGTGAAGGGCCAGACGAAGAACGATCCAACAGACTCTCATGATAAATTGTATATCAAGGATTCAGTGTACCCCGCCCGGTATGGGGTTACCGGGGCCCCACCCTGGAGCCAGGCCTGGGGGAGGGGCTCGAAGGCTAGCGTCTGGTGGCCGGGTTTCCACCCATGGGACCCGGCCGGGCTCAGCCCGAAGGAGTTACATGGGTCCGCCCTCCAGTAGGTTCACCACCTGCAGGAGGGATCATGGAAGTCCGGTGCTATGTGGATTAGGTGGCAGTCAAAGGCGGAGACCTTGGCGGACTGATCCCACAGCAGAATTCATGGTTCCATTTACCACAGCATGTCTTCCAGGTCCTGAAGCAGCAAAACAGCCCCAGACCATCACACTGCCACCACCGTATTTTACTGATGGTATGATGTTTCTTTTCTGAAATGCTGTTACCTTTACACCAGATGTAATGGGACACACACCTTCCAAAAAGTTCAGCTTTTGTCTCATCAGTTCACAGAGTAAGTCTTGGGGATCATCAAGATGTTTTCTGGCAAAACTGAGACGAGCCTTTATGTTGTTTTTGCTCAGCAGTGGTTTTCATCTTGGAACTCTGCCATGCAGGCCATTTTTGCCCAGTCTCTTTCTTATGGTGGAGTCATGAACACTGACCTTAACTGAGGCAAGTGAGGCCTGCAGTTCTTTGGATGTTATTGTGGGGTCTTTTGTGACCTCTTGGATGAGTCGTCGCTGCGCTCTTGGGGTAATTTTGGTCAGCCAGGCACTCCTGGGAAGGTTCACCACTGTTCCATGTTTTCGCCATTTGTGGATAATGGCTCTCATTGTAGTTCGCTGGAGTCCCAAAACTTTAGAAATGGCTTTATAGCCGTTTGCAGACTGATAGATTTCAATTACTTTGTTTCTCATTTGTTCCTGAATTTCTTTGGATCGCAGCATAATGTCTAGCTTTTGAGGATCTTTTGGTCTACTTCACTTTGTCAGGCAAGTGTTATTTAAGTGATTTCTTGATTGAGAAAAGGTGTGGCAGTAATCACTCCTGGGTGTGGCCAGAGAAATTGATCTCAGCTTTCCAAAGATGTGACAAACCACAGTTAATTTCTGTTTTAACAGGGAAGGCAATCACTTTTTCACACAGGGCCATATAGTTTTGGATTTTTTTCCCTTAATAATCAACACTTTCATTTAAAAACTGCATTTTGTGTTTATTTGTGTTATGTTTGTCTAATATTTAAATTTGTTTGATGATCTGAAACGTTTAAGTGTGATATAAAAAAAAAAAGAAATCAGGAAAGGGGCAAACACTTTTTCACACCACTGTATGTGTCTTGTGATTAAGCTCTTATTTGAAAAAACTAAGCTAGGATATTGTATACCCAAATTCCACAGAACTATACTTCAAAGCAGCACTTCATAAATGAATAAGTATGGTCATAGTGACCTCTTCACTCAGTGGTGTATGGTTTTATGACAGTTAACTTGAGGCTGATTGTAGATAGTCTTCCATTTTAAATCCCACAGCTTTGTTTTTTAACTTTAATACTGTTTCAGAATGTACCCTGTTAGGGTTATTTCATGCAGTATTAATAATACTAGTGCATTGCTGTCACGCGCACCTCAACGCGGCACACGGAGGAAAAAACAACCCAGGCGCTGGACTGCGAGTTTGTGGAGTTTATTGACAAAAATAGCAAACAAAGAGCATAAGGAGAACCAACGGAGAAATAACCGGAAGGCACTTACTTACTTAATGAGGCACACCAGAGCGAGATTGGGCTCTGGCGGAGACAAGGAAGATCGTTCCTTCAGGGTGAGACAGCGACAATGAATATGAAACACACTCTCCCTAAAATAGGGATCTAACTGATTACAGGCAGCGACAGATGTGGGCTGACCTGAGTAAGGGAAGAGAGCAACAACAATTGAATACAGCTGATAATAATAATAATGAGGGAGAGCTGCTGGCAGTGATGACAGGTGAGGGAGGGGCAGCTGACAGTTTGACAGGCGGCAGGCATGCCCACGCGAGGCTGTACAACCCTGACAGCTGTCAAAAGTGAAAAGGGGAACACAGGAAAAAACAAAATAAAATGACATCCTAAAATAATACATATCAACAACTGCAAAAATAAGACACAACAGGGAAATGGCAAACAGAACCTAAATACAGGCAACAGATGATGATGAACACAATGAAAACAAAAGGCAGTATAGAACTCACAGGAATAGCAATACGGCAGATAAATATGAATATACAGGAAAGTCATGAAACTGAGTTTGGGGAAAATTCCAAACTCAGTACTTGACACATTGCCCAAAGAACGCAAGTATTCCTGTCTGAAACAGGTATCCCAATTAGGCTTTACAGGCCCAAATGTAGGCTCTGTTTGAAAGTGGAATAAAGAGGTGTAGCCTATATATAGGCAATCACATATTTATATTGTTATTATATTATTATATTATTTATTCATAGACTTTGACAGATTTGAAAGGAACTGTACGGCACAAAGATTTATTTGATTGTGTTGTAGAGGATGTGCTCGAATGATGAGGCTGAGTTTAGTTCTTAAACCAGCTTTATTGACAGAACACATCGTCTAGCATTCTCAAAGCAGGTAAGAGGAAGAATCATATCTCATCACCCTTTTATATGTTTCCAGCATCAGAATTCAAGTCACATGGTGTTTTCAGTAAACATACAGTCACAAAGCATCCCTTTGAACCTTCACCATTGTCTCTCATTTCTTGATGAACCGGAAATCCCTCCGGGGCATCTTCTGTGGGACAAAAAGACCAATCTCACACCTCCTCGTTATCTTCTGCAGATTCGAGTCCTTTGTCCTTCCAGACGTGACACCCCCAATACACATGCAGTCATATCTCTGTGGAAATGTGAGCCCACAATGTGTGTCGCCCACAGTGTGACTATTAATTACAAAATACCTAATTATTGAAAATGAAATGCACTTCCAGTATTAGCGACTGTTTCCGAACCTGTCATATTGAAAGAATGGTCAGCTCACATACAGGGTGCCACACCAGAGAAAACACACACGACACAGAGAAGCTACGTTTGTTAGCACAAAGGCACTTGCTAGTTGATAGGCAGTATACCCAACAAGCCAGCGCTGGAGTGTTCACAAACTGGTCCCTTTAAGCACTGGCAAGGCAGAGACAGCAGCTGCGTCCACTCACGCAGGTGAGATGATTACCTGCAGAGCCGGGGAATGTCTCATAAGAAGGGAGGAGGGCGCGTGCTCACCTGATCTTGACAGAGCCCTTGTTTATTTGTTTGTCAGATCACTTATCTGTGTGATCTTTTATCACTTATATTCACAATAGTGTATCTCGCACTTTGGAGAATGGGGTTGTTCAATCACCATTATAATTATTTTAGTTTAGTTTATATCACTGTTCAGTGATGGAGTAATATTGAATTCTTCTGTGTATCGTCAATAAACTCAAGCGGTACTACTGTATAACAAGACATGTTTACACATATTTGAGACCCATTGTAGTGCATCATTTTATATTGTAGCAATATTTTGTTACTAAAAGGTTTTTAAAACTATAATCAATCGAATTAACTACAAAGCACCTAACATTATTATACATGATAGAAGGACCTGTTTGACTGCAACCGCTGCATCAGTGCTGCCCATTTGTCAGTAAATATTTAACTAAAAATGATTTATTTCATTATTTGGGCATTTTTGTGTCCAGTTTGGTCGTTAAGTCACTCCGGCCATTGCACTCCACAGTCATGGCGGTATTATTATTAAGTTTTTAATTTTTAGATACTCACACGGGAGGGGTCCTGGAAAGGACAGTGGTAGCACACGGGTGAAGCAGCAGCCAGGCCTCCCATCTACCACTGACTGGGTAGGCTGGGCATGCCTCCCCATGAAGGACCGTGGTCTGCCCGGTAGGGCCGCTGCTTGTCCCTGCATGTCCTGTGTTGGGTACACCGGTGTTCTTTGTCAGACCCGGACCCCCACTGATGCTCCTGCTAGTCTGCTCACGTGCCTCGTGTTCTCCACATATGCCAAATTATCCTTTAGACCTACACAATCACGGGAACTTTATGGTATAATTTTTTAAGCATTACATCTTTAGTATTCTCTTTTTCTGGCCAAATTTGTCGCTTTTCACTTCCTTTTTTGTTTGCGGAGCACTGTGGTGAATGACTGGTCGTGATGCCACGTATTATTCAATCAGCACGGAGTCTATCCGAAACCTCGCCCACTCTTCCAGAAGCCAGAGCAAGAGGAAACACAGTGGTGGTTAAATTTTTATTAATAAAAATTACATATTTTGGCTGAACAACTTCATACTCAGGGATGCACACCCTCGTAACAGCAAAACACGTATAAAATCTTAGGTCTCTCTGACAAACGGTTTAAGAGATATACGAGGAACACACACACACACACACACATATACAGAGATTCCTTGCATTTATAGATGTTCATCAAACTGACACATCGTCAGGTTGTTCTCAAGGCCATTGTCAAAGGTAAGGAGATCTGGGCATTTATGTGATTTCATGAAAATCTTTACTCCTCCTAGGCAGTTCCCCCAATATTTGGCAAACTCATGCACAATGATCCTCAAATGGGTCTGCATCTAGGCTGTGCTCAAGGTCAACAGTCAGGAGATCTTAACAGTCTTGGGGTAATTTCATCCGTGCAGAATGAGCTACTCTGTCATTGACGGTCTGGTTTGCTAATGTAATTTTTTGGCTCAGTGACCGAACCTTCTTGGCCCATCAGAGGGCCGCACTTTAGTAAAAAAAAATAATCACTGATTTATTGGCTCAATGCATATCATCACTGCTTAATTTCAATGTAGCTTGTGACCAGAGTGAGTGTAAATTAGACATGACCAGAGTGCATGTGTGCAGCCAGACCTGCCCTGGAAAGATGGATTAAATTAAAGGTGTAAAAACGTCGGCCTGTGTCAGTGATGGTTGACTCATGTATGTAAACCTACCACCAACTGGTTTCATAACCTTATAAGCACAACATCCCTGGCTATAGAAGGGTTAGATGTGTAGTAAGCTGCCAGATGTGTTTCTGTGTCATTGGATATTTTACTGAGAATGTCTTTGCACTTTCATCTCTTCACCATAATGCTAAGATGGAATGAGTGGACTTTGCTTCTCATTTGGGAAGAACTGTCCAATCCTTTCTACATCTTTGATGTATATTAATATCTGATTATAATTTCAAGCTTTTCCTTTCTTTCACCTTCCAGGTTCATGTGAACCCCAGCCAGTCTGTGCTTGTGCTGGAGGGAGACGACATCGAGAGCTTTAACCGTGCAGTGCAGCAAGTAACCTACAGAAACTCTCTACGCTTTGCGACACCTGGAGTCCGTCCGCTCAAACTGACCACCTCACTCAGGTACAAAAACAATAACACAGACAGCAGACCAGTTATAGAGAACCAACCAGAATGTAATGCAGCAGTGCAATCTATAAGCCTCCTCCAAATATGCAAACAAAGCTAGATGATGTCCTTTGACTGAAAACAAAACATTTGCCCTCTGAGTTATTCTTGAAAAAGCAAAAACTAACTGAAGCAGTAGCTGAAAGATCAGTAGCTCCCAACACCGCAAATGATTTTTCTGCAGCAGTCAGTGCTCTGCTGTTCTGACATTCACTCATCAAATGTGGACCTTGCCTCGACTGTGATAAGGGGTATATATAGAGAATACTGTATGTCAAAGCCAGTGATAACCAGTGTAAGGCAAGTTACTAAAAAAGTAACTAGTTACAGTTACTAATTACTTCTTTTCAAAAGTAAGAGTTACTTTTGAGTTATTGCATGATTAAAGTAACTAGTTACTTGGAAAAGTAACTTTCACGTTACTTTTAAATGCATACTTAAATCATCTTGCACACATGGCAAGATCAAGGGCCCCTTGTTCTCATCAGAAAAAAGAAGAAAAAGAACACCGATGAGAAAAAACTCTCATCTTACAGAGAAAAAGTGTTTCAGATTTCCATAAACTATTGTAATCAGTAGAAAGTCAGAAATTTACTAGAAATAAAGATGTAAATTCACAGAGAAAACTTTGGACCCCGTGGTGGGCCGTTTTTGGCCCCCGAGCCATATGTTTGACACCCCTGGACCAGTCCATTAAAAACACATATTCAGAGGATTTACTTCCATGAAATAGTTGCATATCACAACAGCATGTAAATGAATGAGATAAAATAAAACAGAAAGCACAGATAAATGAAAGTTCACTGCTTACAAGAAGCTGAAATCAGTCACTTTTTTTCTGTGCATAAGAAAACTTTAAATGCATTTAATGCGGACATTAAATGCAAGCTTTTTGCTCTAAAAATACTCATGTTTAACCACAGAGGTAGGAGCTGTTAGGGGCTACTCACCGCTGAGACAAGAGGTGATCAGGGCTCGATATGAGAAGCTGCCACCAGGTTGCGTGTGAACTGGGGCAGGACAGGAAACTGACCCGTGGAGACTGGCAGCTGCAACAGCTATGGTAGGGTCAGTTTATTTGCACCAAAATATCTATCCATATTAATAAAACAAGTAACGCGAGTAACGCATCTGATCAAATTTCAGTAACTGTAATGCATTACTAAATTTTTAAACAGTAATTTTGTTACACAGCACGTTACTGCAAAAGTAGTGGCATTACAGTATTTGTAACGCGTTACTCCCAACACTGGTGATAATGAGGAACATCTTATCTTTGTGTAACTACTAGGTCACTGTTTCTGTAAGAGGGTGAGCTCCAGGTGACAAATTCCTCTTTGTAGTTATGCCGACGGAGTTGAGGCATGGGTAGGGTGGTTGCCTAAGTCTGCGTAGCTGTCCATCTGTCTTATATCCACGCTCTAACGCAAAAGGAAATGATGCTAGGATGATCAAACTTAGCAAACTGGTGGACCATGGGAGTACCACGTTTGGCTGTGCTTTTGGGATCAAAAGGTCAAGGTCGCAGGGTCATAAAAGGCCAAAATCAAAATCTGTTTTGGCTTATGGTGACTTGACTATGACAGGTAGAACCACCAAATTTTAACACAGTCTAGTATGGGGTCTGGGGAATCTCTTGAATGTCCAATGACCTTGACCTTGCATTTGACCTTGAAAATCGGTAAGGTGTGAAACTAGGTCATGGCGTCCCGTCAGAAGTGAAGTATAAAGTCAACCATGGATTTTCCCTACTACATGACATTCCAACAGGGATAGGGGCTGTAAGGTGTGGCTATGTGTCTCTGTTGAGTGCAGTTCTAGTTAACTGTGGTTGTGAAGGAAATTAGTTAAGAGAAGTATTATTCTTTCTTTTTTGCCAAAAGATCTTAGAAAATTGGCACAGTGAAATAGAAGCTTGGCCTTTGCTCCTACTGAATCAGTAACCTATTCAGCTTTGGCACAATCCAGTTAAAGCATCCTAAATTTGGTCCAGTCTTCATCATGCTGAATCACCTGACTGTGAAGTAAAAAGCACACAAACGCTGTTTCCGGGTCAGTGCCCAACAATGCTTAGCAACTGTGAAGCGGCTCTGTGGCTTTAGCATCCACTTTTAGCTGATGAAATATTAATTCGCTCCAGCAGTGCAGCCATATACTTTGTGCTATATTGTGTATTAATACTCAAAATAGGATTGTGCCATTTCCTCAGACTCTAGGCCTGTGCCAATATCCTTTTTACTGTCTTTGGGGACTTTTGTTTTTGACACATATTTACAAGATTTAAATGATTACCAGGAGCTGAGTCATGCTGGATCCCCCACCACCACCACCACTGCATTTAACATCGCCAGGATTCAAGGTCATGGACAGATATTTCCCCTCTGACTTCTGCTTAAGCGTTTTAAGTTTTTTTGTCCTCAAGCATGTTCTATTGCGTGTATGAAGATTAGACTGATTTTAGGCCAGGAGTTACCCAGATGGCTGAACAGCAGGCCCTTCTGGAGAGGCTGATAGAAGCAGCTGCTCACTCTGATATAACACACACACACACACACACGCACAGAGCTTAATTCCTTTCAAAATACCAATGCTGAATTCCAGTGCAGATGAATAAATATGTGTTAGCAGCCTGCCACCCATCTGATTTGCTCTTCTTTTCTGGCAGGAAAATTAAATTTGCAATGGTGAGGCTGTGGTTTGACATTTTCTGATTTCAACATTACAACAGAACAGCATTAACACAGTCATGGTGGAAAATGGGAGCTGCTCTGAGAGGAGACATCAATAGATTTAGATTTTTTGGGGCAAATTTGTTGCACCTGAACTCTACGTTGTTACTAAGAGTCTGGATTCTGGCTGCTGTGGTGTTAATATTAACAAGAAATCCTTGCACACCAAATGTCATCGTTAGGTGCTGAGTGCTGGAAGTGGAATTTGTCAGTTTGTAAAAAAGTGTTGCACAGACCTCTCTTTTCTTTATTCAGTTGAGGTTTTGGCCCTGGGGGTTTGATTGCTGGTTTTAAATAAGGCCAACTGAAGATCAGTTGAATAAAAGAGAAATTCGTGCGGCACTAAAAATGCAGCTTTTGTTTTCTTACTCTCAGTATCAGCAGGTAGGCATGCTGACGTTGTCATGAACTTGGGTTTGGTGGTCCCAAACCTAGTTCTGATACGGTGGCTATTTTGTCTCTTTGCATTGTTTATTTTCCATCAGGTGCTTCAGGGAGCTCTTTGGGTCCTCCGCTCCCTGACAGCTCAGCCACGCCTCCTCCTCCTGTCAGTGTCACCAGCTGTTCCTCATTATTGGTTTTCACTTACTCACACACGCACACACACGTTCACATCCACTCAGCCCAGTCCACGCACTCCCTCTCATTTCTCACACCGGTGATCTCTTTCCTCATTAGTATTGTCATTACCTTAAGCTCTGCATTTGTGGAAAGAGATTGCCGGATCATTGCGAATCAACACAGTCGCTATCCCCCTCTTTGTTGTTGCCACCACCCACGTCTAGGAGCCCTGCCAAGTTTTTTCGGTGCCACATCACACTGGGTGGCGTGCGTCGTTATTGTCCATTCCCTGCATTGTATTTTCAGCCTGACTATTTAGTCTTCTCTAACATTATCTGACGCCTGCTTGTTACCTGATGTTAGCGGCTGTTCCCGTTTATCTGTACCTCGGACTGCACGGACTGCCTCGGACTGCTCCAGCTCGTAAGTTTAAATTGCCTTTCTCTCTGTGCCGTCCAGCTGTCCTGCGGCACTAGACATTCTCTCCCTCGGGCTGCTGAGCATCCTAGAGGTGTCCCTGTTCTCCTGGAGCCCTCCATGACTGTTTGTCCTCTAAGACTGTTTTGTTCATTTCTCTGTTCCTTCATCATAACGGTTGCTGGACTGAACTCATTATTTTTGTTCAATAAATTGCACACAACTATCTCTGCACATGGGTTTTAATTCCTTCCTCCGTGCACTTTTACACAGCGCATGGGGAATCATAACAGACATGTGTCTTTCTTTGCTGTCAGAATGGCTTTTTTGTGAATTTTGATTTGGCCTTATAGTAAAGAGCTTTTTTGAGAAATAATATTTCTTGTTGTGACTGAACACAGAATACAGAAGATCATTAGATATTCTGAATGATATTCAGAAACCTCTACTCTAAAAAGACCCATTTTGAGCAGGTTTTTGCTAAAAATGTCTGCATGTTACCACCAAACATATTTGAGCCTTACATTAAAAAAAAAAGTTCTATTATCACTCTTATTAAAGCAAGAAATCTCTAGTGTGTGTCTGTCACATTTATAGGACATCATAAGACGGCCTATGATCTCTGCCTGAACATCATAGGACGTCCTATGAACTCAGGCATCATAGGACTCGCAATGCCGTCATAAAGATATGTCTATATGATGTCACATGTCTATGTGACGGCACATAGACAAATGTGTCTTTATGATGTCATATAGACCATCACTCACGATGCCTAGACTAATGTGTCTTTATGATGTCATATGGCTCAAAATTGCCTAGGTGAATAAGTCGCAGGGCCAGTCTTTACAGCACATTCGTGTTTTCTGCACAGCAGATTTCTGCAGCCATGGCCAATTCTACGTTGCCGCGAGCAGAGTTGCCAGATCAAGCAGTCTTCGTATTGTTGCTCAAGATGAAGAAACTAAACCAAAGTGTCATTTTCTCAGCAATGTCGTTTTTAAAGAGGTGCTGACACAGTAAAAATGTGTAACCTTGAAGAATGCCAGTCTACACTACAAATGTGTAAAATGCCAAGCAAAGCGCTGATTTTCTTTGGGTGCTCCAGTTTCTTGGTTTCTACGGGCATGCACGGGCCTTCCTGAACAGGGTTGAAAGCCGCTTTTTGCTCAGATCTATTTTCATGATCCTGTCCATGAACTGGAATTATGACGCACCTATCCCTCAACCAGTGGTCTGAACGAAGAAGAAGACCCACCAGATGGAGAGCAATAGAATGAGGAGAACTGCTGCATGTCAGAAAAGATGCTGTGAACTGAAACACCTCAGGTTCCAGCAGTACACCACAGGCATGACTGTGAACAACATAGCCGTCTAAGACAGGAGGATACCCTTCAGCAACGGGCATACAGAAATACTTGCTTATACTTGGGTTTCTACGGGCATGGACGGGTATGTACTAGTATCTATAAATGGGCCTGCCAGTATAAGCAACTGGGGAGTTTTTTTCTATCAGTAAAAACAAAGGGCCGTATTACAGCATTCATAATTAGTTGTCAGATGCGTGGGGTGCATTTATGGACATTTCCAAGTTCATTTCGCTATTACAGTAGTGCAAAAACAAATGCACTAAAGCTCTTAATTATTCAGAGACGTGTTTGGGGTGTAATGTGAAATAAATCAATTGCTGTCTTTGCTCTCATTCCCTTTAATAAACAAAAGCATGAGATCAAAGGCTTAGTACTAGTATGACAGGGTTTAAATGGGAGAACAAATCCATTTTGTGCTGAGGACAATGCAGGCTCATTCACAAAGTCAAAATGCCTTTAAGGGCAAGGACCTTTTAAGGAGGTTTTTAATCTCCTTCTCCACAGCCCTACTCGCACTGGGGAGATGTGATTATAATTGCACAGACTGGTCCCGCTGCAGACCAGTATTTAAATTACAAAAGAGGACTGAGTGGTAAACCCACATACCTTTTTTTTTTATCTGTGCGGTGAAAATCTCTATTTAACTGTTCTCATTTAACAGAAAAATAATGGCTGAGTGTGTGTGTCTTTCATTAATCGGGATGCACAAGCACAAATGACATGAGATATGATGACGTGTTATGATGGCTGACAAACACTACAGATTAGTGAACAGAATAGTTTGCCACAGAAGAGGTTTGCCATTTAAAATCTTCAGATTGGCAGTATGCCACCACACCTCCCCCGTGCGCTGTATCCCTATGCTCCCTGTTCATTCATTCATCCCCTAAAAAATTAATACATTAATGCCTAATCTAGAGACTCAAATGGTAAGTCCACAATTAAAATGAAAATGTGGATGGAATAAAAAAAACTACTAAGTGTATCATCATATTATAATTAAAATGAGGAGTGATTCGATTATAACTGTTCCAACTCTCTCCATTAAAATAACTGAAAATCCCAGCACATTCTGTGTTTCCTCATGAGCTCCTGAGATGTACGATTTCAAAACACGTTGCTGAAATTGTCATGGCGGCCGCGGGGCCATCATCAGTCCCGGCTGCGTGCACACCTGTTGCTAATTCCCAGCAGACTATAAGAGCCAGACCTGCCAGCGACTCAGCACGGAGCCGTCTGTCATCATCACGGAGGCACGTCTCTTGTTCACGGATTGACTCTTCATCGGACCAAGTTCATCACGTCTTGCCAAGTAAGCAAACCAAGCTCTTACCTTGCCAAGCTATTCTCCCCTGTGCACAGGTGGATCCTCCAGGCGGCGGATTATCTCTCCCCGGCGGCAGCTCAGCTCCTCCCCGGCACCGGAGTCTTCCCTCCGCCTCACAACACCGAGCAGGACGCTCCCCTCCTGGCAGTTGCCCGCAAGGCAAGCAGAGGCTCGGCATCGCCACCTGCAAGTAAGCAGCAGTTCTTGTTACATCTCCCGCTGCGGTGCAGTACTAATTACTCTGCTCTATCTCCCTAGGGTTGCCAGGCAGCACGGAGACCTGCTCAGCTCCAGCACGAGCCCAGCACACCACACTACTACACATGCACACACTCACACGCTTCACTTGGGTGAATAAAAGGTTAATTGTAACACCTCAAGTCTGTCTTCTGTCCCCTGGGTCCAGTCATTATGTCAGTACGGCTCCGTCAAAGTGACCCAGCGGACAGCGCGATAGCATGCCGTCTCGACACCATAGACGCTTGAGTTGAGCAGTTAGCTTATCAGCAAAATGTCATCCTCACCCAATTAACTCAAATTAACAGCCGGTTGGATTGCCTGGAAGGACAGCGGGTGTTTCCACCGGCCTCCAGGGTTCCACCGGGCCCCGCTAGCTCCCCGCCTAGCCAGGTTAGCCAGACTCCTCCAACCCATCTCACACCGGTGCCTACGCCCGCTCGCTTCAGTGGGAAGCTCGGGGAGGCTCGGGGGTTTCTTTTACAATGTGAGACAGTTTTCCATCGAGTATCGGGGGATTTTCCCACAGACCATAGTAAGATCGGCTACATAGCTAACCTGCTAGAGGGTAGGGCGTTAGCTTGGGCCTACACGGTTATGGCCAAGCCCAGCTACGCCAATTTAACTTACCAGCAGTTTCTGGCCGAATTCACCGAAGTGTTTGACCACACCAATCGGGACTCTGTGCTCACTACCCGCTTATTAAACCTTCGACAGGGCGGCAGGTCCGCTGCGGACTACGCGGTCGACTTCCGGGTAGCAGCTGCAGAGGTCGGGTGGGAGGATGTTTCGTTATGTAGCATATTTGTCCGTAGTCTAAGCCCTGGGCTAAGGGATGAGCTAGCTACCCGGGATAAGCCAGATCGGTTAAATGAGCTAATTTCTCTTACCATCAGTCTAGATAGTAGGCTGAAGGAGCGTGCCGCTGAGCGAAGAGCTTCCAGCCGCTCGAGCGTGCAGTATTTTCGTTCCTCTCGGCCGTCCCAGTTGCCCCCCCGGAGGAACTTACGGGGCAGGAGGATATGGTCATTGGGCACTCTGGGATTTCGGCCGCTGAAAGACAGCACCGTAGAGAGTTGGGGTTGTGTTATTGTTGTGGTAGTGCTTCACATGAGTTGGCTGAATGTACGAATCAGGGAAAAGAGGAGGTCCGTGGTCACAGTAGGGGGACTCACGGACGCGTCCCAGTCAAAACCCCTCACCAGCTGCCTCGCTCCCGTTCGGCTTATCTCCAAACATATTGAACACTCCACTCATGCACTGATTGATTCGGGGGCTGAGCAGAGTTTCATTTCAGGAGACCTGGCAACCCAGTTGGGCCTCCCGTGTCAAACTCTTCGGCCTCCTCTCAAGCTGATCACCCTGTCAAAGGCCCCATTAACAGCTGTCTCTCAGCAGACTAGGCCGGTGTCAGTGATCGTCTCTGGAAACCACCGGGAGGATCTTCGTTTTCTGGTGCTGCCCTCCTCCACCTCTCCCATCATCCTGGGCTACCCCTGGTTGTGATTGCATAACCCGTCATTTGATTGGCAGACTGGGAGCATCGTTTCATGGAGCCCTTTTTGTCTCAGCGCATGCCTCTAGTCGGCGGCATGTGTCCCGTCTGTGTCTGTGGCCCCACGTGTATTGCCCCCCCCCCCGGACCTGTCCAGAGTACCGGAGGTATATCACGATCTGGGGGCTGTCTTCAGTAAATCATGGGTGCTGCCCCCCCCCCCACCGACCCTATGACTGTGCCATTAATCTCCGGGCTGGTGCCCCGCTTCCGTCGAGCGGCTTATACAGCCTGTCTGCTCCGGAACGGGAGGCGATGGACACCTACATTAAGGAATCGCTCAGCTCCGGGATCATCCGCCCGTCTTCCTCAGCGGTGGGGGAGGGATTTTTCTTTGTTGGCAAGAAGGATGGCTCCCTGCGCCCATGTATTGATTTTAGGGGCCTTAACGACATCACAATAAAAGACAAGTACACGCTGCCTCTTATGGACTCTGCTTTTGACTCTCTCCAGGGGGCCTCTTGGTTCACCAAGTTGGATCTCCGCAACGTGTACCATCTCGTGCGGATCAAGGAGGGCGATGAGTGGAAGACAGGCTTCCGGACCCCAAGCGGCCACTTTGAGTATCTGGTGATGCCGTTTGGACTGACCAATGCTCCGGCCGTCTTCCAGCGCTTGATCAACGACGTCCTTCGGGACTTCCTGGGCGCCTTCATCTTCGTATATCTCGACGACATCCTCATCTTCTCCCGGTCCTTGGAAGAACACCAGGTACATGTGAGGCCAGCGGCTCCTGGAGAATCAGCTGTTTGTCAAAGCCGAGAAGTGCGAGTTTCACGCCAGGAAGACGTCCTTTTTGGGGTTCGTGATCTCGCACAACCAGGTCCTCCCCGACCCAGCCAAGGTCAAGGCGGTGGTGGATTGCCCCCCCCCTTGTCCAGGAAGCAACTGCAGCAGTTTTTGGGATTTGCTAATTTTTATCACCGCTTTGTGCCTAGGTTTGGCATAATAGCTCGCCCACTGACCAATCTCACGTCCCCCAAGATCCCCTTCTGCTGGACGGAGGAGGCTGCAGCGGCATTCGAGACACTCAGGAGGGAGTTTGCGTCGTCCTGCGTCCTGACGCAGGTGGTTCTGAATCTCCAGTGCCTGGTGGAGGTGGACGCCTCGGACTCCGGGGTTGGGGCAGTTCTCTCCCAGCGCTCTCCAGCCGACCTAGTGATCTGGCCCTGCGCCTTCTTCTCTCGTCGCCTACTGCCCACGGAGAGGAACTACAGCATTGGTGACAGGGAGCTGCTGGCGGTTAAGCTCGCCTTGGAGGAGTGGCGTCACTGGCTGGAGGGTGCTGCTCAGTGTTTTGTGGTATGGACCGACCACAAGAACCTGGAGTATCTGAGGACTGCGAGGCGGTTGAACTCTCGTCAGGACCGCTGGTCCCTTTTTTTGGTCGGTTCAACTTTACCATCACCTACCGCCCCAGAAGCAAGAATCAGAAGCCAGACGTCCTCTCCAGGCAGTTCTTGGCGGAGGCATCCGAGGATCAAGAAGAGACCGTCCCCCTCCCTCCTGTGTTGTGGGCGCCCTCGTGTGGGACATCCAGGAAAAGGTGATGAAGGCGCAGGAGGCGGCCCCCCGGGGCGATTGTTCATTCCTATGCCAGTCTGGGGCGAGGTTATCCAGTGGGCCCACGTTTCGAAGTTGGCATGTCACCCTGGGGTGTCTCGCACTGTTGCACTTCTCCAAAGGGCGTTCTGGTGGCCGGGGCTGCGGAGAGACGTCAACAACTACATCCGAGCCTGCGCCCAATGCGCCACCGGGAAGTCCTCCTCCTCTCCCCCGGCCGGACTGCTCCATCCTCTGCCGGTTCCTAGTCGCCCTTGGTCGCACGTTGTTCTGGACTTCGTGACAGGCCTCCCCCCATCCAACCAGTTCACTACGATCCTGACCATCATCGATTGCTTCTCCAAGGCGGCCCACTTTGTGCCCCTTCGGGGGTTGCCGACGGCGCAGGAGATGGCGGACCTACTGGTGCAACATGTAGTCCGCCTCCATGGAATCCCCACGGACATCGTCTCGGATCGGGGCCCCCAGTTTGTGTCTCAGGTTTGGAGGGCGTTCTGCCAGGCGTTGGGGTCGACGGCGAGCCTGTCATCGGGTTACCATCCCCAGAGTAATGGGCAGTGTGAGCGGGCGAACCAGGAGCTGGAGGCCGCCCTTCGCTGCGTCATTGCGTCCAGCTCCTCTTCTTGGAGCAGTTACCTGCCATGAATCGAATACGCCCACAACTCCACGGTGTCCTCTGCGACTGGAATGTCCCCCTTCAGGGCTTCATTGGGGTACGACCCGCCTCTGTTCCCGGAGAAGGAGAAGGAGGTGGCAGTGCCTTTTGTCCTCGCCCATGTCAGGCGCTGCCGCCAGCTCTGGACCACCACCCGCAGAGTCCTCCTCCGGACCATGGAATGCAATATCAGGATGGCCAACCTCCGCAGGAGACCGGCACCGGAGTACAAAGTGGGTCAGCAGGTTTGGCTCTCCACACGCAACATTAATGTTAAGGCAGAGAAGCGCAAGTTGACTAAGCGTTTCATTGGGCCTTATCCCATTGTCCGCATAATTAACCCTGTGGCTGTTCGCCTAGCCCTCCCCCATTCCATGCGCATCTGTCCCACCTTTCATGTTTCTCAGGTGAAGCCCTTCGTTGCCGATCCCCTCTGCCCGCCCCCCCGCAGCGTCCCCCCCCCCCACCTAGGATGATTGACGGCCACCCGGCATGGGGGGTTACTGCCATCTCGGATGTCCGCCGGCAGGGTTGTGGCTTGCAATATCTGGTGGATTGGGAAGGATTCGGCCCTGAACATAGATCCTGGACACGCCCGGCCTTAATTCTCGATAAGCAGCTTATCCGCGACTTCCACCAGGCGCATCCAGGTAAGATAGGACAGGTGCCAGGAGGCACCTCTAGAGGGGGGAGTACTGTCATGGTGGCCGCGGGGCCATCATCAGTCCCGGCTGCGTGCACTCCTGTCGCTAATTCCCAGCAGACTATAAGAGCCAGACCTGCCAACAACTCAGCACGGAGCCGTCTGTCATCATCACGGAGGCACGTCCCTCATTCACGGATTGACTTTTCATTGGACCAAGTTCATCACGTCTTGCCAAGTAAGCAAACCAAGCTCTTACCTTGCCAAGCTATTCTCCCCTGTGCACAGGTGGATCCTCCAGGCGGCGGATTATCTCTCCCCGGTGGCGGCTCAGCTCCTCCCCGGCACCGGAGTCTTCCCTCTGCCTCACGACACCGAGCAGGACACTCCCCTCCAGGCAGTCACCCGCAAGGCAAGCAGAGGCTCGGCATTGCCACCTGCAAGTAAGCAGCAGTTCTTGTTACATCTCCTGCTGCGGTGCAGTACTAATTACTCTGCTCTATCTCCCTAGGGTTGCCAGGCAGCACAGAGACCTGCTCAGCTCCAGCACGAGCCCAGCACACCACACTACTACACATGCACACACTCACACGCTTCACTTGGGTGAATAAAAGGTTAATTGTAACACCTCGAGTCTGTCTTCTGTCCCCTGGGTCCAGTCATTATGTCAGAAATAGCAATAAACAATGCACTTATGAGGACAGACCTCCTTTTTCCTGATCAAAAGCACATTGTCACAAAATGCATCAAAATACTGCATCCCTATGCTCCCTGTTCATTCATTCATCCCCTAAAAAATTAACATTAATGCCTAATCTAGAGACTCAAATGGTAAGTCCATAATTAAAATGAAAATATGGATGGAATAAAAAAAACTACTAACTGTATCATCATATTATAATTAAAATGATGAGTGATTAGATTATAACTGTTCCAACGCTCTCCATTAAAATATTTGAAAATCCCAGCACATTCTGTGTTTCCTCATGAGCTCCTGAGCTGCACGATTTCAAAACACATTACTGAAATAGCAATAAACAATGCACTTATGACGACAGACCTCCTTTTTCCTGATCAAAAGCACATTGTCATAAAATGCATCAAAATACTGATGCACATGAGATTGTACACTACCACACCTCTTGGAAATGAGCCTCATCTTCACAGTACAATGTGGCCATACTGTCTGCTGGTAATTAGATGGCATGACGCAAAGTGTAAAAATCAGACAATGCACTGACAGAAACTAACAAAAGCACTGGCATAAGGTGGGAAACGTGATGTAAAAAACCCACTGTTGATCATCATAATAGGGCCCAAAATGGTTCTGTCATACATTTGCCTCTTTTTTCCCTCTTAAATTTGCAACTCATTCTCATAATTTCAAGATTTTTTTACCCTTCAGCCTCTAAAAGGCTGAAGGGCTATTATCATCACCCTACCGTGTAGCTGGGCAGCAGCAGTGGCGGCAGCATCAACACCTCCCTTGTGAACATGATAAGTAGAGAAAGAAATTATGTAGACTTTTCAAATTGATACCATAGTTATATCTATGAAAACCCTTGGAAGAGTTCGAATTTGGGTGACCTCTAACCTTTAGGTCGAGGTCAGAGGTCAATTTTTCCTTAATCTTGTGAATGTGATAACTTGAGAAAGAAATCAGGTAGGCTTTTCAAGTCAATATCATCGCTGTATCTAAGACAAATCTTGGATGTTTTAGGCCCTGATTTCCGACTTTGGGCTTGGGGTCAAAAGGTCAAAGGTCAATGTTAGCTTTCCCTATGCCCTGTTACTATAGAAGGAGTAAAGCTAGGGCCACCAAACTTGATACACATGTTCACCCTGTGACCCTGACCTCTGACTATGATTTTGGGATTGCAAAGTCAAAGATCAAGTTCAAAATGCCATATAAACTATATCTCAAAAACAAAGCTAGGGTCACCAAACTTTGTACCCAGGTTCACCTTGGGACCTTGACCTATAGTTATGGGTTTGGGGTCAAAATGTCAAATGTCAAGGTTAACATTCCTTATGCCCCATTACTATAGACTGAGTAAATCTACAGTCACCCAACTTTGTACATAGGTTTACCCTGTGACCCTGAACTGTGACTTTTTTGGGGTTGCAAGGTCAAAGGTCAAGATCAAAATGCCATATAAACTATATCTCAAAAATAAAGAAAGCTAGGGTTGTGGAAGAAGAAAACAGACAAGACAGCGAGCTGGACAACACATGAACTTTATTCTTCTTCCAACATCAAGTACAGGAAAATCTCTATCTGGGTCTCTGGGCGCCTCCTTTTTATAACCTTAATTTCTGTCCCATGAGCCCCAGGGAGCCAAAACAATACAATCAGTGGACAAAGACATGCGTGGAACATTAACATCATATAACGCCAGTCCTGTTTCTCACACCCTCTCTTCCTCCAGCAGCTCTGGCGTCTCCTGAACTCCCCAGGCGACGAATAGTCCTTTCTGCTACATCTGAGACCCCCCAGTGCCACTTTCTCCTTCAGTCCTTTGTTCCATCTTCTCCCGGCTTCGAACTCTGGGTAGAAAACCCCCCATGCAGTGCCGCCACAGGGTCACCAAACTTGCTTCACAGGTTCACCCTGAGACTTACACCTTTCACTTTGGGGTTGGGGTCAAAAAGTCAAAGGTCAGGTTAGCATTCCATATGCCCTGTTACTATAGAACAAGTATAGCTAGGTTTACCAAACTTTGTACACAGGTTTACCATGTGAACCTCAACTGTGACTATGGTTTTAGGATTGCAAGGTCAGAGGTCAGTGTCAAAATGCCTATAAGCTATATCTCAATACTAAAGAAAGAGACGGGTACCACTGGTAGCCGCCAGCCTTTCATATCAGCTTAACATTAATAAGAAAATCACCTTGTTTATCAGCCCATTGGCAAATCAGATATTTTTCCAGTGTGTCCCAGTTGTGTGGCAGTGATCTTTCCCTGAAACAGACAAAAGCATACTACCGCTGCAAATTCAGAAAACATCCAGGACTGAACTACTTTAACATACAGTGGATATAAAAAGTGTCCACACCCCTGTTCAAATGCCAGGTTTTTGCGATTTAAAAAAATGAGACCAAGAGAAATCCTTTCAAAACTTTTTCCACCATTAATGTGACTTATAACCTGTACAACCCAATTGAAGAACAAACTGAAATCTTTTAATGGGAAAAATAAAAAAAAACTTGCAGTAACCTGGTTGCATAAATATGCACGCCCTTAAACTAATGCTTTGTTGCAGCCTGTTGCACCCTGCAATAACTGGGGATGTGGCTGTGTTCAGAATTAGCCAATCACATTCAAACTCATGTTAAATGAGAGTCAGCACACAGCTGCCACCATTTAAAGTGCCTCTGATTAACCCCAAATAAAGTTCAGCTGTTGTAGTAGGTTTTTCCTGACATTTTTGTAGTCACATCTTACAGCACTAGCCATGGTCCGCAGAGAGCTTCCAAAGCATCAGAGGGATCTCATTGTTCAAAGGTATCAGTCAGGAGAAGGGTGCAAAAGAATTTCCAAGGCATTAAATATACCATGGAACACGGTGAAGACAGTCATCATCAAGTAGAGAAAATATGGCACAACAGTGATATCAAGAACTGGACGTCCCTCCAAAATTGATGAAAAGACGAGAAGAAAACTGGTCAGGGAGGCTGCCAAGAGGCCAACAGCAACACTGAAGGAGCTGCAGGAATTTCTGGCAAGTACTGGCTGTTAAGTACAGTACATGTGACAACAATCTCCCGTCTTCTTCATTTGTCTGGGCTATGGGGTAAGGTGGCAAGACAGAAGCTTTATCTTATGAAGAAAAACATCCAAGCCCGGCTACATTTTGAAAAAACACATTTGAAATCTCCCAAACGCATGTGGGAAAATGTGTTGTGGTCCAGTGAAACCAAAGTTGAACTTTTTGGCCATAATTCCAAAAGGTATATTTGGCACAGACGCAACACTGCTCCTCACCAAAAAAACACCATACCTACAGTGAAGCATGGTGGTGGTAGTATCATGTTTTGGAGCTGCTTTTCTTCAGCTGGACCTGGGGCCTTAGTCAAGGTGGAGGGAATTATGAACAGTTCCAAATACCAGTCAGTGTTGGCACAAAACCTTCAGGTTTCTGTTAGAAAGCTGAAGATAGATGTACTTTATTGATCCCAAGAGGAACTTCATCTTTCAGCATGACAATGACCCAAAGCACCCATCCACATCAACAAAAGAATGGATTCACCAGAAGAAGATTAAGGTTTTGGAATGGCCCAGCCAGAGTCCAGACCTGAATCTGATCGAACATCTGTGGGGTGATCTGAAGAGGGCTGTACACAGGAGATGCCCTTGCAATCTGACAGATTTGGATCATTTTTGCAAAGAATAGTGAGCAAATATTGCCACATCAAGATGTGCTACACTGGTAGACTTCTAACCAAAAAGATTGAGTGCTGTAATAAAAGCCAAAGGTGCTGCAACAAAGTATTAGTTTAAGGGTGTGCATATTTATGCAGCCAGGTTATTGTAAGATTTTTATTTTTTATTTTTTCCTCTTAAAATATTTCAGTTTGTTTTTTACTTGGGTTGTACAGGTTATAGGTGTCATGGTCCGAGCGCCGATTTCGTCCGCGCTCGGGCCATACATCATCTCCACCAGGTTTGACAGCAGCGGTTACCTTCTGGCTCCCCGAGCTCTTATTGTGACAGCGCTCGGAGGGGCTTCCTGCTGTCAAAGCCTAACAGCTGTGCTGCATTTATGGCTCATCAGCAGCCCGGCATTTAAGCGGGCGCTGAGAGCAGTATTATGCAGCAGTCTCGTCATTATTCCCCTATAATTCCACGGCAATGGCTCGTCAACGCTCATCCCCTGTTCGTGGTCAAGACTGTAAGTGAGCGTCGTGTCAGCCTTGCGATCTCCTGTATTTAGTGTTGTGTGTTTTAGCCCACCGTGGCTTATTACTTTGTATGTTATCTTGTGTTTGTGAATAAAGCATCATTGCAAACCTCACCAGCGACTTTTGGCGTCTTATGGTGGCTCGCGAGGGCCACCGCATGACAATAGGTCACATTAATGGTGGAAAAAAGTTTTGAAAGGATTTATCTTGGTCTCATTTCTTTACATCACAAAAACCTGGCATTTGAACAGGGGTGTGTAGACTTTTTATATCCACTGTATTTCAGTTCAGTTATTTTCGTAGTGCATATTTCTTTAACTTTCTGAGAAATGGAATTGATTAAAACCAAAACAAAAGAAACAATCAGTATCAACTTTGGCAACTTATAATTTTTAACCACCAGTGTTTCCCCAAGATTTTACAATCGGTGCATTTTTTCATGCAAATTTGCTGATCTGCCCTCTAAAGTAAACACACCATTATAATAGCAATCCGCCTGAGATCATGCACCCCACAAAGATTCTGGTAAAACATCAGAGAAAAGGAACTAAATGAAACACTTAGAAAGTAGAAAATAAAATGCAACACAAGTGCTGAAATAAACTAAACCTAAACACAAGGAGGTAAGAACAGGAGAAAAAACAGGTAACACAAAGCTTGGGAACGGAGAAGCTGGGAAACATAATCCATATCATATCAATCAATGTTGCCACAACAAGAAAACAAGACAGAGATTTTAAAGAGAATAATCAGAGGAGAATTCAACAAGAAGTGAGAACATGCAGGTGAAGAGGATTGCGCTGACAAGGGAAACACAGACAAGGAACAGCGACAAAACCCAAACAGAAGAAAACATGGACACGAAGAACAATTAACTCTAGGAACTAAACACAGGACTAAGGACATAACTTCATGAAGACACGGTACTCAATTAACTACATTAGTGTCACAAACTTGGGTTTGGTGGTTCCAAACCCAGTTCTATGATGCTGTGGCCTTGTTGCCTCTTATTTTCCATCAGGCGCACTCAGGGAACCTCTTGGGTCTGTTTGGCTCCCTGACAGCTCAGCCACGCCTCCTTCTCCCATCAGTGTTATCAGCTGTGTCTTATTATTGGGTTTCCCTTACTTACACACTTATACACACTTTCCCTCATTCTCACCCTCATGCACACCTTGCATACACACACACACATTCATCTCCATCTACATGCTCAGATCCTCCTGCATTTACTCACACACTGACACTCCCGCCCCTCTTCCTCACTATGTCTACACGCACAGGTGTTTCCACTCAGTCCTGGCCACTCACTCCCACTTTCTCTCTCATTACTCACACCGGCAATCTCTTTCCTCATTACGCCTGGCACTATTTCAGCCCTTCGTCTGTTGGAAGAGATTGTCGGATCATTGTGCAGTCCTACACTGTTGTTGCTCCCCTCAGTGTTTGTAGGATTATTTGCAACTGGTTTCTCCACTGCCTTCATCGTGTGTTCAACCTGGCTATTTAGTCTTTTTCTGACACTACCTGACGTCAGTTTGTTACCTGGTGTTAGTGGATGTTTCTGTTCACCACCGCATCGGACAGCACGAACTGCCTCGGACTGCTCAAGCCCGTAAGTTTATTTGCCTTTCTCCCTGTGCCGTTCAGCTTTCCTGCGGCACTAGGTATTCTCTCCCGTGAGCTGTTGAGCGTACTAGAGGCATCCCTGTTTTCCCGGTGCCCTCCATGACTTTTTATTCATTCTACTGTTACTCATCGTAATTGTTTGCTGGACTGAATCTATTTTTTATTCAATAAATTGCACGCAACGTACTAACTAACTAACTAACTAACCCGCACTTATATAGCGCTCTTCTAGTCACAAAGACCACTCAAAGCACTTTCACTAGTACTAACCCTCTATTCTAAGGGCCTATAGGAAACAGATATCTAGGGACAATTTAGAACAGCCAATTAACCTAACATGCAGTACTCTGCATGTGCGTTTCCTTCTCCTCTACTCCATGCGCTGCGTAATGGCGCACAGGGACGTAACAAATTAGAGGCATGTCTTAAGGAAATCAGAGCATGGATGACTTGTAACTTCTTACTATTAAATTCAGCTAAGACTGAAGTCATTCTAGTTGGGCCAGAAAACTTCAGAAATATTTTCACAAATCAGATGGGTTACTCCATCTACTAACAGTTCTGTGAGGAACCTAGATTTGTTCTTTAACTCACATATTAAACTTGTTTATAAGACTGCTTTTTCTCATTTGCATAATATTGCCAAAATTAGGAACATGTTGTCTCAGAGTGATGCTGAGAAACTACTCCATGCTTTGTTAGTTCTAGATTAGTGTACTGTTCTTGCTGCGTGTTTTATAGACCCAGTATTCGAACGCAGTTAAACAGCAAGCCAGGCTTGAATTTCACGAGCCAGGATTTGAGCGTCTTGCGCCTTATTAACAGTTGCCTTTTATGACAGGTGAAAATTATGAGTGAAACTGCAATAAACAGAGAAAATGTCTTACAATGTCTTAACATTCAGTAAACGATTATATAGTGAGCTAATATGTGCTAGCAACACAATCACAACTAAATCTATGCTAATATCACAACAAGTTAGCACAAGGATGTGCAACTGTGTTTATCATATTAGAATTAAAATTACTGATAAAATTATATCTGCCCTGCAATGGACTGTCAATCTGTCCAGGGTGTACCCTGGCCCTCGCCCAAAGATGATGGGATAGACCCCAGCACCCCCTTCCCCCCCGACTCGAAAAGGATTAAGCAGTAGAAGATGGATGGATGGCTGGATGGATGGATGGATGGATGGATAAAATTATATTATGACCTAATTTTTAAAACGTTCTCCATCAAAATGATGAGCAAAGAGAAATTCTGGATGATAATTAACAAAAAAAAAGCCAAGAAGAGAAGGAAATATGACAAGGCTTAGCTTACTCTTGGATTCATTGTGGGTGTGGAGGGGCAGAGAAATAGCTGTGTGTGTAGGTGGGCTTCGTAATCATCTGGCTCCCCAAAATAGGGAATGAAAAAAAAGTTAAAGAGCCACTGGAATAAATGAACAAAAAAATCAGCAGATTAAAACAACCACAGTCTCTGAGCTTTTATTGCTGACATGGGATTGAAACAGTGTCAGTGCTTCAGTCATGCTCTTTAGAAAGAAATCTCAAAGCTTTGAATCTTTTTCTGCACAATTATAAGGAAAGCCTCTGAGCTCGATGAGGCTTCACCTACCAAACAAGAATAAATGCTACAGCTCCTCAGTAGCTGTAGCATTTATTCCTGTTTAAAAGCAGCCTACTTTGTACATTTACTGCTGTTTACAGCCTATTAATGTGGTCTTAGCATGCAACACATACCTTACAACACACTCTGGTGCACACTGCTCCCGCTATATCTCTGTGGCTCCCTCACTCTTGCTCTCTCGCTCCACCACTTGCACAGAGCAGCACCTAGGTTTCGATTAGAGCCATCGGTCACTCATTTCTCGGTGCTTGATTTTGTTTCAGTGGCACAATGTCTCTGACCGGCAGGTTGTGACATGTCTTTTTCCATTAGCACCTTGGGTGAAGAGTACTGACATACTTATTCCTCCAGCAGCTCCAGATTTCATTTGCAAGCACTTGTACTTGCCTCCACTGGCATTTCAGAAGATCTTTTCTGGTGAAGGTCCCTGGAGGAGCAGGTAAGCCTGGCTTTTGTATCAAAAGCATTGTAGGTGAAAACAAGATTGGGGAGGAAGGATCTGTTGAAATTGGGACTAGGGGTCTTGCGTTGATGATCGCTGAGACTTCCACCATCAAAGTACAAAGTACCTTGTGTGTCAGATGGGGGTGTTTGTTTTGTAAGAGCATTGAGTCCAAAATTTTGCATGTCACACACCATTGATGCATTCCCACACTCCACCCATGTGAGATGCATGTGGAGGATTAAACTCCCATGTGCAGCCGTTGTTGTGAAGGTATCTCAAGATGGCGTTTTACTCTTCTTTGGGTGTCCTATGCCAAGTTTGAAGCTGGCAGCAACAAAGTTTGTGCCACTGTCTGACCTGAGTTGTTTTGCTGGGCCTCTAACTGCAAAAAACCTTTGCAGTGCATTGATGCAACTGGTTGTGTCCATTGACTCAATTACTTCAATGTGTACACCCCTGGTACTCATTCACGTAAAGAGAATGGCCCACCTTTTGCTCTGAGCTACGCCTCCTCTTGTGCGTCGTGTGACAACTGACCATGGCACAAATACGTCTAGGTCCACATAAGTGAAGGGTGGAGACATGTCGAGCCTCTCTGGGGTCAGCCACTTTCTGTACTTCTAGCTTCCCTCTAAGTCGGCGGAATATTACACAGTGATAGAGTATAGCGTTAACTAGCTTCTTGGCTCCAACAATCCACAATCCGGAAGCTCTGATAGCACCTTCTGTGAAAAGCCGGCCTTGGTTTCACTATCACTTCACTGTGATAGTGTTTCACAAGCAGTTTGGTTACATGACTTTGCTTTGGGGAAAGGACTGGGTGTTTCATTTCCGACTCAGTGGTGGCATGCTTGAGACTACCCCCAACCCGCAGTAGTCCATTGCTGATGTAGGGGTCAAGGTTTAAGATTGGATTGGATGTAGGGAGTTCTTTAGTTGTCTGAAGAGCAGCGTACTCATCTAAATATGCCTCACTTTGCACAGATTTGTGGATGAGTCTCTTGGCCGCTATAAGTTCTTCTGTAGAGCAAGGCTTGCTACATTGATGCCATCCTTTACAATAGGGATGGGCAGTGAGGGCCATTCCACTGCAGGTTTTCTACTCCACCCAGTGTCTTCAGCAGGTGTTTTCAGTTATTAGCAATCATTGAAGCTGATCAGAGCAAACACCTGCTGAAAACACTGGGTGGAACAGAAAATCTGCTGTGGAATGGCCCTCCGTGGCACATGATTACCCACCCCTGCTTTACAAGCATGCTGTGATGTAGGGCTGGGCGATATACCAAATATATTCATTGTATCGGTACATTTGGCCGCCCGCAACACATATTTCATTATATCGCCCATACTCAAATATTTATCATGGTAATATGAGTTGCCGCTGCAAGACAGGTTTGTCTGCAGCTTGGCTGCTGAAGTCTGAAAGCGGATGCTCTCTAGCTCAGCGTGGCTGCCCTGCCCCTCTGCATGCTCACAGAGAAATCTAAACTGCAGCGAGCAGAGATGAAAAGGAAGATAACCTTAAGCACAGAAAATAGGGGGAGCCAGGAGAAAATAAACATTTTGAGTCTGAACTCTGCACGTTCGTTTGCTAAGTGAACGAACTTTCAAAATAAGTGCTCCTATCCGGTCTTGCAACCCTTCAAAATAAGAGTGAGTGGCTCGCCAAATAAACAACTGATGTAGACACATTAAAAAAAAGCGATAAATTATACTTCTGTTATTTATTAGACTGCCAAGTATTAACTATGTGTGATAAACTGAAACATTTCTGCCCATATGGATAAACTTGATCACTTGATAATATGGGTTCTGGTAAACAAAGGAAAAAGATGCTTTGCTCAGTTACATATTGTTGTGAAGAATTCTCTCCGACATACGTAAGTTTCCGTTTTATTGTATTATTCAGCTTTTTCATAAGTGACATGAATATATATATAAACTTCTAATGTATCCATGTATTGCGATATAGAGGAAAATGTATCGAGATACATTTTTTTAGCTGTATTGCCCAGCCCTACTGTGATGTATCTGTAGCGCCTGACATGGGAACATGCCTGGTGAATTAAGAAGGACACAGCTCAGAGCACAGAATCCCAAGTGGAAAAGCGTTGGAATCTTTCAGTGCTAAGTTTGTTGGTGGTTTCAATGCGGGTAGCAAGAGCAGATATTTGCAGTCTAACATCTGCATCCATACCAGGATCAATCAGTTCAAAATATTCAGGTGCTTCAGGCTATAATGGAGTGGAGTAGAGAGAGCAGCCCAGAACCGAGTGCGATGGCGAGCGGTCGTTGATGGCTTATGCTCAATGGTGAGCTATGGGCTTAAGTAAATAAGTCAGGTTGTAATGGCTTGTACAGAAAGTGTGGTCCTCTGAACCACATAGTTGCCATGAGCTGAGTGACAGGCACAGACCTGGTAAATGGTAAATGGCATTCACTTACAGTATATAACGCTTTTATTCTCATCTCTAGATGACCAAAGTGCTTTACAGATCCTGCCATCCACCCATTCACACACACATTCACACACTGATGGCGGCATGAAAGCACGTAACGCCATTGGTCAAGAGAGGTTGTCTGTCATATGCGGTGCACGCGACTGTGTACATATACAAAGAAACGATTTGAGTCATTACATATATATCCCAGGACCATTTTGCTGTCACAACAGAATCTCACAGTATCTGGATTGTGATCCAGTTCATCCAGGATGAGCTCAGTGATCTCAACAGCTAGAATTGCTCCACACAGCTCAAGATAGGAAATAGTGGGCTCTGGCTGTGGTGACACCTTGGCTTTCCCAAGCACAAATCCAACTTCACAGTGCCCATCATCAGTGACAGCTTGTAAATATGCTGCTGCCCTTATGGCCCGGTTTGAGACATCAGCGAAGATGCAGAGCTCTGTGTAGCTGGATCTTGAGAGTGATATTGGTACATAGTAGTGGGGTACATGAAGGCTACTCAGTTCCTGCAGGGATGCTTTCCATGCTTCCCATTTGCTCATCCCTTCCTCAGGAAGAGGATCATCCGAATCTTGGACTCCTGTGTGGGTAACTCTCGCAACAACTGTCTCCCCCAATTGTCACTGGAGCTGCCATTCCCAAGTGGTCAAAGATGCTGTTGATGATAAATAGCACACCTTGGCGGGTATAAGGTTTGTTGGAGAGGGCTACCTTGAAGGTGAAAGTGTCTTTGGTTATGTCCCAACACAAGCCCAGGCTTCTTTGGGTAGGCAGTGGTTCATTGTCAAGGCTCAAGTCTTTTGTGTCTGAAGCCAGATCTTCAGAATTAAAAGTTCACATCACAGCAACGCTGTTTGACACAATTTTGTGCAGTTTCAGATTTGACTCTGCAAGCAATGCACAGGTATGTTTCAGCAGGCCTATGGCTACAGACTCTGTGGGGAGAGATGAGGCCATGGTCTACATAGAAATACCTCTTAGCAAACAACCATGTGTCAGCTCCGTACTTTAGTTCACCTTTCTGAGCAGTTCGCCAAAGACCATAGATGGCCACTGCAGGGGAGGGGCTATTTCCGAAGACAGGCACACGCATACGGTATTCTTCTACCTCCTTGGACAGGTCATTGTCTTTGTGCCACAACAACCTCAAGAAGTTTTGGTGATAAGGTCTAACCAGGAAACAATAAAATATTTGCTGGATATCGGTGGTAACAGCAACAAGGTCCTCCCTGAACCTGGGCAACACACCCAACAGAGTAATTGTTTAGGTCAGGGCCAGTCAGTAAGACTGAGTTGAGTGAGATACCATCATGCTGAGTGCTTGAGTTAAATACAACTCATATCTTTCCTGGCTTCTGTGGATGATATCCTCCAAAAATGGGCAGGAACCAGCATTCTTGGTCCTCGTTGATGGGTGGTGCTTTTTCTGCATGGTTGTTCTCAAACAACTTTTTCATAAACTCAATAAACTGCTGCTTCATCTCAGTGTTTTTACTTAAAGTGTGCCGTAGGGAATCAAGACAGGATAATGCTTGCTCTCTGTTGTTTGGGAGTGCAGGACGAGGGACCCTGAATGGCAGAGCAGCCACCCACTTGCTATGTTCATCCTGGTAAGCTTAATTTTCCATAATGTTAATATTAATAATAATAATGGATTAGATTTATATGGTGCTTTACACGTCAAGTGATATCTCAAAGCACTTTACAATGAGTCCATTATTCATTCGCTCCAGACAGACATTGATAGTGGCAAGCTACTACTGTAGCCACAGCTACCCTGAGGCAGACTGACGGAAATGTGGCAGCTAATCCATACCAACAGCCTCTTCGACCACTACTGAACATTTATAGACATTCATACCCAGTGTCACGGACACTGGAGACAAAGTGGGTAAAGTGTATTGCCCAGGGACACAACGGCAAGATGGCTGGGGAGAGCGGAATTCAAACTGCCAACCCTCTGGTTATTGGATGACCCGCTCTACCTCCTGAGCCACTGCCACCCACATTTTTCTCCTCCGTTCCATTTTTGTTGAGCACCAAGCTAGACAGCAGGAAATTCCATTTTTATATGGTCTTTTGGCATGACCTGGCCGGTACTTGAACACTGACGTCCCGGTTGCGGGTCAGATGCTCTACCACCACATTAGACCTTTCAGGTTCAGGTTCAGGTTCAGGTTACTTTATTTGTACCCGTAGGTAGATTTGTTTTGCAGTCTGGTGACATCCATATTTACAAACCACAATTACATTCAACATAAACACAAACACAGGCACACATGAAGCTGACTATAAACATGATAAAAAATACTCAAGGCTCCATCAATCAGGATATAAAGACAAAGAGATGAGAGAAAAACCAGAGATAAGAGAGAAGGGTCATATTAAAAAGTTAAAGACTAGTCAAAGAGGTTAAAGACTCAAAGGTCTAAAACCCAATAAAAGATTTAGAACCCAAATAAAAATCCTACAAAAATAAGTAAATATAAAATGGAGTTAATAAATAGGTAACTAAATTATGTGCAATATATTGTTACATCTTGTTCAACTTTTTGACAGCAGCAGGAACAAAGCTGTTTTTGTAGCACTGGGTTTTACTTTTTGGGACAGCAAACCTCCGTCTTGAGGGAAGAAGCTGAAAGTGGCAGTGCAAACGGTGGGAGTTATCATTTAAAATGGAGGTAGCAATCCTCTGTACCTGTCTGGTGTACAAGGATGTCAGGCTCAGCTGTGACTCACCAAGCAAATGACTGGACCATCTAACTACCTGATCCAAGGATTTCCTCTGTTTCAGTTTTGTCTGACCAAACCATGACACTAAAGAAAAGGATAAAACAGATTCAATAAAAGCCTGATAAAACATTGTTATTATGGTTCGGTCAATTTGGAAGCGTGCAAGTTTCCTTAAACAATGCAAATGTTGCTGACCCCTTTTGCACACCCTTTCACAATTCTCTTCAAAGTTTAAATTACTATCAATAATCGTCCCAAGATATTTGTAGGATTGTACACATTCAGTGGTCTGGCCTTTTAGTACGGTGACTTTGTGCCTGGGAGTTTTCCTCCTAAAGTCAATAATCATATCTTTAGTTTTTGTCGTATTCGGCTGCAGGTAGGAATCCTCACACCAGTGAACAAAATCATCAACTACTGGGCCTTGGCCACTCTCACCATCCTGGAGGAGACTGACAATAACTGAATCATCAGCATACTTTATAATGTGTCTGTTGTAATGTCTGCTGTGACACATGTTTGTGCACAGGATGAAGAGTAGTGGTGACAACACACACCCCTGAGGAGAGCCAGTAGAAGAGCACTTTTGGTCAGACAATGTACCATTGACCCTTACTCTCTGTGTCCTGTTGGTTAAGAAATCCAGAATCCAACCCACCAGATTATTGCTCAAATCAAATTGTTGCAGGAGCCTTTCAACTAAAATATGAGGTTGGATTGTATTAAAGGCGGAAGAAAAGTCCACAAATAAAAGCCTGGCGTGTGTCCCATTAAAATCCAGATGTTTAAAAAGCATGTTAAACAGAGTGACAGTGGCGTCCTCCACTCCTTTGTGAGGCCTATATGCAAACTCCAATCCAATGCATGTTCAGTCTGCTTTAGGACCTCAAATCTGACCAGTTTTTTAAAAATTTTCATTAAAATTGAAGTCAAAGCAACTGGTCTAAAGTCGTTTACCGTTTTAGGACAGCTGGATTTTGGAACGGGAACAACCACGGCATCTTTCCAGATCTTAGGCACATGTTGTGTCTGTAAGGACTTATTGAAAATCTAATGAAATACAGGACTCAGTTCATGTGCACAGGACTTTACCAAGTGCCCACATATATTATCAGGGCCCTGACTTTTGTTCACTTTTACAGCACAGAACTCCCTTTTAATATCCTGCACCTCAATATTAAAGTGCTTTTTTTCTAATGTTTCTAATTCTTTCTTTCTAATGTTCAGAAAGGTCTCATCCTCAAAGGACATGGCATGTGTTATCATTCTCTGTACGTTTAAAGACAGTTAGTCCAAGCTTATCTTCAGTTAGCTTTGGTTTTGGTGTGCATGTAGAGAAGCCACATCTGTGCTCCCCACCATGGCTTGGTTTCTCCTTTAAATCAATTCTGTTGGGGCAAGGAGTGAGGAGAGATGGATGGCCATTGTGCAAGATGTGCGTTTTAAAGACACTCACTATCGGCTTGTGCTCACTGTCAATACACATATCACCCACGATTACCCAACACAAGTCCAGGCGCTGAGCAAAGGATGTGTTGTGGGGGCCATTAATTTGCTGTTTCACTTTGTGCACACGAATCATGTCTCTCCTGAGCAGAATCATCACTTGAGCATCACGGTCTAACCTTGGAATGTGAGGGGAAATGTGTTTCAGGTGAGCATGTGCAAGAGCAACTTCTGATGTTGGTATTTCTCATCTGTTGGTCATTATTTCATTACACTTAATAAGAGGTGGTAGATCCAAGCACCCACTGCCGTTTACTGCTTCAACTTGAAATCCTACGGCTTTCCTTCCTGTCATCTCCTTTGTGCCAGCACACATCTTCATCATATATGACGATAGGCTGTCTTCAGTCCCAAAGTGGTGTAAGAATCCAGAGCATACTAATGAACGGTTGCTCTGATCATGAAGGATCACATACATTTTTATGGAATGTTCAACTCGCACTAAACATACCTTTGAGCAGGATCGAGCACTATTGCCTTTACCACAGATTTCAGTGCATCATGAGGTCACCTCAAGTGGCACACTGTGTTGAGGTTCTGTCTCTGGTTCTTGTGTGTTTGGCTGAAGAGAAGGCTGTGAATCAGGATGCATAGCAGAGCAGTGTCTTTCACTTTCACACTCACTCCACTTCAGTGTTGCTGGACAGTTTTTTGCCAGATGGTTGGGTGAGCAGCACTTAAAGCGCCTTTTATGTTCTTTAAGGACGTTTTTACTTTCAGGCATCATTTTCATTCTAAGTGTTCTACATTTAGCTAGGGGATGAGTTTTCTTGTGAATGGGACAATATTGAGCAAGATCATTGTCTTTAGGGCTTCCTTCAGTCGTTGCTGAGACAATGGTCTTATGGACATACAGTATATAGTCATCTTGTCGCTGTGTCTTGACAGAGGTTTCTCACCTTTGCCAAAAGACTGAGCACAGCTGGAGAAGGTGAAGTTTGGGTCATTTCTGACTTTAGCCTGGCCATGAGCAAAGTCAACGAAGAACAAAAAAGAGGGAAAGGTCACATTGTGTTGTTCTTTATATGATGAACCAGTGAGAAGCCACTTTTCCTACAGACCTGGAGGTAACTTCTCTACTATGGGCTTTATTCACATGGAGTGTCAAAATAGGCGAGGCCTGGAAAATAGCCATCATTTTTAGCTGCTGACACCTCCATGAGTAGATCACTGAGTTCTCTCAATTTTGTGTTGCCTTTGGAAGACAGATGAGGGAAGTTATTCAACCTTTTAAAGAGGGCATTCTCCATTGTTTTGGGTGTTGCATTGCATTCAAGCCTCTCCCATGACAAATCATGTGTAGCTTGGGCGTTTGTGACATAAGCAGCACGGATCCTTTTGACATGCTGAGAAGATTCTTTGACAAGCCACTTCATGAGAAGATCTCTAATTCTTCACTGCAGGTGAGTCCCAAATCCTGTATTGCATCCAGAAAAGAGGATCTCCATGCCCTGAAACTTTCTGGTGTATCATCAAATTTTGAGAGATCAGTGGTTACTATTTCTCTGTATGCCAGAAACTTAGCGAAGTCAAGCATGGGTGGATTGCTAGCATAAGGAGAAGAATAGAGTTCACATTGTCTGTATGGATTATCTGGTGGCCCAGTTGAGGGGATTTGATTTGTTGCACATTCATACTTATCAACTAAAGGCGTGAAGACATTGTGTGCACAGGGTTCTTCTTTAACTACAGGTGATGGTTTTAGTGTGAAATTTTTTTACAGTGCAGGAGCTTTCATTTTGCAGCAGCAAGGTAGAAGGGTGCATGTTGAGCTGTGTTTGGCACTGCACGTACTCTTCAGTTCTTTGTCTGACTACTTGTGGTGCCATAGCACTTATCATGCTTTGTGCGTCTTCTTGTTCCATAGCTGCAGCTGCTTCTAATACATCTGCTTTTGCACGAGCAGCTGCTGCCTCTTTTTCTACCTCCTGGACTTCCAAATCTGCATCAAGCATAGCATTTTGTAAATCTAGTCTTTCTTTCTCTTTTTTGAGCTAAAACTCTTTCATAGCAAAGGCCACCTTGCTGATTGCAGCTTCAGCTGAGGCTCTGGTTCTGGCAGCTGCTTCAGTAAATGAGGATTTTGAAGAGCATGAATGTTTAGAACCATATTTTGACGTTGATTTGACTGAAGATTTGGAGGAGGATGAGCTCTTATGACTAGATTCTGATTGTGCATTTCCATCTATTACACATGAGGTAGAGTCCATGGCTCTGTCTTCAAATATTTTCAGTCACCCACTGATGGTATGGCTTTTCACTGTACTGTTCTTGCTACGTGTTTTATACAGCCAGTATGTGAATGCAATTAAACAGCAAACCAAACTTGAATTTCACAAGCCAGGATATTGTCATAAGTCCCCCTCTGGGGCGAGGAAGAGGACCCATTTACGAGGTGAAGCTCATACATGGTTTATTTGCAAAATAACAAAATGTAACACGAGGGCTGGAAAACATAACACAAACTGCATGGCAGGATAAACAAGAAGGAGCCTAAACCGTGAGCAGCTTGGATGAGTGCAAATACGCTGTGTGAGTCGAAATGAAAATGATAGTCAAAGTAGCTCGCCGCACTGAAGGTGAGATGAGAGCTGTATAAGTAGAGCAGGAGGTGATTAACACAATCAGGTGCAACTGTGAATGATTACCAACAAAAGGACCAATAACTAGGAGCAGAAATAAACTGAAAGTGTTGTCACCATAAGTAAACCCAAAATGATGAGTCATACAGGAATAAAGATAATAATAATGAGTGCAAAAAAGGAACACAAAGTGTGAACAAGGCTGCAACCCAGTCCAGACCACTACAGTGGCCCCCCTTCCTTCAAGGGTGGATCCCAGACGACCTCAGGATGAAGAGAGGGATCCCCTCAGCTGGGTGGGTGGTGGGGGAAAAGGCCAGGCGGGCCGAAACAACTCCTTTCCCCCACAAAATCCAACACAAAAACCCAGTTTGTGGGGGAAACCCAAAGCCCAAGGCCCCAAAACAAAGTGGGTCGGGTGGTCTCCCAAAGTCCCAGGACCACTGAACCGGAGAACAAGGTCGGTCAGGGGGCCTACCCAAATCAATGGGCCTCTCAGAGTTCCTAGACTACCAGACCATGAGACAAGATGGTTCAGGGGGTCTGCCTGAGTCCCCAGGCCCCCAAATCAGGAAACAGAACGTACTGGGCAGATGCTGAGGCACACCAACCTCAGGAGTTGACGGTTGAAGTGCGCCGACCACAGGCGCCACTGACTGAGGCGCGCCAACCCCAGGTGCAGATGATTTGAGCGCGCTGACCTCAGGATGAGATGGCTGGGGCTGAAGAACATCCGTTCCAACTGTCTAGGAGTCCCTCTCCAACGCAGCCACCTTGGACAGCGAGGAAGAGGAACAGGTAGGAGTAGGGGCCACACCACAACAGCCAGCAGGGAGAGCTCAGAAGCAGATGGAAGCTGCAACTGGGTCTCCCCACTGGGAGCAAGACAAGACCTCTCTAATATAGATTCTAAAAAACAAAGAAGAGGACTTGCCTTAACTCCTGCTCTTCCGCTGGCGAGGACCTCGGTGCTGGCGATGTTAGGATGACGACCTCGAGAGGAGCAGTCTCTGCAGGAGCGTGCACGTGAGGAGAAGCAGTCTCTGCAGGGGTGTGCACGTGAGGCAGAGCAGTCTTTGCAGGGGCATGCATGTGAGGCAGAGCAATCTCTGCAGGGGTGTGCACGTGAGGCGGCACAGTCTCTGCAGGGGTGTGCACGTGAGGAGAAGCAGCTTCTGCAGGGGCATGCACATGGAGAGGAGCTGTGGCAGCGGTTGAGCTCACCTCTTCCATTATGGACCCAACTGAGGTGGAGGTGACCTCGGGGAAACAAGGAGTAGAGGTGAATGGTGGAAGTATGGAGGCAGCAGTAACAGTGAAAAATCAGGGCTCAGCAGCAATAGGAAGCGACTGCTGAGGCTCCTCACTGGGAACAAGGCAAGACTTCTCACTATTAGATGTTAAAAAATGAGAAAATAGTACTTGCCTTGTCCTCAGCTCCGAGGCTGCCGCTGCTGTTGAAACTGCTGCTGGAGAATCAGACAAATCACTCCAGGTGGCTGCAGTGACTGCTTGGCAAGGAGCTGTTGCACAGTGGTGAGGAACTGCTGTTGAAGAAGAGGAGAGGTGTGTGGAAAATGTGGAAGCCAGAAGACATTTCACCATCGGCACAAGCTTCCATGGTGCAGGGACTGGCGGGCTGTGAGGAGGTGTAGGTGCTGGACAAAAAAATCCAAACCTACATGGCCCTGTGTGAAAAAGTGATTGCTTCCTTCCCCCCCACCCCCATTAAAACATAAATTAACTGTGATTTATCACATCTTTGGAAAGCTGAGTTTAATTTCTCTAGCCACACCCAGGCCTGATTACTGCCACACTTGTTCTCAATCAAGAAATCACTTAAATAGGACCTGCCTGACAAAGTGAAGTAGACCAAAAGATCCTCAAAAGCTAGGCATTATGCTGCGATCCAAAGAAATTCAGGACCAAATGAGAAACAAAGTAATTGAGATCTATCACTGTGGAAAAGGTTATAAAGCCATTTCTAAAGCTTTGGGACTCCAGCAAACTACAGTGAGAGCCATTATCCACAAATGGTGAAAACATGGAACAGTGGTGAACCTTCCCAGGAGTGGCCGGCCAACCAAAATTACCCCAAGAGCACAGCGACGACTCATCCAAGAGGTCACAAAAGACCCCACAACAACATCCAAAGAACTGCAGGCCTCACTTGCCTCAGTTAAAGTCAGTGTTCACGATTCCACCATAAGGAAGAGACTGGGCAAAAATGGCCTGCATGGCAGAGTTCCAAGATGAAAACCACTGCTGAGCAAAAAGAACATAAAGGCTCGTCTCAGTTTTGCCAGAAAACATCTTGATGATCCCCAAGACTTTTGGGAAAATACTCTGTGGAGTGATGAGACAAAAGTTGAACTTTTTGGAAGGTGTGTGTCCCATTACATCCGGCGTAAAAGTAACACAGCATTTCAGAAAAGGAACATTGTACCAACAGTAAAATATGGTGATGGTAGTGTGACGGTCTGGGGCTGTTTTGCTGCTTCAGTACCTGGAAGATTTGCTGTGGTAAATAGAACCATGAATTCTGCTGTCTACCAAAAAATCCTGAAGGAGAGTGTCCGGCCATCTGTTCGTGACCTCAAGCTGAGGCACACTTGGGTTCTGCAGCAGGACAATGATCCAAAGCACACCAGCAAGTCCATCTCTGAATGGCTTAAGAAAAACAAAATGAAGACTGTGGAGTGGCCTTGTCAAAGTCCTGACCTGAATCTGATTGAGATGCTGTGGTATGATCTTAAAAAGACAGTTCATGCTCAAAAATCCTCCAATGTCACTGAAGTACAACAATTCTGCAAAGATGAGTGGGCCAAAATTCCTCCACAGCACTGTAAAAGACTCATTGCCAGTTATTGCAAATGCTTGATTGCAGTTGTTGCTGCTAAAGGTGGCTCAACCAGTTATTAGGTTTAGGGGGCAATCACTTTTTCACACAGGGCCATGTAGGTTTGGATTTTTTTTCCCCTTAATAATAAATACCTTCATTTAAAAACTGCATTTTGTGTTTACTTGTGTTATCTTTGTCTAATATTTAAATTTGATGGTCTGAAACATTTAAGTATGACAAACATACAAAAAAATGAGAAATCAGGAAGGGGCAAACACTTTTTCACACCACTGTACTTTTTTTGAGACGCTTCCTGCTTTACAATTAACTTCTTTTATGCATTAATAATAATAATCGATTGCATTTATATAGTGCCTTTCATGATACCCAAAGCGCTTTACAATGAGTCCATTATCCATTTACTCAACAGACCGACAATGGTAGTGGTAAGCTCCTGCTGTAGCCACAGCTACCCTGGGGCAGACTAACAGAAACATGACTGCCAATCTGTACCAATGGTCTCTCTGACCACTACCGAGCATTTATACACATTCATACCTAGTGTCATGGACACTGGAGGCAAGGTGAGTGAAGTGTCTTGCCCAGGGACACAACGGCAGGATGGCTGGGGAGAGCAGGATTCGAACTGCCAACCCTCTAGTTATTGGACAACCCATTCTACCTCCTGAGCCACTAGGGTCATAGGTAGGGGTAGGAGTTATAAACAATTGGGTTAAGTTTATGGAAACGGTTAAGGACAGGGTTAGGAAAAGGTTAAAGACAACTTTAGACACATTACAGTATAACCCTCCACCATGTATCTTCATGTTATGTCAAAACGTGCATATAGGGCGCTATCACCCGTTAGTAAAAACGCTCATATAGTCCATTTTCCGTTGAAGGACAGTGTTATAAGAGCTGAACTGTTAATAGTTGTGTAGCTCTGTGGGTAATGTAGATTTCAAGTTATCTCTTGGAAAAATTAACCACTGGTTCTGTCGCTTCTGGTTAGATACAGGCAGTGTTGTATATTGTATGTCTGAAGAAAAGGTGTCAGAAGTTGCTTAAGAATGAGAAATGACTTCTGCCTTGTCTTTGACTCTGCACCAGATGTTTCAATGAGGAAAGCTGTCTGTCCCTGAAGCAGCTGGAAGGATACCTTGTGGTTCTCCAGCCAGATGCCCCTCAGATCTCTCTGTCTGGTGTCGGTCCTCATCTGGCCCGTCCGGCTCCCGAGTTTGAAGGTCCCCGTGGCGTCCCCCTCTTTCCAGAACTCCGAATCGTCTGCTCTCTGTCTCATGCGGTCAACACAGCTGCACAGGGGATGGAGGGTGGAGGTGAGACATACCTCATCAGGGGATAAGTTTAGAAAATTCTATGAATTATTCTTGATAATTACCTCCACCAAGGAGGTTATGTTTTTACCGGGGTTTGTCTGTTTGTCTGTTACCAACATAACTCAAAAAGTTATGAACAGATTTTGACGAAATTTTCAGGAAAAGTCCGAAATGGGACAAGGAAGAAATGATTAGATTTTGGGAGTGATCCAGACCACCGTCTGGATCCAGGAACTTTTAAAAGGATTCTTTATCATTGCTAGATAGGGCCATTTTTACCATATGTGTATATAACTCCACAATAAATGGTCAGGACGCTTGCCAAAAAAATACAGGATAAGATCCCAATAGGTTCTAGGAAATATCAAAGAGTGATCCGGATCCTGCAAAAAATCCGGATACTGTGATCCAGAACAGCAAATAATAGGGGATCTTTGGAATTTTCATCACTGTAAGGTAACAAATTAAGATATAAACATACAACAAACACCAAAATATAGCCAAGACACTGTGGAATCAGTAGCGTACCAATGGATTTGTTGTATCTTCAAAAGCTATGGAGCTATATCCAGAAGAAAACCGCCATTACCGAAAAAGTGATTTTTGTCAGTAACTACTGAACTAATAACTAATAACCAATAACTACTGGTTGTCATAGCCAGGAGCGGCACTGGGGTTAAGCTCCCAGTGCTCATAAAATGCTCCTTACGGCATGCGTCTCGAAAAGCCTCTGACAACTAAGTCCAACTCCTAACCTGCCCATGTGGTTTAGTCTCTAAGCCCGGTGGAACTGCTTTTACTAATAGGAGAAGGGGCGAGGGCGGATCTCTGGCGCCTTAAAACCAGATGCTTCGGGTAGATGGTGGCTCGTCAACCTGGGAAGGTAGCCCATCTAGGGGAAGGTAAACCCTGATTTCAAACCTCCGCTGCCTTGCGGCACACCCGGTCACGGGAAAGGCTTCGGGAGTCAACCCTGAGGAAAAATCCGGAGTCGGAGCCCCTAAGGCAGTTCTCTGTTGTGCTCAACATCGTTCTGGCAGCTCCTGCGATGGCGCTGGTGCCAAACTATAGCAGCCCTGCTGTTCCTTTGGATTCATCAGTGACGTGGAGAGGGGGGACATGCTGCATGGGCAACATCTTGTCCTCCATATCTTCCTGCCCAGGCTTGAATCCTACCAACGCCCAACGCTGGAAGGTAGAACACCAGTGCGCATCGGCCTGTTCAGCCACAGGCGGTGCTGTTCCAGCAGAGTAGACGTTTAGGATTCTCTTCCATGGTCATCATAGGCCGACGGAGGCCGACGACGACTGAACTAATAAAGATATCAACTTGAATCTAATTGCTAAAGTATGTTTTGATGGTCAAGGAATCTGAAAATATAGATAAAATAAATGTAGGACTTTTCAAAGTCCAGCAATTACATTTTTGAGTAGATCACAGCATTGGGGACTGAGCTGCCTTGGCGGAGGTCTGCGCTCGCCAAGTGCTTTTCTAGTTTATCTCAAGGTTTCAGTGAGTGCACTCTAGGTGCATACAGTATGTGTCCAGAATAGGTACTGTAATGTAGTTATTTGACTTATTCTTTTTTTCTGAAGCTCTTATGTCTGATGCTGTGGCTCACACTTTGGACGGCTGTGAGGTCCAACCGCTGGGTGAGGAGCTAAACCCAGAGAGGGAGGAGCTGCTGGTGGATATGGATGTTGTACGAGAAAGGGGACTGGAGATCATCAACACGACTGCATATATTGCCATCACAGGTATAACAGTACATAAATAATTCCCTCCAGAAGGTAATGAAAGTGTAAAAACTACTGCTATGTATTTTGTTAAGATTTTATCTTATTTTGATACTTATTTTATTAAGATTTTCAAGCCCCATGAAAATTTAGTCAATGGCGTAAAAGATCATAACATGTTGAAAAATCTAAATTTGATCATCCTTGATTGGCTCCGTCATGCATTTTTATGCTGCTGCTGATATATACAGTATGCTCAGTTAAACAAACATGAATTGCCTTTTTTTTTTGGTGTCTCAGGGATGAATTCATAAGAGCTGATTAACAGAGAGAAAGCAAACAGCCCCATGAATGTCAACAGACTGTGATTCATATAATGCTATATCTTGACTCTTGCATATGAAACATCACTTTTAATCCTATTTCATTTTGCTTTTAATTTCATTGTTTTTGCTTCATTTAGAGTTATATACAGTATCACTTTTTTTGGAAAGAGAGACCTGTTTTGGTTTTTAATTTAGCCTTCATTCACACCAGATTAAACCACTTTTCAGTTATTTTTTACATGTCGCAAATAAATTTCACACTAGAAAATTTATTTGTGACTTGTGAAAAAAAATGGATCACCACCTTATTGTGGTTGGGGGGGCGGGGAGGGGGGAGCCCTCGTGATTCCAGGAGCTATGTTGTTGGGGGAAATTTCTCTCTGGTAGGGTCTCCCAAAACAAACAGGTCTTGGGTGAAGGGCCAGACTAAAGAGTGATCCAAAAGACTCTCATGATGAATGTTCAACCAAGGATTCAGTGTACCCCGCCCAGTATGGGGTTACCAGGGCCCAGCCCTGGAGCCAGGCCTGGGGGTGGAGCTCAACGGCAAGCACTTGGTGGCCAGGTTTCTGCCCATGGGACCCAGCCAAGCTCAGCCTGAAGGAGCCACATGGATCCGCCCTTCAGTGGGTTCACTGCCCGCAGGAGGGACCATAAGGGTCCGGTGCTATGTTGATCGGGTGGCAGTCGAAGGCAGAGACCTTGGCGGTCCAATCCCTGGCTTATTAAACTGGCTTTTGAAATGTGGAACGTCACCTGTATGGATACAAGCTGCTGAAATGAGCTTTCACCGTAGGATTGTTGGACTCACCCTTAGAGATAGGGTGAGGAGTTCAGTCATCCGTGGGAGGGTCAGAGTAGAGCAGCTGCTCCTCCACATCGAAAGGAGCTAGTTGAGGTGGTTTGGGTATCTGATCAGAATGCGTGTGTGAGACGCCGAAATGATTCAAGGTCACCACACATGACACAGACTGGGATGCACATACAGTGGATATAAAAAGTCTACACACCCCTGTTCAAATGCCAGGTTTTTGTGATGTAAAAAAAATTAGACCAAGATAAATCATTTCAAAACTTTTTCCACCCTTAATGTGACCTATAAACTGTACAACCCAATTGAAAAACAAACTGAAATCTTTTAAAGGGAAAAATAAAAAATTTGCAATAACTTTGTTGCATAAATATGCACACCCTTAAACTAATCCTTTGTTGCAGCACCTGTGGCTTTTATTACAGCACCGTCTTTTGGGTAGGAGTCTATCAGCGTGACACATCTTGATGTGGCAATATTTGCCCACTCTTCTTTGCAAAAACGCTCCAAATCTGTCAGATTGCGAGGGCATCTCCTGTGCACAGCCCTCTTCAGATCACCCCACAGATGTTCAATCGGATTCAGGTCTGGACTCTGGCTGGGCCATTCCAAAACCTTAATCTTTGTCTGTGAAGCCATTCTTTTGTTGATGTGGATGTGTGCTTTGGGTCATTGCCATGCTGAAAGATGAAGTTCCTCTTCATCTTCAGTTTTCTAGCAGAAACCTGAAGGTTTTGTGCCAACACTGACTGGTATTTGGAACTGTTCATAATTCCCTCCACCTTGACTAAGGCCCCAGTTACTGCTGAAGAAAAACAGCCCCAAAGCATGATGCTACCACCACCATGCTTCACTGTAGGTATGGTGTTCTTTTGGTGATGATGAGCAGTGTTGTGTTTGCGCCAAATACAGCTTTTGGAATTATGGCCAGAAAGTTCAACCTTGGTTTCATCGCACCATAACACATTTTCCCACATGCGTTTGGGAGATTTCAAATGTGTTTTTGCAAAATGTAGCCGGGCTTGGATGTTTTCTTCGTAAGATAAGGCTTCCATCTTGCCACCCTACCCCATAGCCCAGACATATGAAGAAGACGGGACATTGTTGTCACATGTACTAAACAGCCAGTACTTGCCAGAAATTCCTGCAGCTCCTTCAATGTTGCTGTCGGCCTGTTGGCAGCCTCCCTGACCAGTTTTTTTTTCTTGTCTTTTTATCAATTTTGGAGGGACATCCAGTTCTTGGTAATGTCACTGTTGTGCCATATTTTCTCCATTCGATGATGACCGTCTTCACTGTATTCCATGGTATATTTAATGCCTTGGAAATTCTTTTGTACCATTTTCCTGGCTGATACCTTTGAGCAATGAGATCCCTCTGATGCTTTGGAAGCTCTCTGCAGACCATGGTTTGTGCTGTAAGATGTGACTACAAAAATGTCAGGAAAAGCCTACTAGAACAGCTGAACTTTATTTGAGATTAATCAGAGGCACTTTAAATGATGGTAGCTGTGTGCTGACTCCCATTTAACATGAATTTGAATTTGATTGGTTAATTCTGAACACAGCCACACCCCTAGTTATAACAGGGTGTGCATATTTATGCAACCAGGCTATTGTAAATTTTTCATTTTTTATTTTTCCCCTAAAAGACTTCAGTTTGTTTTTCAATTGGGTTGTACAGGTTATAGGTCACATTAAGGGTGGAAAAAGTTTTGAAAAGATTTATCTTGGTCTCATTTTTTTTTTTTACATCGCAAAAACCTGGTATTTGAACAGGCGTGTGTAGACTTTTTATACCCACTGTATATAGACAGGGGAGTAATCAAGACAACACAGCACAGGTGGGGAGAGCAATCATGACTGGCAGCTGACACATGAGGAAAATGGGGGTGACAGGACGGGCAGGGCTACACACACAACCACAGACGGAGAACACACAGAACATGAACGCAGGACCAGGGAATACATTACCATGAAAAATGGTAATAACAACAAAGAATTATACCATACTAAACTCAAACCCCAGACCAGAAAAGTAGCAACACAACTATGATAATAAATGAGCATTGCCCCAAAACACAGAATTCCAAAATACAAACTGGGCTGAGGCAGGGAAAACAGAGAAAGGCAAAAATAAACTCAAAGCGTGGTCTGGGGACCATGCTCAGAACCCTGACATCTTCGACCCAGACCTCTGGAAAAGTGGTGGATGGATGGATGGATGGATGGACTAGAAAAGTAAATCTGTGTTTTAAATGCTTTGGAGCTCTGTAATGTGTTGCTGGATTCCTTTAGTTTACATCTGCTGTAACAGTTTAAATATATTACAAGTATATCACAGCTACAGTACCCCTAATGGTTGCAGACTGAAGTCGTTCTTAGTTATGTCCCAATGTTGCTTCTATGTATTGTCTTCTTTTCTGTTCTTCCATTCTTTAATTTGTTGCATATGTCCACAAGGTGCTGAATCTATCTCTGTATATGAGGATGTCCTTCGCTCAGTCCGCTACCGCCTGGCGAAAGGCTCGGCCCAGTTTGAGAGGCGATTCCGCTTGTCGTGCTCTGAGATGAATGGCAGATACACCAGCAACGAGCTGACTCTGGAGGTAAGGAGAACAATTCATCAAATGCCACTTGTTGTATTGGCATAAATGTGAAATTCTATATAGAGATCAGATTTGACCTTTAGTACTTATTGTAGCTGCGTTGTTCAAAGAGTCATGAAAGTTTCAATGATGTATTTGTTTTCTTTCCTGTGTTTATTATCTATGTAGGTGAACTTCCTCCACTCTTTGGACAGTCTGTACCACCCGTCCCATCTGTTAGCCTCCCAGCAGCAGTTTCTCCATCCATCCCACCATGCTGGAGAGTTGAGTGGACACACTCTTCCCAATCCACATCGCAACTCAGGTGGCACTTCCCTCTTGCTGGAAGTTTTTTTTTTTCCATACTAAGTTCATTTACCAGCATTTCTTTATGAAACACAGTTTTCCAGTATTTTTTACCTGTCAGCCTCTAAAAGCCTAATGGGATGCTGACGTCACCCCACCAGGTGGATGGGTGGCAGTCTCAACACCTACTTTGTAAATGCAATAACTAGAAAAAGAAATGATGTAAGCTTTTCAAATCAATACCATAGTTGTGTCTAAGAAAACTCTCGGATGAGTTTGAATTGTGGAAGAGTTTCAGAGTTTATAGGTGCTGGCACTAATTTGGCCAAAGATATTGTTGTCCCTGCTGATAAAAAAGATATTTTAATAACGATTAAAAGTAATACTAGATCAATGTTTGTATGTAGGGTAAATGAAAGTGACATAATTGAAATTGTTTTTAAAAAAGTAAAAACAAAACATCCACTGACATAAATTCTATTGATATGGTAATTGTTAAGGAAGTTATTTATTCTATTGTAAAACCTTTGACCTACGTATATATGCAATTTCTCTTTTCAAAAAGGTATTTTTCCAAATAAAGTGAAATTGGCAAAGATAATTCCAGTATACAAGAATGGGGATAAGAACAGCAAGGACAATTACAGACCAATATCCTTTCTTCTGCAGTTTTCCAAAAGTTTAGAGAAATTAATTGAGAAACAATAGGATTATTTTATAGGTAAACATAAATTATTAAGTGACGAGTATGGATTTTGAGAAAATCAAGCCACCACTTATGCAGTAATGCAGATGGTAGAAGAAGTTGCAAAGGCAAATGAAAATGATGAATGTTTTGTAGGTATTTATGTTGATCTCCAGAAAGCCTTTGATACTATTGATCATACATGTTTATTAAGAGAACCTGAGAATTATGAGATATGTGGTACAGCTCATTCATGGATAGAATGTTATTTACAAAGCAGGCAGCAGTGTGTGCAAATTAAAGATGCAGTGTCAGAATTTAGGGAAATTGGAATGGAGGGAGTGCCACAAGGATCGGTGATTGATCCAAAATTATTTATACTTTATATTGATGATAATCAAATTTTGCAGATTTGTTGAAGTTTATTTTTGCAGATGACACCAATTTATTTTGTTCATGTGAAAACCTAAAAAAAACTTATAGATCATGTTGAAAAGGAGTTGGAAATACTCAAATCCTGGTTTGATGTAAATAAACTGTCTATTACTATTAAGAAAATTAAAGTTGTGATTTTTGGAAGTCAAAAACATATTGATAATATTGAATTAAAAATTTGTAATACAAATATTGGAGGACTTTTTGAGATAAAATTTGTTGGTGTTATGATTGATCATAAATTGTCATGGAAACAATCATATTGATTATATTAAAAGAAAAAAATTCAAAGTCAGTAGCAATATTGTATAAAGTTAGAAATGTTTTAAATCATAGACCCTTGCACATACTTTAATATTCACTTATTTTATCTTACATATCTTACTGTGTAGAACTGTGGGGATCAAGCTTTAAAACATTTAAATCTAATAATTGTTCTTCAAAAACGAGCCATATGTAGAATAAATAAAACCAATTATTATGCACATACACAGCCTTTGTTTCTAAATTCCTGTTTAATGAAATTTAATTATTATATTATTATAAAATTATGCAGATAATGTATAGCACTAATGATGGATCACTTCTAGACTGAACAAAAATTATTTACAATACATGAAAGTAGATATGATTTAAGAGGTGTTTTTAAGTTTGTTGTGCAAAAAGCTAAAAAAATGTATTAAAAGAAGATGTATTTCCATTACTGGAGTAAAGTTGTGAAATGATTTAAGTATGGATTTAAAAATGTGTAACTCACTTCAGATCTTCAAGAGATTGGTTTGTAAAGTTATTTTTTTAGAATTACAGCTGTGACCCTCAGAAATAATTGAAACTGCTTGGTTTCTTTCTTCCCTCTTTATTATGAATGTCAGCTATAATGGATGCGAATATAGGTTAGGCACATTGATAAACATGTTGCTGCTGCCTAAGCCCGTTCAGTCACTGCAATGCATGTAGATCAGAGACCTTAATTATTTTGTGTTGTTGGTGTTCATTATATTTGTTATGGTGACTGAATAAAAATACTACTGTTACTAATACTACTAATTTGGGTGACCTTGGATTCAAGGTCATGGTCAGATGTCAATTTTTTTCCAAAAACATTGTAAACATGAGAACTCAGAAAGGAAATGGGGTGCATGTTTCACATTGATACCATAGTTCGGATTTTGGTCAACTCTCAGAAATCCTTGCAAATGTGATAACTTGTGAATGAAATGGCGTAGGCTTTTCATATTTACTGTATACCATAGTTGTATCTATGAAAACTGAACAAAAATTCAACCAGCCAGTGCTCTTAATGCCAGCAGGCTGAGAAGTACCACTGGCAGCCCCCAGTAATTTTTTACAATGTGATTTACAGGCAAAAGATTCCCAAGATTACTTTCTATGGAGAAAATACCATACTGCTCATTTCAGTTTTAATTTCTTTTTATTTTCCAGCACTTTTTAATGAGATTATGGTCAAAATTGCTGGTCTCAGCTATTATTCAATACAACATGATGGTCATTTGAACTGTGCTCCTATGCTAAGCACAATAAAGATAAACATCTTTATCCTATAATGACAAGTTGACACCCTTTTTTTGCACAATGTTTGTGGTTCATTCTTGCTTAAATCCATTCCTTTTGGCAAACACATCTCGGCAATTTAAAGACACACTGCAGTGGATATAAATCCCCATAAAAACAAATCTACATTATCCAAAATGGTATATTATGCCCTTTTTTCTATTAAAAAAATTTTCATGGCCTTACAGTTGTTTGTGAAAATCTTTTCACTTTCTTTCTCGTTAAAATGCCAGAATTTATGAATATTCTAATTAGGCTCCTTCACATCCCGCCCATGAGGAGGCAGACACGCCAACTCTCCTCCAGGACCACAGCATACAGAAGTCTGCAAGCTGGCAAATTTGACTAGAAAACAATAGTATTGAAGATCTCATGTTTAAAAAATTACAATACAATGCTGCCATGAATGCAGAAGGTCCAAACAACCACTCTGCACACGCCGAGCACAATAGCGCCACAGCAAAGCAGCATGGCACATACACCAGCCGCCTCTGCTGTCCTCCAACAGCACACAAGCTCCATACAACTGCCCAAAAGTAGACCTTGAGTCCTCACTGGTGCTTGCCTGCCTGTGGTATCAAAATCTTCAAAAGTTAATACCACTGTGACTCTTTAGAGGGACAACTGCATAGAACACAGCAGCCACACTGGAGCTGCCTCTCCGCAATCACCAAGCAACACTCAACCTTCATTTTGTGCATAATCATCTCCACACAATCTCAACACACTCCAAAAGTATTTTACTTTGCTGCGCTGCATCAGGGTAAAGCTGTCAGATATCATGTCTGATTACATCTCTCATCTCCTGGCTAACGTGCGGCAGGATCTCTCCAAGAAAGTCTTAAGAAACAAATCAGTATGTGCAGCATCTAAATATATCCAGGCTTATCTGAATATCTGTGGATCATTTTCTCTCTGGCACATTACCTATTTGACACAAGACTTTGACATTTACTGTATGTAAAACCATACCATTAGTACATTGCACGTTAAGTGGTATCTAGCACTACATTACACAAATATAATAAATCCTGTGATAAAATATAGATTTACCTGTTGAATGACATGCCCACTTGTATGCACGATCGCCCAGAATGACTGAGTGAGTGCATTGGTCCTTAAAAGCAGTTTAAAGGTAAAATCCATCTTAATTTGGGTCAAATTTTCAAAGCAGCTGTCCAAAAATGCTTACTGGCACTGGAGGCAAAGTTGGCTCTTTAGTTCCATTCGCTTCCTCTGAGGCCACAGCCAGTGCTTAGTCCTGATAGAGTCACCTGTTATAGTGACATCACAAAAACGGTCCCTCTAAACTTGCCTTTTTCCAAGGGGAGGAGTTTAACTGAACTCTAACAGCAGAAAAACACATACTTGACACATAAGAGTGATTTCACTCTTGATATCTCTTGTGAGTCATGAGGGTACGTTCCAGTTCATCCCTTCACTCTACCCCTTTTGCAAAACGGAGGGGTAGGGCTAAGGAGTAGGGTGAAGGGGTGAATTGGGACGCACCCATAAGGAACATGCTACAAACATGTTAACAAGACAAAAAAATGATTTTGTTTGGAGTGTCACTTTAAAAAAATGCATTAGGGAGCTTCAGAATCACCATGCTTTGGATACATGAACACTTGATCATGACTGTTAGATTTGGCTTTTGTTTCATGGGGTCTGATGATAGTCGAAAGATGACAAGTGTATTATAGTGCAATGTGTAACATTACATTGCTTTATTGCAGTGGTTCCAGGAGCAGCCACCATCATCATAATGGTGTGTGTGGGTTTCTTGGTTGTCATGGTGATACTGGGCGTTTTCCGAATCCGCTCCATCCATCGCCGAGGTGAAGGTGCCAGGGGCGGAGCTAAGGAGGGGAGCAGTCAATGGGATGACTCTGCACTCACTATAATCGTCAACCCAATGGAGGTAATAATGATGATTGTTTGAGCAGAATGAAGGATCGTCTTCAGCTCTTGTTTTAATGCACTTGAATTTGTTTTCTCGCAGTCTTACGAGTCTCGCATGGGCATCTCCGCTGACACGGAGTGTGAGGGAGAGGAGGAAGAAGAGGTAGCAGAGTCACCTGATGATGCCAGCGACGACCAGCGGATCATCATTAAGAAAGAGGGCAGAGATGGCAACATCCGCCGCTACTGAGCCACATGCATCCCGCTGCACCAATTCTCATGGAAACCACCAATCAGCTCACCTGTCACACAGACTCCAACACTTTGAATATCAACAACTGCTGACACCACTAGTATAAGGAATGTATGCTTACAAACACCACACACAACACATGTCACTGTAATACTCAATGCCATATGTGACCTATAGCCAGCAACAGGCTGTTGTTCTCCACCTTAATGTTCAATGGCACAATGTATACAGTTAATGTAATTAAAGCCCACCAAAACTGTACATGGTGCACCAGTTTAAATCACAAAAATGGTCATGTGTCTGTATAGTGTACTACTGGTTGAATGAGACTGTTTTGTTTAAAAAAAAAGATTGTATTCTATCTTTTGTTAATGAACACAGAATGAAATCTTTATGAAATGTAAGAATTTGCAAAACATGCAGGCCTCGAGTTGATCTGTAGGCATTGACACAAGCCTCGATCCCAAAACATCTCTGATACTCTTCATTAGACTGATGAGAAGTCTGTGCACAAGCTCTTTCCTCCCTCTTTGCATCCCCTCTCCACACATTCCTCCACCACCTTCCAGTGTGGTGTGAACGCAGTGAGGGCAGTCATCCGGCATGTGGCTGTGGAGAATCTACTTATGCCACAAAAACAACTACACGTCACCATTTACAATAAAACTGGTGAAACCTTACCTCTGAACCCCCTCTGCTCACAGTTCCTGCTAGATTGTCCCTGGATGACTCTGACTGCACTGTTTCACTCGCTGCACACTTCTGTCATAGAAACTACCAGACGCCCATGCACACACACAACAAAAACACGTTGACGCACTCCGTAACACTACCCCTGCTGTTTCCAGAATGTCCGCTCAGCTTGGGCAGTTTTGATTGTACTGATTGTAATGAATTTTCTGTACATACAATGATACTATGATATTATTGTTATTATTACTATTATTACTGCAGTCACTCTTCCTCTTTTTATGCACATTTCGATTGGAAGCAAATCATGTTTTATTATTTTTTCCATTAGACTAATCACCCCTACAGCATCAGAAAACAGTCTAATAATAATAATAATAGTAGTAGTAGTGATAAGGATGATTATCTCTGGCTTGATGAGTGTCTCTTAATTTGTGTGTAATATTGTTGTAATTTAAGAACTTGTCAATATCTGACTTACGGAAAAAAGGAGGGCACATTGTTGTTTCATCTTTCACACTTACAGGTGTGTTTTTTTTTCTCCACGTTTTCACAATGACACCTTATTTTGGATAATTTTGTCTGTTTACATTTTGCTCCATCTGGTATCTTTGCTTTACCGAATGTACAATTGTGTGCTTCTCCTCACTTTTCCCTCACCTCCTGCCTCCTGGCCTCTCTTCCTCACGCTCCTTCTGTGTCTCTTGCTGTTTGTCTGTGTAGCCTATCAATGTGCAGTGCTAAAGCTGTCAGTAAATAAAGCCTGTTGTTTTTGAGTATGACGTTAAGAAGGAAGAAACATTGCATTGATTAATAACTTATATTATTACTATGTTACTATTCGAACATTACCTGTAATTATTGATACAATGACAACATGGATTATGCTGACTAATTGTTATTGAGAACTGTCTGAAAACATTACAAAATTCATAATAAAAACACTATATGACATCTCCATAGAGGTTTTTATTTTAAGATAAGGGATAAGGACCTGTACTTACAGTGGTGTGAAAATGTATTTGCCCCTTCCTGATTTCTCATTTTTTTGTATGTTTGTCACACTTAAATGTTTCAGATCATCAAACAACTTTAAATATCAGACAAAGATAGCACACGTAAACAAAAAGTGCAGTTTTTAAATGAAGGTGTTTATTATTCATCCATTCATTCATCTTCTTCCGCTTAATCCTTTTTCGGGTCGCAGCAGGGCTGGAGCCTATACCAGCATCTTTGGGCGAGAGGCAGGGTACACCCTGGACAGATCACCAGTCCTGTGTTGGTGTTTATTATTAAGAGACAAAAAAAAAATCCAAACGTACATGGCCCTGTGTGAAAAAGTGATTGCCCCCTAAACCTAATAACTGGTTGGGGCCACCTTTAGCAGCAACAACTACAATCAAGCGTTTGCGATAACTGGCAATGAGTCTTTTACAGCATTGTGGAGGAATTTTGGCCCACTCATCTTTGCAGAATTGTTGTAATTCAGCCACATTGGAGGGTTTTCGAGCATGAACCTCCTTTTTAAGGTCATGCCACAACATGTCAATTGGATTCAGGTCAGGAGTTTGACTAGGCCACTCCAAAGTCTTCATTTTCTTTTTCTTAAGCCATGCAGAGGTGGACTTGCTGTTGTGTTTTGGACCATTGTCCTGCTGCAGAACCCAAGTGTGCTTCAGCTTGAGGTCACAAACAGATGGCCGGACATTCTCCTTCAGAATTTTTATGTAGACAGCAGAATTCATGGTTCCATTTACCGCAGCAAGTCTTCCAGGTCCTGAAGCAGAAAAACAGCCCCAGACCATCACACTACCACCACCATATTTTACTGATGGTATGATGTTCCTTTTCTGAAATGCTGTTACTTTTATGCTGGATGTAATGGGACACACACCTTCCAAAAAGTTCAACTTTTTTCTTGTCAATCCACAGAGTATTTTCCCAAAAGTCTTGGGGATCATCAAGATGTTTTCTGGCAAAACTGAGACGAGCCTTTGTTTTTTTTGCTCAGCAGTGGTTTTCGTCTTGGAACTCTGCCATGCAGGCCATTTCTGCTCAGTCTCTTTCTTATGGTGGAGTCATGAACACTGACCTTAACTGAGGCAAGTGAGGCCTGCAGTTCTTTGGATGTTGTTGTGTGGTCTTTTGTGACCTCTTGGATGAGTCGTTGCTGCTTTCTTGGGGTAATTTTGGTCAGCCGGCCACTCCTGGGAAGGTTCACCCCTGTTCCATATTTTCGCCATTTGTGGATAATGGCTCTCACTGTAGTTTGCTGGAGTCTCAAAGCTTTAGAAATGGCTTTATAACCTTTCCCAGACTGATAGATCTGAATTACTTTGTTTCTCACCTGTTCCTGAATTCTTTGGATGATGTCTAGCTTTTGAGGATCTTTTGGTCTACTTCACTTTGTCAGGCAGGTCCAATTTAAGTGATTTCTTGATTGAGAACAGGTGTGGCAGTAATCAGGCCTGGGTGTGGCTGGAGAAATTGAACTTGTGGAGGAACAAAATAAGTTCAGGCGAGACACGGTGAGCTAAAGGTTTAAGAGTTTTATTCCTCCATCATCAAGAGACACACTGCAGCACCGTGTGCTGTGTGTGCGCTGTTGTGAGTGCGCTCATGAGACATGTAAAGTCAGCTCTTTTATACAGACAAGAGAGAATGCATGGCACATTTACATATAGATAGATAGATAGATAGTTTATTTCGAACAAAAAAAGTATAACAAAAACAAACAAATGGCAAATGCAATAAAGTAACAGTATACACTGTTCGAAAGAGAGAAGGAAGAAGTGAACACTTATTAATTCCATCTCCTCGTTTCCATAAATACACCCATGTGAATTTTATACAAATTACCACCTTTAAGACCCCAAGTAAACAATTTACTGTATTTTTTACAAATCAACATTAACACCCATCCATCCTAACATACATTGATGTCCATACATCAAAACCAGCCTCAAACAGCACAGATATACACAGTGCTGTCCCACCCACCATTCCATAGTGTCCCATAATGTCCCAGAGTGAACATAATGAATCGTACATATAAATACTACCCTTCATATATATGTTATATACAACATATATCCTTTCAGCAAATGGTGTTTATACCTCTTTTTGAATTGATTTCTATTTGTACATAGTTTCAGTTCCGGCTCCAGACTGTTCCACAAATCCACCCCACAGACAGATATGCACATACTTCTCTTGGTTGTTCGTATCTTGGGTTTTGTAAAGTTTAAGTCTCCTCTCAAATTATGATCATTGTCTCTTTTTTTAAATATTTTTTGTATATTAGTTGGGAGTTGATTATTAATTGCCCTGTACATTACTTGTGCTGTCTTAAATTTAACTAAATCCATGAACTTTATGACATGTGACTTTAAAAACAACGAATTGGTATGGTCTCTATATCCTACATTGTTTATTATCCTTATAGCTCTTTTTTGTAATGTACATATTGACTGTAGGCTGGTCTTGTAGGTGTTTTCCCAGACTTCTACACAATAGTTAAGGTAAAAACAGTGAATTGTACAATAAGACCAATGATTTATTGTCCAAGATGTGTCTTGTCTTCCCCAGTATGCCTATACATTTTGCTAACTTGGCCCGGATGTGACTGATGTGAGGTTTCCAGCAGATTTTATTGTCTAGCGTCACCCCCAGAAACTTATTTTCCTGTACTGTTTCTATTCTGGTATCATCTATCGTTACCATTATTTCATGATTTATTTTATAATTTCCAAACAACATAATCTTTGTTTTTTTTAGATTTAGAGATAATTTATTTTTGTTAAACCACTGCATTAACTTTTCCATTTCAGTTGTGACCACCTCTAAAACCTGCTGCAAATTCTCACCAGTGCAAAGGATATTTGTGTCATCCGCAAACAAAATAAATTTCAGAATTTTTGATACTTGGCATATGTCATTTATATACAAAATAAAGAGTTTGGGTCCCAAAACTGACCCCTGGGGCACACCACAAGTGATGTCCATGAAGGGTGATTTGTGCTCACCAATTTGTACAAATTGTTGTCTGTTACTTAAATAACTTTCCACCCAACTTAGTCCTACCCCTCTTATCCCATACCTTTCCAGTTTCCTGAGTAGTATTCTGTGGTCAATGGTGTCAAAAGCTTTCTTTAAATCTATAAATACTCCTACAGCAACCTTTTTTTTTTTTTATCTATACAACTAGTAATTTCTTCTATAAGTTCGATCAGTGCCAAAGATGTAGATTTATCTGCTCTAAAACCATGCTGGCTATCTGTAAGGAGGTAGTGTTTTTCAGTGAAATCATCCAGTCTCTTAAGGCACTTTTCCACTAGCCCCGATTAGAAAACCCGACTCGACTCACTTCGATTCGGTTCTGCCTCGGTTGCTTTTCAACATTACTGCTGGCACACCTGCTGGCACACCTGCGGTGGGTGGGATTTCTTGAACAGCGAGGCGGCGCCGAGGCGGTGCCACACTCTCGTGACATGAAACACGCGACCGAATCCTCCACAACAAAGAAAATGGCTGATGACGAGGAGAGAAGGAAGGAGGAAGGAGAGAGGAATGACTGTGACATGAAACTGGTGAAATCTATGGTGCTGACTTGTTGTGCTCTGCACAATCTGTGTGAGAGTCATGGAGAGACGTTTGACACTACATTGGATGATGCAGTAGATTCAATTCAATTCAATTCAATTCAACTTTATTTATATAGCGCCATTTCACAACAACAGTCATCTCATAGCACTATCAACTGTAGGGGGGACCCCCACAGTTGCAGAAAGACCCCAGCAATCAGGCGATCCCCTGTGAGCAAGCACTTGGCGACGGTGGAGAGGAAAAACTCCCTTTTAACAGGAAGAAACCTCCAGCAGAACCAGGCTCAGGGAGGGGCAGTCATCTGCTGCGACTGGCTGGGGGGTGAGGGGATAGAGAAGAAGAAAAGAACAGACATGTAGAGAGCAAACAGCACGATGGGGACTCAATCTATGGGAGAGAACAAACAAATGTTAATGACCAGCAAAAAAAAAATATTTCATAGAGAGTGAGGAAAGGAGTGAGGCCCAGTGCATTACTGGAGGTCCCCCGGCTGACTAAACCTATTAGCAGCATAACTAAGGGAGGGTTCAGAAACACATGATCCCTCCCTAATTGTAGGCTAGATCAAAAAGGTAGGTTTTAGCCCTATTCTTAAAAACAGAGATCGAGTCTGACTCCCGAATCCAGATTGGCAGCTGATTCCACAGGAGAGGAGCTTGATAACTGAAGGCTCTGCCTCCCATTGTACTTTTGGAGATTCTAGGTATTACAAGTAATCCTGCATTTTGAGAGCGTAGTGCTCTGTTAGGATAATACGGTAGTATCAGATCTTTTAAATAAAAAGGAGCCTGATTGTTTAGAGCTTTGTAAGTGAGAAGAAGGATTTTAAACTTAATTCTAAACTCTATGGGAAGCCAATGAAGGGAGGCCAGAACCGGAGAGATATGATCTCTCTTTCTAGTACCTGTTAAAACTCTTGCTGCAGCATTTTGGATCAGCTGAAGACTTTTTAAAGATGTTTTAGGACAGCCTGATAATAAAGAATTACAATAATCTAATCTCGAGCTAACAAAAGCGTGGATCAGCTTCTCAGCATCACTCTGAGACAAGATGCTCCTAATCTTGGCAATATTACGCAAATGATAGAAGGCAGTCTTAGAAACAAATTTAATATGTGAATTGAAGGACAAATCCTGATCAAAAATAACTCCAAGGTTCCTCACAGAGCTATTAAGAGAAAGAGTAACTGCGTCCAAACTGAAAGTTTGATTTGGAAAGGAATTTCTAAGGTTTTTTTGGACCAACAAGAATGACTTCAGTCTTATCTGAATTTAATAGCAGGAAATTACAAGTCATCCAAGCTTTGATTTCCTTAAGACAGGCTTCTAACTTGGCTAATTGATTAGTATCATCTGGCTTCATTGACAGGTATAATTGTGTGTCATCTGCATAACAATGAAAATGTATACAGTGCTTTCTAATAATGTTGCCTAACGGAAGCATATATAAACTAAAAAGAGTAGGGCCTAGCACAGATCCCTGTGGAACTCCATGACTAAGCTTTGAGCTGAAAGAAAACTCATCATTTACATGAACAAACTGGAACCTATCAGATAAATAAGATCTAAACCACTGCAACGAAGTTCCATTAAGTCCAACATAGTGTTCTAATCTATCAAGTAGAATATTATGATCAATAGTATCAAAAGCAGATGATTAGATGAACCAGGGGTGGCAGCGGCACAGGGAGCAGAGGAGCAGGGTACTGATATACGTACGAGATGCTGTGATGCAGTACTTGTCTAGCAATAGGTAGAAATGTAATTTCGCCCACATTTATGTGCATACATATTTCAAAAATGTTTTTTGTAAATAAAATGTTGTGCATGTTCCATCTACCTGTCCTCTGTTGTTTATAACGCTTATCTGTTAAGCCATCAGCATAATGATGAGTCCACACTTCTCACTGTTGTGATAATTGCTCACGCTGAGCGCTCTGCCAGCCCCGTAAGCTGTGGGGGTCACACACACGACGTGTTCCTCCACACTCTCAATAATTTTTTTTCCCGTATATTTTTCTTTTTGGCGTACAGAAATGGCAAGACGCCCGTATTTGCTAAAATTGCATTTTCCCCGTATTAAAATACGGCAAAACCGTATCACTTGACAGGTATGTAATTACATGCAGAAGCACCGCACAGGCCATCTTCACAAAAATCCAGCTCGACAAGCCACTTTTGCTTAGGCGGAAATGCAAATTGAACTATAAATCATGTGCTGATACATGTCATATTCCCATGTAAAGGTCTCCCACTTTTACTCACAAATTGATTTTTAATTTTTGGGAAAAGGGAATATAAATTTTGCACAACTTGTTGGTAACAACAGTTGTGTGCAACAAAAACACAGTTGTGTCTAATGTTATTAGTGCCAAATTTTTGCTAGGTTCCTTCTTAATTTATTAAATTTTGACTGGTGATGCAACATTCAATTTACATGTACTTACCTTTATCAGTGTCTACTGTACAAGTTAAAGTACACCTGTACAACTGCTTATAACATAAAAAATGTACCCGTTCAAGAGAAATGGATTCAGCATTGCAAATTTGTTTAAAATAAAAAAAAAACTACCAAGACATTACGTTTCGTTGTGTTGTTAAAAATTAAATTACCATTAGAAGGCTATACACCTGACCTGATGAACAGCAGCATGTGGAGTGAACAGAGAATGGAATGTGTATGTAATTATTGGCTTTTCTCATATGGTGTCATAACAGATAAACCAGACTTTTGATGCAAACAATACAATTTTATTCCAGAAGCAAAATTTACAAACAAAAAAACAGACTGGGCGTGGGGAGACATGGTTAGACATGCCGACTGCTAAATGCGTCCACAAGCCTGCCAAATAAGGTCAGGAAATCTCTGTTGAATGTTGACATCTCTGCGAGCTCTTCCCTTCGGAACGCAACGTCCTGCTCCAGGGCTTCACGCGCATCTGCCTGCACATCTGCGGCCACCTGTCGCAAATGCTGCATGTACTCCCTATGGTGTTCTTGCCGCTGGTCATGTTGCCGTTCCAAGAGCCGCATCTCTTCGTCATGCATGTTGACCATCGCTGATGTAAGGTCAGCGATGGAGTTGTCCGTTTTCCTCTTGCCTAGATGGAAAGACAGAAAGGCATGGTTGTTAAAGCTGGATCACTACATATATTATGGAATTACACTGGTGAAAGTCTGTGGTGGAATGTCACTATTATATTATGCTTCATTGCTGTATATAAGCTGAACTGTCATGTTGCTGCCCCTCAGTAGAGCAGATTTTGCAACACGCAGGGTGCTGTCTTCGGCTGCAGCCCCCCTGCAAAACTAAAAAGGATTAAGATTAAGAATATGGATGGATGGATGGATGGATGGATGGGTAATGTTTAAAATAGTTGCTTGTAGTGTGGCCGCAGTAATCTGAATGGGTTAATACAGTCAGCTGACGCGAAGCATTTCAATGAAGCATGTTGATTTCAACGGCAGTTCATGAGCTTTATTTGTTCTTCTAAAACAGGAGTTACAACAGCACTTCAATCACCACACCTAAAAATGGGACCGCGTTGTGGAACACCGATAAGTGAAGACCAAAGAATAACCTTTTTGTACATTTAAAAAGACATTTTCAATTAATTAATATGCAGCTACAGGAAATTGCATTAATCAATTTGGTACATAACTTGTTAGGCTCCAGCCCCCCCGCGACCCGTAAAGGATTAAGCGGTAGAAGATGGATGGATGGATGGATGGATGGATTTTCGACCCTGGTTTCCGCTGGACCTGTTTCACCCCAAAAAAAAAATCGAGGTTATTGTGCCTTACCGGCACTTGAACGTGATCCAGATGGAGCTGGTGATGTGGCTGACATCGGAGTCGATCCAGCTGGCGCGCCGCCAGACGCAGACGCAGGAGAGTCCGCTGTGTCCATGTCCACTGAGGTGGACTCCTGTGATATGAACTGCGATTCTAGAAAGAAAATGCACACAATTTAAAACTTAACACCAAAGTGCAACATGTACACAACACTCTAAAGTTTTTAACTGGAATACAATAAGCGTAATTCAGCATTTTGTTCGCGCTAATACTTAACACAAAGCAAGAGTGAAGCTGCAGTTGGCTGCAAAACAATAGGCAAGCCTCAGTAACAACCATTACCCACAATCTAACAACCTTCCTATTTCTTAAAAACAGTGAGCTTGGCACAGAAAGGATAAATTGGCAAAAAGACGCGCAATATCAAAACAACACTCACCATCCACGGTTTTCAAGGCCGTGACTGTGGCCGTGACTGTGGCCGTGTCGAGCCCAATGTCTCTGCCTATGTCCATAGATCGCATACATCTCAGCAAACCACTTCTACTCCTTCCGATCCGCTCCACTTCAAGCATTGTGGTCCTTCACTGCTCGGTAATCGCTTTTCAGCTTTTTCAGCTTCTCCCGACACTGTTTGGCAGTACGGATGTGCCCTCGGGAACCCATCTGCTCGGACACCTGCTGGTATATTTTTTCATTTCGAGTAGATCCGTCCAACTCGCGCTGGATGCGATCGTCGGCTAATATAGAAAGAAAATTGCGCACCTCCTCGTTTGACCAGGGGATAGCCTTACGAGAAGACATCTTCAAAGTGTGAAAATATAGTATTAAAGGGGCGCACTGTGTTCACTGGCTGAACAACTACAAATGGCGGTCGTGTAGTAAATTCAGCAGAAAAAGTCGCTTTCGTGACGTTACAACCTGACCAATCAGCGGCGACCAGTCTGTTAAAGTCATATCACAGCCATACTCAGCCCTACTCAGCTCGGTTAGACCCTACCCTGGATCAGGTACTAAAAAGCACCTGCTAACCGGTACTGGGGCTAATGGAAAATGCTCAAACACGGGCTGAGTGGTGCAGTGTAGGGCTAAGTGAGGCTAGTGGAAAAGGCCCTTTAGTGAAGATTTTTTCAAGTATTTTGGAAAATTGTGAGAGTAAAGAGACTGGCCTGTAATTTGTGAAGCGATGACTGTCTCCTGTTTTGCATAGAGGTATTACTTTTGCTATTTTCATTTTGTCTGGAAATGTACCAGTTTGAAATGACAGGTTACAGATGTGGGTGAGTGGCTTAACAATTCCTTCAATTACTTTTTTCACTATTGTCATGTCAATTTCATTCCAGTCCGTTGATTTTTTGTTCTTAAATTTATTCACAGTCTCGATAATTTCCTTTTCAGTAACTGCACCCAAAAAGATTGTGTTTGGATTTCTATCTTCTATTTCATTCACAGAACCACTGTTGTTTGTTTCTGGTGTCACTATTGATTTTGCTAATTCAGGACCAACGTTTACAAAAAATTTATTGAAACCACTGACCACATCTTCCATATTATTTATCATATTGCCATTTTCAATAAAATATTCTGGATAATTTGCATTCTTAGGACGATTACTAATAATCCCATTGAGTACTTGCCATATTCCTCTTAAGTTATTTTTGTTATCCTCAAATATTCTGTTGTAATATTCTTTCTTTCAGGTCCTCATTATATTAGTAAGCTTATTTTTATATCTTTTATATTTGATCTCAGCTTCCACCATTCTGCATTTAATGAATTGTTTATATAATGTATTCTTCTTTTTACATGCATTTATTAACCCCTTGGTGACCCAAGGAATATTTTTTTTTGTTGTCTGTCACTGTATTGTTTTATAGGACAGTTTTTATTGTACAATGATTGAAATATTTGTAAAAAAATTTCATATGCTTTATTTATGTCATTTTCATCATAAACTATCTTCCAGTCTTGTATTAATAATTCCTTTGTCAGTAAATACATTGATTCTTCAGTTCTTATTCTTTTATATTTAATATTTTTGGTATACTTTTTCTTCCTATAATCACATTGATAGACAACAAAAATCGGCAGGTGGTCACTGATATCATTCAATAAAAGCCCACTCCTGATATTATTTTCCATAATGTTTGTGAATATGTTATCTATTAGTGTGGCACTGTGTGACGTGATTCTGCTAGGTCCGGTAATTGTTGGATGTAAGCCCATACTGTACATTGTGTTGATAAATTCTTCTGTCAAACTATGTTGTTTTGAGTTCATCAGATCTATATTGAAATCCCCACAGATGAACATAACTTTATGAGTTAGTTTTGCATACATTTTTTCCATCCAGTCCTTAAATAAGTCGATGTTTGATCCAGGTGTTCTATATACGCAGCTCACTACTACATTCTTCACATTGTCCAGACAGATTTCTATTGTAATACATTCAAATAAATCATCCATAGTTACTGACAGATTTTCAACAACCTTGTATTTCAAGCTCTTGTCAACATAAATTGCAACTCCTCCTCCTTTTTTCACTTTTCTATTTATATAATTTAATTCATAGCCATCCATGGTAAAATCCACTCCTTTCTCTTCACTGAGCCACGTCTCTGATATTGCCACAATATTGAATGGCTCTTTAAATTGATGTAAATAATCTTTAATGTTATTAAAGTTGGCATAGAGACTTCTGCTGTTGAAGTGGATCATAGAAATATTGAAATCAGATGTGACCATTGTGTTAAACTGATCATCTGTGTAGTAATTACAGTCATTATTGATGGAGCTAAATAAATTATTATCAGGGTCTATGTTATATTCTACGTCCTGTGGGTTGTGATCTGTATATTCAAAAACTTTCAGTTCCTGTTGTTCCTGTTACATATTGATATACATATCAGACAATACATATCAATCGCGTGATTAACTGGCACCAGACTTCCTCTGCTTGCTCCGGGGATGTATAACAATAGTCATTTACTACCACTGGTCAATACACATGATTAGCATGACATTGGTTGGCACAAAGATACATGCATTCAGTCCCGTCTGACTGTCTGCTGTGGTTCTTTTGGTTGTGTGTCAATTGTCTTCTGCTTCCTCCAAGCTCACTGCTGGGTGTGAGGAAAGCTCCAGAAGAAAATCCCAGAGGAATGTCTCCCTGCTGTGTTTAGTGTCACCACACCAGCGCACCCCCCCCCCCCGAACACCCAGAAAGGGCTGTGACCCCCCCCTGTCGTTTGGGCTCAAGTTGACACCAGTGGAGGCTGTAGCGGGGGTGGGGGGGTCATGACAAGGAGCGCACAAGGAGGGGAAGGATGAATGGATTTGCACGCAGGATTCACCACAGCACATGTATTGAACATAAAACTGATGACAACAGTTCCCAAAAAGGTGAAGACTTACAAAAATAAACAGAAACACTTACAGTTGGCATTCGGGGCTGACATCGCCCAGCGAGCGCATGGAGAGGAGACGTGTTAACCACGATTGCACCCCAGGGCCGACATCGCTTCAAGGGGCACAACAGAACCATTTCTGTGTGGAGTGGCTAACACGTCGTTATAGTGTTGGCAATATTGGCTGGATGACAACACGGTAGATGACGCACACAAAACATGAACAGCTGACTGTCAAAGAGAGAGGGGGCGTAGTCGGACTGGCGAATCTTGGACAGCGCCCACCTGAAAGTGGGTCAAAACGGCTGCCCAACAACCGCCGGCCAGAGCAGCGGCTACAGGCATTGGAAAGAAAAGGAACACAGACATAAAAACAACAAGAACTCAAAAGATAATATAAACCCGATGCCTGAGCCACAGAGAAAACACTACTATGATTTTATTGAAAAATCGGGTTTAAATAAATTATATTTATGAGCAAAAGATTTGTTGCAATATCTGTAACAAAAGCATAACACTCAGTGTTCCCCTGCCGTGTGTTTGCTGCTGCTGCTGCGGCGGGCATGTGTGCTCCTCCACCGTCACTCTCTGAGTCTGATTCGCTAGGCACGATGCCTGCTTGGCACGGCTCAAACCTATAAAGTCCGATGCCCCCAGATTCTTCATTATCATTCCATTCTTCTGAACCATAATCGGGGTGGCGCGGTGGAGGAGTGGTTAGCACTGCGGCAGCACAGCACTCACCCTTGGCCGGGGGATCCTGGGTTCGATCCCAGCCCCCGACCAACAGTGATCTGTGTGGAGTTTGCATGTTCTCCCCATGTCTGCGTGGGTTTACTCCGGGATTTCTCCGGTTTTCTTCCACATGCCAAAAACATGCAAGTTAGGTTAATTGGCATCAAACTGGGGATTCTAAATTGTCCTTAGGTATGACTGTGAGAGTGAATGGTTGTCTGTCTCTCTGCGTTGGCCCTGCGATGGACTGGCGATCTATCCAGGGTGTACCCTGCCTCTTGCCCAAAGACGCTGGGATAGGCTCCAGCCGCCCCCCCCCCCCCAAACTCGAAAAAAGGATTAAATGAAAGAAAATGAATGAATAAACTATAATCGTCTGAAGATTGGACAACACAAACCAATTCCAGACTACATGTGCTGGAACCATCGTCGATGTTTTCTACCGCTTCCATCCTGCGTGTGCAATGGGCAGCCAAGCCCTGTGTTTTCCCGATGACGTCACAACATGGCCGGGGGTTTTCCAGCCACTGACACAACTGGTGACATGGCGCTCATGAAAATGTCAGATATTCGCGTGAAAAAAAGCCTGTTTGACTTAGAACTGCACAGACCAACCTATTTTGTCATATTGAAATTATGTGTTGCAAAACTAGATGCAGTCAAAATTGTGTCATCAGACCTTTAAAGAAAATAATATCCAAACCTTTATTTTTTTAGCAAATAAAAGGGTTGTTCACTCAGTCTCTCAAAGCCAACAAACAAACACAAAAATAATTAAAATGGAGTTTGCATGTTCTCCCCGTGTCTGCATGGGTTTACTCCAGGATTTCTCCGGTTTCCTCCCACATGCCAAAAACATGCAAGTTAGGTTAATTGGCAAGCTGGGGATTCTAAATTGTCCTTAGGTATGACTGTGAGAGTGAATGGTTGTCTGTCTCTCTGTGTTGGCCCTGCAATGGACTGGCAATCTGTCCATTGCAGATTGCCAGTCCATTGCCCTGCCTCTCGCCCAAAGATGCTGGGATAGGCTCCAGCCCCCCCGTGACCCGAAAAGGATTAAGTGGAAGAAGATGGATGGATGGATGGATTATCTATCACAATGAAAGCTGCAATAAAGCATTACAAAATCAATTTGTAACAGTATAATGAATCATTCTTATTCTTCTTCTTTTAGATTTACAGTAATTGGCTGTTGGCATTGTATTTTAGGTATCTTTCTCTGACATGGGTTTTATGAAAATAAATTTGTTTTTGTGACAGATTTCATGTCCATGGGTCCAGTTTAAACCATCTATGGCTGTAGCATGAGGTATTGCTATCATTTTACAGTTAATATAGAGTCAAAGTGTGTCATCTCTCTCTCTTTCTCTCTCTCTCTCTCTATGTCGCTCTCTCTCTCTTTTAATGTCTCTGGTTTCACTTACTGTGATCATGTGGGCACATATGTGGTTTCCATATGCTTCACATGTTTGTTACTGTATGCTTATTGTTTACTGCATGTCTCAGAGGAACAAAAGGTCTGGACCTCCTAGGGGTTGCAGGAGGATGCGAAGTCTGGCCTTTTGTATGTAGAGAGACGGCCATGAAGGATTTCCTGACCACCAGGACTTCAGGTGGAGACCACCAGGACTTCAGGTGGAGACAGGAGACCTGAAGGGGGGTGCGTTGTGATTTGGGATGTAAAGACAATGCGACTGTTTGCTTTGATGTCCTGGGGTATAAAAGGGCAGCTGTGGGGGCATGTCACTCTCTTGTCTGTTTTTGGATGTTGGAGAATGTGGTTGTGAATAAAACTGATTTTGAGTAATAAACTCAGCCTTGTCTTTCCACACAATCTCCACACTGGTGACCCTACGACGTATCATGAGCGGAGACGAATCTCCCGAGCTAGACTCGCCAGGAGCCAGCCAGATGAGTGCAGCCACAGTCCACCTACCGGACTTCTGGCCGAACAATCCGCGCTCCTGGTTTAGCGCAGTCGAGGCACAGTTCCACCTCCGGAGGATTTCGGTGGACGACACAAAGTTCTACCATGTGGTTGCAAAGCTGGACAACCACACAGCCCAGCAGGTGGCGAACCTGATCAACCGCCCACCGGACAGCGACAAGTACAGCGCGTTGAAGGCTGCACTCATTCACTACTTCACCCCTTCGGTGCAGGAGCGAGCAGAGAGGCTCCTAGCGCTGACTGAATTTGAGGGCGACAGACCTGCAGACCTCATGGGGAAGATGTTGAGTTTGAGAGACTCCGATGATGATAACTTCATTTTCACCCACCTCTTCCTCAGAACCCTGCCGTCAGAGGTGAGAGTGACCCTGGCCAGCTCACCACTGCTGGCCCGACGAGACTACCACTAGCTGGGCCAGGAGGCGCAGCGACTCGTTGACGCCAGTCAACGACGCGTGGCTGCGGCTGCGGCAGCGGGGCCAGGCGCGACGGCCGGAGATGGCAGGGGGCCAGAGGCTGCAGCACCAGACTCACCGACGGTGGCGGCGGCAAGGGCCGGGAAACACGGAGCGGATGACGTCCTTTGCTTCTACCATCGTCGTTTCGCAGAGAGGGCACGCAAGTGCATTCCACCTTGCCACTTCAAGCGCTCGGGAAACGCCAAGACCAGGGATCGGTAGCGGCTGCGGCCCTCGGAGAGGAGAACAAGCTGCTCTACTTGAAGGATGTGCACTCAGGGAGGCACTTCCTTGTGGACACGGGATCCCAGCTGAGTTTCATCACACCTTCCTACGCTGACTGGCTGGCGCCTTCCAGCGGTCCCCGGGTGTCAGCAGCAAACGGCTCGGCGATTAAGACCTTCGGTGAGAGGACTCTACTTCTGTCTTTACACGGCCGCACTTTTGAATGGACTTTCATCATAGCGGCAGTCAATTTCAACATGTTAGGGGCCGATTTTTTGTGCTCATATAGTTTGTTGGTTGATCTTGTTAACAGACGCCTGGTTAATGCACTCTCTTTTTTTTCTATTCCCTGTACAGTTCGAGTGGCCCCGCCAACAGCACAAGCCAACGTCACAGCTGCAGGTGGTAAGTTCCACACACTCCTCACTCAGTTCCCAGCACTCACGGTCCCAACATTTTCGGCAACAGTGGCTAAACACGGGGTGGAACATTTTATTACTACCACCGGACCGCCCATTTTCGCAAAAGCTCGGCGCTTGGACTCAGCTAAACTGACCATGGTGCACGAGGGGTTTGCCAACCTGGAGAGGTTGGGCATCATCAGGCGTTCGAAGAGCCCATGGGCTTCACCGCTTCACATGGTCCCGAAAGCTGATGGCTCGTGGCGGCCTTGTGGTGATTTCTGCAGGCTGAACAACGCTACAGCGCATGACCGCTACTCGATCCCGCACATCCAAGATTTTTCAGTTCATTTGGCGGGGGTGCACGTTTTTTCTAAAATAGACTTGGTACGCGGTTACCACCAGGTCCCAGTGTGCGTGGAGGACATACCCAAAACAGCGGTAATAACTCCCTTCGGGCTTTTCGAGTTTTTCATGCCGTTTGGGCTTAAGGGCGCTGCGCAGACGTTCCAACGCATGATGGACGCAGTTCTGCGCGATCTCCCTTTCGTGTTCGTCTACCTGGACGACATACTGGTAGCCAGCGCGTCCGAAGACGAACACGAAAACCACCTCACAGCAGTTTTCCGGAGGTTGGCAGAGCACGGGTTAATAATTAATCCGGCGAAGTCTCAGTTCGGGGTGACGCAGATTGATTTTTTGGGCCATCGCGTCTCCCCAGAGGGAGCGGTCCCTCTGCCTGACAAAGTGCGCGCAGTAACAAATTTTCCCCAGCCACAAACGGTCAAAGCGTTACAGGAGTTTTTGGGAATGGTAAATTTTTATAACCGTTTCCTACCCCGCGCAGCGCAGCTCATGCAACCATTGTATGCTGCACTAAAAAAACAAAAACCCACAAATAAAGTCGAATGGTCTCCAGAGCGAGAGCGCGCATTTTGCGAAGTCAAAACAGCTCTGGCAAACGTTACGTTGTTAGCACATCCAGTCCCAGCGGCCCGTATGGCGCTCACTACTGACACGTCAGATGTGGCCATAGGGGCGGTCGTGGAACAGTTTGTAGCTGGAGCCTGGCAACCGCTCGCCTTTTTCAGTAAGACCCTGCGCGACAGCGAACAAAAATACAGCGCATTCGACAGGGAGTTGTTAGCTCTCCACTTGGCCATTCGCCACTTCCAGTTCTGGCTGGAAGGACGCCGTTTCACCGCGTTCGTTGACCACAAGCCGCTGACTTTTGCGATGGCCAAGATTTCAGAACCTTGGTCGGGCCGGCAGCAGAGACAGCTGGCCGCGATTTCGGAGTTTACTACCGATATCCAGCATGTGGCAGGTAAACTAAATGTAGTGGCAGACTGCCTCTCGCGCGCCGTGGGGGCTCCCGCCCGCGCGGAGGTAGATCCTGCAGCCATGGCCGCGGAGCAGGTTAGCGACGCGGAGGTGCGCGCGACCCCAGTCCGCGTGGGGATAGATTACGCAGCCATGGCCGCGAGCAGGGTAGCGATGTGGATGTGCGCGCGCTCCAGTCTGGACCAACAGGGTTAAGGCTGGAGAGCAGGGTGCTGCGAGACGGTATGCCCCCCTAATCTGTGATGTCTCCACTGGGCAACCGCGTCCGGTGGTCCCAGCCGTGTGGCGCCGCCGCGTTTTTGACTCGATCCATTCTCTGGCGCACCTGGGAGCGCGCGCGTCAGTCAAAATGGTAGAAGAGAAATTTGTGTGGCCGAGCCTGTGCAAACAAGTTAGAGAGTGGGAGGCAGCCTGCACAGCCTGCCAGCGGGCCAAGGTTCATAGACACACGAGAGCTCCCTTGGAGCCGTTTCACATCCCGGCTAAAAGGTTTGATCATGTCCACATGGACCTCGTAGGCCCCCTCCCGCCCTCACATGGGTACACACATCTTATGACAATGGCTGACCGCACCACGTGCTGGCCAGAAGTGGTCCCGCTTTCGTCAACCACGGCTGAGGAGGTAGCGCGTGAGTTTTTAACGGCATGGGTAGCGCGTTTTGGAGTCCCGTCGGACATTACGTCTGACAGAGGCCCACAGTTTGTTTCTGAACTTTGGTCAGCGATGTCCCGCAGCCTGGGGGCAACGATCCACCGCACGACTGGGTACAACACGCAGGCTAACGGGTTGTGCGAACGTTTTCACAGGTCATTGAAGGCGGCCCTCAGAGCGTCACTTACGGATACAAATTGGGTGGACAAGCTACCATGGGTTTTATTGGGGTTGCGTTCTGCACCTAAAGAGGATTTAGAAGCCTCCCCAGCTGAGCTAGTTTTTGCACAGCCACTTCGGCTGCCCGGGGAATTTCTCCCAGATAATCCTGCGCCAGAGCGCTCCCCGGTTCAGTGGTTACAGAATAGCACGGGCCCGGGCACGCTACCTGGCCCCGTTCACCATAGTTTTCCGCGTGTTTTTGTGCCTAAGGCTTTAAAAAATGCGGAGTTTGTTTTTGTCAGACATGATGCTCATCGTCCGCCCTTGCGCCCACCTTATGACGGACCATATAGAGTGTTGGAAACAGGGGATAAGCATTTTTTGCTAGATTTGGGGGGCAGAAAAGAAAGGATTGGCATTAACAGGCTCAAACCCGCTTTGTGTTTTGTGCTTTGTGTTAGCTGACGAAGTTGTGCAGTTGGTGAAGGCTCCTCGCCGTGGCAGACCCCCTAGAGAGCATTCCCCAGAACAACCACAGAGGTTGACTAACAGTTCTCATCCCCAGGCAACAGATCCACAGCGGGAAGACGCCGTGGAAGTGATACAGCCTGCTTTTAGCAGATATGGGAGAAGGTTGAGACCTAAGCGGCATTTGGACTGATATATAGTGATTTTATTATGGCATGCAATCTGTGGTGATGTTGTTCCATCTTAGACGTTTGGGGGGGGGGGGGGGGTCATGTGGGCACATATGTGGTTTCCATATGCTTCACATGCTTGTTACTGTATGCTTATTGTTTACTGCACGTCTCAGAGGAACAAAAGGTCTGGACCTCCTAGGGATTGCAGGAGGATGCGAAGTCTGGCCTTTTGTATGTAGAGAGACGGCCATGAAGGATTTCCTGACCACCAGGACTTCAGGTGGAGACCACCAGGACTTCAGGTGGAGACAGGAGACCTGAAGGGGGGTGCGTGTAGAAGAGCTCAGAATGACGAGGCGATGTGACATATAAACCAAAGTTTATTATCAGCTTTGCTCCTCTAACAAGTCTCATCTAGTGCAGCAGCAGAAGAAGTAAGAGAGCGAACACATTCGGCTCTGTGTACTTATACTCACACACAACAAAAGACATGCATACAAAGCTGACATCCCCCATTAACTTAATTATCCTCTTTTGTCTCCGTACCCCTCCACCTGGCCCTGGGAGGTCAGGGCAACCTATCTGGTCTCCACCGCAGTGCCTCGGATGCTCTTTGATCTTCACTGGCGGTTGAGACCCTTTGTCCTGTTCTGAGGTGTGAAGTCGCTTTACATATGTAATCACCAAACATTCTCACATGCTTATACATATGTAGGTTATGGGATATATGATTAATATAGACCACAGCCCCCCCCAAACGACTAAGAAAAGGACAATAGGAAAATTCACAGTTTAAGATAATTATTATGACATACTAACTGCTACACCTCTTGACAAAGAAGAAACTTTCCAGCAGCTATGCTCCTGTAGAGAATTCAGTGGTAATCATAACAGCATAGTAATATCACAAGTCAGTCCTAAACTGTTACAGCACAATTAGTGAACAACTTTTGAGTAGTTTGTATTAGTCCTTGTGCCGTCTGGGCTTTAATCTTCTTCCGAATCTGCTGTGGGTCCGTTCGGGCGTCCTGGTGGGACCTTCCTGTAAGGAATCTGCAGCTTGGGAAGGAGAGTGATTATTTGTTCCCTGCAGGGGGGCTGAGTCTTTTCTCTTGGGGGGTCTACCCCGCCGAGGTGTTCTCGCCAACCGTGCAGGCTCGTCTCTCAACAAGAAGGCAGGTTTAAGTCTGTCAATGCTGACTGTTTCTTTTCTGTCCCCAAAATCAAGGACAAAATGCTTATCACCAGGTTCCAGCACTCTGAATGGTCCACCGTATGGTGGGCGGAAGGTTGGTTTTAAAGCTTCATGCCTAACAAAAACGAATTCAGCGTCTTTTAAAGCTTGGGGGACAAAAACCCGTGGAAAAGAATGATGTGCCGGCCCGGGGAGAGAGTCCGGTCCATTGCTGCCTAAAAACCTCGGGGCTGGAAGATGCCCTGGCTCTGGGTTCTCTGGTAAAAATTCACCTGGGAGCCTGAGAGGTTGTGCAAAAACTAATTGTGCTGGGGAGGCGTCTAGATCCTCTTTAGGTGCAGCACGCAACCCCAATAAAACCCAAGGAAGTTTATTTACCCAATTTGTATCCGTTAGTGAGGCTCTGAGGGCGGCCTTTAAAGATCTGTGAAAACGCTCGCATAACCCATTAGCCTGAGGGTGATAAGCGGTGTTGCGGTGAATTGTCACCCCTAAGCTGCTGGCCATGGCTGACCAAAGCTCCGAGACAAATTGAGGCCCCCTATCGGACGTGATGTCCAATGGGACGCCAAAACGTGCCACCCAGTTTGTCAAAAAAACGCGAGCGACTTCTTCCGCTGTGGTTGACGCCAGAGGGACCGCCTCCGGCCAGCGCGTAGTACGGTCTATCATTGTTAACAGATGTGTGAAACCTTGGGAGGAAGGTAGTGGTCCCACGAGGTCGACATGAACGTGGTCGAACCTTCTAGCAGGGATTCGAAAAGGCTCTAGAGGGGCTTTTGTGTGTTTGTGTATTTTGGCGCGCTGACAAGAAATGCAAGTCTTTGCCCATTCTTTTACGTTTTTGCACAGGCCAGGCCACACAAACTTTTCGGCAACCATTTTAACCGAAGCGCGCACACCTGGGTGCGCGAGGGAGTGAATTGAGTCGAAAATACGGCGGTGCCATGCAGCTGGAACTACCGGGCGAGGTCGGCCGGTTGAGATGTCGCATATTAGGGGGGGCACACCGTCGCGTAAACCCCTTTCCTCCAGCCTTAACCCTGTTGGTCCAGACAGGAGTGCGCACACGTCCGCGTCACTACTTTGCTCCTCCGCCATGGCTGCATAATCTATCCCTACGTGGACTGGGGCTGCATATGTGTCCGCGTTGGCGAAGAGTTCTGCGGCTGAGGTAGTATAATCTGTCTCCTCGCGCTCTGGCGATGTCACAGCGCGAGAGAGGCAGTCTGCTACCACGTTAAGTTTGCCTGCCACATGTCGAATGTCTGTGGTGAACTCTGAAATCGCAGCTAGCTGTCTTTGTTGCCTGCCTGACCACGGTTCAGAAATTTTAGCCATCGCAAAGGTGAGCGGTTTGTGGTCTACAAAAGCCGTGAAACGCCGCCCCTCCAACCAGAACTGGAAGTGGCGGATGGATAAATGAAGCGCTAGCAGCTCCCTGTCAAAAGTGCTGTATTTACGCTCAGTTTGGTTCAGCGATTTGCTGAAAAATGCCAAAGGTTGCCAGGTTCCGCCGACGTGTTGTTCTACAACCGCCCCTATGGCCAGGTCTGAAGCGTCTGTGGTTAGCGCAATGCGGGCCGAGGGATCAGGGTGAACCAACAATGTGGCATTAGCTAGGGCACTTTTTACTGCCGCGAAGGCGCATTCGCGCTCCGGGGTCCATTCGACCACGTTGGAAGGTTTTTGTTTTCTGAGCGCGTCATATAGGGGCTGCATGAGCTGAGCTGCGCGGGGGAGGAAACGGTTGTAAAAATTAACCATTCCCAAAAATTCTTGCAGCGATTTGACCGTTTGTGGCCGTGGGAAACTTTTTACTGCGTGAACTTTGTCTGGCAGTGGGACTGCCCCCTTCGGTGAAACTCTGTGTCCCAAAAAATCAATTTGTGACACGCCGAATTTGCATTTGGCTGTATTGATTATTAACCCGTGCTCTTCTAGTCTCTGAAAAACCATAGTGAGATGCTGTTCGTGTTCTTCCTCAGACGAGCTGGCTACCAGCATATCGTCGAGGTAGACGAACACGAAAGGGAGGTCGCGTAATGCTGCGTCCATCATCCGCTGAAAGGTTTGAGCAGCGCCTTTGAGGCCGAAAGGCATCCGCAAAAATTCAAAAAGGCCGAAGGGGGTTATTACAGCTGTTTTAGGAATGTCTTCCGCTCTAACGGGGACTTGATGATAGCCGCGGACCAGGTCTATTTTTGAAAAAATGCGCGCACCCGCCAGATGTAGTGAAAAATCTTGGATGTGAGGAATTGGGTAGCGGTCATGCGCTGTCGCATTGTTTAATCTGCGGTAATCGTCGCACGGTCTCCAAGAACCGTCGGGTTTAGGGACCATGTGAAGCGGTGACGCCCAGGGGCTTTTTGAGCGCCTGATAATGCCTAGTTTTTCAAGGGTGGTAAACTCGTCCCGAGCTATGGCGAGCTTGGTTGCGTCTAAGCGCCGAGCTTTGGCGAATACGGGCGGGCCCGTTGTGGGAATAAAGTGTTCGACCCCGTGCTTAGCCACTGTAGCTGAGAATTTGGGAATTGTGAGTGCTGGAAATTGGGTGAGGAGTTGATCAAACTTACCTCCTGTTGTAGTGACGCTGGCCTGCACGGGTGGTGGAGAAACTCGAGCTGAGCAGGGAATAGAAGCAAAGGACAATGCATTAACCAAGCGTCTGTTCGCTAGATCGACCAATAACCCATGTGCACACAAAAACTCTGCGCCCAACAAGTTAAAACTCACCGCCGCTACAACAAATGTCCATCTGTAGTTGCGGCCATGGATGCGGAGGGGCAGGTTCCTTTCGCCAAAAGTGTCGATGATGGAGCCGTTGGCTGCCACCGCTCCATTACCCCGGGGGCCCATGGCCCGGTCTGCTTGGGAGGGCATTATAAAACTCAGTTGAGCTCCCGTGTCAATGAGGAACTGCTTGCCGGTGTGTCCGTCCGTCACATATAGAAGCTTGCTTTTTTCGCCGAGAACTGCCGCTGTTAACGGTTCTCGGCTTTGGCGTTTTCCCGAAATCGTGAATCTGCAGGGGGGAAGGCATTTGTAAGCCTTCTCGGCGAAGCGGTGGTGGTAATAACAGACGTCGCTCCGTCTGTTACGTCTTGGCCGTGTCGCTGCCATGGCGGGCGGATTCTGCTCAGTGGTTTGAGGCTCCCCGTGGCTCCGGACATCGGCGTTGAGGCCTGCGGATGCTGCTGTGGGTGTCTGTTCCCTGCAGGCATTGACGAGTTGCTGCGCTTCGCGAGCCAGCGTGCGGAAGTCTTGCTGGGTGCTGCATCGCATGTTGGCAAGCGTCCCTCTCATGTGTGGCGGCAGTGTGCTGAGGAATATAAATTGGAAGAGGAAATTGTCATTGTCCTCTTCTTTGAGTTGCAGCAAGTCCTCCATGAGGGCCTTGGGTCTGCATCCTCTGTGGCCGTAGACCGCCAGGATCCTCTCGGCTCTCTCCTCGGCAGAGGGGACGAAATTCGCCATGATGGTCGCTTTTAGTTCTCTGTATTTGTCCTGGGCCGGCGGCCACTGGATTATGCTCCACGCACATCTCGAAGTGGCGGCGTCGAGTTTGGCAACGATGTGATAGAACTTTGTATCGTCAGCCGTGATGCCCGCAAGTGCAAACTGGGCTTCAGCTTGCTGAAACCACGAGGCGGGGTCTTCCTGCCAGAAGTCCGGCAGGTTGACGGTGACGGCGTTTGTGTGGACCGTCACTGATGTGTCCGCAGGGTGAGAGTGTCTTCCTTCGGCTCTCACAGCGGCGCTGGTGCTTGGTTGAGCCCTCTCTATCACTTCTGCCGTGGGGGAACGTTGTCCATCTGTTCCCCTGTCTGCATGGGCGCCGGCATCTGCCTGGGTCGCCACAGATGAGTCGATTGCTGGGGAATGCCTCTGGTCCATCCTCGCGTCAGGGTCACCAGTGTAGAAGAGCTCGGAATGACGAGGCGATGTGACTTATAAACCAAAGTTTATTATCAGCTTTGCTCCTCTAACAAGTCTCATCTAGTGCAGCAGCAGAAGTAGTAAGAGAGCGAACACATTCGGCTCTGTGTACTTATACTCACACACAACAAAAGACATGCATACAAAGCTGACATTGCGGCGGCATACAAAAATAAGCAGCGATGCTGTGGTTTTAAGCAGGTTTTATTAATCATACCGCCGTCACGAGCTCCTCTCCCGGCGCCGTGCATGAGCGCCGAGAGCGAGCCCACGGCTCTCAGAGAGGCGGACACGTGTGTGTCTACCAGTTGCAGGATCAGAGTGAGAGAGAGTTTGCGTTACAGAGTTGCAGCTTATATACTTGACCATAACAATACATCAAAGGAACATACCCCAACAGTTAGTACGATCAAAGAGATAACAGAACAGGCATAAGACATTTGCATTTGAGAGACATATTGTTCTCAGTCCCTAGGTCACAGTGAGGACAGGACACATGAGTACAATGGATGAAAGGCAATCATTAACATCACAGAGGTACGCCAGACGAAATGCGTCTGCCTGTAGACATTAATACACATTACACTGTTCTGCTATTTGCTAAAAGCACAGTAAGGACAAGACGCATGAACACTATACAGAATGGCGCATTACATCACAATACATGCATGTTTGCATCACAAATACATGAATGGCACATTGCATCTCAGTAGTGCAGCGGGAAAAACAGAGACAAGAGGGCTGAGTGTCGTTATCTGTTGTGGGGGTTAACCGAACCGCCACACGCTCCCCCCCAGAGGGCGCGGCAGGGGGCCGAGACCTCGATGTTGCAGTCTGGGCAGCGAGCAGGGAAAAGCTCTGTGCAGGAGGAGGGGGGGGGGGTAGTCGCGCCAAAAGTGTTTGCTGCTCCGCGATGTCCCGTCTGAACATGCAGAGATCAGAAGAAGAAAAATTAGTCTCTGGCTCCTCTCGTGGCCATGAAGAAAAGCAGGAGCGGCTGTAAGAAAAAATTAAACAAAAGCAGAGGGACTGGCGTGTTGGTTTTAGGTGCAGAAGCAACCCCAAAACCTCCCGGGAACAGCTGACGGCTGAAATCCCTTTGTGCCGTGGCTGAGACCGTTAAAAAAAAATCCAGTGGCGAGCTGCGTGCTTGCTTCAGGTGAATGAGCAGCCCTGAAGGTCCTGTGAGCAGCAGCGGAGGACGATGGCGGTCTCTGGAGCCGTTACTTGTCCCGTACGTGATGCGCCGTCCTCGTAACTCCCCGATGCGTGCGCGGGGGTTCCGTGCATGGGTGGGCCGCTGGAGAGAAGAACCAGGGTGCAGAAACTTGGTGGAGATCGGCGCAGACGGCGCCGATAAAAATCCAGGTTGAGCTGTGGCTGTAGATTGGCCATGGTGCGTTGGAGCGGTGAGAGGAAATAGACGATCTTTTGTCCCTCGGCTCGTGCAGATGCGTTGGAGCGGTGGGAGGGAATAGACGATCTTGGGCACCGCTCGGCCGTGGTGCGTTCAGGTCCGCGTGTTGCGTTCTCCGCCGGCCCTGGAGGACGCCGTTGTGGAGAAGGGACGAGGTGCTCGCGCTCTCTTGTGAAGGAACTGCGGGCGCGGCCGGTCCAGCGTGGATGAGCAGATCTCAGACGTGCAGATCTCATCCTGAAGAACGGGTCACCAGTGCAGCTCAGAAGATGCTTCGCACAAAGCGTGTGCGTGTTCGGGTGCTGCGTTCGCTGGCCGCTCGTTTTTTTTAGCGTCGGTTCGCCAGCGTGGCCATCCAAATCAGAAGGCTGCGTCGCACAAAGCGTGTGCGTCTTCAAGGGGTCACCAGTGCGGCGGCATGAAATAAAGCGGCCGCACTGGTCGTCACGGGCTTCGCTCCCAGCGCCGTGCATGAGCGCCGAGAGCGAGCCCACGGCTCTCAGAGAGGCGGACACGTGTGTGTCTACCAGTTGCAGGATCAGAGTGAGACAGAGTTTGCGTTACAGATTTGCAGCTTATATACTTGACCATAACAATACATCAAAGGAACATACCCCAACAGTTAGTACGATCAAAGAGATAACAGAACAGGCATAAGACATTTGCATTTGAGAGACATATTGTTCTCAGTCCCTAGGTCACAGTGAGGACAGGACACATGAGTACAATGGATGAAAGGCAATCATTAACATCACAGAGGTACGCCAGACGAAATGTGTCTGCCTGTAGACATTAATACACATTACACTGTTCTGCTATTTGCTAAAAGCACAGTAAGGACAAGATGCATGAACACTATACAGAATGGCGCATTACATCACAATACATGCATGTTTGCATCACAAATACATGAATGGCACATTGCATCTCAGTAGTGCAGCGGGAAAAACAGAGACAAGAGGGCTGAGTGTCGTTATCTGTTGTGGGGGTTAACCGAACCGCCACAACATCCCCCATTAACTTAATTATCCTCCTTTGTCTCCGTACCCCTCCACCTGGCCCTGGGAGGTCAGGGCGACCTATCTGGTCTCCACCGCAGTGGCTCGGATGCTCTTTGATCTTCACTGGCGGTTGAGACCCTTTGTCCTGTTCTGAGGTGTGAAGTCGCTTTACATATGTAATCACCAAACATTCTCACATGCTTATACATATGTAGGTTATGGGATATATGATTAATATAGACCACAGTGCGTTGTGATTTGGGATGTAAAGACAATGCGACTGTTTGCTTTGATGTCCTGGGGTATAAAAGGACAACTGTGGGGGCATGTCACTCTCTTGTCTGTTTTTGGATGTTGGAGAATGTGGTTGTGAATAAAACTGATTTTGAGTAATAAACTCAGCCTCGTCTTTCCACACAATCTCCACAATACAAGTAATGTCGAACTCATGAGCTGACTGAGTTAACCTTTGTTCAGTCACTATTCGGTCAACATATTTTTTTTTTATTCTTGTATTGTGGAGAGTGCAAATAAAGGAACCAGATCTGCACGACAGACGACTTTATTTCTCTCTCTCACTGCATTCATACACAGAAGAAGACTTACTTCAATACACCAGGGTCTCTCCTTTTATATCACTCCATTTCTTCCCCCGTTGCGTGAAATCTTGCAATCACAATACATTTACACATTGCAATACGTACTGTCCTCCATTTAATCCCCCACGCTCTACAGGCAGAGGGAATATTCCACTCCCCTCTGCTTCCAGTCTGACATGAATATCCCAGCGTGGGCTCCCTACAGTATACTTTTTTAATCCCAAAGGGATTAATATTTCAGTATTTCATTCCCTATGCCCTATTACTGTATAGAACATGCAAAGCTATAGTCACCAAACTTAGTGCACAGGTTCACTCTGACACCTTGACTTCTGAAGATGGTTTTGGGGTCAAACGGTCAAAGGTCAAGGACTGCACAGGGTGTGGGTCTGCATCGCAGTTGAGTGCCTTCTAGTTATTATTAGTTTTAGTATTGGTTTTTGTTGCCAAATTTCCAACAATGGGTGGGGAATTGTTGAAGTTTAGGTAAAATATCGAAACATTTCATTACATTTTTTCCTCAACGTTTCTTGCGTAGCGAACAGGACGTTTACGTGACAGTTGAAGAATACGCAGCCAACGTAAGGTTCAGGAGTCTCCAGGCTGCTGAAGGGTTTGTGGGTCATGGGGGAGGGAGGTAAATAAACTAGACGCGCTGCCACCGACGGATACTGGAAGGTTTGTCCTGGTTCGAGTTTTTTAGCGGGGAGTGCAGAGGACAGAGGAAGAACTGTGGTCCGGCTACTGCAGCAGCAGCTATTGGCGGTGAGATGAACATTCTGCTCCCCATCCATTCACACTTCTTCTCCGGGTAACACTGCAGTAGTATCTCGCACTGTGGCTAGTTCGTTAGCTAGCGTTAGCTAGAGTCGATGTGTTTGTGGAACAGTCTACCTCAGATTCTTGATATTTTCCACGTTTGACTTCCTGTTTAAGGTTATTAAAATAAAAGACACTACACAGAAGAACGTTCACAAAGCTGTTGTAGCTGTTTGTGTCTGAAGCTAGAATTAGCTTCGGGCAGCTCTGTTGTATGACTGCTCAGTGTTCAGACAGGTTCAGGTAAGCTATATTCTGGCAGTGGTGATACTCTAAGGTGTGCTGTTTTTTTTTAGCAATAGTAAATGTGTGTTCTGTGTCTAAAATAGTACACAGTTAATTTTCTTTACTCTCACAGTATGTTCCTCACAGTTCTTTAGCAGAATGTCACTGTTCATGTGCAATACTATTGTTGACCTGAGTACTTGCTCTATATATGCTTATATTTAATCTTTCAATGATTGCATTCTTTTTAGATGTTTATTTTTCTTTATGTTGTTTTTAATCAACTTTTTTTTGGATGCTTAGCTTTTTCCCTTTTAAAACTCCGATTTTAGTTTGTATTTACACTTATTTATTCTTGCACTGCTGTTGCATAAAGCCCTTCCCATTTTTATTACATAGTATGTCTTACTAGGACTGTGCGATATGATAAAAAAAATTCATATCACGATATGCATTTTCTGTAAATTCTACAGTTTAACCACATAAAAAGAACCATCTTTTTTTTTTACATGTACCGTTTTCCCTCATAATTTTCCAGTGTTATAAAATAGTTTTTTAATGTGCATTTGAGGCTTGATTCTCATAAAGTTCAGGTTTTTCTTCTAAGTCATATATGAATAAAAAGTAAACATCCATCCATCCATCTTGGGGGGGCTGAATAAGTTAAATATTTCCTGAGCCAGAGGAGGGGGAAAAAAAAATGTGTGAAAATGTGAAAATTACCCATGGCTGTCACCTACAGATATAAATTAGCTGTTAGTTTAAATCAGTGAAAACTGAAGTGTAGACCTGCAGCTTGCCATTCTGGCCTGATTTAACCTGTTTGCTTCTTAGTAAAAATATTTCAGATTCGTCTTGATCTGAAAATCAAAGACACAAAAGGTAATGTAATAAAATACATGTGATGACTTTAACTTTATTCATTATCAATATTTGACTAATTAAAACAGTTAGAAATCAAATAAATTACATTAAGAGCCAACTTGCGCATCTGACCCATTTTTTAATGGATTTATTATTTTTTTTGCGTGTATGTGCCACCATCATGCACTTTTTCAGCTTTAATAAATTTTTTTTCAGACAAAACTAAGAAACTCAGCAGTAATTTAAACAAAAAAAAAAAAAAAGGTCTGCTACGGTTTCCACTTAGCACAACTTAGCTTTGTCATTTAGCATTTTATAATTAGACATGGTGTTAACGTTATTTACCTCTTATTAAAACGAGGTTAGCGAACTATCCTCTCTGACGCAGCACAATGGAAAACAGTCCCACATCCCTGGCACGCAGGAGTAGCAGCTATCTGAATTGGTAGTTTGGAGTTAACATTAGCATCCACCGGACAGCAGCCTAGCCACCCACTACACCTGTTCCGCTGTGCCCACTGCAGAGGAAAGGCGGGGCGCTGACAAGTAGTGGTGAGTGCAGCGGATGATAAAATGAAACAGCGAAGTGAGGCTTTAAATAGGTTTATTATCATACCGCCGTCACGGGGCTCGCTCCATGAGCGAGCCCTCGGGCTCTCCAGCAAAGTGTGCAGATGAGCAGTAGCAGAGAATGAGAGAGTGAGTTACAGGCTCTTGCAGCATATATACCCAGTTACAACAATACATGAAAGAGCATTTCACAGCAGTTGGTATGGGCATTTGCATTTCAGAGACACAGCAAGGACAGGATGCATGAACTCAATACATGAATGGCACATTAACATCACAAAGCATGAATGGCACATTACATCTCAGTAGCACAGCGGAAAAAACCAGGAGTAGCGAGCTGTCTGTCCTTAGTCTGTTGTGGGGTTTTTCCCAAACCGCCACAGCTCCCCCCCAGAGGGCTCGGCAGGTGGCCGAGACCTCGATAGTGCAGCTTGGGCAGCGAGCAGGGAAAAGCTCTGTGCAGGAGGGGGTGGAGGGGGGTGGGGGGTAGTAAATGCCGGCCGGAGACGGTGAAATCGTCCGGGCCGCGCAAAAATTGCTTGTGGGTCCGCGATGTCGAAGGGCTGTCCCGTTGAACGTGCAGAGGTCCACAAGAAGAAAAATTAGTCACTGGCTCCTCCCGCGATTAAGTCCTGCAAGGATTAATAGCGGCCGTGAAGAAAAGACGAGGCTGCGTGGCGGCTGTAATATTTATTTATTTATTTAGCGAATGCAAAGTCCTTAAGCCAAGCAGTTGCCTCCTGGTTTGCTGTATGGAGGGTGTGTAATCCTCCTTCCAGTCTTTGGAGCGGGCAAGCCTCTATGATGTGTTCCATAGTTTGCTCCTCTCCACATGCGCACAGTGGGCTAGGGCTACTGCCCCATCTGTGAAGGCTGGCCAAGCAGGGGCCATGTCCAGTCCTGAAGCGATTGAGTGTAGACCACTGTCTCCTTGGGAGGTTGGTGCCCGGGACCTGTTGGTTGGGGTTTATCACCAGCTGTTTGTTTGGGACCTCCTTGGTCTCCCATTCCTCTTGCCAAGCTGTCTGGATGGTAAAGTCAGCTGGGGGAGGGTTTTTCCAAATCGGCCGTCTGGATGAAAGTCGGGCAGTGGGTGGGGTGTAGATATCTGCATGGATTGGTAAGTGAGGAAAATCTTTAACTTTTTGGAGCATCCTTTGAGTTAATGCTGCTCGCCGGATGTGTGGAGGGGCTATGTTTGACAGTACAGAGAGCCAGGGGCCCTCCGCCAGTACCCGGGCTCGCCTGGGGAAGCTAATGATCCTACCAGCAGACTAAATTCGAAGAGACGACGCCTCTGTGCCAAGTCAAAGAAGAATCCTAGTCACAGTCCTAAAGCCGAAAGCGGCTGTAATGAGAGCAGAGGGACTGGCGTGTTGGCTTTAGGTGCGGGCACAACCTTAAAGCTCTCGGGAACCGCAAACCGCTGAATTTCCCTTGTGCGCCGTGGCTGAGACCGTTAGAAAATCCAGTGGGCGAGCTGCGTACGTGCTTCAGGTGTGCGAGCAGCCCTGAAGGTTCTTTGTGCAGCGGCGAAGGACGATGGCGGTCTGAAGAGCCGTATTTGTCCCGTGCGTGGTGCGCCGTCCTCGTAACTCCCCGGTGCGTGTGCGGGGGCTCCGTGTGTGGGTGGGCCAGCTGGAGAGGAGAACCAGGGTGCAGAATCTTGGTGGAGATCGGCGCGGTCGGCGCCGATAATCATCCATGGTGAGCTGTGGATGGGTCATGGTGCGTTCAGGTCCACGTGTGCTCCGGCGGCCGTGGGGGTCGCCGTCGCGGAGAAAGGACGAGGTGCCTGCGCTCTCATGTGGAGGAGCTGCGAGCGCGGCCGGTCCAGCGTGGATGTGCCGATCTAGGCGTGCAGATCTCACCATGAAACGTTGCTCAGCTTTCCCGGTCGTGGGTGTTCTCCGGAGAGTTTCGCCTGGAAACTCCGCGTTGAGGTCTCCCTGAAGCAGAAGGGAGGGCAGATCAGTCAGGCTGCCGCGTTCGCTTGTCGTCGGAGAATCACTGCCGGGTGCTGCGTTCGCTGGCAGCGTGTTCTTTTCAGTGTCGGGTCACCAGTGCGGCGGATGATAAAATGAAACAGCGAAGCGAGGCTTTAAATAGGTTTATTATCATACCGCCGTCACGGGGCTCGCTCCATGAGCGAGCCCTCGGGCTCTCCAGCGAAGTGTGCAGATGAGCAGTAGCAGAGAATGAGAGAGTGAGTTACAGGCTCTTGCAGCATATATACCCAGTTACAACAATACATGAAAGAGCATTTCACAGCAGTTGGTATGGGCATTTGCATTTCAGAGACACAGCAAGGACAGGATGCATGAACTCAATACATGAATGGCACATTAACATCACAAAACATGAATGGCACATTACATCTCAGTAGCGCAGCGGAAAAACCCAGGAGTAGCGAGCTGTCTGTCCTTAGTCTGTTGTGGGGTTTTTCCCAAACCACCACAGTGAGGAGCTTTACTGAATAAACAGGAGTATGTGCATTTTGAATAACGATATAAAGGATAGAGTATTCTATGAAACGATAGATGTTTTTATATTGTCATCCGATATATATCGTGATGTCGCACAGCCCTATGTCTTACGTGCTTCCACACTCAAGGCTATTTGGTCCTGGAGGTTTAAGGATGCTTTACTGACTGATTCCCACAAACTGTGCTGTTTGAGTGTTGTGTATGTGAATAGTGGTCGGTGGACTGTAGAAACTGAATTGCCCCTTAGGGATTAATAAAGTTTTCTATATCTGTATATTTACGGTAATTTTCACCTGTCATAAGAAGTATCCAGTGTTTCCTCTGTGCAGGACTTAAAATTGGGTTAGTCTGTATCTGGAGCTAATAGAGCAGCTCTAAATACATGTTGGGCTTTCTTCCCACAATTCCTCTGAAATCGGGACACCTAGCCAGTGTTTCCTCTGGCTTAAAGACCTTGACGGGTGGCAACATATTTTTCACGGGGAGGGGGGGGGGCAGAAACCACATGACACCACTGTAATTGGAATATGTTAATTTTATATTGGAACTTACCATTTGAAGTATTGAACAACCAAGGCTTGAATGTTGGAATACTGGGCCAGTTGGGATCCCACCCAAACGTCCTGTGTTTGGACTTTCTCATCTTTCCCTCTCTGAGCCCTGTCTAATTTAGGTTCTCTCTCTGTCTATGGTGGTATACAAACAGGTTAGAAAATACCAAGTGTCACGTTTTGTCCTGCAGGATTTTTTGTCATAGTTTCCATAAATGACAAAAATATCCATCCATCCATCCATTTTCTAACACTTTTCCAGAGGTCCGGGTCGCAGAGGCAGCAGCTCAAGCAGAGAAGCCCAGATGTCCCTCTCCCTGGCTACCTGCTCCAGCTCTTCAGAGAGGATACCAAAATGTTCTTAGGCCAGCTGGGAGACATAGTCTCTCCAGTGTGTTCAGGGTCTGCCCCGGGGTCTCCTCCCAGTGGGACGTGCCCAAAACACCTCAAGTGGGAGGCATCGAGGAGGTATCCCGATCAGATACCCAAACCACCTTAACTGGCTCCTTTTGATATGGAGGAGCAGTGGTTCTACTCTGAACCTCTCCCGAAGGACTGAGCTCCTCACCCTATCTCTGAGGGTGAGTCCAGCAATCCTATGGAGAAAGCTCAATTCAGCCGCTTGTATCCACAATCTCATTCTTTTGGTCATTACCCAAAGCTCATGACTATAGGTGAGGGTAGGACTCTAGACTGACTGGTAAATCAACAGCTTTGCTTTAAGCTCAGCTCCCTCTTCACCACAACAGACTGGTAAAAGGTCCACATCACTGCAGCGGCTGCTCCGATCTGTCTGTCAGTCTCTCGCTCCATTCTCCCCTCACTCATGAATGAGACCCCAAGATACTTAAACTCCTCCACTTGGGGCAGGAGCTTGTCCCCAACCCAGAGAGGACAATCCATCTTTTTCCGGCTGAGGACCATGACCTTGGACTTGGAGGTGGTGATTCTCATCCCAGCCGCTTCATACTCACTAGCAAGCTGTCCCAGCAAGGCCTGTAGGTCATTGGTTGATGAAGCCAACATGACAACATCATCTGCAAACAGCAGAGATGAGATCCTGTGGTCACCAAGCATGACACCCTCTGATCCTTGGCTGTGCCTAGATATCCTATCAATAAAAATTATGAACAGGATCAGTGGGCAGCCCTGGCGGAGTCCAACTCTCACTGGAAACGAGTTTGACTTGGTGTTGGCAATACGAACCAAACTCTTGCAATGGTTGTATAGGGACCAGATAGCTCATAACAACAAACCCAATACCCCATACTTCCACAGCACCCCAACAAGAGACCATAAGGGACACGGTCGAATGCCTTCTCCAAGTCCATGAAACACATGTGGACTGGTTGGGCAAACTCCCACAAACCCTCGAGGATTCTCGAGAGGGTAAAGAATTGGTCTGATGTGCCATGGCCAGGACGAAAACCTCATTGCTCCTCCTGGATCCAAGGTTCAACCAGCGGTCGGACTCTCCTCTCCAGTACCCTGGCATGGACCTTCCCAGGGAGGCTGAGAAGTGTGATCCCCCTTAAGCTGGAACACACCCTCCAGTTCCCCTTTTTAAAAAGAGGAACCACCACCTCGAAAACCACCAAGTTTTTCTAAAATTTTGTTTAAAAATGGTAAGTTTGATACTGGTCTGTAATTATTAAGATCTTTTGGATCTAAATTACTCTTCTTCAGGAGGGGTCTCACCACTGCCATTTTAAAGGCAGCAGGGAAAACATCCGTCTGGAGAGAGTAGTTCATTATGTGTAAAATTTCTTCCTGGAAAAATCCACAAAATGTTTTTAAAAGTGATGTGAAAATGGGGTCTAGAAAACAGGCTGTTGGATTGATTGGGAGAAAACTTGGCCAAGAGTTTCAGCATCGACCATGGCAAGACTCTCCATTTCCTCAGATAAAAGCAAAGGTTCCACAATACTAAAAACGGTATCTTGTAATGAAAGATTGGATCTAATGATATCTATTTTTCTTCCGAAGTGGTCTGTAAAATCCTCACATACTGAGTCTGTTGGCATCACGCTGGACTTCTTAAAATCAGGATTGATCAGGTGATCAAGGTGGAGAAAAAGATTTTGAGATTGTTTTTGTTAGTATTTTAGAGAAGTGGGAGTTTCTGGTTTGACCGTGTTATTATATAATTTCAGTTGTTCTCAGAATTTGGTAGTGAACAGTTAATTTTGTTTTTCTCCACCTTCTCTCTGCTGCTCTGCATTTTCTTTTCTGATGTTTTACCTCCTCATTCCACCAGGGCAGGACAGGTTTAGTTTTTGTGTTTTTGGTCTTTAATGGTGCAACCAAGTCCAGTGCTGATTTTAGTTTATGGTTAAAACTGTCAGTGATAAAATCATATGATGCAGGTAAAACATCAGCAGGAGTGTCTCTTAAAACTGATAAAATTTGTAGCCACTTCAGAATCCAATCCAACTTTATTTCTAAAGCACTTTAAAAACAACTACAGCTGACACAAAGTGCTGTACATCAAGACATATAAGACATAAAAGGAAACAAGACAATAAAATACAACTGAAAGTATAAAACAAGACGGATAAAAATGACAGTCATATAATAAAAACAATAAAACGAGTGAAATCAATGTCTCATGCTGGGTTGAAGGAGTTAAAATGAGTTTTAAGATAAGTTTTAAAAATAGACAGTGAAGGAGCCTGCCTAATGGTGCAAAAGGAGACTGTTCTACAGTTTAGGAGCAGCGACAGAAAAAGATCTGTCCCCTCTGAGCTTCCTCTTCGATCTCGGTATCTCCAGGAGCAGCTGATCTGAGAGACCGAGCAGGAAGTCAGATGGCGCTTCCTCGCAGTTCTAACCAGAGTCTCTTGCTGAATAAAAGTGGTGATGTTAAAAAACACACAGAAGTGGTCTGAGACTGCCAAGTCTACAACAGAGGACGTACTAGTGGACAGGTCACAGGTGATGACAAGGTCTAAGGTGTAGAGCTGCAGCTAACGACTATTTTACAGCTCGGGTAATTACCCACTCTAATCAAAGATTACTCGAGTAATCTGATACTTTTTTTTTAAAAGAAACTTGCATTGACCAACATTTGCAGAACTTTCTTTCCTAAAGAGCAGTAGTAATTGTACCAAACACTCAATAACACAGGTACACATTTATTGCAATGCTTATTGCAATGTTTATTGCATAGAACAGAACTTTAAACGGTACGTTACACCATTAAGTTCCTTTAGTTTGCAGTTGGCATCTGTTAGCATCCGCTAGCGTATGCCGTTAGTATCCAGATGCTAACGGCGCTGGCTATATGTTCTTTGGTCATATAAGCATAATTAGCGTAGCTGACTACATTCTATTCATCTTAAAGTGTACCTGTGGTGGTCGTGAAAAAAAAGATATTATATTGAGCCCCTGTCTCACATTCTAGTTCAAGTTTAAGTTGAAATTCATGTTCAAAGCAATTTGATATAAATCCATTGCTGATGTGTTGGTTCAGCTATGTCAGCAAAACATGGGTACAGCCATACTAGCGGCTACATGGCTTTCCAGGATGCTTCCTGTGACGTATTAGCGTGGCTACCGCGATCTGGATCAGTATTGGCTGAGCCTGCAGTACCCGGATGTGCAGCGGCTTTTGGGATATTCAAATTCAAACGTTTATTTCAAACTCAGGGTTCATATTAAATGCAGAACTAAAACGAGTAGAAAATAAATAAATAAATGCTTAAATTCGGCGGGTCCTGTCATCTGATCTGAGGTCGTTAACAGCCGCAACAAGATAATTCGGCTCCTCCCTCGCCGCTATAAAGAGCGGCAGACACTCGGCGCGTTGCGTTGTGTGAGGACCAAAATTCAAACGTTTATTTCAAACTCAGGGTTCATATTAAATGCAGAACTAAAACGAGTAGAAAATAAATAAATAAATGCTTAAATTCGGCGGGTCCTCTTGTCTGATCTGAGGTCGTTAACAGCCGCAACACGGCAGATAATTCGGCTCCTCCCTCGCCGCTATAAAGAGCGGCAGACAGCGCGTTGCGTTGTGTGAGGACCAAAATTCAAACGTTTATTTCAAACTCAGGGTTCATATTAAATGCAGAACTAAAACGAGTAGAAAATAAATAAATAAATGCTTAAATTCGGCGGGTCCTCTAGCGGAAAAGTGATCTCGGAACAGGGCACAGACGAATCCTTTCAGACAAAATTGCGTTGTGTGTGAGGACCACTTCGTCACTTTAACCCTCAGAAGACCTTTCTGGCTCAAACCTGTAGCCATGTTGGAAGAATTCTTCCTCAGAGTCCGACAATTCAGCCATAATAGAATAAAAACACTCACAGCAGCACCCTAGTCTGTCATACAGGCGGAGTATGTATGTACGCTATGACGTCACATCCGCATGTGTCATGGCTGCGCTCAGAGTTTTCATTGGCTGGCCATGCCTGCGGTCGTATTTGCATATTTCTCTGGTGGTATATGGCTGGCAATAATTATTTAACCAAAAAAAGAATAATTTGCCTAATGTTTTCAAGTTGAATTCGTTTAGACGACCACCACAGGTACCCTTTAATTTTAAATCTCAATTATATATCTTGTCTTGGGTGCGCTGGCTGTGCATGATGTGGGATGCTTTCTGCTGAGACACTGTAACATGCGACGTTGTAGCGTGCTAGCTCGGCACTCGGCTTTACCATATACACACTGCACAATGTTTTCCTTCAATTTGAGCTTGAAATGATTCCAGACTTGAGATACTTTTGTAATTTAAAAAAAAAATAAAAATCTTTATCTTTGCTGGCCTGTCACTATGCCACTCTGACATGGCGCCGTTAAACAAATCTGCGTTTTGATTAGGTAGTGTGACCGAAAGAAAGTCACACCGGAAGAAGGTCATATTGACCGGAAGTGCTATATTAAACGACACGTTGACGCATAAATTTTGAATTGAGAATTTTTTGTAACTGAATTATTCTAGTAATCGTTGCAGCCCTACTAAGGTGTGTCCTCTATCATGAGTTGGCTGTGTTGTGTGTTGTTTAAAATCCATGCAGTTAAGAAGGTTAAAAAAAAATTTACTCGAAAAAGAAAGACACATCATCAATGTGAAGATTAAAATCACCAGCTATGACTACCTTGTTATATTTTGCATGGATGATTGACAGCATTTCAGAGAATTCACTGATCTTCTTCTTTGTCGATCGCTAGATGGTCACACCAGCTGCCCTGACAAATGCTGCCGTCCTGCGGAGGTCCCCGAGGTCCCCATGCAGCTTTTGGTTCAACAATGTGGGGTCAGGCCATGTAGCTCGTCTGAGTGCAGCGTGATCTGGGCAGTCTTGGAGGAGGTGTTTGCTGGTCATTTGGGCAGTACCACATGGGCATCTGTCCGATTGTCCAACTTTAAGTTTCTGGTGCATGTGAGCATGCATTCTGTTATGTCCAGTTCGGAGTCTGAACAGAACAACTTGGTCAGCCCTGCTCAGACTGTAGTAGTTGTCATCCTTGCAGAAGTTTGGGTGTTGCTGCTGCCACTTCTTGTGAGACAGGGCCTTAATAATGGTTTTCTCCTCACTGTAAGAGACCTGCCTGTCTTCCTGGTCTTGCTGCCCACCCTCCTTAGCAAGTCTGTCAGCTGTCTCATTTCCATAGACTCCACAGTGGGCAGGAATCCACTGGAGTGATACGTTCACCTGTGTTGCTAGTTGAGACAGAGTGAGAGCGAGTTCATTCAGTTCTTTGCGTCGGGGGTCCTGAAGTGCATCCAAGACAGAGAGGGCATCAATGAAGATGACGACCCGCTTGTGTGCCTTGTCTTGATGTTCCCTGACGTGGGCCGCTGCTGTTCTCAGGGCCTCTGCCTCAGCCCTGAAATTGGTGGAGTACTTTCCAGTCGCAATGGGAATGTGGGTCTCCTCGTCAGTGTACCTGATGTACACGCCGCCTCCGCCATTCCTGGTTGCTTCGATGGCAGAGCCGTCTGTGTAGACGTGAGTCCACTGCTCTTCAGGGTAGGCAGACCGAATGAACTCCAGGGCCAGCGACTTCCTCTCTTGGTCTGACTGTGTTCCTTTCTTCCCAATGCCCGATATGTCTGTGCATATGGCTGGGAAGTTCTGTCGGTTCCAGGAGGGAACAGATGCTATGGGTGGTATTGGTGTGGGTATGTGGTCCATCAGTTCTGGGTCTCTCCTTTCAAGTGTCCTGTTCTGGTGGATGAAGCTCGATCTCTTAAGTCTCCCTTTTGTTGGCTTGCTCAGTCTGTCCTTTATGGGATGGTTTTCCAGTCTTTTGAATTTGGCGGCCTGGGTCAGTACCTTGACGTTTCTTCTGTCTTCCAGTGGTGCAAGGCCTGTTGTTGTCTCCAGCGTTTTGATAAGGGTACTGCGCATGGCTCCTGTCATCATTCGCATGGCTTGGTTTTGGAGTCTGTCCAGCTTCTCAGTGTTGCTTTTGGCAGCTTTTGAGGTTGCTGCCATGCCATACTCCAGAACAGGCCGAATCCTCCCCACATAGAGCTTCTTCAGGACACCCTGGTCTGCACCCCAGTCTGTTCCTGACAGTTTCTTCATTAGGGCCATCCTGATCTTTGCTCTTGCCTGGTTCTTGTGCAGCTGGTTCTTCCAAGTCAGTCTGCGATCCATGGTAATCCCGAGGTATGTGGGTGCATATTCAGCCTGGAGCTCATGGGAGTTGATCTGCAGTTTCACCTTCTGGGGTTGGGTGGACAGGGTGAAGACGGTGTATGTAGTCTTCCTCTCATTTAAGCTCACAAGCCATGATGTGGTCCATGCCTCTATCAGCCGAAGAACTTGCTGCAGTCTGTAGTTTGCAGTCGTGATGCTTTCCTCACTGCACCAGAGGGCTAGGTCATCGGCGTAGATGGCGCCTTGTACATTCCTTGGCAAACTCTGGATGATGTCCTTGATGAATACAAGGAAGAGTGTTGGGGAGAGCACTCCTCCTTGTGGGACTCCACACTGGAGATTATCATTCACTGATAAATTCTGCACATGGTTTTGGTGGTCTGTAAACTGAAAGGCATAAAATTGAGGGGCTGTTAAAAACAAAGCCATGATATTCAAAGGGGGTGTACTCATTAAATGTTATTTCTTTATAATTAAAATCATTAGAGATTATCGTTGCAGTTCCACCACCTTTCTGACCCCTCCTTGTTGAAAATAAAAAGTTAAAATTGGGTGGAGAGGCCTCGATGAGAACAACTGATGCATCAGTCCCCAGCCACGTCTCAGTTAAAAACAGGCAGTCCAGTTTATTTTCTAAAATCAAATTATTAATAATAAAAGATTTATTTAAAAGGGAGCAGATATTTAAAAGTGCCATAGAAGCCGTCGATGGGTTGGTGTATGAGGTAGTATGGGGAATATTTGAATGTGGTTAATTTTGATAAGGTTATTATGGTTTGCAGCACTAGTCCAGGTCTGAGGTGGTCTGTTGCTGGGGATAATGGTGGGAATAGAATAGGTGGGTAGTGAGACAAGGCTGGTGCAGGGGGTGGTGGAGTGTGGTGGGGATGAGGGTGTAAGTTGTGAGTGTGATGTGGCTGTAGACTGTGCAGCAGACTGTTGGAGTTGACCAGAAGTGTCTGCTAATGAGGGCATCGCCTGCCCACCTGGGCTGGCAGCAGGAAACATTCAGGCTGATGGAACAGTTAAAACTGAATAAAATGTATTATTTGTTAAAATACAAGCACCCAGCCTTCTCAGATTAATACCGTCATGCCAGTAAAATGAGGTACGGTTCCAAAACAGATTAAAATTGTCAATAAAAGTAAAACCACAGGCTGCGGTAGCGGACTGCAACCATGTGTGCAAACTCAGGATCTGGCTAAAGCAACCAATGCCTCAACCTAAAAGAGGCAGCAGACCGGAGATAAAGATAAGATAAGATAAGATAAGCCTTTATTAGTCCCACAATGGGGAAATTCCAGGATTGCAACAGCACAGGGATAGCAACACTCAGAGCAAAAATCAGAAGGCAAGAAAAAACAAGAGCAGCTAGTATACATATGTACATATTACTATAAATATATATATATATATAGACACAGTGCGGAGCATTGTGGTTGGTGGATGTGCAGCAGAAAGTCTAAGCTCTCTCTCCGCGGATGCGGTGGGCCAGCTGAATGTCTTTGGGCATGATGGTGACCCTCTTGGCGTGGATGGCGCACAGGTTGGTGTCCTCGAAGAGACCCACCAGGTAGGCCTCGCTGGCCTCCTGCAGAGCCATGACGGTGGAGCTCTGGAAGTGCTAGAGGACCTTGGACGTCTGGCTGGAGACATCATTGCAGCCAACATGGATTACGGCATTCCTCACGCCGAGATGTTTAGTCAGGAGGCCGAGGAGTTTATCCAGGATGTCGAACACTCTGGCACCGGGAAAGAAGTGAGTCTCTGCAGCTCTTCGCTGAACATGTCTCACAGTGGAATCTCTGATGATAAGGGCGGTCGGAGGAGGAGCCGATGGTAGTTGAGAGGGAGCACTCCAGATGGAAACTGCGCCACAGCCCACTCCGGTCTTCCCTGGACTAGACAAGCGCCACGGGGCTGGTGTTAAATTTGGCTCTGCCTGGTGGTGGTCTGTTGGACAGGGGAACCGCTTTGAGTTAATTGTTGCAGGGATTGAGGACGGAGCTCTTCGTGGCACCCCACGGAGACCCAGAGAGCAAGAGCGAAGGCTTCAATTTCCCAGACAGCGGAGAAAAATCGTGCAGATCCAGAATGGTGAAACTGTTTTCCAGGAGAAGAATGGGGCTGTTGGTGCTCACAGTGGTGCGGCATGATGGAGATGATGACCGACGACAACCCACGGCTCTGGATGGGATGGTGTAGAACTGACTCGGTGCCTTCAGTCTAGCCTCAGACTGGACCCAGAGATGCTCCTTGGCACCTGGAAAAGAAGCAGCGGCTGGACCAGCACCCGTGGGTGATGTCAGGCGGCTGGCCGAGATGACCGCAGCAGCAGAAATGGCAACAGTTGGAGGAGTCATCCTGGGACCCTGGTCAACAGGAGCAGAAGCAGACACAGAAGAATTCACAGCTGTCGAAGCAACAGGCTGATAAGGAACAGTGTCATCAAGGTCTTTATTGCAAGATGGGCCTTGTGCTTGATCAAAAATTGTTGTGTCCAGGTGTCTCTCGGCATCCTCGATTCTATAGAGGTTGGAGATTTGCTGCTCCAATTCAGCAATCTTCTTGGCGAAAACGGCACAATTTTGACAGTCAGCTGATAGGCTCTATTAAGATCCTAGCTCTAATTTTAAAGATAATAATTAAATTAGAGATAGTTTACTGTCCAAGGTTAAAAACGGCAAGCATAAAATGTGTGAAAGTAACACAGTAGGTGAAAAGTCTGAGATCTACAGCTTGTCAAGTTTTCATGACAATGCCAGCACAGGCGCAATTATTCTAGTGTTTTCTTATTTTCCATTGAGAGAGCGGGAAAGGGAAAGGAAAAAACCATAATAGTAATTTTTACTCATGCATACTTAAAGGTGCAATCCATTACTTTTTGACCTCCTGCCCAGTAGGTGTCGCACTCACTGTTGCCTCATGATAACATTGCATGTGTTGCCATGTTGAAACAGAAACGGCGCTGGAAACAAGCATTCACAGGCTGCAGCAGACTGTATGGAAATGACTTTCTTTGTGATTACGAGCCAGTGAAATCATGTCAAGCGACGAATCTTTTGTGGTATAGTGCCCAGTGATTTTAACTGAGTCTTCTTTGATGTTTAGCTTCATTTGACAGTTTTTTTTAAATTACTGTCATATAATTTATACAACATAACAAAAATAATTTTTTTGTAAGTTGTCTGTTTTTTCAACTGATTTAAGACAATTTTGCACTGCTGAATCTGAAAATGACATCTGTTTCTCTCGATCAGGTCAGGTTTTTATGCTAAGTTGTAAGCAGTTGTACAGTTGTACTGTAAATTGAATAGTAGACGTTGATAAAGGTAAGTACATGTAAATTGAATGTTAAGTCATCATTGTTCAAAATTCAGAATTTCAAGAAATAAAAAAGAATTTTGCATCATATAAAGCAAAAATACCCGTACATTGAGATTGAGATTCAACTTTATTGTCATTACACATGTATGAATACAAAGTAACGAAACGTGACTTGGCATTTGGGCACGCTCTGCAGAGCGCATCCAAGGCCGGGGCAGCCGCTAGGCGCCAGTCATAAAGAAGAAAGGCAAAAAAGAAAAAGAGAATGGATATGACACAGTAGGCGAGAGAAAAAAACATGTTTTATCAGAATGACGGTCGGCAAGTGAGCAAAATTTTGATTGCAGGCAAAAAACCCCTCAATGCACATTTAGCAGACATTTAGCAGGAGATCACACACAAAAGTTGAGAGGCAGTGTATTGTATGCATGTAATGTTGTATGCATCGTGTAGTGTAAATGTAACAGTTGTTAGTGAGCAGCAGAGGGCGCCTCCTGGCAGTGGATAGATGTTATAATCATGTGACTTATAAACAAGTCCAGAGTCCAGAGTCTATCTCTCTTGCTTGCAGAAGGCACATGGGCATTGTCCTTGAGGGTCCAATCCGCTGATACAACAACAACTGATTGTCGATTGTTTGGGTAGACATAAGAGCCGGTCCTTCCGCTTATCTCAATCAGGAGGAATGTAAACACGGGGCAAACAAGGTCAAATCAAATCAGCACAGTGCACTCAGAGAATAGAATTTGTCCTCACCCGTGTAATTCTGTGCTTCCATTATATGTGCAGGCTTAAACTGTTTTTCCATGGAGAGCACAGGGCTCCAGATGTATTCCTCCACTGAATCACTGTCATTCAGTTCACCGTTTGCCGCTACTCGTGCCCTCCCCAACTGGTCGAATTTGATGAAGGAGCTTGCCGGGTCCGCTTTGATCAGCTCTCTCACCTTCCTTCAATTTCTGATGCATCAGGGAACTCCACAGCCAAAAATAGAAGTCCTGAGATCATAACCAATAATGTTTCCACAGACGCATGAATTCCAGTGTCCATGAGTCTCCTCGCAGGTTCCAATTCTTGGGCTCCCCCTTGGCCCAATTCTTGTTGAAAAATAGTGACAATAGCACATTTAAGCCGCTTCCAAATCATGTAAGCCATAGTTCAAAAAGTTGACCTGATTGAGCAAAACCAATGTGATTTTTTTTGATTCAGCACATGAAAAATTTCCTAAATCAGCTAAAAAAAAACTTAGACAATAAATTTGATGTTGACCAGTGTTATTAATAATTTATGGTAATGCTAACATTTCACAGACGTGATTGAACCTGATAATTACATAATTTTGATAATGTAATCATGGCAAAACTGTAGCTGACTTTAAGGACTTTGCTGTTGGTAGAGTGTTTTTTGAAGATATGCTGTAACAAACTCTTGTGGTTTGTTTATGTTCAGCGTTTTAGCTAAGAATGCTGTCCTAAAACGAGCTGTTGCTATGGCTAATCCATTGCCTTGGTCATCCCCAGTTGCTGTGTGTGGGCAATCAAGGACCGTTACCCTGATCCCTATGGACAATACATTGGGTTTGTTCTAGCTCACGCTCCTGGTCGGTGGCAGGTCCACATGTACGTACATCCATGGTACAAGGTACATCATCAGGGCATCAAAAACCAGGAGGTGGCAATTAATTTTTGGGTTCTGTCTCATTTTCTGTTCATTTAAATTGTATTTATTGTTTTATATTATTGTTATATATTATTAAAATAATTGTAAAATGGATGCCTGATATTGTTTGTGCCTTTTCTAATTTATATCTAAAGGGTGTTGTTGATTCATTGTTAGATTTACCAAGTGATGGCTTACCTATCCTCAATGCACAACTGAAATACTGTCAACCTTTGTATAACCTTGTAAAATTACTGAGAACTTCAGTTATACATACCTGATCAGACATGTGCAGAGCATTCTCTCCAGTAAGCTCACTTTTTGAAATTATTTGTAGTGCAGTAATACTCCAGTTCTCATACAGATACTCAGTGTAAAAAATTAAGTGCATTTCAGAAAATAAGCACATCACTAATCTAATCTGACACAAAATCACTAGTCATAGTCCTCATAATATCTATAAAAAAGTATTCTTTAAATATTTAAATTTATATTGGATTACTGTATACTCTTAAAGTTTTGTTAGTATGTTATAAAAGATAAATTCTCAGCAATATAACATTTTCTGACAGTGTACTAATATAATATTATAAAGCAAATCAACATCAACGAAAGTTGTCTATGAAAAAAGGGCTTTTTTAATGCAACTTTATTATATAGCACAAATTCACAACAGTCAGCTCATAGAACTTTGAAGTGGTGTATAAAGACCCCACAATTCCAGAAAGACTTTCAACAATCAGGTGATCCCCTGTGAGGATCACTTAGCCACAGTGCAGAGTAAAAACTCCATTTTAATAATAGGAAGCCTCCAGCAGAAGTGGTTTTGGCATCTAATCAGGTCGCCTCCCACTTCAGATGTTTGGAACACGTCCCCCTGAGGATGAGACCATAGGCCAGACTATGACTCCCAGCTGGCATAAACACCTTGGTGTTCCCTCTGAAGAGCTGTAGAAGGTGGCTGGAGAGAGGGAAGTCTGGGCTGCTCTACTTGGACTGCTGCCTCCACGACCCAGATCCCCAGAAAAACTGTTGAGGATGGTCGGACGGATGGACGGATGGGCAAAAGAAAATTTTAACAGTATTCTCACATATGTAGTTTCACGGGCTCACATGTATATGACTGTTCATATTCTCTCATGTATATTCCTGTGTGCTTATTTTGGCTTCACGTCTGAAGAGGAACAAAAGGTCTGGACCTCCTGGGGAGAAGAGGACGAGAGAGTTGGCCTTTTGATATGCAAAGAGATGGACATGAATGATTTCCTGACCACCCAGGTTTGGGTGGAAGAGAGAGGAACTGCAGGGCGGATGCATTGTGTTTGGGATTTAAAGACAATGGGATTTTGTACTTTGATGCCAGGGGTATAAGACTGGCAGATGTTGGGGGTTTTTCCTTCTTCTGCTTTTGAATGTTGGAGAGTGTGTTGTGAATAAAATGGAACCTGAGAAATAACTCTGCCTCATCCTTTCCACACAATCTCCACACTGGTGACCTTAAGACGTATTATGGCTGGAGACGATTCTCCTGCACCGGACTCATCAGGAGCCAGCCAAGCTAATGCAGCTACCACAGTCCAGCTTCCGGACTTCTGGCAGAACAGTCCACGCTCCAGGTTTAACGCAGTCGAGGCACAGTTCCATCTTCAGAAGGTTTCGGCAGACGCCACGAAGTTCTTCCATGTAGTTGTAAAGCTGGACAACCACACAGCCCAGCGTGTAGAGAGCCTGATCAACCACCCGCCAGACGACGACAAGTACGGCACTTTGAAGGCTGCTCTCATCCGTTTTTTCACCCCCTCGCTGGGAGAGCGAGCAGAGAAGCTCCTGGCGTTGACTGAGTGTGAGGTCGACAGACCTGCAGACCTGATGGCGAAGATGCTGAATTTGAGAGACGCCGAAGATGATGGCTTTATTTTCGCCCACCTTTTCCTCAGGACACTACCGACAGCGGTGAGAGTTACCCTGGCCAGTTCACAGCTGCTGGCCCACCGAGACTACCACGAGCTGGGCCAGGAGGTGCAACGACTCGTCGACGCCCATAGACGACACACGGCCACGACCGCAGCAGCGGAGCTGGGCGCAACATCCGGAGATGGCGGGGGGCCAGAGGCTGCAGCACCAGACTCACCGACGACGGCAGTGGCGGGAGCCAGGAGGCGCGGAGCGGACGACGTCCTTTGCTTTTACCATCGCTGTTTCCCCGAGAGGGCACGCAAGTGCATTCCACCGTGCCAATTCAAGTGCTCGGGAAACGCCAAGACCGGGAGTCGGTAGCAGCTGCGGCTCTCGGTGAGGAGAACAAGCTGCTCTACTTGAGGGACGCACGATCGGGGAGGTACTTCCTCGTGGACACAGGCTCCCAGCTGAGTTTCATCACACCTTCCTACGCTGACCGGCTGGCGTCTTCCAGTGGCCCTGTGGTGTCAGCAGCGAACGGCTCGAAGATCAAGACCTTCGGAGAGAAGACCCTGTCTCTGTCTTTACACGGCCGCACATTTGAGTGGACTTTCGTCATAGCGGCAGTCAATTTCAACATTCAACTTTATTTATATAGCGCCATTTCACAACAACAGTCATCTCATAGCACTATCAACTGTAGGGGGGGACCCCCACAGTTGCAGAGAGACCCCAGCAATCAGGCGATGTTTCAGAACATGTTAGGTACTGATTTTTTGTGCTCACATGGTTTGTTGGTCGATCTTGCTAACAGACGCCTGGTTAATGCACTCTCTTTTTCTTCTATTCCCTGCACAGCGCGAGTGGCCCCGCCAACAGCACAAGCCAATGTCACAGCTGCAGGTGGTAAGTTCCACACACTCCTCACTGAGTTTCCAGCACTGACGGTGCCAACGTTTTCGGCGACCGTGGCTAAACACGGGGTGGAGCATTTTATTACTACCACCGGACCGCCCGTTTTTGCAAAAGCTCGGTGCTTGGATTCAGCTAAACTGGCCATAGCGCGCGAGGAGTTCGCCAACCTGGAAAAACTGGGCATCATCCGACGTTCAAAGAGCCCTTGGGCTTCACCGCTTCACATGGTCCCTAAAACTGATGGCTCGTGGCGGCCGTGCGGTGATTTTCGTAGGCTGAACAATGCTACAGCACACGACCGCTACCCAATCCCACATATCCAGGATTTTTCAGTTCATTTGGTGGGGACGCGCATTTTTTCTAAGATAGACCTGGTACGCGGTTATCATCAGGTCCCAGTCCGCGCTGAGGACATACCCAAAACAGCGGTAATAACTCCCTTCGGGCTTTTTGAGTTTTTGCGCATGCCGTTTGGGCTTAAAGGCGCAGCGCAGACTTTCCAACGCATGATGGACGCGGTGTTGCGCGATCTCCCTTTCGTGTTCGTCTACCTGGACGACATTTTGGTAGCCAGTGCGTCCGAAGATGAACACGAAAACCACCTCACGGCAGTTTTCCGGTGGTTGGGGGAGCACGGGCTAATAATCAACCCAGCGAATTGTCAGTTCGGGGTGGCGCAGATTGATTTTTTTGGGGCATCGCGTCTCTCCCGAATGAGCAGTCCCTCTGCCTGACAAGGTGCGCTCGGTGGCAAATTTTCCCCAGCCACAAACGGTCAAAGCGTTACAGGAGTTTTTGGGAATGGTGAATTTTTATAACCGTTTCCTCCCCTGCGCGGCGCAGCTCATGCAACCATTGTACGCTGCGCTTAAAAAACAAAAACCCGCAAATAAAATCGAATGGTCTCCCGAGCGGGAGCACGCATTCTCTGAAGTCAAAACAGCCTTGGCAAACGCTGCGTTGTTAGCGCATCCAGTCCCAACGGCCCGCATGGCGCTCACTACTGACGCGTCAGATGTGGCCATAGGAGCGGTTGTTGAACAGTATGTGGCTGGAGCCTGGCAGCAGCTCGCGTTTTTCAGCAAGACTTTGCGCGATAGTGAGCGAAAATACAGCGCATTCGACAGGGAGTTGTTAGCTCTCCATTTGGCTATTCGTCACTTCCAGTTTTGGCTGGAGGGATGCCGTTTCGCCGCGTTCGTTGACCACAAGCCGCTGACTTTTGCGATGGCCAAGATTTCGGAACCTTGGTCGGGCCGGCAGCAGAGACAGCTGGCCGCAATTTCGGAGTTCACTACCGATATCCAGCATGTAGCAGGTAAACTTAACGTAGCGGCAGACTGCCTCTCGCGTGCCGTGGCTGCTCCAGCCCGCGTAGAGGTAGATTTCGCAGCTGTTGCCGTGGACCAGGGTAGCGGCACAGAAGTGCGCGCGGCCCCAGTCCGCGTAGGGATAGATTACGCAGCCATGGCCGCGGAGCAGGGCGGGGACGCGGACGTGCGCACGCTCCAGTCTGGACCAACAGGGTTAAGGCTAGAGGACAGGGTGCTGCAAGACGGTATGCCCCCCTTAATCTGCGATGTTTCCACCGGGCGACCTCGTCCGGTGGTTCCGGCCTCATGGCGCCGCCGCGTTTTTGACTCGATCCATTCGCTGGCACACCCAGGGGTGCGCGCTTCGGTCAAAATGGTAGGGGAGAAATTTGTATGGCCGGGCCTGCGCAAGCAAGTTAGAGAGTGGGCGGCAGCCTGCATGGCCTGTCAGCGGGCCAAAGTGCATAGACACACGAGAGCCCCTTTGGAGCCGTTCCATATTCCAGCTAAAAAGTTTGATCATGTCCATGTGGAACTCGTAGGCCCCCTACCTCCCTCGCAAGGGTGCACACATCTTCTGACAATGGTTGACCGCACTACGCACTGGCCAGAAGTGGTTCCCCTGTCATCAAACACAGCCGAGGAGGTGGCGTGCGCTTTTTTTAACTGCATGGGTAGCGCGTTTTGGAGTTCCGTCGGATATTACGTCTGACAGAGGCCCACAATTTGTTTCCGAACTTTGGTCAGCGATGGCCCGCAGCCTGGGGGCAACGATCCACCGCACGACCGCGTATCACCCGCAGGCTAACGGGTTATGCGAACGTTTTCACAGGTCGCTGAAGGCGGCTCTCAGAGCGTCGCTTACGGATGCAAATTGGGTTGACAAACTACCATGGGTTCTATTGGGGTTGCGTTCTGCACCTAAAGAGGATTTAGATGCCTCTCCAGCGGAGCTAGTGTTCGCACAGCCACTTTGGCTGCCTGGAGAATTTCTCCCTGACAACCCAGCGCCAGAGTTCTCCTCGGCTCAGCGGTTGCAGAATAGCAATGGCCTGAGTGTCCTACCAGGCCCCGTTCACCACAGTTTTCCGCGTGTTTTTGTGCCTAAAGCTTTAAAAAATGCGGAGTTTGTTTTTGTCAGACATGATGCCCACCGCACAGCTCTGCGACCGCCTTACGATGGACCATTTAGAGTGCTAGAAACAGGTGATAAGCATTTTTTGCTAGATTTGGGGGGCAAAAAGGAGATGATTGGCGTAGACAGACTCAAACCTGCTTTTGTGATAGCTGACGAAACTGTGCAGTTGGCGAGGGCCCCGCGACGGGGTAGACCCCCTAGGGAGCATTCCCCAGTACACTCACAGAGATGACTAACAGTTTTAATCCCCAGACAGCAGCTCTACAGCAGGAGGACGCCGCGGAAGAGGTTAAGCCCGCCTGCAGCAGATACGGCAGACGGTTGAGACCAAGACAGCATGTGGACTGATGTGTGGCGATTTTATTATGACATGCAATCTGTGTTTGTTTGTTCCATCTTAGACGTTTGGAGGGGGTTATATGTGGTGCACATATGTAGTTTCACGGGCTCACATGTATATGACTGTTCATATTCTCTCATGTATATTCCTGTGTGCTTATTTTGGCTTCACGTCTGAAGAGGAACAAAAGGTCTGGACCTCCTGGGGAGAAGAGGAGGACGAGAGAGTTGGCCTTTTGATATGCAAAGAGATGGACATGAATGATTTCCTGACCACCCAGGTTTGGGTGGAAAAGAGAGGAACTGCAGGGCGGATGCATTGTGTTTGGGATTTAAAGACAATGGGATTTTGTACTTTGATGTCAGGGGTATAAGACTGGCAGATGTTGGGGTTTTTTCCCTTCTTCTGCTTTTGAATGTTGGAGAGTGTGTTGTGAATAAAATGGAACCTGAGAAATAACTCTGCCTCATCCTTTCCACACAATCTCCACACTTTATTATATAGCACAAATTCACAACAGTCAGCTCATAGAACTTTGAAGTGGTGTATAAAGACCCCACAATTCCAGAAAGACTTTCAACAATCAGGTGGATCCCCTGTGAGGATCACTTAGCCACAGTGCAGAGTAAAAACTCCATTTTAACAATAGGAAGCCTCCTGCAGAAGTGGTTTTGGCATCTAATCAGGTCGCCTCCCACTTCAGATGTTTGGAACACGTCCCCCTGAGGATGAGACCATAGGCATGAACTCCTTGGTGTTCCCTCTGAAGAGCTGTAGAAGGTGGCTGGAGAGAGGGAAGTCTGGGCTGCTCTACTTGGACTGCTGCCTCCACGACCCAGATCCCCAGAAAAACTGAGGATGGACGGACGAATGGATGGATGGGCAAAAGAAAATTTTAACAGTATTCTCAAAAGTAGAAATAGTCTGTCTCCCAAATATCAGAATTTGAAAACAAAGTCAGATGTAGACATCTTCCCCCTGTGTGACTGTTGAGTGAAGTGGATCAACGTGGTCCATGGAGCCGATCTGGGAGAGCAATATAGAAAAATAATATAAGAAATTGGACACAAACTTCAAATCTTTCGTTGTCTCTTTAGTTTGTGTTGCTCTAGCTTCTTACAGTAAGGTAAAAAATACCAATGTCCAAATTTTAAAAAATCAAAACAAAAATGGTCTAAAGAAATAAAAATTGCATGAAAATATGACATAATCTGAACTTGTAGAAATTTTTTAAAAATTCCAAATATGCTACAATGAGTGTGCTTGGTTTACCAATGCAAAATATACTTTTGGTGATAGAGTGGGTAGAGAAATGGAATTGGATTTTACCTGTGTGCCGTGTGCTGTGTTCACTCCTGCTGCAGCATTGGACCTGATTCAAGAACAGGAAAAAGATTTTCAGTTCCACAAATTAAATTTACTTGGGAATAAATTGTGATACCTTTATTTTAATATGTGGGTTTATTGATAACAACTGTATAAGAAAAATTGCACATCAAGGGTTCTACTTTAACAAACTCATTGATAGGCACAGTGGCACTGGTAGCACAATTATTTGTGTTGTTGCAGTAATATAAGAAATGTTGCACCTACCATGAAGTTGTCATGCATTGCAGCTTTGTTACAGCACCACCAAAAATGATTAACAACGTCAAGCAGCCACAGAAGCAATCCAGCCTGCCCCTTCGTTTTACCTGCCTGAAGAGTACATACACAAATACCCCATAATGACAATGTGAAAAAAGTTTTTTTTTTTTTTTTTTCAATTTTTGCAAATTTATTAAAAAATTTTAAAAAACCCTAAGAAATCACATGTACTCATATACATGTGAGTACCTGTGTACTCTGTGCACACACTCATACACATAATCACATGTATTCACAGCCTTTGCTCAGTGCTTTGTTGATGCACCTTTGGCAGCAATTAAAGCCTCAAGTTTTTTTGAATATGATGCCACAAGCTTGCCACACCTATCTTTGGGCAGTTTCACCCATTCCTCTTTGCAGCACCTCTCAAGCTCCATCAGGTTGGATGGGAAGCGTCGGTGCACAGCCATTTTCAGATCTCTCCAGAGATGTTCAATTGGATTCAAGTCTGGGCTCTGGCTGGGCCACTCAAGGACATTCACAGAGTTGTGCTGAAGCCACTCCTTTGATATCTTGGCTGTGTGCTTAAGGTCATTGTCCTGCTGAAAGATGAACCGTCACCCCAGTCTGAGGTCAAGAGTGCTGTGGAGCAGGTTTTCATCCAGGATGTCTCTATTAGGTTTTTGCATATGACGTCAGGGGGCGTGCCGCACTGGCCCGTTAGAGTGAGCCGCCATTTTGGATGGCAAGAAACAGCCGCAGCAGGGTGAAATAAACCACATAGCTCACGTGTATCTACAAACTCCGCAAAATGGTGTACTCCTGTTGTTCCCCCTGATAAGGGGATAAGCGGGGAATTAAATGGCCGGTGTGAAATGCAAAAAAAAAAAGTTGGATTTTTGAATAATTACCTTCACTGACGTAATCTCTCGCTTTGTCATAACGGGCTGCAAGGTGGAGCAGTGGTTTAGCACTGTGGCAGCACAGTTTTACCCTCGGCCGGGGGATCGCGGGGATCATGAGACCGTGGGTTTAGTGCGCTCGCGCACGCAACGGCCGGTGGCTTGTCACCAGACTGCAAACCAAATCTACCTACGGGTACAAATAAGTAACAAAAAAAACCAAAACTTTGTGGTTTGGGGGCGCCTCTCTGCTTGCTACGATGCACACATGAAAGGGGAGAAAACTATTGTACATGTGCATAAAATCAGGTACGTTTTAACGCGGCGCGCCGTGGAGAGCCTTTAAAAAAAAAAAAAAAACACGCAGCGCGCTTCACTCACCTCTGAGTGAGGAGCTGCTGTTGTTTTCCGACTCGTTCAACAGCCAAGACTTCACATCATCCACATCCCTTTCCGCTGACACGTTTTCTGATATTTTTTCCTCCTGCTCCCCTTCGTCTTTTAAAGATATCATCTCATCGTTTGCCCCCAAATCATCCCCGCTGAGCAGATTACCGGCAGTCATTGTTCTGCTAATTGCTCCAGCTGTTACCCCAAACCCGTCACCTCCGTTCAACTGAGGCATTTCAGCACACCACAGGAGCGCACGGGAGCAAGATTAAAAACACTTGTCTGCTGTTATGAATGCTGACAATGACTCCACTGAATGTGACAGACATCGCAGACACAGTTTCAGAGGCCATAGTGTCAGCTGTTGAAGAGGATGATAGGATGTTATTATGTCAGATTGTGACTGTGGGTTCTCCTCACTCATTCTGATCGCTAAACAGTACAAGTTACGCCTGGGTTGTCACAGTGCAACTGCTGCTCTTGCCATCCAAAATGGCGACACCTACGGCGTGTTTATGTTTACCCCCGCGAGTCACGTGATTTTTACGACCCTACGCAAATACTCCATACGTTGCTGTATTCATCTTTCTCTCTATCCTGACTAGTCTCCCAGTTGCTGCTGCTGAAAAACATCCCCACAGCATGATGCTGCCACCACCATGCTTCACTGTAGGGATGGTATTGGCCTTGTGATGAGTGGTCCCTGGTTTCCTTCAAACATGACACCTGGCATTCATGCCAAAGAGTTCAATCATTGTCTCATCAGACGAGAGAATTTTGTTTGTCATGGTGTGAGAGTTCTTCAGGTGCCTTTTGGCAAACTCCAGGTGGGCTGCCATGTGCCTTTTACCAAAGAGTGGCTTCCGTCTGGCCACTCTACCATACAGCCCTGATTAATGGATTGCTGCAGAGATGGTTGTCCTTCTAGAAGGTTCTCCTGTCTCCACAGAGGAACGCTGGAGCTCTGACAGCGTGCCCGTCAGGTTCTTGGTCACCTCCCTGACTAAGGCCCTTATCCCTCAATCACTCAGTTTAGATGGCTTGCCAGCTCTAGGAAGAGTCCTGGTGGTTCCGAACTTCTTCCATTTACGGATGATGGAGGCCACTGTGCTCATTGGGACCTTCAAAGCAGCAGAAATTTTTCTGTACCCTTCGCCAGATTTGTGCCTCGAGACAATCCTGTGTCGGAGGTCTACAGACAATCCCTTTGACCTCATGCTTGGTTTGTGCTCTGACATGCACTGTCAACTGTGGGACCTTATACAGTGTTTCCTCTGGCTTAAAGACTTTGGCGCGGTGGCAACATATTTTTCCGGGGGAGGGACACTTGACACTATTGTAACTGGAATATGTTAATTTTATACTATTTATTTCTTCTTTTTTTTTTTAAATTTGCACAGTAACTTTACATATGGAACTTAGCATTTGAAGTATTGTATAACCAAGGCTTGAATGTTGGAATACTGGGCCAGTTGGGGTCCCACCCAGACGTCCTGTGTTTGGACTTTTTACTGGTGTCATCCTTCTCTCCTTCTGCTCTCACCTCTCCTGGACCCTCTGCCTGAATACGTTCCTCTCCTTGGCTCTTCTCTTCTGTCTCATCTTCATCTTCATCCCTCTCTGAGCCCTGTCTAATTCAGGTTCTCTCTCTGTCTATGGTGGTATACAAACAGGTTAGAAAATATTAAGTGTCATGTAAATTAAAAGGAGACAACCACAAATTTCTAGTTAAGGGTAAAAAGAGCACCCACCTAAAAACGAGTAATGACTTCAGTCTTGAAGGTTTGAGGTTTTTCTCCAAAATTTATAACAATTTTCTTATAGTTTTCTACTTTTCTCTGTAAATTTATCTAAATTTGAAACCATTTTCCTCAAATTTGTAATTTCCTCTTGTAAAATTGACTTTTCTTGTACATTTGAGACTTTATTATAAATTTGTGGATTATTTTATGGATATTTTTTAGACAATGCCACAATAAGACAATGCCACTCTGGCAGGCTGCACAATTAGTATGTGCTGTTACATTTATAGATGCAAATGTTGATCATATCATGAACCTGTCATACGTGCCAGCTTGGTAAGGAGTAGTTAGTGGGGTCTGTTCCAAGCCATATATTGGTTGATATTATACACTCATAATTATAATGTGAACATGTCAGAAATAAAATTTTGTTGGTTATAGACTTTAGATTGCCCCTTCCCCCCTGGCACCCCTAACCACCAGATTAGCAGCAGAAGATGAATGGACTAGTTAGCATCATAGCTAGCACTTGTTAGCTTACTTGTCCAGAAGAAAAAAGGTCACCTCTGCATGACTTTTCTGCCCTTTCAGACTCTTCAACAGACATTAGCCATCAAAAGCAGAACCTATATTTATCCTGCTCCTTTGTCATGGCATACTTGAAGAGGACTGGGAAACTGACGTTTGCCTTGAGACTCAGGTATTTAGCTGAATAATTCACTACCTGGCAACCCAACAACCCAAAACGAGATGTGGCACATAATATCAACCTTGCTATGCTATTGGCTGTGACATCCTCACTGGCCTTCCGTGTTTTTTTTTACTCCAGCTGCTGGATGTAAATATTTATATTATTGTCGGTCCACCAAAAATTTTTTCATCAATATACTAATTTTTAGAACATTAAGACTTACATTGTACACGTTTCTAAATGCGTTGACGTATTATTTTAAAAAAAAAATCTTTGTTTTCATGAAAATCTTCTATATTTCACCTTTAAATGACCGAAGATGTAGTTATTTCTGTTATAATATTTCTATATATTTATAGTTTTGTAGAAATCTCCTGACAACCCAGACAGCAGGAAAAACCTCCCTTATTTTGAAATCCAACTGTTGGCATGTTTAGTTTGTCTGAAGGCTACTGATGGATTAAAATCATTGACTTCGTGAATTTCGGTCATCTTAACTTGCCAGGTACATAATAATGAACATAAATTAGTTAATTAATATTAACTAAGGTAAAGGTAAAAATATCTCCTTTTTATTCTTGTCTGAAATAAGAAAAACAAAAAACTAACTGCACGCGTTAGGTCAGCCAAGGGTTCCCAAACTTTTCAGCCCGTGACCCCCGAAATAACGGTAACAGAGACTGGCGACCCCCACTATCCCCCAGAGGTGACTGATACATAAGAAAACGTGTGCACAGTTTGATACATCTGTAGATTTATCTAACTGCAAAGCATATTTCCCTTTCTTCACTCTGTCAGTCAGCTGGCACTTACCCCTCTGTTAATGAAAGAAAAACCCACAATGGTCACAGAAATAGCTTGAATCTGACAAAAGTGGTAATAAATAAAAATTCTATGAAAATTAACCAATGAAAATCAGACAATGCTGTTGAATTGTGGTTCAACAGAATTATTTTAAAAAACAAACTCATGAAACAGGCCTGGACAAAAATGATGGTACCCCTAGAAAAGATTGAAAATAATGTGACCATAGGGACATGTTCAACCAAGATGTGTCCTCTAATTCCCAGCATCTTTGGGCGAGAGGCAGGGTACACCCTGGACAGATCGCCAGTCCATCGCAGGGCCAACACAGCCCCCCCGCGACCCGAAAAGGATTAAGCGGAAGAAGATGGATGGATGGTGTCTACAAACTTGTAATCAGTCAGTCGGCCTATTTAAAGGGTGACAAGTAGTCACTGTGCTGTTTGGTGACATGGTGTATACCACACTAAACATGGACCAGAGGAAGCAAAGGAGAGAGTTGTCTCAGGAGATTAGAAAGAAAATTATAGACAAGCATCCATCCATCCATCTTCTACCGCTTTTCCGGAGGTCCGGGTCGCGGAGGCAGCAGTTCAAGCAGAGAAGCCCAGACTTCCCTCTCCCCAGCCACCTGCTCCAGCTCTTCAGAGGGGATACCAAGGCGTTCCCAGACTAGCTGGGAGACATAGTCTCTCCACCGAGTCCTGGGTCTGCCCCGGGGTCTCCTCCCAGTGGGACGTGCCTGAAACACCTCAAGTGGGAGACGTCCAGGAGGCATCCTAATCAGATGCCCATACCACCTCAACTGACTCCTTTCAATGTGGAGGAGCAGCGGTTCTACTCTGAGCCTCTCCCGGATGACTGAGCTCCTCACCCTATCTCTGAGGGTGAGTCCAGCAATCCTACGGAGAAAGCTCATTTCAGCCGCTTGTATCCGCGATCTCGTTCTTTCGGTCATTACCCAAAGCTCGTGACCATAGGTGAGAGTAGGAACGTAGATTGACTGGTAAATCGACAGCTTTGCCTTAGAACTAAGCTCCCTCTTCACCACAATGGACCGGTACAACGTCCGCATCACTGCAGATGCTGCTCCAATCCGTCTGTCGATCTCTCGCTCCATTTTCCCCTCACTCGTGAACAAGACCCCAAGAGCTTGATGTTCCTGTGACTACAGCTGCGCATACAGTATTATTCAGAAATTTAAGATCCATGGGACTGTAGCCGACCTCCCTGGACGTGGCCACAGGAGGAAACTTGATGAAGAATGGTAACAAAAGAGCCCAGAACAACCTCTAAACACATTGATGGTGAACTCCAAGGTCAAGGTACATCAGTGTCGGATCACACCATCCGTTGTTGTTTGAGCCAAAGTAGACTTCATGGGAGATGACCAAGGAGGACACCACTGTTGAAAACAAATCATAAAAAAGCCAGACTGGAATTTGCCAGACTGCATGTTGACAAGCCACAAAGCTTCTGGGAGAATGTCCTATGGACAGACAAGACAAAAGTGGAACTTTTTGGCAAGGCACATCAGTGCTATGTTCACAGACGCAAAAATGAAGCATACCAAGAAAAGAACACCGTCCCTACTGTGAAACATGGAGGAGGTTCTGTTATGTTGTGGGGCTGCTTTGCTGCATCTGGCACAGGGTGTCTTGAATCTGTGCAGGGTACAATGAAATCTCAAGACTATCAAGGTATTCTAGAGAGAAATGTGCTGCCCAGTGTCAGACAGCTTGGTCTCAGTCGCAGGTCATGGGTCTTGCAACAGGATAATGAGCCAAAACACACAGCTAAAAACACCCAAGAATGGCTAAGAGCAAAACATTGGACTATTCTAAAGTGACCTTCTATGAGCCCTGATCTAAATCCTATTGAACATCTGTGGAAGGAGCTGAAACATGCCGTCTGGAGAAGGCACCCTTCAAACCTGAGACAACTGGAGCAGTTTGCTCATGAGGAGTGGGCCAAAATACCTGCTGAGAGGTGCAGAAGTCTCATTGACAATTACAGAAATTGTTTGATTGCAGTGATTGCCTCAAAAGGTTGTGCAACAAAATATTAAGTTAAGGGTACCATCATTTTTGTCCAGGCCTGTTTCATGAGTTTGTTTTTTAAAATAATTCTGTTGAACCTCAATTCAAAAGCATTGTCTGATTTTCATTGGTTAATTTTCATAGACTTTTTATTTATTACCACTTTTGTCAGATTCAAGTTATTTCTGTGACCATTGTGGGTTTTTCTTTCATTAACAGAGGGGTACCAACAATTTTGTCCATGGCTGTATGTCTTGGGCTATGTCCATGATGCGCCGGGATATGGTCCTGTCAGACAGCGGCACTGTTTCCAGCTCCCGTGCCTGTTTATCTCCATGCATTGTCCGACTCATAGCGATAGCAGTGGGTTTTATTAGGGTTTCTCTGATTGTGGGAGACTTTTTTGCCTGTGCAATTAAATATGCCACCTTTGAGCTTTGGTAGTGGTTGTTGTTTGATTAGTTAGGACTTTCTTTTGACCTTGCAATTCTCTCTCCTTTTGGCAAAAAAAAATCCGCTGGTTTAGTGGCACGAGATGGGTGCTTAGTTTTCAAGTGTTTGAGCATTTTTACGGGCTTTGCGATAGACTGGCGATTTGTCCAGGGTGTACCCTGCCTCTTGCCCAAAGATGCTGGGATAGGCTCCAGCCCCCCCACGACCCAAAAAGGATTAAGCGGAAGAAGATGAATGAATGAATAAACTGTCATGTGCAAGCACCTCGGTACACACTACACATTGGAGATGTACGTCACTGATAACGATGCATGAATCCATACTGAATATATTCCTCTCGATACTTGCGACACTTGGCGGCTGCTCCAACTGCTTATGGAGCCCTGTACGGTGCTGTCCTCCTCCTCCTCCCCCCACACCAGAAGCCGATGGTCTTTCTGACGGCATTTCTCCACGCTCTGCTGCCATCCCTGCTAGCCTCTTTGCATTGTTGTTGGTCGGTATTAACCACCATTTCATTTTTAAAAATAATATCCTAGGCTTAAAGCGTTGTGTGTTGATTTGAGCTGTTCAGACGAAATCTACTGGTGCACACTGACCTGTCTGTGGCCTGTGACATTTACTGTGGCACAGTTAAAGTGACATGTCACCTGCATAATCACCTCAGGAGGATTCTGACAATCATTTCGCGACACCGCCCCCCCCCACCCCCCCCCCCCCCCCGTCTCGGGACCCCCACTTTGGGAATCTCTTGAGCTAAGCGACTCTTCGATTATTGCTCCCGGTACCAGCGGGTTAAAACCATGATAAATGCATTCACTGCTCACGTACCTCTTCTGATTTTTTTTTTTTTTTTTTTTTTTTTTTCCCACGGATGGCGGCTCTCGTAGTGAGACACTTTCCCTGCTGACTGGAACATGGGGCAGGGCACTTCTGAACTCTGCGCAGATGACGGTCACGTGCATTGTTCGTGTGCGCACTTGCGGACTGTCATTCCTTCATAATTTTTTTTCTTAAATTTATATTTCCTGGTAGAGTGGTGGAAATTTTTCAGGCGTGATGGGCCTCTACCCAGAAATGTTACCAGAGGAAACCCTGCTTATATAGACAGGTGTGTGCCTTTCCAAATCATGTCCAATCAACTGAATTTACCACAGGTGGACTCCAGTTAAGCTGTAGAAACATCTCAAAGATGATCAGTGGAAACAGGATGCACCTGAGCTCAATTTTGAGCTTCATGGCAAAGGCTGTGAATACTTGTGTACATGGGATTTCTTAGTTTATTTTTAATAAATTTGCAAAAATCTCAAATGTTTTTCACATTGTCATTATGGGGTATTGTGTGTAGAATTTTGAGGAAAAAAAATGAATTTAATCCATTTTGGAATACGACTGTAACATAACAAAATGTGGAAAAAGTGAAGTGCTATGAATAATTTCCGGATGCACTGTAATTTCAAAGTTGACCCAAACTGTGCTTCAGTTTAAAGAAAGTGGTATCATTGCAAGTGTGTGGTTTTTGTTTTTTTTTTTTAAGATTTGCTTGTGAAGTTTAAGTCACCTTAGGAAAAGTTAATGACATTTTAGAATCAGAATCAGAATCAGAATCAGAATCAGGTTTATTGCCATTGTTCATGTAGTACACAAACTAGGAATTTGTCTCGGTACAATGCTGCAACATTAAACATGATAAGATAAGAGAAATAAACTATTCATGTAATAAAGTGTAGGATAAGATTAAGTGATACTGGTCAACAGTTAAAATATATATTAGCCAGCAGCAGATACTGTGGAGAACTATATAGTGCAGTCGGTAATGCAGGAAGAAAACAGTGATGATTGACATGAGTCTGGTTGAGCTGCTGTACATGGTGCACGAGAGTCACTTAGTGTTCAGCAGTCTAATGGCAGAGGGGAAGAAGCTGTTCATGTGACGGGAGGTTTTAGTCTGGATGGACCGAAGTCTTCTACCAGAGGGGAGGGGGGCAAACAGTACGTGACCAGGGTGTGAGGGATCGGCTATGATCCGGCCAGCACGCCTCCGGGTCCTGGAGATGTACAGATCCTGGAGAGATGGGAGCTTGCAGCCGATCACCTTCTCAGCAGTGCGCACGACGCGCTGCAGCCTTAGTCTGTCCCTGGCAGTGGCTCCTGCGTACCACACGGTTATGGAGGTGGTGAGGATGGACTCGATGATGGCTGTGTAGAACTGCACTAACATCTTGGTGGGTAGCTTGAGCTTCCTCAGCTGCCGCAGGAAGAACATCCTCTGCTGGGCTTTTTTGATGAGTGAGCTGATGGTCAGCTCCCATTTGAGGTCCCTGGTGATGGTAGTGCCTAGGAAGCGGAAGGAATCAGCAGTGGTGATGGGAGAGCCTGAGAGGGTGAGGGGGGGCAGAGGAGTAGTGACTTTCCTGAAGTCTACAATCATCTCCACTGTCTTCAGAGCGTTCAGCTGCAGGTTGTTATTGCTGCACCAGGACGCCAGCTGGGCCACCTCTCTCCTGTAGGCGGACTCGTCGCCGTTGGAGATGAGCCCGATGAGGGTGGTGTCGTCCGCAAACTTGATCAACTTGACAGACTGGTGGCTGGAGGTGCAGGAGTTGGTGTAAAGGGAGAAGAGTAGGGGGGAAAGTACACAGCCCTGGGGTGATCCGGTGCTGATGCTAGTATAGTCTGAGACAGTCTTTCCCAGCCGCACATGCTGCCTCCGGTCCGTCAGGAAGTCGATGATCCACCTGCAGAGGGAGTCAGGCACGTTGAGCAGGGACAGCTTGTCCCGGAGCAGAGCGGGGCGGATGGTGTTGAATGCGGAGCTGAAGTCCACAAACAGGATCCTGGCGTAGGTTCCCGGGGAGTCCAGGTGCTGCAGGATGGAGTGGAGGGCCAGGTTGACTGCATCGTCTACAGACCTGTTGGCTCGGTAGGCAAACTGCAGCGGGTCCAGGAGAGGGGTGGTGATGGACTTGAGGTGGGACAGGACCAGGCGCTCAAAGGACTTCATGACTACAGAGGTGAGCGCTACAGGTCTGTAGTCATTAAGTCCAGTGATCCGTGGCTTCTTGGAGACAGGGATGATGGTGGAGGATTTGAGGCAGGATGGCACGTGGCATAACTTAAGGGAGGTGTTAAAAATGTCTGTGAATACAGGAGCCAGCTGTTTCGCACAGAGTCTCAGGGTGGAGGGAGACACGCCGTCTGGGCCGGGGGCCTTGCGCGGGTTCAGTCTGGAGAACTGTTTGAGCACATCCTGCTCACTGATGATAAGGGGAGGGGGGGAGGAGGGGGGGGTGCCTTAAATGAAGTAGGGAATGTGGAGGCTGTGGAGCTGGAGGGAGGGGGGGAGTTGGACACAGATGACGAGGTGTCAAAACGGGCATAGTGTTGGGACAGTCTCTGACAAAGGGCTTTGTCATCCTGACCTTTAGGAGCCTTAGGTCGATAGTTGGTGATTTGCCTCAGTCCTCTCCACACGGAAGCCGAATCATTAGCAGTGAACTGCTGCTGGAGTCTCTCTGAGTACACAGATTTAGCCCTCTTCAGCTCTCTGTTAAACCGGTATTTAACCTCCCTGTAGCAGTCCCTGTCTCCACTTTTCAGCGCTGCTTCCTTCTCCTTCCTGATCTGTCTGAGCTTAGCTGTGAACCAGGGTTTGTCATTAGAGTAACTCACCCTGGTGCGTGATGGAAGAATGTTCTCTTCACAAAAGTGGATATATGAGTTCACAGTGTCCGTGTACTCATCCAGATCATGCGTGGCTCCTTTAAGCATGCCCCAGTCAGATATTTCCATGCACGTTTCCAGCTTCTCCTCAGCATCACTGGTCCGTATCTTCGTAGTGCTCACAACAGGTTTAGTGAGCTTCAATCTCTGTCTGTATGTGGGAATGAGGTGAACCATCACGTGATCAGATAATCCCAGCGCAGCTCGAGGGACAGCGCGATATGCGTCTTTCACTGTGGTGTAACAGTGATCCAGTGTGTTTAATCCTCTGGTGGGGCATTTAATAAACTGTTTGTAGCGGGGGAGATCGTGGCTCAGATTGCACTGATTAAAGTCGCCAGCCACAATAATCAGCGAGTCTGGAAAACTCCGCTCTGTGTGTTTAGGTTAAAAGAATCACGTTTGGTCACTTTTTAGGGGACGGCAGTGGCTCAGGAGGTAGAGCAGGTCATCCAATAACCACATGGTTGGGGGTTCAAATCCCGCTCTCCCCAGATATCCTGCCGTTGTATCCCTGGGCAAGACACTTCACCCCAGTTGCTTCTGGTGGGTCTGGAAGCGCCATGTTAGGCAGCATGCCGCCATCAGTGTGTGACTGGGTGGATAGCAGGATCTGTAAAGCGCTTTGGTCATCAAGAGATGAGAATAAAAGCGCTATATAAGTGAATGCCATTTACCATTTTACTGTTGTCAAATATGAAAAGGAGTCAAATCTGATCTGAGCAACATGTAATAATTAATATGTTGAGGAGACATTTGTAAACAGGTGTTAATGCTGGCCTGTCTGTAATAGTGTGTGTATTAATATCTACCTAATCTTCTTACTTTGATCCTAATCATAACAAAGAAGCTGTTTGAGTAAGTAGGTGAACAGTATCCTTTAAACTAGACAGTTCATCTTTAGAGTTTACATGAGTACATAAAATAATGAAACCATATTCGAAGAGGTCATATTGCAAATGTTCACCATTTTATCACTCCAAGAAGGTTAGAAAATGGCCAACATGTGTAGAGGTCTGGCAGCTATTCATGTGTTTGGGCATATGTCAGTGATGTTAAGCAGCGTTTATGACAGCATTCTAATCACAATATTCATTGAATTACTATATTTGTGTATTCTGTTTATTGTTATTGAATCAATTTGGATGACCAGATTTTGAAAAAAGCCTTTAGTAGATGACAGAAATTTACATTTGTGGTTACAGTCCTATGTGAAGCTGTAAAATGCAATTTTTGGTCATCATCATCATAGCAGTCTGTCGAGGGCGACAATGACTGTTTCAATTTAGGTCTGATCAGATTCCTCCACGCAGCTCTGTCCTTTGCCTTCCGCTGCCAGGAACTCCTGTCTGTATCCAACTTCTTCAGGTTTTTTTTTTTTTTCATTTATGTTTTTATTAGAAAAGGATGCCATCTTTACAAATATAGCATTCAGACATTTGTATCATAGTCCTTCTCTTATTTGTTTTATAGGAACAAAAAAATTAAAAGAACCGAAAAAAGAGGGGAAAAAAAAACGACAAACTGAACTGGGGGCTTACAGTCATTCCTTCTTCCCATCTGGAAGAATAGATAAACAAAATTTCAGTCTTAGTAAGGTGATTCAACAAGGATGTTTACATCTGGAGTCACACAAAGTCATTCTGAATAGGGGATATAAAATGAATCCACTTGTTCCAAATTGAATAAAATTGTTCCCTTTGAATTATTAACAAATACATCAATTTTTCCTTTTTGAAGATTTCCAAAATTATTCCAAACCAATCATTGAGTGTGGGTGGGGCTGGGTTTAACCATTTTCTAGTAACTGATTTCTTACTGGCTGCTAAGAGTGCCTGCAGCAATCTTATGTCCCCTCTTCTGTCCAGAGTTAGAACAAGACCCGTATATAAATTTAAAAAGTCATTTGCAATGTTTACCTTGAAGATATCATTTAAAGCTTTATGAATTCCAGACCAATATTGATGCAAAACCGGACATTCCCAGAATATATGAAAATGATTTGCTTCAACAGATCCACACCTTCTCCAACACTTATTATTTATGTTTCTATATTTACTTTGGTGAGGAGTCTTAAAAAATCTTATCACATTTTTCCAACAGTGTTCTCTCCATACCAATGAGTTTGTGGAGGACCATTGAAAGATACAATTTTTTTTCCCAATTCTCGTCAGAAATGCCCATTCCCACTTCATGTTCCCACTTATTCTTAATGTGTAGCGTATCATCGTTCCTTGCATTTAGCATCCCATTATATAACTTAGAAATTGCCTTTTTCATCGAAGTGTCATAAGCTGACTTTAAAATTTTTAAAAAGTGTGACTGTTGAAGATAGGTTTAGAGATTTGCTATACTTGTTAAAATAATCACGTATTTGGAGGTACCTGAAGAAGTCTGCTTGCTCAAGACCAAATTTGGTTTGTAGGGACTGGAAATTCTGTAGTGTTCCTTTGCTTGTAAAGGTGAGGTATGTTGTTAGCCCTTTTGTCCAAGTTTGAAATCTTTTATCACTTTTGTTGGGTTGAAAATCTGTGTCATAGGCACACCATCTGAAATTTCTTAGCATGTTTCCTATTTCACAGGTTTTCACTACTTTATGCCATACCTTAAGTGTGTGTTCAATCCAAGGGTTTAGACCCTGTAATTGGTCAGCTAATCTTTTATCTGAACTTGCAGCTTGTAAGGGGAATATAGGTGATATGTTGGATTCTATTATCTTCCAATTGGCTTGGAAGTCTGGGTTACACCAATATAATAGAGGAATAACTTGAGAAGCATAATAATAGTATTTCAAACAAGGAAGCATTGCTCCACCCTTTTCTTTCCTTAATTGTAGAACAGTATAGCATATTCTTGGTTTCTTCCCCTGCCATATAAAGCGTGAAATCCATTTGTCCTATTCCTTGAATTGATTGTCACTCACTTCAATAGGTAATGTTCTAAACAAATACAGCAATCGGGGAACTATATTCATTTTCACTGCAATAATCCTTGAGTTTAAATTGAGAAAGGATACAAGATTCCATCTATTTATGTCTCATTTTATTGCTAATGATAGTGGGTCATAATTTGCTTGAGACAGTCTAGAGATGGCTTTAGCGAGAATTATGCCCAAATATTTTAGGGAGACAGCATCCCAGTCAAGATTATATTTTTCGTTAAGAGATTTTGAAACTTTATAATTCAGGGTCATCACCTGAGTTTTAGATATATTTAATTTGTAACCAGATAACTTCCCGAAGCTGTTTAATACAGACATGAACTTCATAAAAGATTCTTCAGGCTCCTCCAAAAAAACAAGTACATCATCTGCAAACATTGCAACTTTTTGTTCATTCCCAGCTGCTGTAATCCCCTTAATCTCCCCAATCTGTCTTATCAATTGGCCAAGGGGCTCAATATAGAGGGCAAAAAAAGGGGTGAAATTGGGCATCCCTGCCTCGTTCCTCGCTCCAGGAGGAAGGGGTCAGAAAGATCTCCGTTGATCTTTACACAAGCCCTTGGCTTATCATAAAGGGATTGTATTAATGTGATAAAATTTTCATTAAAGCCGAATTTTGCCAATACTTTATAGAGGAATAACCATCTGACTGAATCAAACGCCTTTTTGGCATCTAATCCTACAATGATGGCCTTAGTCTTTTCCTTATTTATTTGTCCTATCACATGTAAGGAGCGTCTTATATTATCTAAGGTCTGTCTCTGCGGGATAAAGCCACACTGATCTAAATGTATCAGTTCAGGTAGGAATTTTTCAAGTCTTCGAGCCACTATTGCTGTGAATAATTTATAATATTTGGTGAGCACAAATCACCCTTCATGGACATCACTTGTAGTGTGCCCCAGGGGTCAGTTTTGGGACCCAAACTCTTTATCTTGTATATAAATGACATATGCCAAGTATCAAAAATTCTGAAATTTATTTTGTTTGTAGATGACACAAATATCCTTTGCACTGGTGAGAATTTGCAGCAGGTTTTAGAGGTGGTCACAACTGAAATGAAATGAAAAGGTTAACGCAGTGGTTCAACAAAAATAAATTATCTCTAAATCTGAAAAAAACAAAGATTATGTTGCTTGGAAATTATAAAATAAGTCATGAAATAATGGTAACGATAGATGATACCAGAATAGAAGCAGTACAGGAAAATAAGTTTCTGGGGGTGATGCTAGACAAAATCTGCTGGAAACCTCACATCAGTCACATCTGGGCCAAGTTGGCAAAATGTATAGGGATACTGGGGAAAACAAGACACATCTTGGACTATAAATCATTGTTCTTACTGTACAATTCACTGTTTCTACCATATCTTAACTACTGTGTAGAGGTCTGGGGAAACACCTACAGCCAATCTGCACATTACAAAAAAAAAGCTATAAGGATAATAAATAATGTTGGATATAGAGACCATACCAGCTCGTTGTTTTTAAAGTCACATGTCGTAAAGTTCATGGATTTAGTTAAATTTAAGACAGCACAAGTAATGTACAGGGCAATTAATAATCAACTCCCAACTAATATATAAAAAATATTCAAAAAAGAAACAATGATTATAATTTGAGAGGAGACTTAAACTTTACAAAACCAAAGGTACGAACAACTAAGAAAACTCTGTGCATATCTGTCTGTGGGGTGGATTTGTGGAACAGTCTGGAGCTGGAACTGAAACTATGTACAAACAGAAATCAATTCAAAAATAGGTGTAAATAGGGATGAGAATCCTCCTCGGATCCGAGGAATTCCTCGGATTTGATCATGTCTAGGGTCATTCTCGTGAATCATCTAAATTCGAGGAGGAAATTTTAGGGGGGGGGGGGGTCTGGCGGCGAGTCGTATTTTCAGTCGGCTGTGAAAATCCACCGTGCAGAACGCGCTACCCAGCGAGATCAGTAATGTAATGTAACAAGGCCACTGATAGGCTGATACTTATTGAAGCAACCAATTGGCGATTTTGTTAGATTTCTTTTGTCATATCTGGATAACACGCGGAGCGAAATGCAAGTGGCGGACAGTTCAATCAGTTCAATCAACTGAGTTTTCCCGATTTCGTCAAAATGGTGAACCTAAAACTCATGAAAGAGAACAAAGCAAGAATTTTAGAAATCGACAAAGGGATAAAGAACAAGTTTCGTTGGGAATGGCTTGAAAAAACTGTGTCAATGACTAAAGATCAGTAAAAATACTGAAGTTGTGGTTGAAAAAATGGCCGACTTCATAGCGAAATGCGAAGTACCAGGGAAAGCCCAGTGTGTTTATTGCAACGATTTCTTGAGTTATGGATCTCGTGGTTATGTTGCCTTTGTTGAGCACTGTTCAAAACAGAAACATCTCAAAATTGTGGCTACAAGGAGATCGAACTACTCACTCGGTGCTGCGTTCAAAACGATCGATGGACACGGTCAAACTCAGATGCCAGTCAGTCAAAGTTCATCACAGCCGGCCCCGATTACAGCAGTTAGTGATCGGAAGACACATTCCGAGGTAAGATTTTTTTCTCGTTTAAGTAATGTACTTGAGAATTTTCGCGTAATGAATTTGTTATGAAATAGCATGTGTAAGTTGTGATGGCATGCCTGTTTTGAAACACTAATTGCATTTGAATGCTGATTAGCGATTGTTATGTTATTACATATTTTCTCACAATTTGAATTTTGAATATAATTTATCATTTTTTGTTTCACTAGGAGGAGTTACATAATGCATGTGTAAGTTTTTTTTGTCACGGGTGGTGATGGGTTGCCTTTCCTAAGATATCTTTGCTTTTATTAGTAAATATAATTTCTTTATGGTCATTGCATAAAAATATTAAACATCTTTTAGGTTTTACTTACTTTCTTAGATTATCTTTCAAATACTAACCTGTTGAACTCTGTTCAACTTTCCTAAAAACACCTAAAAATATAATGCCCAAAGTAAATCAAAAGCTGTTCTTCAACCCTTTGCAGCATCTTCATGGGGTTGGTCTCATTTAAAAGAAAATACTCTGAATTTTTTGGCAAAACAGTCATAATCTCTCTAAGTGCTCCTGCCACTGAGTAACAGGAAAGTTCGCCTGGGTGTTTTTTTTTAGATACAAATGCTTGCAAATAACATACAGCTGTCAGATACTGTCTGGAAAACACAACAGAAATGTAGAACCAAGTGTTTTAAAGGCGACGGACAGACGAAAATTCAATATCACTAAGTCATATCTCAAATTGTTGTCTGAGACGAGCTAATTTGAACCCCACATGTTTTGGTGTCAACGTATGTCGCATAAGGTGACAATGCGCTCTTGAAGTACGCTGTTGTGGAGAGCTGTCTGACCCAGCAAAGCGATCAGCGGCTAAGATGGCCACTAACTGTGTGACGTCATTTCGGTTAGGCACACGGTCGGCGGACATTGCTGTGTTTTACTTGATGTTTACATTTTAAAATCGGCGATTACGGATATTTCTCGGAATACTTGTGGATTACAAATAGATTATTTATTAACATTAGGATTTCAGGAATCGAATTAATTATGGTTTGTCGTTGTGTTGTCTATGGGTGCGACGTTATACCAGAGGAGCATGCTGTGAGTGTTTTTGAATTTCCCGTCCCTGGGAAAATCAGAACGGCATGGGTGAAATTCGTTCAGAAAACGCGAAAAAAAATGGACTGATGTCGGTAAAACACCCAACATGTGCAGTAGACATTTCGTTGACAGCGATTTCGAGAATAAGATGCAATTTGTGTCACGACTCGCCGCTCATCAGCGGCTTCAGCTGCGCGCACACCTGCGCCTCGTCAGCAGCGGCTATTTAGCCCACCTGCAGGACGCTGTCTCCCGGGCTCATCACCTGCCGACGCCAGCCACCTGTCCCTGCAAGTAAGCAACATTATCACTGATTATCCCTGTCTCGGTGTGGTGCCCGTTACCCTTGTCCTCTGCTCTTTTCCGGCTGAACGGCACGCTGCTCTGCTGCCTGCGCATCGGTGTTCACCCCAACACATCCCCATACTGCATACATCCATTCACACACACCTGCTTGTTGAATAAAGCTGTTAAATCTATCCTGAGCCTGCGTGCGTGTTTCCTGGGCCAGACATTATGTCAATTTGAAATGAAATTTGCAAAAAGATTGCTGATAAAGAAAACGGCTATTCCAACTATATATGCCTCGATTTCCAAGTGTGACTCTGAGAAAGGGGTCAGTGACAGTGGCGTGAAAAGCAAGGGTGATCTACCAATGCGATCAGCTGTCAGAACACGAGAAGTAAACAGGGTAAGTTTTTTTATTTTTAATATTCACTGCAAATGTTTACTAAACATCTTAAATGAATTCCAAGCCATGGTTTGCATTGCCTTACCAACTTATCAAATATTAGCATATTAGGGTGTTCATACTCATCAAATATGAAATATTCAGTGCTGTATAGGGAGGTGGTTGTGCCTGTTTGATCAATTTATATTTCTATGTATGTAATCCAATTTGAGACCTCTGGGATAAAATTATGATGATCTACTTTTTTTGCAGATTTTATCAACTGTCACTCAACCTTAAAATAGTGTTGATGTTTCTGACGAAGCTGATGAACAGGACTTTTATGTAAATCCAAATTTATACCATAAAATGGTAGAAAAATTATTGAAATGTATATGACATGTGACTTTGATGAATGCTGAACTATGAGAATTATAACATTGACATGAACATTAAGAAACTCAATATATGATTTTACAAAACTTTATTTAAATAACATTGTTCACAAATCTAATCTTGGTAGGCAAAATCCCTTGTAGTGATGAGATGGGAAGGTTTCTCTGATGAGGCTCACCGCACAGGCAGGCATCACCCTTACTTCTTCCCCAAAAAAATCCCCAACACCACCGTACCAGTTGCCTGTAGGCTATGAATCTGTATCGCCTGAAAAATATGGGGTTGGCATTGATTATTCCGTTTGCATTGATTATTGAATGATTTCTTCATAATTCATCTGGGAAATTAAATCAAATGAATAAATATTGTTTATAAACTCACTCGTGTGGACGACGTCATCTGTCTCATCAGCTCCAGCTGCGCACAGACCAGCAGGTGCTAATCAGCGGCTGTTAAAAGTATTGAGAAGATGATGATTAACAACATGTCATCAGGCAGCGAGTGACCAATGGGTAGTTTTAGTTTGAAAATTAAGTGTGTGACCATGCATGTCGCCAAAGAAAAATATTTCTAAGCATCTTTTACCAAGATAAATCTTCCAGCCGATCGTCGTCAACGTGGTCTGTTCCCGTCTGTGTTGCGTCTTCCTCCTCTCCCTCTGGCTCGAACAAATAAGGCTGACAGGCCACACACCACCCAAAACTTCTTCATTGTCAATGTCATCATTTATATTGAGGTCGTCAAACTCGAGAAAATAATCGCTGTCCGAATCACTTTGCTCTCGTTCTGCAATTTTCTTTCTTACCGAAATGACGTCAAGGCTGCACGCACCTATCGGGAGATGGCGGTACTGCAGCATCAGTGAGTGAAAGATGGGCTATGACCAAACAATGTCATTTATGGAGGATGGTGACACATATTAAATCAGGGGAATGGGAAGAATGGAATATTTTCATACAATCAGTTGATTGGTTCAATAAAAAAATGTCACTGTCCGTTGCCTTTCAAGCTCAGGTCAAAATTTTGTAAAAATACCACAAAAAATGAATATATTACACAGCTTTTTTCTGAGGTTGTAACAAGGCTGTGTCTGTACTGGAAGACCGGAAATGCAGCTTTTTTTTTTTTTTTTTTCAGTGCGCACTGAGACGCAGAGACGTGACCGCCCGCTGAATTCACAAGAATTCAAGGGGTTAAAATATACTGATATGCAACTTTTTTATATTCCTAGTAACACTAACAAATGCACACATTAATAAATCAAAATGTTTGCAGAATGTCAGTATATTTTAATAAATGAGTGATGGACTTGGTGATGGAATTTTGTTAATATTTATAATTTATTTTACTTGGTTAAATTATTTTGTCTGTTCTAGAACTATGTAAATGTAATTCTGTGTCAGTTCTAAACATATTAGATAGTAGTAAAATATAATTTAGTATTATTACATCAACATACTATTCAGATATCATAAATTTAATACATATGTACTGTGTTTCACTTTATTTTGTGGTTGAAAAAATGGCCGACTTCATAGCGAAATGCAAAGTACCAGGGAAAGTGACACTGAATCAAAACAGTATTGAACATGATTACTCATGTGATGCAGCAGCAGATTAAAAAGATGAACTATAAATGCATTTGTACTTACTTCTAACTTTAAATATAAGACCACATTTGAGCATTCTAAAACACCAGATTTTGTTAGCTTCTGGGGGGCGTTGCCCCCCAGACCCCCCACCAAGGCTCCGCCTTGGATCCGGCTTGGGGGCCTGCGTCCCAAAAGACCCCCGGCTAGGTTTCCTTTTTTTTTCCAAAACCCCATTCTCATCCCCGTATAAACATTATTTGCTGAAAGAATATATGTTAGAGGGTAGTATTTTTATGTACGATTCACTATGCTCACTCTGGGACACTATGGAATGGTAGGTGGGACAGTACTGTGTATATCTGTGTTGTTTGGGGCTGGGTTTTGATGTATGGACTGTATGTATGTTGGGATGGATGGGTGTTTTTTTTTTCCCCCACAATATTTTTTATTGAACCTTTTTTTTTTTTTTTTTTTTTTTTTTTACAAACATAACACAAACAATCAAACACTTAACACTAAAGTAATTTTTAAAAAATGTACTAAAAACACCAACAACCACTAACAAAGACAGGTCTTCAACAATGCTCCTCTGTTTAGTCTAGGCAATCCATTACATAAGTATACGTATTATACATTCACCAGTTTGGAATTTACAAGGTCCACACACATCATTCACCTTCTTCTTCAAAAGTTATGTTTAAATTCTTTACATAATCAATGAAAGGTCTCCATATATTCTCAAACACAATTTCCTTTGATTTCAGTATGTATGTTATTCTTTCTAGTGGAAGGTTTGTTAACATCTATCTTAACCACTGAGTCGCATCTGGTCTATGAGTCTTTTTCCACAATAGTGCAATACATTTTTTGGCATTAAGTAAACTGAGGTCTATGAATGCTCTTTCACTTTTATTAAAGTTATGCTTTTCTGGATGCAGACCCAACAAAAACAATTTAGGATTCAGTATGATTTGTTTTGAAATTATTTTTTCAATTGTTACCCTCACCTCTTCCCAAAACATTCTAATTTTTCTACATTCCCATGAACAATGAAATAAGGTTCCTTTACTTTCCTGAAACTTATAAAGGCGATCCCTGCTTGGGCAACAGCAATTATAAAAACCCTGCTGACCAACCGAAGGTTCAGAGTCCACCTCAATCAGAACACAAGTGCATGGAGAATGCAGAAAAATGGACTCCCACAAGGCTCAGTTCTAGCTCCAACTCTGTTCAACCTCTACATAAACGACCTGCCTACTACAAAATCCCGCAAATTCATCTATGCAGATGACATCTGTTTGGCATTCCAAGCACCAGACTTTGAACCACTGGAACGGGTGCTCACGGAAGATCTTGCTAAACTGGACCAGTTCTGCAAAATCTGGCGCCTAAAACCAAGCCCAGCAAAAACCGTCTCCAGTGTATTCCATCTCCACAATGCAAAAGCTGCCAGAGAACTAAACATCCACCTGAGCGGACTCAAGCTTAAGCATGCCCCAAATCCAACTTATCTTGGAGTGACCCTTGATAGGACCTTATCCTTCAAGGAACATCTAAAGGGGACGGCTGCTAAGGTGAAAGTACCAAACAACCTGCTCTGCAAGCTCGCTGGTGCAAAATGGGGGGCGGCAGTCTCCACCCTGCGCACCTCAGCACTGGCCCTTTCATACTCTGTAGCAGAATATTGTGCCCCTGTCTGGTCCAGGTCATCTTACACACACCATGTAGACACCCAGCTCAACTCAACCATGAGAACTATAACTGGAACAATCCGCTCAACACCACTCCCCTGGCTCTCTGTACTGTCAAATATAGCCCCTCCACACATCCGGCGAGCAGCATTAACTCAAAGGATGCTCCAAAAAGTTAAAGATTTTCCTCACTTACCAATCCATGCAGATATCTACACCCCACCCACTGCTCGACTTTCATCCAGACGGCCGATTTGGAAAAACCCTCCCCCAGCTGACTTTACCATCCAGACAGCTTGGCAAGAGGAATGGGAGACCAAGGAGGTCCCAAACAAACAGCTGGTGATAAACCCCAACCAACAGGTCCCGGGCACCAACCTCCCAAGGAGACAGTGGTCTACACTCAATCGCTTCAGGACTGGACATGGCCCCTGCTTGGCCAGCCTTCACAGATGGGGCAGTAGCCCTAGCCCACTGTGCGCATGTGGAGAGGAGCAAACTATGGAACACATCATAGAGGTTTGCCCACTCCAAAGACTGGAAGGAGGATTACACACCCTCCATACAGCAAACCAGGAGGCAACTGCTTGGCTTAAGGACTTTGCATTCGCTAAATAAATAAACTTTCCATACATTTTGTGCACATATCTGGTATGTTTTTGTTATATCTATTTAACTCCACCGGTGTAACATACATCCACATTAACCATTTAAAATGTATCAATTTAAGACGTACATTTATTGATTTGGTTTGAGCTTCTGTACAAGCCAATTCCCATTGTTCCTCTGAAATTTCAGTTTGCAGGTCTTCTTTCCAATAATTCAATCTTTTCTGTGAGTTTTCACTTGAGGATAGTGTCAATGAGTTATAAAACTCTGAAATAATACCCTTTCTCTTACTATCTTTTGTCAAAATTTTTTCCAAGGATGAATAAGTAGGTCGGGTGAGAGCATTATTTTGATTTGATCGAATAAAGTTCCTAAGCTGAAGATATTTTAAAAAATGTGTTCTATTAAGATTAAATTTGATCCTCAGTTCTTCAAAGGATGGATGGGTGTTAATGTTGACATGTACAAAATATAGTTAATTGTCTACTTGGGGTCTTAAATGAGGTAATTTGTATATATTTCACATGGTATTTATGGAAAAGAGGAGTTGGAGTTAATAAGTGTTCACTTCTTCCTTCTCCCTTTCAAGCACTGTATACTGTCACTTTTATCGCACTTGTCATTTGTTTTGTTTTTTTACTTTTTTATTCGAAATAAAGTATGTATCTATCTATCTATCTATAATCCAAGTTAAGGACACTAATGGGATGGTAGCTACTGCAATCCTGTCTGTCCTTACCCTGCTTGGGTATGACAGAAATAACTGCATCTTTCCAAGATGGAGGGATTTCACCATTTTGTATAATCCAATTAAAGGTTTTTAATAGTATAGGGGACAATTCTTCTTTAAAACATTTCTACCATTCTGTAGTGTAACCATCGGAGCCTGGGGACTTCCTCACTTTTAATTTGGAAATGGCCAGATTTAGTTCTTTGGTTGTTATTGGTTGGACTAATTTTTCATTTTGTGTATTTGTCATTGTTGGTAAGTTCAATGCTTTTAAAAAATCTTCTATTTGTGTCTTGTTATAAGTTTGAGGTTGGTAACACAAATCTTTATAAAATAATTCAAAACTTTCCTGTATTTTTTCCAGTTTGTTTTTGACCCTCTTTGTTTGGGGGTGTTTTATTCTATAAATTGTGTTTTCTACTCTCTGTTTGCGTAATTTGTATGCTAGTAATTTTGTCGATTTACTCCCAATTTCGTAGTATTTTTGCTTCAGAAAAACAATTTTTTTCTGGGTGTCCTGCGTATAGATGTTATCAGTTTCACTTTTAATCTTTTTTATTTCCTCTTTTACTTTTGAATTACTCTTATTACTGTCTAACCGTTGTAATCGTTTTAATTTTCCTTGGAGATCAGCTAATTTTTGCCCCTTTAATTTTTTCAAGTGTGACGTCATTGAAATGATGTTTCCTCTCATTACAGCTTTCAGAGCGTCCCACAAAATTATCTGACATTTCGCCTGTGTCGTTCAACTCAAGATAGTTCTTGATGTCATGCTTTAATTTTTGTCTTAATTCGGAATCATTTAATATATTTGAGTTGGACTTCCACAACACTTTTCTGACCTTCTTTTCTAAAATAACAAGACGATGAAATGGGATTATGATCCGAGAGATCAAATTGTCTTAATTTTGCAATATCTTACTCTGAAAGAATCATTATTGAACATGAAAAAATAGTCTATTCTTGAATAAACACTGTGCAGGCATGAATAGTGTGTATAATCTCTACTTTTAGGATGTAATTCTCTCCAAATGTCAATAATTCCCAGTTCTTTCATCAGTGAATTTACCTTTTTAATTAGTGCATTTTCTGCATTGGTTGTACTTGATATATCTAATTTTGGATGTAATCTAATATTGAAGTCTCCTCCACAGATTACCACTCCCTGAGAATTCATCATTAACTTAAATATGTGTCTACAGAGAGTCCAATCGCTTCCAGGTGGAATATAAACATTTATAAGCGTTATTTCATGCCCCTTTATTTTATTTTACCAGTAGTTTTGATAAATCTTCCCTCCTCATTTTGTACTTCTGATATATGATCATAATTTAGCAAATTTGAAATAAGTATAGCAACCCCTCGCCAGTGCCCAGCTTTATAAGAAGAGGAGAAAACAAATTTAAAGCCCTGCCTTTTTAATTTTGCATGTTCAGATTGACTCAAATGGGTTTCTTGAAGGAAGGCAATATGTGCCTTTTCTCGTTTTAGTTTTGTCAAAATCTTACTCCTCTTTATAGGATTCAGAACTCCATTTACATTGAAAGAAACAATTTCAACCAGTTCTCCTTACATTCAAATGTTTACATTTAACCTCAGTTCCCTGTAAGCACTCCCTTGGAAAAGGAATAACACAATGAATAACAAAAAAAAACTTTGTGAACATTGAACAGATTCCAAAACTAACTTCCAACCCTAAGGTCGATTTACTGACCTGTTGCTGGTTTGAGGGATAGCCCTCTACACCTCCAGTGTGTCAGAGGGCCCTCCACTATGACGTCAGCCATATAAACAGATCAGTGTCCCCTCATTGTCCCTTCCTCTGACCAAAATTTTTGTAGTTCTTTTCTTATATAGCTGTCTCATTTATTTCTTATCTTTAATCAGAAAAGACCAAATCAACCTGTATCCTCCGTTGCTGTGCGTCTAAATGCTTGCAGCTTTTGCTTGAAGCTCTGCGTGTTCCCGGCTGCGGTGGTCCGTTTGGTCCGCGCTGGCTGCCAGGCTCCCTGCTGAATCCTCTCCCACAACGTTGCTGGTTGTTCAGTCACTTTCACCGGCAGGCCACAGCTGACCGTGTCCGCTGTCGCCTCTTCCGCTGTGTCATACGTTATCTGCCCTTCTTCATAGTAAACTCTTAGGCGAGCTGGATAGAGAGTCTGAAATTGTATTTTGTTTTCTTTCAGGACTCGTCGTGCCTTGGCATATACTTTCCGTCTGTAGAATTACCGGGGCATAATCATGATCCAAGTTTATCTTATGGCCATCCAGAGTAAAGCCTTTCTTCTGCCATGCGAAACGGATTACTTCTTCTTTTCTTCTAAAGCTCTGGAATTTGACAAGGATAGATCTTGGCTTGGCTCCAGGTGGGGGCTGAGGGGCGAGTGCTCGGTGCGCCCTCTCTATGTTCAGGTTTACAGTATCAGGGATGCCGAGGTTATCTCTAAGCACTTTATCTATAAATGTAATCATTGTCTTTGGGTCCATTTCTTTTTGTTCGGGAATTCCATAAATCCTGATGTTTTCTCTTCTCGACCTGCATTCCTGATCCGTCAATTTCTCCTGAAGTTGTTCTTGCAGTTTTAGCATTCCTGCAACCACTCCTTCCATGTCTTGCAGCCTTTCCTCGTTCCCCACAATTCTTTTATCCGCTTCATCCAGTCTTGAGTTTGTCTTGGCAAATTCTCTCATGATCTCTTGTCTGTATTCACACAGTTCTTTGAGTGTTGTATTGTTAGTCACCTCTCCTTCGTCCTCATTTGTGTCGTTTTCTCCCTGGTTAGCAGCGGTAGAGTTAGCATTAGCTTCTTGATGGTAGACGGTTATGCTGTTTCATTCCATCTAGCTACAGTGCTCCGCACTGTGTGTTAATATATTTATATATTTATTCCATCTAGCGACAATGCTCCGCACTGTGTGTATTTAGAGATTTATTCCATCTAGCTACAATGCTCCGCACTGTGTGTCTATATATTTATATGTACATATGTATACTAGCTGCTCTTGTTTTTTCTTGTCTTCTGATTGTTGCTCTGAGTGTTGCTATCCCTGTGCTGTTGCAATCCTGGAATTTCCCCATTGTGGGACTAATAAAGGCTTATCTTATCTTATCTTGATCCTGCGGCACATCCGTTTCTGTGGATGTCGCCACAATGGTTGATTTATTTCTCACTTTCGGAGGCATCTCTTCTCCTTTGTAGATGTTAGGACTACTTTTGTTGGTTTTAATTGACTTTTTCGAAGTAATTTCTTGTTTTTGGTCTGGAGACCATGCGCTATGCTGCCATCCCTTGGTGACCCGGAAGCGCTTCCTTCAGGTGTCTTTTTACAGTGTCTTTAAATCTGAAACTTGGTCTACCCTGATTGCGTTTGCCCTCGCATAACTGTGAGTAGAGTAGTAGTAGTAGTAGATTAGTTTATTTGACAGGGACAGTGCAATAAACATAGACAATTAATCAAAGACAATCAATCTGATGTGTTGCACATAGAGTGTATAGCTATTAGCTAATTTGCAACTCTTGTCCCTGGATGGGCTTTAGAAAAAAGAATCAAGATAAAAAAATATACACAATAACCACATACATCAATGCAGAAAAATTATAAATACACAATTATAAATATTATAAATATTATAAATACACAAATATAACAGCCTGACTCACATTTAACATAAATATTATAAATACACAAATATAACAGCCTGACTCACATTTAACACATATAACATAACTCACATTTGCCTATTTCAGGCCTTCCTCCCTCCGTCACTCACTATAAACAAACACATTTATTCCTTCCCTTCATTCACTCTCACTTTGCAGACAATTAATTCATACATGAGTACATTCTTGTTTATTTTTCAGCCAGTTTTTAACATTTTTAGTGAATGTTTTAAAGTCCGTTATTATTTTAATTTCATTTGGCATTGTGTTCCAGATGTGACTGCCCTTTATAGAGAAAGCTGTTTGTCCAAATGTGGTTCTGCGGTGGAATATTTTACAGTTATTGTTAACAGAACTCCTGGTGGCTCTGCTGCTGTCCTGTCTTTGGACGAAACCAGCAAGTGGCTCGGGTGCTGATTTATGGAAACATTTGAACGTTAATTTCAGAAGACAGAGGTCAATGAAGCTCTCAAAACTCAATAGGTTGTATTTTTTTAAAACATTACAGTGATGCCACCTAATGGGCTTTTTGTCCAAGATTTTTAGGGTTTGATTATATAATGAACCTATATGTCTTATTGTGGAAGGGGCTGCTTGAGCCCAGACTGTCAAACAGTATGATATATGAGAAAAAACCATAGAATGCATATACAGTGCAGCTGCTTCGTAAGGTATGTAATATCTAATTAATTTAAAGCAGTTCAGATTTTTTTTTACTGTTTTTGAAATTTTCTTTATATGAAGATTAAATTTGAGTTGAGGATCTAGTACAATGCCAAGGTATTTGAATTCTGTAGCTAAACTGATGTCATGATCATGTATATTAACTTTAAAATGTTGCAGGTTACATTTTTTGATTGAAAAGCACATTGAGACTGTTTTCTGAAGGTTCAGCAATAGATGGTTCTTGAGGAGCCACTCTTGGACATCAACCATACTTGTAGACAGTACATCTGCAGCCTGTGCTGGAGTCTTGGCAGCTGTGTAAATAACTGCATCATATGCATAAAGTTGGCATGTTGCAGCTGAGCAGTGTAACGGCAAGTCATTAATAAAAATGCTGAAAAGTAAAGGACCAAGAATGGACCCTTGTGGGATACCCATGCGGTTGTTTAAAAATGAGGATTTATCCTGGTGAACTTTTACACACTGTTCTCTATTCTGGAGATAAGATGCAAACCATTCTAATGTATTTGGGGAGAAGTTAAAAGATACCATTTTGGATAAAAGCAAACTGTGGTTTACAGTATCGAAAGCCTTTTTGAGATCTAGAAAAACAGCTCCTACCACATTACCCCTGTCAAAGGACTGTTTGACGTTTTCAATAAGGCAACAATTTGCTGTTTCTGTTGAGTATCCTGGTCTAAAACCAAATTGATGTGGATGAAGAAGTTGACTGTCTTGTAAGTAGTCTATCAGCTGTGTAGCTACAACTTTTTCAAGAACCTTAGATAGGACTGGTAAGATAGAGATTGGGCGGTAATTGCATATATCGTCTTTACTGCCTGATTTATGAACTGGTATGACGACAGCTTTTTTCCAGCCAGATGGAAATGTACTAGACCTAATGGAGAAATTAATGAGATGAGTCAGTGGTTTGATTAATATTTTGCTGTGCATTTTGAGAAAGGAGGTGCTCATATTGTAGATATCATTAGTTTTTGAGTTTGACAGTGTTTTAACAATACCAGCAATTAACTTCTCATTTACCTCATCGATGGCTGCTGAGGGAGACGCTGATGATCCATCCTCTCAACATGTCCAAGCCATCTCAGGTTCATCTGTATGAGCATGTCCTCCATTGATGGTAGACCAGCTCGTTTCAGCACTTCTATGTTGGTTATCTTGTCTTTCCATGAGATATTCATTATGGTTCGAAGATGTCTCATCATGTACACATGGAGTTTATTTACCTGGACCCTGTGTACCGGAGTGGTGGCCTAGTTGGCAGAGCATCCGCCCCAGGAGGCCTGGGTTCAAATCCCGGCCGGGTCATGCCTAAGACCATATAAAAGTGGAACTTCCTGCTGTCCAGCTTGGTGCTCAACAATAATGGGACGGAGGGAAATTTGTGGCGGCGCCTTGCGTGGCAGCGACCCCTCTGATTCTAGATGTGATTAACATTGTAGGTAAGAGAAACGTAATTTCATTCTACTGTACATGATTGGCTGTATGGATTGAATGACAATAAAGTTGGCTTTACCTTTAGACAGTCCAAGTTTCAGCACCGTACAATAGAGTAACCAGTACTGTCGCTCTGTACACTTTGCATTTCACACGGATAGACACATGTCGGCTGTTCCACAGTCTCTCCCTCAAGTTTCCAAACACAGCACTCGCTCTTCCCATTCTGAGAGATAGTTCATCCTCCAGCCTAGCATTCTCTGAAACAGTACTCCCAAGATACTTGAAAGTCTTACACTTGACTAGTGGCTCTGTACCAATGCTGAGCTCTTCTGGTGGCGATGTTGATAACTGGAACTTTGGCGGTTGGTAGAGGCACTCTGTCTTCTTGATGTTGATTTTGAGGCTGAATTGGCTAGCTGCTCTTGCAGATTTCTCCACTAAAGATTGCATATCTTCTGCACTGTGTGCAACTAGAGCACTGTCATCGGCAAAGAGCATTTCTCTTACTACCTTTATCGATGTCTTACTCTTGGCTTTAAACTGTGCCACATTGAGCAAGTCTGCTTCTTTCCTCGTTTGAATGTATACTCCTTCTGAAGTGTCTTGAAGGCCACTTCAAGCATGGCTACCAGATATAGCGAGAAGAGTGTTGGTGCCAGCACATAGCCTTATTTTACCCCAATGCTTACTGAAAAGTGCCATGTTTGCTTGCATACCTGTATGGAGTGCCTCGATCAGGTTGACAAACTTCTCTGTACAGCCATTATTTCTTGAGTACCTGCCAAAGTCCTTGTCGTGATACAGTATCGAAGGCTTTACTGAAGTCAATGAAGACTACATAAAGCGGCATGTTCTGTTCGATACACTTTTCTTGGACGTGTTTCAAGCAGAAAATCATGTCCATTGTGCTTCTTCCGCTTCTAAAGCCGCACTGGGTTTCCGGTAGTACATTCTGCGAGATGTGTTCATTGAGACTGTTCAGTAGTACACGTGAGAGAATCTTACAAACAGTGGCTAGCAGTGATATACCTCGGTAATTTCCACAATCTTTCTTGCCACCTTTTTTGAACAAAGGCACAATACTTGCATCCTTCCAGTCTTGGGGTACTTTCTGGGCATCCATATCTCTTGGATGAGCTTGTGCAGGCAGTTGGTCAGCTGAACACCACCAAATTTCCACACTTCTGCTGGAATTCCATCCCTTCCTGGAGCTTTACCATCCTGTGTTGTCCTGATAGCTGCCATTAGTTCATCAAGATTTGGTGGTTCATCCAACATTGATACAACTGGTCGCTGCACTAGAGCTTCTTTAGCCTCTTCAGTGAGATCTCCAGAGTTGTTTAGTAGTTGGTCAAAGTGGTCTGCAAATCTGTCCAGGATTGTGTCTTTCTCCTGCAAAACTGTTTCACAATCCATAGCCTTTAGTTGGATCAGTCCTCTTGGTTTAGGGCCGTAGATTTCTCTCAAACCTGTGAGGAATGTTTTTATGTCCTTCCTGTCTGCTGCAGTTTGAAGTTCCTCCGCTTTTTCATCCCACCAGTTGGACTTCATCTCTCTGATGTACTTCTGTAGCTCACTCTGAGTCTTTGAGTATTTCTTCTTTTTCAACCTTGTGTTACACTGTAGATTTTCCTGCCTATCTGTATTCCTCGCTTCTAGTGGTTTCTTCAGATGTTAATCATGCTCATCAAACCAATCTTGATGTTTCCTCTCAGGGTGGCCTATAATATCACTCGCAGTCTGATACACCATATCCTCCAGTGTTGCCCATTTCTCTTCTATGTCATTCTCTGAGTTGTTGCTGTCCCAGTCTTTCAAGTTTTCATCCATTTTCCATCTAAGTTCTTCCTGCTTCTTTTGACCTTTCAGTGCACTAGTGTTTAGCTTCCATGGTGACTTCGTACCTGTCCTGCAGTGCCGTTTTCATCTGCAAATCCTTAATCTAGATCTCAGCACAACATGATTATTACCACAGTCCGCACCTCTATTGCTCTGGTGTCCAATACTTCTCTTATGTCTCTCTGCCTGACTATGATGTAGTCTAACAAGTGCCAGTGCTTGGATCTTGGGTACATCCATGTCTTCTTGTGTGTGTCCTTGTGCTTAAATAGGGTGTTGGTTATCACAAGGTTGTACTCTGAACATAGTGCAAGTAGACGTTCACCATTAGCATCGCACTTGCCTACTCCATGACTACCTAGCACTCCTTTCCATTTCTCAGTGTCTGAACCAACTTTAGCTTTAAAATCTCCAGCGAGTATCAGCCTGTCATCAGACGGTACACACCTGATAGTCTCATGTAAATCACTGTAGAACTCTTCCTTTGCCTCCTCTGTGTTGGTCGTTGTTGGGGCATACACGCTGAGTGTGGCATACATCTTCCGCTGTAGTGGGAGTGTCATAGTCATTATCCTGTCGTTGATTGGCACCGGTTCCTCATCAAGCATTGCTGCTATCTCCTTTCTAACTGCAAAGCCTATTCCTGCTTCTCTCCTTTCTTGAGTTGATTTCCCACTCCAAAAGAAGATGTCCCCATGATCTTCCAAACTGTCATATCCAGGCAATCTTGTTTCACTAAGTGCAGCTATGTCTACATTGTGCTGTTCATTTCCAAGGCCACAAGTGTGGTCTGCCTTTCTGGGTGCTGTGATGTTGATCTGTCCATCAGAGTGCGTACATTCCATTCTGCTGCACACAAGGCTGCTGCTTTCCTCTTCTTCTCTCTTCCTGCTTCTAACATACTTTTCGCTCCCTGTCGGAGTGTGAACAGATCAGTGTGGACCTTTGTAACCCGGGCGACGTCCGAGCCTGTATGAGTTGTTTTCTGACTGACCATTTCGTGAAACTGCTTGCAAAGTATTTGAGTACCGCTAGCTTTTGCTGGACCAGCAGCACATTCTTGGCAGATAGAAGTATTATCAGTGGCAAGGACAGGCCAAGACAAACTGACTCCAGTATCTGTTGCAGTGACTGACCAGATGATAGGTTTGTTTATCTCTGCTCTTTGTGTAGTGCATGTCACGATGCACTGACTGGCAAAAATCCACCACAGACCTTGCGACAGATGTGTGTTTATTAGCCAGGATGTCCAGTCTCACCCTGTGTAACTGGGAGTGGTCCACCACAGACCTGTGACAGATATTGTTTTTAGTTCTGCCAGGATGCCCGGTTTCACCCACTATGCCCTCGGAAGGGCGGGGTTGCTGGTTCAGTCGCCGATGGCCCAACCCATGAAACAGGTAGCACCGGTTTTCATGGTTATCTGGTAACAAGCAAACCAATGCCTGACCTGACAAGGACACAGACAACCCAACCAACAGAAAAACATAGCATAATAGAAAAGGAGTTATCCAGGGAAGTAAAGTTAAAAAAAAGGCTTAGATAACTTTATATACAACGTAGGCTACTGGTAGGTTGAATAGAGTCAATGGATAGTACTGACTGTACAGAGGATTATAAGGCACAGGGTGAAATATGAGATACCAATTGCACTGTAAGGTGCAGTATGGCAGCATTGTTATGACCAAAATTCAACATCAGAGTGAGTTATTGTACAGTGAAATGGCATGTAGCAGAAAAGATTTCCTGTACCTAACCATTCGGCAGCGAAGCTGTAGCAGTCTGTTGAAGAAAGTGCTCCGCTAACTGTCCAGTGTGTGGTGGAGGGGGTGATCGGGATTGTCTATAATGGAGCACAGTTTGTTCAGTGACCTCCTCTCCACCACAGATTCAAAGGTCTCCAGCCTGAGACCAATTACAGAGCCAGCCTTCTTGATAATCTTGTCAAGTCTATTGGTGTCACTGGCTCTGATACTGCTACCCCAACAGACGGCAGCAAAGAAGATGGGGCTGGCAACAACAGCCTGGTAGAAAAGCTCCAACATCTTGTTGCACATGGTGAAGGATCTCAACTTCCTCAGAAAGTGGTCTGCTCATCCCCTTCTTGTATACAGCATCGATGATAGATTTCCAGTCCAGTCTGCTGCTGATCGCAACACCCAGGTATTTGTAGTCCTTCTACCCCACCACCTGCCCCCTAATCCACAATGGCTGTGAAGGTGTCCTCTTCTTCCTGAAGTCAATCACCATCTCTGGTCTTGCTGACGTTCAGTCTTAGGTGATTCTGCTCGGTCCATTCCACAAATCTGTCTACGAGTGCCCTGTACTCCCCCTCCTCTCCCTCTCTTATACACCCAACAACAGTTAAACCGAACAACCAATTTTTGGTCAGTGATTGGATTTTAGCATGTCTAATTTCTTCTCCTTGCAATTCAATTATTGCATATATAAGCATCTTTGTAATTTACCAAAAGAACTGCAAGCGATATACTGTAATTGTCTGTGTCTGCTGGGCCATTATATTCTTGTTATTAATGGTTCACCAAAAGCCAGGAAACATCACGAAAAACAGCAGATGGAGCTTGAATTTTTTTATGCACCCCAGGACTATTTGTGCAACATGGAAATGTTGATGATTTCACTCGGTCTCCCAGCTGTTAAAGAGGGTGAAAAAATGACACGAACAGTATTGGGATTATTTTACTTTTCTTCAGTGCTGGATTTCCAAAATTTCTGTATCAAGGTTGGATAACTGGAGCTGATGAATGTCAGTTGAGGTCTTTTGTATCACATTTGGGCTTGAAAATGCAAGGGTTTTTTCCCTGTTGATAGGGGATTTTTACCAGTCTATTCATGAAGAATGCATTTAGTTGATTTAGTAGATGAAAAAACAAAATATTCCCAGTGATTGAGCAGTTGTTGTGTTTCAGTACGAATTGTCTGGTGCCTAAAGATTGGATGCTATGACTTCTGATTAAAAACACAGACCGACTCAAATGCACTAGAATGAAATGAGCAGAGTAAATGCAACTGTTCTCTTTTCAGTTCTCAGGTGGTCTGATTGGGTTTGCCACATCCTTGTGTTGCCATGGCGATGCGGGAGTTGGTGGAGGCAGAATGTGGGGGAGCCAATCCCCTCATGAAACTGACCAGTCACATGACCAAGGAAGGGGGAGCATGGCGGAACCGTTCAACACCTACGGTTAGTAATTTGTGGTGATCCATAAGTAGATGAGATTGATTAAGGCTCTAGGAATGTTATTTTTTTTTCCTCAACAGTGTCTTATTGATTTGATCCTAACACAATCAACAAATGTACTTGTGAATATGTCAATACACGTTTAAAAAAAACTATATTTCATAACAAAGCCTTCACAATTAACACTATGTACTCTGTCCCTCATTCCTAAAAAATGTCTTAAGCCTTCTAGATACTGTTTGATCTTAACAATCTTAAGTTCATTGCAACCTACACTGTGTGGAATAGATCTGTCAAACTTAAGTAGGATGTGAAGTTACATTGTCCCTGATTTATCAAACGTGTGTAAGACAGAAAAGTGGTCATACAGTGATTTCATCGTGAAGATCAATATTTATCAATTTGAACATGATTGTGCAGAATGCTCAAATCCCACGACAGGTCTGAGCTTGTGAAAGCAAATTTTCATATCGCTGTAGACTCACGGTGCAGTCGAGAAACCTGACTGTGGAAGAAATATTTGCTTACTGCAATATTAGCAATGCAACCTTTCATATATGTTTGCTTTGTGTTGCATTTGGATGAGTGTCTTAACGATTTACTTTAAAGACTGAATAGGCTGCTTTTAGTAATTATAAATGTTCTATGCACATTTATGTCACTGCAGCAAATATAATGAATTTAAGCAGAAGTCGACAGCGACAAAGTTAAGGACAAAGTCCGCCTCTATACTATATTTTCAGTATTAAAAACGTTTCAAACTGTAAGCCTAAAAAAGGGACAGAAAATATAATTCCACACTACAGAATTCCTCCAAGTTGTTTTTTTTTTTTATGTCAACAATGTTCTTATCTTTTTAACTTCATCTGTGTTTGGGTAACACTGTCAAAGGGAGAGAGGAGGTGGATGTGTGTGGCGCTTTTCATGTTCAGTAACACACAGGGTAAATTGTTTTTACATGATATCAGAGACTCACAGAAATTACCTTCATAACGAACGTCATGTTGACACAACGGGGACGCGGTCCCAGGAAAGTTGTGGAGGAGGCACGGGGACCTTCCGTAAACAGACCCCCGGGTGGTCACGTACCATTGGAGGCAGCCAGAGTGGCGGTGGAAACATAATTTCTCAACAGCGCTTCATTCCACGGGTACACACCAGGAAGGAACTGTGGCTGTCCGCTTCATGTGACGCCCACAGCAAATGGTGATTTTGCCTCCCGCTGCGTCCCCCAGAGAAAGTCCAAGGTCTCACGCCGTAAAATGTCCTGGCGGCTGCCAATACAGTGTTTCAGTCCACTTTTTTGTTTGGTTAAAACAAAATAGTATAATTTTCCCCAAAATAATATTAAAAAGCTTTGGGGCCTGGACGCAGTGGTTAGCACTGTGGCAGCACAGCAAGAAGGTCACGGGATCGATTCCACCTCTGACCATCGTGGGTTCGATCCCACCCCCAGACCATCGGGGACCCTTCTGTGTGGAGTTTGCATGTTCTCCCCCTGTCTGCATGCGTTTACTCTGGGTACTCCGGTTTCCTCCCACATGCCAAAGACATGCAGGTTAGGTTCATTGGCATCAACTGGGGATTCTAAATTGTCCTTGGGTATGGATGTGAGAGTGAATGGTTGTCTGTCTCTCTCTGTGTTGGCCCTGCGATGGACTGGCGATCTGTCCAGGGTATACCCTGCCTCTCGCCCAAAGATGCTGGGATAGGCTCCAGCCCCCCGCTATCTGAAAAGGATTAAGTGGTAGAAGATGGATGGGATAGATGGGGTCTGGACGGAGGACTCTCAGGGTCCAGATCCAGACCAGAGTCCGCCAATTGGTTCAGGTTCAGGTTACTTTATTTGTACCCGTAGGTAGATTTGTTTTGCAGTCTGGTGACTTCCATATTTTCAAACCACAAATTACATTCAACATAAACACAAACACAGGCACACATGAAGCTGACTATAAACATGATAAAAATACTCAAGGCTCCATCAATCAGGATATAAGACAAAGAGATGAGAGAAAAACCAGAGATAAGAGAGAAGGGTCATATTAAAAGTTAAAGACTATTGTCAAAGAGGTTAAAAACTCAAAGGTCTAAAACCCAATAAAAGATTTAGAACCCAAATAAAAATCCTACAAAATAAGTAAATATAAAATGAAATTAATAAATAGGTAACTAAATTATGTGCAATATATTGTTACAACTTGTTCAACTCTTTGACAGCAGCAGGAACAAAGCCGTTTTTGTAGCGCTGGGTTTTACTTTTTGGGACAGCAAACCTCTGTCTGGAGGGAAGAAGCTGAAAGTGGCAGTGCAAAGGGTGGGAGTCATCATTTAAAATGGAGGTAGCAATCCTCTGTACCTGTCTGGTGTACAGGGATGTCAGGCTCAGCTGTGACTCACCAAGCAAACGACTGGACCATCTAACTACCTGATCCAAGGATTTCCTCTGTTTCAGTTTTATCTGACCAAACCATGACACTAAAGAAAAGGATAAAACAGATTCAACTAGAAAAGCACTCGGAGAGCGCAGACCTCCGCCAAGCGGCACAGTTCCCCCCATACAGTGTTTGTGTGTACGTTTTCAGATTCCCTGAGCATGAAAAGATATGACTAGCAATTGGATTCACAATGATTATTTGTTTATTTGACATGGACAGTGCAATAAACAGACAATTAATGAATGACAATCAATGTGATAGTGATAGGATTAGTGGTTCAGTAGTGTAAAACGGGGCTATAAGGGACGGCGGGTTAATAAGGGACACTTTTCTGGGAAATGTTTTAAATGTAATTCTGCTTTTTTTATTTTGAGCAGGACGCTGAGTTGTGTTGTTATTGTCAAATATCCATGAATCCTTCATCAAATCTAGGCGGAAGCAAAATTAAAAAAGCAGAATTACATTTAGAAAAGTGTCCCATATTACCCCGCCGTCCCTTATAGCCCCGTTTTACGGTAGTAAAAGCATTGCCTCCTTGGCGGAGGTAATAAACTGAAGTGTTGGTGTGTCCATCTCCTCCACTGATGGATGCAGATTGGTTAGACAGGTTGCCGTGGGTTTTATATTATACTGGGGTTGCGCTCCGCGGCAAAACAGAATTTAGAATCTTCCCCGGCAGAGAGGTCGTTTTTACGCAGCGCCTATAGCTGGGCGGGGAATTTGTGGCAAATAATCGGGCGGCGGACAGGTGGCCGTGTCAGGTTTTGCAGCGTGGCGCAAAAACAGGCACGCTGGCGGGCCCAGGCCAGCAGTGTTTTCCGCGCGCTTTTGTGCCTAAAACGTTGAAGAACGCAGAGTTTGTGTTGGTCAGACACGACGACCAGCGCAATGTGCGCAGCGCCTATGGCTGGCACAGGCACGCTGGCGGGCCCAGGCCAGCAGTGTTTTCCGCATGCTTTTGTGGCTAAAACGTTGAAGAAGGCGGAGTTTGTGTTGGTCAGACACGATGCCCAGCGCCCTCCATTGCGCCTGCGCACATGTTGAAAATGGCCGTATGTCACAGTGTGGAAAAATGCTTTAAAAAATTCCTGTATGCAGACGGTGATGCGGATCATCCCCAAAATTTAATCAGTTCTTCCTTGTACCATTTCCAACAACGCCTGAAAGTTGCATTGAAATCCGTCCAAAAGTTTTTGAGTTATCTTGCTAACCAACAGACAAACAGACAGACAGACAGACAAACACACAGACAAACACACAGACAAACCCCGGCAAAAACATTACCTCCTCCTGGCCTTTCGGCCTGGCGGAGGTAACTAGAAAAGCACTCGGAGAGCGCAGACCTCCGCCAAGCGCCACATTTCCCCTGTGGGCATGTTGTCCTGTATTTTTTTTTTGTTTCCAAGTGTTGTGACGATTTTTTTGGCAGAGTTACATGCACAAAAAAAAAAAAAGAAAAAATATTGAAAATGGCCCTATCTCGCAATGTTTAAAAAAAAAAAAAATCCTTTAAAAAATTCCTGGATCCAGACGGTGATCCGGATCACCACCAAAATCTAATCATCTGTAGGATACCCCATTTCTGACAATCTCTGAAAATTTCATGAAAATCCGTCCATAACTTTTTGAGTTATCTTGCTAACAAACAAACAAACAAACAAACAAACAAACAAACAGACAAACCAACGCTGATGAAAATATAACCTCCTTGGCGGAGGTAATAAAAGCCCGATAAAACATTGTCATTATGGTTCGGTCAATTTGGAAGCGTGCAAGTTTCCTTAAACAATGCAAATGTTGCTGACCCTTTTTGCACATCCTTTCACAGTTCTCTTCAAAGTTTAAATTACTATCAATAATCGTCCCAAGATATTTGTAGGATTGTACACATTCAGTGGTCTGGCCTTTTAGTACGGTGACTTTGTGCCTGGGAGTTTTCCTCCTAAAGTCAATAATCATATCTTTAGTTTTTGTCGTATTCAGCTGCAGGTAAGAATCCTCACACCAGTGAACAAAATCATCAACTACTGGGCCGTGGCCACTCTCACCATCCTGGAGGAGACTGACAATAACTGAATCATCAGCATACTTTATAATGTGTCTGTTGTCATGTCTGCTCCGACACATGTTTGTGTACAGGATGAAGAGTAGTGGTGATAACACACACCCCTGAGGAGAGCCAGTAGAAGAGCACTTTTGGTCAGACAATGTACCATTGACCCTTACTCTCTGTGTCCTGTTGGTTAAGAAATCCAGAATCCAACCCACCAGATTATTGCTCAAATCAAATTGTTGCAGGAGCCTTTCAACTAAAATATGAGGTTGGATTGTATTAAAGGTGGAAGAAAAGTCCACAAATAAAAGCCTGGCGTGTGTCCCATTAAAATCCAGATGTTTAAAAAGCATGTTAAACAGAGTGACAGTGGCGTCCTCCACTCCTTTGTGAGGCCTATATGCAAACTGCAAAGGATCCAATGCATGTTCAGTCTGCTTTAGGACCTCAAATCTGACCAGTTTTTCAAAAATTTTCATTAAAATTGAAGTCAAAGCGACTGGTCTAAAGTCATTTACCGTTTTAGGACAGCTGGATTTTGGAACGTGGACAACCACAGCATCTTTCCAGATCTTAGGCACATATTGTGTCTGTAAGGACTTATTGAAAATGTCATGAAATACAGGACTCAATTCCCGTGCACAGGACTTCATCAATCGCCCACATATATTATCAGGGCCCTGACTTTTGTTCACTTTTACAGCACAGAATGCCCTTTTAATATCCTGCACCTCAATATTAAAGTGCTGATTGTCCTTTGAGTTTCTGTTTCAAATCTTGGGTTTCTGTGCTAAAATCAGAGGAATCAAAACAGCCATAAAAACAATTAAGAGCATTAGCCAGCTCTGAGTCTGAGTTAAAACCATCTAAAAACACACGATTACTGTGCTCTGTGCTCTGAAGGCCTGAAATAGTTTTCATACTGGCCCAGGCTGAACCAAGTTTCTTTGTTGCCATCTTACTTTCCAATTCTGATTTATAATTCTGTTTTGCTCTTAAAATTTCGGACTTCAGCTCTTTTGTGGCAACCTGTAGCTCAGAAACAGACCCCTGTAAGGCAAGTGCTTTCCTCTGTAAGCAAGATTTAACTGATTTTGTAACCCATGGCTTGTTGTTGGGATATATTTTGACACGTTTACGTGGAACGATCATATTTTTACAGAAGGCCATGTATGAGCATGTGACGTCTACCAAAGAGTCCAAATCATCCCCCGCAGGACAATGTGAAAACCTCCCAATGTGTACAGTTAAAACATTTCTGGAGGCAGTGCACTGAATCCTCTGTCCACACATCTGTGTCTCTGGTCTTCACCTTGCCTCTTCTGAGAGCAGTTTTATATGTGGGCAGCAAATGTACACAGTTGTGATCTGAGGATCCTAAAGGAGGAAGGGGAAGTGATTTATAGGCCCTCTCAATGGATCCATAGCACAGGTCCAATGTCTTTTTTCGCCTGGTTGGGCAGGAGCCATACTGATAAAAGTTTTTAAGGGTCTTCTTTAAAGAAACATGGTTAAAATCCCCAAGAATAAAGTTTGGAGCCTCTGGGGAAATTGACTGCAACCGCTGTACCACATCAAAGACGGTGCTGGAGGCGGAGTCAGCGTCTGCCCTCGGGTGAATGTACACAGTCGTTATGAAAGGTTGGGGGAACTCGCGGGGCAGATAAAAGGGGCATAGTGACACGGACAGAAGCTCCACATCGGGTGTACAGATGCGCTTTCTGACCGTGACAGATGTGCAGTACTGTTTATTAATATATAAACATACGCCGCCCCCCTGATGTTTTCCCGTTACCTCTTCCTGCCGATCCGAGCGAAGTGGGGCTCCAAAGCCGTCAATCCACAGGTCCGCATCCGGGTCTTGCGCCGTAAGCCACGTCTCCGTGTAAGCCATGACACAGCAGTTCTTGAAGTCCTTCTGATAGTGTACATTCCCTTGAATTTCATCCACTTTATTTCTCAGGGATTGTACGTTACCCATAATCATGGAAGGAAGAGGAATGCTGTTAAGCTGACGTCTCCTCAGGCTTAATTTCACGCCTCCACGCTTTCCGCGTTTCCTCCACATGTCTCTCTTTTCATCGGTGTGTCCATGAAAGTCTCTTAAAATAAAGTCCGGCAGTTGCGGCACAGACTCAATCACAGATGCTGCATTATCCGTGTTTAAATGCAGTAACATGTCTCTGGAATACTGTATTCTTCCCGGCATGATCGTGATTGCGCTGACCTCAGAGACAAAGAGCCGGTGGGAAAGAAGCAGCAGTGCAAAAGTAAGGAGGAAATCCATACTGATGGACTAGCTGGTGACCCCTTCTTTAGGCCTATGCAATCACTGCAGCTTTATGGTATAATTTTTTAAGCATTAAATCTTCAGTATTATCTTTTTCTATTCAAATTTGTCGCTTTTCACTTTCTTGTTTTGTTCACGGAGCACTCTGGTGACTGGTCGTGATGCCGCATATCATCCAATCAGTATGGAGTCAATTCAAACCCCACCCACACTTCCGGAAGCCGGAGCATGAGTAGACAAAGCGGAGGCTGAACTTTTATTGATGAAAATTAACATACATATTTTGGCTGAACAACTCCATACTTGGGGAGGCACACCCTTGTAACTTCACAAAGCACTTATAAAACCGGAGGTCAGTCTGACGAACGGTTTGAAAGATATGTGCGGAACAGACACACACACAGATTCCTTGCATTTATAGATAGATTGATTAACTTGACACTCTAGGGTGGAGGGGTCAGTTGGGGGGCAATATAATGGTCGGGGAAAACTGATATTTATGGTTTAACCCTCAAGCGACCGAGTGGGGTCATTTATGACCCCAGCCATATAATTTAATGTGCCGTCTCTTTATTTTTTATCCAAATTTTCTTTCCTAGCATGAATTTGTCAGTCTACTAATCCTACACACTTTCATAGTTTTTTGCAGGGATCAACCAATTGGTGTGGCGTAGACATCGCAAACTCTTGTGGGGTCATTTATGACCCCGAAGAGAAGCACTGGTTTTTAAACATTGGTTTTATAAATTTTATTCAAATGTTCCACTTCTAATAATTAGTTACTTAATCCCTTCACACCTGAAGGTGTATATGGGCGGCGCCTATCTCCGTTTCTCTGACCCTAGGCCACACAGCTACTGTAAGTAGTGAAAGCTACAGCGGGGTGTCAGTCCTCTGGTAGCTCTGTGTATAACTTTACTTTCCCCATTCCATTATGCGGAGCACCACGCTAGAAGGCAGAAAGCACCATTTTTATATGGTCTTTGGTATGACCCGGCCGGGATTTGAACCCCTGCCTCCCGGGTGTGGGGCGGATGCTCTACCAACTGAGCCACCACTCCGGTTTCCACTTCTAATCAGTACTTTATATTGTATTGCAGTGAACCATGGCTAACAGACCTAGGATAGCAAGATTTACATTTGTCTGTTTGTCTGGATTTGTCTGTTTGTTTGTCTGTTTGTTTGTCTGTTTGTTAGCAAGATAACTCAAAAAGTTATGGACGGATTTTCATGAAATTTTCACAGATTGTCAGAAACGGGGTATCCTACAGATGATTAGATTTTGGTGGTGATCCGGATCACCGTCCACAAGAAAACCACCATTACGCAAAATGCCATAATAGGTATCATGATCATCATCGTAACTACAATAATAGGTATCATCATCATCGTGATGATGACTATGATGATGATGATGATACCTATTATTGTTGTAACTATGATGATGATGATGATGATACCTATTATTGTAACTATGATGATAATAACTATGATGATGATGATGATGTTCCAAGAGTGAACTGACAAGGACTGTCTAAATAAATGTAATGTTGTTCTTACAGTCTGTGTTTTGGTTATTTCTTGCAATAAAAGTATTATTAGCAAACACATTTTACATTAGATCATTATAAAATACCTGTCTTAAATACAGGGAGTAGTTTTGGTATGATAAACCTCCAACCAGCCATTTATAATAAGGATCCCTGTACAGAGCACAATGGGGTCATAAATGACCCCACTTGGTCATTTCAGTCCGTAAAATAGCTTGGTCGCTTGAGGGTTAAAAATATTTTAAAGTAAAAGTTAATTTATAATTAAGACATTAGATTTGTAACTGAGCAATAAAACTAACAATTTATGAAATATTATTTGATTTAGTGGTTTAAGGCACACTGTTCTGCCTTTAATTTATTTAAGTAAATTAAATGCATTTACAATTTATACATAATGAAATTATTTACTGTAAATGATGTTCAAAACCATTTAAAACGTGTAAATCTTGAGTACAAAACTCTTCACTTCATGGCTGGTGATGCTATTCATTCTTAACTCTTTTAGGAGAACTTAAGTGCAGTACCAAAATACGGACTGTAGGGGGAGTATATGAAAATTTAGGTGCAGTATCAGACAGCCAGGTGTAACCAAGTTCCTGGGGATGCACATCTCCGAGGATCTCTCCTGGTCTAACAACACCACATCACTAGCCAAGAAGGCTCAAGGTCACCTCTATTTCCTCTGCAAACTGAGGAGAGCACAAGTCCACCCCCCCCCCCCCCCCGTCATGTGCTCATTCTACTGGGGCACCATTGAGAGTATCCTCACCAGCTGTATCACGGTGTGGTATGGAAGCTGCACCGCCTCCTGTCGGAAGTCTTTACAGCACACAGTGAAAGCAGCCAGCAAGATCATTGGTGCCCTTCTGCCCTCACTCTCGGACATCTGCTTCACCCGCAGAGCCATCATCATCTCAGGTGACACCCCCCACCCCTCACACTCCCTCTTCAGCCCCCTGCCCTCGGAGAGAAGGCACCAGAGCCTCCGGGCCCACTCCACAAGACTGCTAAACAGCTTTGTTCACCAGGCCACCAGGACCCTGAACTCTACCCCCGCCCCCCCCCCCCCAACACACACACATACACCTGGACCATAAAACTGGATTCGTGCTGCATTTCCCCTCCGCTTTGGATGAGCCCGGTGCACACGCAGCGCTGTACATGCTCACTTTTTTCTTCTACCAGGCCAAGCGGTTGACGCATGCGCACAGCCGTCATTTGTAGTTTCACCCCCACCCTATAGGTAGCGCCAGTGTGCTGACACACCAGGTTTTTCATCAACTACAGCAGCGAAATGCAAGCGCAATGCACATCAATAACAATGGCATCGTTTAACCGTCACCAAGAGCAAAAGGAGCTGCTGTTACTATATCTGGTGGCAGAATTACAAAAAAAGGAGAAGGTATAGCGTGCGACCACTGAACGAGAACCGGGCCACGAATGGAGAATTCAGTACTTCTTCATCTACTTTGACTTTGTATGCTGTGTCAATAGCGGCACCTCTTGAATGAGACGTTCAGTCTTGTGCATGTGCTGTCAACACAGTCAGGTCATGGGCAGGTCGCGTGGTCATAAAATTTGGGCTGCACGCAGTCGTCTGCAGAAGAGCTCTGCGGACACTAGCGGACTGGAGACGATGATGTAAATTTCATCACACAGGCCTTCCGGTTACGCATACGTAGACAGCGGAGGTGCAGCATGAATTTAGCTTAACACGTTCACCCACACAGTAACTACCTCAGCTGTTCTTCTTCTTTTAGATTTGATTGGCAGTTGGCAACCAGCTTACAGGTGCATTACCACCACATACTTCACTTTCTTTGTGTCTGTTTTTCCTCATAGCTTTTTGACGTTTTCCTCATCGCTGTGTGACATTTCCTCACAGCTTTGTGACGTTTTCCTCATAGCTTTGTGACCTCCTTCCTCTTTAATCTCGTATCTGTGTCTCATCTCATTATCCTTCTTCTAGCTGTAGTTTGTATCTGCGTCTCACCTCATTACGCCACACACTTTATATATGTCTGTCTTTCTGTGTGTCTGATTTTCCTCATAACTTTGTGACGTGTTCCTCTTAGCTTTGTGACATTTTACTCATCGCTTTGTGACATTTTCCTCAGAGCTTTGTGACGTTTTCCTCCTAGCTTTGTGACGTTCTTCTTCTCTCGTATCTGCGTCTCTGTAGTCCGTATCTGTGGCTCATCTCATTCTTCTTCTTCTTCCTTTAGACTTTGATTGGCAATTTATCCACCAGCCCATAATGTCTTTGAACTTAAAGATCCATCATTTAACCCTTAAGCTGTGTAATTTCTTGTGCCCCTAGTGGCAAAGCGTGGCGCTGCGCCTGTCAACTGATAATGACATGCAGAAACTGCCCAGCTGTACTGAGGATTTGTACTGATCATGCCAGTTCACAAGGTGGCAGGTACGCATTGGAGGACTCATGGATAACACGTAATACACCGAAGAGTAAGAAATCCTCCTTCTTCTTCTTTGGTTTTGAGATTACAGCACCAAAATGGTGGGCACCGACCACTGTGGACGGATGCAATCCCAGACCAAGGAGCATATTCGGAGGATTTGGTCCCAAATTCACCAACTATGGTTCTAAAAAGAGATTATTTAGCTTATGAAGGTAGATATTTACATGTTCTTATTACACAGGGAGCGTAAAGCTCGTTGATTTGACCTGCCGGGCACCCGGAGTGCCATGTGACTGGAGAGCAATCGCCGGTTACATGTCATCATATAAGCTAAATTGCCATGGAATAAAAGCGAAATTAAGGTGGAATAATCAATAATAGTTTGTGGATGTAGGCGAGAAAGCTAAAATGACAGGGAGAGGACAAAATAGCGACCAGAATGCTGCAAAAGGACGCCGGTAAGTGATGAATGTCTTTGTTTGTTTGTTTTTATGCAAATTAGATGTGTAAAGTTACTCCTATGTCAAACTTTGGATCATATTCTACGTCTTTCTAATTGACATTAAGCCATTATTGCTTACCATTTTCAAGTTATAGCCTTGGAAAGTTCTGACAGCTGATCTGAATATTTCTTGAAAAATTTTTTTACCACTGTTGACCACTAGGGGTTATGTTGCAGTTTGGCGACATACACAGACAGAGCACTTAAAGGTCTGATGACACGTTTTTGACTTCATCTAATTTTTCAACACATACAGTAATACAATATGACAAAATAGGTTGGTCTGTGCAGTTCTAAGTCAAACAGGCTTTTTTTCACGCGAATATCCAACATTTTCATGAGTGCTGGCTGGAACCCCCCCCGGCCATGTTGTAACGTCAGCGACAGAACACAGCGCTTGACTGCCCATTGTACACACAGGATGGAAGCGGTAGAAAACATCGACGATGGTTCCAGCACATGTAATCTGGAATTGGTTTGTGTTGTCCAATTTTCAGATGATTATAGTTCCAAAGAATGAGATGACAATGAAGAATCTGGGGGCATCAGACCTTATAGGTTTGAACCGTGCCAAGCGGGCATCGTGCCTAGCGAGTCAGACTCAGAGAGTGACAGTGAAGAGGCACACATGGCCGGCGCAGCAGCAGCGACAAACACACGGCAGGGGAACACCGAGTGTTATGCTTTTGTTACAGATATTGCAACAAATTATTTGTTCATAAATATAATTTATTTAAACCAGATTTTTCAATAAAATCAGACCAGTGTATTCTCTGTGGCTCAGGCATCGGGTTTATTATGTATTATCTTTTGAGTTCTTGTTGTTTTTGTTTTGTACATGTGTTTTATGTGCGTTTTGACCCACTCTCAGGTGGGCATTGTCCAAGATTTGCCGGTCCGACCACGCGCCCTCTCTCTTTGACAGTTAGCTGTTCATGTTTTGTGTGCATCATCTGCCGTGTTGTCAGCCAGCCATTATTGCCAACACTATCACGACGTGTTAGCCACTCCACACAGCCGTGGTTCTGTTGCGCCCCTTGAAGCGATGTCGGCCCTGGGGTTCAACCGTGGTTAACACGTCTCCTCTCCATGTTCGCTGGGCGATGTCGGCCCCGAATGCCAACTGTAAGTGTTTCTGTTTATTTTTGTAAGTCTTCACCTTTGTGGGAACTGTTGTCATCATTCTTATGTTCAATACATGTGCTGTGGTGAATCCTGTGAGTGAATCCATTCATCATGATCCTCCGTGCGCTCTTATTCAGGGCATGGAGAGGGAGGATGAAATAACGAGGATTTACGTGCAGGGTTCACCACAGCACATTTAATACAGAAAGACAGACAATTCCCAAAAAAGTGAAGACATACAAAAAAAACACAAACACACTTACTGATGGCGTTTGGGGGCCAGCATCACCCAGCGAATGAATGAGAGGAGACGTGTTAGCCACAGTTGTGCCCCAGAGCCGACATCGCGTCAAGGATGCACGAGAACCACGGCAAACATGAAGTGACTAACATGTCGTGAGAGTGCTGAAAATAATGGCAGACTAATAGCACAGATGACAATACTATGGACCAGCAGTGCATGACTGGCAAACGGCCGCCAAGTACACGCAGTGCTGGTGATGGTGTGATGAGAAGCACCTGGGCAAGGACCGGGAAAGATGATCAGCGGGAGTTTGAATCAGCTGATGATAATGACAGAGGGGATGTGGCCAGACCGGCGAGCGTCAGCATGCGATTACAGAAAGTAGGTCAAAGCTGCGCGTAAATCCATTAATCCTTCCCCTCCTCGTGCGCTCCTCCTGCATAAAAGTACATGAGGAGCGCACGAGGAAGCTTATGACTGTTGGAGCTGAAGCGTGTGATGTGGTCTTTCACGGCCTGCTGTTTATCTAAGCCTGCAACACAACATGAAGGCATAGAACAAGAAACCAGAGAAACTGTGAGCTACAAAGCTGCTGTCATTCCAGTCAACAACACCGGAGTCCCTTCTGTCGCTTACGTGATGGTGGTGCCGCCCTTCATTCAGTGGGCGGCATCACAGTCCAGTCAGCAGCTGCAGTTTTTTGATGATAACTAGTTTATGCAGGCATGGTTGTAAATATTATATTGATCATCGACAGTGACTTTTGGGTTTACACAACATGCTAAAAAAATGTCAAAATCGTGTCATCAGACCTTTTTTTTTGTAACTTTGATTTTTATTCATTTTTCATCATACATATTACATTCAGATCACAGTCTCTATTTAAAAAAAAAGGAGCTAGAGAAAAAAAAAAAAAGGAAAAGGGGGGGACAAATGTTGGAGCATCAAGTTTTTAGTTTCCATCTCTTAATTCTTCTGGTTTTTCAGTCTTTGGTTATTCTTTCAATTTCTGTCTCATTGTTGCACTTTGTAGTGTGTCCATTTCCACCATTTTTTTTCATATTGTCCTTCTTGCATTCTTTGTCGATATGTTAGTTTTTCCATTAAACGTATATCCTCATCAATGTCAGTCCATTGCTCTTGGTCAGGAAGAACTTCTGATCGCCATTTTCTTGTGATTGTTTTTTTACATGCAGTCAGCAATATTTTAACTAGATATCTGTCCTCAGCCTGTATTACATTGTCTCTTTTAAGATCACATAAATACATCAAGTTACAGTTCGTTGGTATATTATATCCTAATATCCTCTGTATTGTCACATGTATAGATTTCCAGAATGATGAGATTTTGCAGCATTTCCAAAACATATGTGAGTGGTCTGCATTTTGAGCCCCACAGCCCCTCCAGCATATAGATTGGGTATTTGTATATTTTCTTTGAATCTGTGGTGTAATGAAATAGCGAATCAGGTTTTTCCATCCAAATTCCCTCCATGTCCTTGAACTTGTTGATGTGTGTTGTGTTTTCCATATTTCTTGCCAGTTTTCTTCTGTTATGTTTAAATTTAGCTCTTTCTCCCATTTCTCCTTTATATAGTTACTTGAATGTTTGTCTGCCGTAAGTTTCTGATATAGTTTTGAAATAATTCTTATTTTATTTCCTGCATACGAGCTTAAAATGAATTGTATAATCTCGCTCACATCTGTGTGGAGGTTATGCCTAATCTTCCTCATATAATAATCTCTCATCTGCAGATATCTAAAGAATTCAGATTTTTCTAGTTTAAATTTTCTTCTCATGTTTACAAAACTCCCGAAATCTTTTTTTCCGATATTGCCCCATGCTGTGATTCCCTTGTTCACCAGATTTTTGTATCCCCTATCTTGCTTTGCCGGTTCAAACTGACTGTCAAATGCTACCAATTTCAATAGTTTTATGTCCTCCTTTATATTATACTTTTGTACTATTTTATACCACAGTTCCAAAGTAAATTTAGTGATTGGGTCTATTTGTTTGATTTGCTTATATGCATCCTTATCTCCTATTATGCTTTGTACTGGTAGTCCCTCAATTTCCTTTTCCATTTCTTTCCATTTTGCCTCATATCCTCCGTCGCACCAACATATGATATATCTTATTTGTGCTGAGTAGTAATATTCCTTTAGACTCGGTAGACCCATGCCTCCTTTCTCTTTTGGTAATTGGAGAGTTTTATGAGATGAGAGAGATGAGATGAGATGAGATTCAACTTTATTGTCATTACACATGTATGAATACAAGGTAACGAAACGTGACTTGGCATTTGGGCACGCTCTGCAGAGCGCATCCAAGGCCGGGGCAGCCATTTCACTCTTGGCTTTTTACCTCCCCAAACAAATCTCGATATCATCCTGTCCCACTTTGAGAACTGGGCACCAGGAATCTCTGTTGGTAGAGCCTGGAAGAGGTAAAGCAGTCTAGGTTGTATGCTGATTTTGACTGTCTTAATTTTTGAATTCAGATCCATATTTAAGATTGACCATCTATCAATATCTTTTTTTATTTCTTGTTCTAACCTATCATAGTTTGCTTTATAGATTTTGCTTAAATCTTTAGGTATGTTCACTCCAGGGTATTTTATTTCTTTTTGTTTCCAGTTTAAGATAAGATAAGATAAGCCTTTATTAGTCCCACAACGGGGAAATTCCAGGATTGCAACAGCACAGGGATAGCAACACTCAGAGCAACAATCAGAAGGCAAGAAAAACAAAGCAAGAGCAGCTAATATACATATGTACATATTACTATAAATATATATACACTACCGTTCAAAAGTTTGGGGTCACTTAGAAATTTCCTTATTTTTGAAAGAAAGCACTTTTTTTCAATGAAGATCACTTTAAACTAATCAGAAATACACTCTATACATTGCTAATGTGGTAAATGACTATTCTAGCTGCAAATGTCTGGTTTTTGGTGCAATATCTAGATAGGTGTATAGAGGCCCATTTCCAGCAACTATCACTCCAGTGTTCTAATGGTACAATGTGTTTGCTCATTGCGTCAGAAGGCTAATGGGTGATTAGAAAACCTTTGTGCAATCATGTTAGGTCTGCAATGCTGTAATTGCTGCAAATGGAGGATTCTTTGACGAAAGCAAAGTTTGAAGGAAAAAATTATTATTTCAAATACAAATCATTATTTCTAACCTTGTCAATGTCTTGACTATATTTTCTATTCATTTTACAACTCTTGGTGGTAAATAAGTGTGACTTTTCATGGAAAACACAAAATAATTGTCTGGGTGACCCCAAACTTTTGAACGGTAGTGTATATATATATATATATATACACACAGAGACACACAGTGCAGAGCATTGTAGCTGGATGAAATAAATATATGAGTATATAAACACACAGTGCGGAGCATTGTAGCTAGATGGAATAAATATGTAGATATATAAACACCCACAGTACGGAGCATTGCAGCTAGGTGGAATAAATATGTAAATATATAAACACACACAGTGCAGAGCAATGTAGCTAGATGGAATAATATGTAGATATATAAACACACAGTGCGGAGCATTGTAGCTAGATGGAATAAATATATAGATATATAAATATAAACACACACAGTGCAGAGTTGTTGTTGCTAGATGGGATGAAACAGCACAACCGTCTACTTTAGTTATCCTACATGGTATGATGATGTGCCCATACATATTCTCACCCTCCATAGCGACCAGTATTTTCCTAGTTGTATGCCGGAGGGGACCATTGTGTAAGTCTATTGCATCTTTTGCATTCAAAAAACTATTAGGTTGTTACGTCTTTTTTGCTATCTCTGCGAGCAGCCCTGCTTAGGTTGTACAGTCTGACAGCCGTTGGTAGGAAGGACCTGCGAAACCTCTCGGTTGTGCACCTGGGATGATGTAGTCTGCTGCTAAATGAGCTCCTCAGTGCATTCAGTATGTCCTGCATAGGGTGGAACTCGGACTCCAGCAGAGATGACAGTTTAGCCACCGTCCTTCTCTCTCCTATCTCCTCCACCAGGTCAAGGCGCTGCCCCAGGACAGAGCTAGCTTTCTTGATCAGTTTGTTCAGTCTCTTCCTATTGGCTGCAGTAATGCCACTGCCCCAGCAGACCACTCTAAAAGTGATGGCTGATGCCACCACCGTGTCATAGAATGTCTTCAGCAGCGCCCCTTGTACACCAAAAGACCTGAGTCTCCTCAGTAGGAACAGCCTGCGCTGTCCCTTCTTGTAGAGTGCGTCAGTATTGTGTGACCAGTCTAGTTTATTGTTCAGATGAACACCCAGGTACTTGTAGGATGTCACCATCTCAATGTCTGTTCCCTGTATATTTACTGGTGCTGTGAGGTGTTGTCCATGTCTGCGGCAGTCCACCACCAGCTCCTTAGTTTTCCTCGCGTTGATCTGGAGGCAGTTCCGATGGCACCAGTCCACGAAGTCCTGGAAAAGCCGTCTGTACTCATCTTCATCTCCATTGGAGATGAGGCCAACGATCGCAGAGTCATCAGAGAACTTCTGTAGATGGCAGTGTGTTGTGTTGTGTGAGAAGTCCGCAGTATAAAGAGTGAACAGGAAGGGAGCCAACACCGTTCCCTGGGGGGCCCCCGTGCTACCAATGATCGTGTCGGGCACACAGTCCCGGGTTCTCACAAACTGAGGCCGGTTCGTGAGGTAGTCCAGGATCCATGATGACAGGTGCTGGTCCACCCCTGCGCACAGCAGCTTGTCCTTCAGGATCATCGGTTGGATGGTGTTGAAAGCACTGGAGAAGTCAAAGAACATGATCCTCACCACATTCCCGGGCTTCTTCAGGTGGGACAGAGAACGGTGAAGGAGGAAGATCACCGCATCCTCCACCCCAATGCCATGCTGGTAGGCGAACTGGAGTGTTTGATCTTATCAGTTATCTGGTTTAAAGGGTTATAGTGGAATGTCAGTATTTGTGTTTTTGTTGTGTTTATCTTGTATCCTGATAATTTTCCAAAATTTTCTATCAAGTCCATCATTTCCATTATTGATTCATCTGGTTGTTCAAGGTAAACTATAATATCGTCTGCAAATAGCCCAATCTTGTGTTCCGCTCTCTTTATTGTTATACCTTTTAATTTCTTATTTTGTCGCATTGCTTGAGCCAGTGGCTCTATGAACAGAGCAAACAAGGTGGGCGATAGGCAGCATCCCTGCCTCGTTGATCTTTGTATATTTACTTTGTCTGTTAAGCTACTGTTTATCTTGATTCTTGCCACAGGTTTTTGATACAGTGTCTTTATGCATTGCACTGATTTTTCGTTAAATCCAAAGCATTCCAGCACATTATATAGGAACATCCAATTAACCCTATCAAATGCTTTTTCTGCGTCTAAACTCATTATTACTGCGCTTTTCTTTTCTTTATGTATTTGATTAATTATGTGTAATGTTCTCCTGATATTGTCATGTGTTTGGCATCCCTCTATGAAACCAGTTTGATCATCCTCTATCAATTCTGTCAAGAATGTCTTTATTCGTTTACAGATAATTGTTGTATGTATTTTATAATCCACATTTAATAAAGAGATTGCCCTATAGTTTCCGCATTGTTCCCTATCTTTCCCTGGCTTTAAAATAACTGAAATAATGGCTTCGTTCCATGATAGAGGTATTTTGTTGTTGTTTAATGTCCAATTAAATGACTTTAGGAGCTGTGGCGTGAGTTCTTCTATAAACAGTTTATAAAATTCACTACCTGGTGATTTACCGTTTTTAAGTGACTTAATCACATCTTTAATCTCTTGTGTTGTTATTTCTGCTGTTAGCTTTTCATTTTGTTGGTTTCCTATTGATGGCAAGTCCAATGTGCATAGAAATTTTTTAATATCCTTAACATTTGTCTCTTCAGGTTGCGAGTATAGTTCTTGATAGAATTTATGAAATATTTCTTCGATGTTTTCTGGGGTAACTGGTTTTATTTGTGATGGGGTCCTTAATCTTATATACATTATTCACTGTTTGTTGTTTTCTTAATTGTTTTGCCAGCAGTTTTGTGGCCTTTGGCCCCGTTTCATAATATTTTTGTTTTAAATATCTATTTTTCCTTTCAATTTCATCTATTTGTATTTCTTTTATCTTTATTTTTTCTTCCTTAATTTCTTGATATACTTTTGGGTCATTTGTGCTTTGATGTTTACGTTCTAATTCCCTCAGTCTCTCACATCTTTGTTCATATGATTCCAGTTTAGACTTTCTTGCTTTTCCTGATTCAACAATTAATATACCTCTTAACACGGCTTTTAGTGCGTCCCATAGTATTGTTGGGTCCACTTCTCCATTATCATTCTCTTCGATATACTCATTTATGTTTACCTTTATTCTTTCTTTCATTTTCTCATCATTTAATAGTCCTACATTAAGTTTCCATGTTGTTTGTTGTTTTCTATTGTTTAAATATATTTCCATGTATATAGGATTATGATCTGATATTTCTGCCTCTCCAATCCGACAATTTCTCACCCTGTGTCTGTCGCCTTCATTCATAAGGAAGTAATCTATTCTAGAGTGTACTTTATGGACTGCTGAATAATGTGTATAGTCTTTTTCGAGTGGGTGCAGGTCCCTCCATATGTCTACCATACCCATTTCTGCCAGTGAGGTTCTTATGAATTTTGTTACATGTTTTTTTGTCTTCTTAACACTTGTTGTGTCAACTTCATGATCCATGACGGCATTTAAAGTAGAACTGAACTCACCTTTTTGCCAAAAAAGTAGAATAGCAGATTAATTCCTTATTACCTATTGTATTTTTCAACACATAAAAGAAATTTTTAGGCTGTGCGATGGCCAAGCTATAAGCCGATAAACTTTTGCCTCTGGCTGGCAGTGCCAAACAAACCGGAAGTAGTGCAGGCGACGCTGCGTGACGTCACGAGTGTGACCCTTATCAAAACAACAATGGCAGATGATAGCAGTTCCAGCAGTCAAGAACACCAGAGTTTTCAGAGTGAAGAGGCATTCAGGATTGGTGACAAGACAGAGGAGGATGCAGGAGTGTCAAGTGAACAGGAAGAGAGCGAGGGAGGCATCGAACCGTACAGATTAGAGCCAGAATTTTCGTGGGATTCCGGCACCGACTCAGACCGCAGCAGTGATGGGGAGGAGAGTTGCTTATTGAATACAGAATGGTGAGTCTTTACTTTGGCATGTTTGGGGTGTCAGGATAAGGAAAATTAACAATAAAAAAGAAAGGGAAAAAAAACCATCAGCATTTTTCCAACTTATTACAGTGATCCCTCACTTATCGCGTTTAATGGGGACCAGAACCGACCGCGAAAAGTGAAAAACCGCGAAGTAGCGTCCCCCCCACCAAGGGCGTCACAAGCACTATTTTGCACAAAAAGGCACAAGAGAACAGTGAAAAGTGCCACTAAGCAACACGAGCGATAAAGAACAATGAATGCGGTCTTCCTTCGCTGGGTATAGGCGCTCGGCAGGGAGCGAAGCTGGGTAAAACGTCTCGGCCAATCAGCTTGCGAGATTCCCGAGCGGTGAAGAGGTGGGCGGAGAGGAGTGGAGCGGTGGTCAGAGAGGTAGATTTTGAGTTGTGCGGGCTCTCTGTGTTGATACCTGATGTTCTAATGTAGAAGGCAGGGAGAAGGCAGAGAGACTACATTAGAACATCAGGTATCAACACGGAGAGCCTGCACAACTCAAAATCCACCTCTCTGACCACCGCTCCACTCCTCTCCGCCCACCTCTTCACCGCTCGGGAATCTCGCAAGCTGATTGGCCGAGACGTTTTACCCAGCGAAGGAAGACCGCATTCATTGTTCTTTATCGCTCGTGTTGCTTAGTGGCACTTTTCGCTGTTCTCTTGTGCCTTTTTGTGCAAAATAGTGCTTGTGACGCCCTTGGGGTGGGGGGTGACGCTACTTCGCGGTTTTTCACTTTTCGCGGTCGGTTCTGGTCCCCATTAAACGCAATAAGTGAGGGATCACTGTATATCTAGAAACGCATCGCTTCCCGGTCGCTTTTCCTCCCCCTTTCTTTTCTTTCGTCGCCATGACAGCTTTCCTTGGCCACTGAACAGATCTTCCCAGGTGTTGGAAGTGTTTTGTAGTCGACTATCACGACAAAATGCACCAAAAACAACCAGTGTCGACGTGCTCGCAATGGTAAACATGGAGGACTGTGTCACACTCGTGACGTCACGCGGAACTCCGGCTGCACTTCGGCGGATTTGTCTGATTTTTCAGGGCGGGAAATTCAAAATCGCGATTTTCTCCAAGATTCCGGGATTTGTGGAGGGGGTGCCAATGATAAATTATCTTTATAATTGTATGTACTATCACCCAGTGCCGTTCAATGCCGTTCAGTTCAGTTCTACTTTAAGTCTCCCCCACAAATTAGGACTCCTTCACTGTGTGTTGTTATGAGATCAAACAGTTGTTGAAAAAAACCCTTGTCACTTTCTGGTGGGGCATAGATGTTCACTAATGTGATCTGCATACCATCTATTCTTCCCTTTATTATTACATATCTGCCTTCTTTATCCTGGATTTCTTGTTCACATTCAAATTGTATTTTATTTGAAATTAGTATCATAACCCCCCTTTTAGTTCCTCCCTTAAATGAACTGTAGTAGGAGTTCTTATAGCCAAATCTCTTTAGTTTCTCATGCTCTGTCCTGTTCAAATGTGTCTCTTGTATAAATATAATTTCGGCTTTTTCCTTCTTTAATTTTCTTATTATTCTTTCCCTTTTAACAGGTGAGTTCAGACCATTCACGTTTAATATCATTATCTTAAGATTTTTAACCATATTCATGTTTTTCCATTTTTTTAACTTGTGCTCCTAACCCCTTTAACAACAAAACTAACACATATTTGTACAAAAACACATTAACGAATCTCGACCTCCGTACTTTGGGCCTTTCTTCTGCCCACTGGTCCCTGTTGGTGGGTGGGGGGATTGTCCTCACCGAGTGAGGGGCCCTCCCTAGACCTGTATTTACTATCCAAGTAATAGTCATTAGTCTAGAAATGTCCAACAAAAATCACTTAAACCTCTCCTAGCCGTTTGTTTCTCTTTTACCTTGTCTTCTTGGCCTTCATTTCTTCTGTGTCCTTCTTAATCTTTGTTATAATCTAGGCTTTCCGTTGAAAGCCTTGCAGTTTTTCTTGGGCCCGGTGCGCCACGTCCGTCTCCCGCCTTCTGCCGCTCACTCGCCTCCACTCCGGCTGTCGCGATGTGTTCTGTGCCGCCGCTGCTCCAGCCGAAGGCTTCCTCCGGTACGCTCACCACAAAGCCTCGCTCCGTCATGTCCCGCGCTGCCTCTCTGGCCGTGCTGTAGGTTTTCACGCCGTCCTCCCAATGAATTCTCAACTTCGTTAGCGGCGTTTGGAATCTAATTTTTTTCTCTTTCAGCGTTTTTTTAATGTTGGCATATTTCTTTCGCTGCTGCACAATTTCTGTCGGGTAGTCATGGTCAAAAAGAATATCTGTTTGTCGCCAACTCGTATCTTTTTTTTTCCACGCTTGTGTCAGGGTTCTTTCCTTTACGTCGTATTTTAGAAAGTTTACCACAACTGACCTGGGTGTAGAGTTTGGATTCGGGTTCTGTGCCAAGGCTCTGTGCGCTCGTTGGATCTGCAGGTCCGTTTCATCGGGCAGCTCAAGCTCTTTTTTTTAAGAATTGATCCATGAATTTCGTCATCGAGTTGCCTTCAATGCCCTCCGGAATCCCGAAGATGCGTATATTGCTCTGTCTGGACCTGCTCTCCAGGTCGGTTATTTTTTCCTGCATCCTCTGTGTTTGTGCCGTCAGGGTCTGCAGCCGCTCGCTTGCCTCGGTCCTCCAGTCTTCCAACTCTGATATTCGAGCCTGTGCTTCGGTCAAACACGTCTGTTAGTGCGCAGTTCCTCCATGTTTTCAGCTAGCTTGCGTTCCATTTCTTTTCGGAGGCCCATAATTTCCTCCTTCATCTCTTTTTTCAGTTCTTCCTTAAGAGCCGTTAAATCCTGTTGGAGTTGTCGCTTGAAGTCTTTTATGTCTTTACTTATATTGGCGATGCCAGTGTTCATAATATCGAGTTTGGCATCCTCCATTTTCTCTGCTGTAGTCACCTCGTTTTTTGGGGCCTCGTGTTCAGCGATTTCTCCTGCGTTGTTGAAGAGGGATTCTTTAGTTTTACCCTGCTTTTGTCCGTGTGCCCGGCTTCTTCGTGTTTTCATCCCTTGGTTTATTGTTCCATTTATGTCGAGTTTTTTTTTTTTTTTTTTTTTTTTTGTTACTTATTTGTACCCGTAGGTAGACTTGGTTTGCAGTCTGGTGACAAGCCACTGGCTGCTGGTCGCTGCGTGCGCGAGCGCCCTAAACCTACATGTTTTTGGTGTGTGGGAGGAAACCGGAGAAATCCCGGAGTAAACCCGCGCAACACGGGGAGAACATGCAAACTCCACACAGCTCACTGTTGGTCGGGGGCTGGGATCGAACCCACGATCTCACGATCCCCGCGATCCCCCGGCCGAGGGTAAAACTGTGCTACCACAGTGCTAAACCACTGCGCCACCGTGCAGCCCAGTTGGCCATTTATCGAAGATTTTAAATCCGACTAGGGAGAGCTCTCTGTTTAAGCGCTATGTCTCTCCGCCATCTTCCCGGAAGTCGTGTCATCAGACCTTTAACAAGTCCTCAGCTTCTCCCAGTGTAGCCCCTTAATGCCAAGATATTTTTCTGCTGCTTTCACAATGATTTTGATTTTTTCTGTTTTCTTGGAAGTCTGTGCAGTGCAGTTTATCACATCTACCACAAATAAGACAAAATAATTTTCCTTCAAAACCAGAGTATCTTCCTTAATTCTACTGCATGCACTGCAAGTCTGCACACTTTCCCTGTTGAAGTCCACTCCCACTTTTTTAGCTGGCACCTTTTTCGCAGTTTCTGCATATGTTAATCCCTGGAAGACTTTTATCTGCTGAATTTCTGCTGCTCTTTTGCTGGCTTCACAACCTCAATATGCAGAGCTATGTTCACCACTGCAGTTACAGCACTTTTAACTTGGCTCCTCTTTCACACTTTCCATATTCATGTTCACTGGAGCATCTGGCACATCGTTGTCTACCTTCGCATATCGCTGTTACATGACCAAACTTTTGACATTTGAAACATCTGAGTGGAGGAGGAACGTAAAGTCTGACTTCATAGCTCATGAAGCCAATATACACCTTACTTGGCAGTCTTGTTTCATCAAATTTTAACATTACTGACAGACTATCACATTTTTTGCCATTTCTATTAGCTTTCAATCTCCATACCTCCATCACTTTTGATCCAGTTAAGTGCCTCATTATTTCATCAGTTGAGACAGCCGATGAAATGCCCGATATTACTCCTCTCATTGCCTTATTTCAGGGGTGTCCAACCATGTGCCATGGAGAGCCAAGACCCTGCAGGTTTTACCTCCAACCAGTGTCTTCAGCAGCAGATTTCAGTGAACTTCTTCCCACTGATTGCTGATAAGTGAAAACACCTGCTGAAGAGACTGGGTAGAAGAGAAAACCTGCAGGGTCTTGGCTCTCCATGGCACATGGTTGGACACCCCTGCCTTATTTCCTTCCAACACTGAACACTGCACATTTTTTCCCCTCCATCTTAGTGACTCTGATTGCTTTTCCTTGTTGAACACTATCTTTACATGTAACCAGCAACGAACCACTACGAAGAACCCTTGCATTTAAAACTTCTCCAAGTAACCCATTAATTGCATTTGTGAGGAATTGGGTTCCACTTACGAAATGATGCCCCTTCCTAAGTAAGTTTAATGATTACTTTACACTCTTTCTGTTCATTTCGGGATCGTTCTTCCTCTGATTCCTCAGCACTTGATAACGATCTTGATTGAGTTTGTTGACGTCTATGTTTGCTTCTTTTAGACTCCACCATGCTCCAGACTTCCTCATCCCCACTTCCCACCTCCATTCCTCCTAGTTGAATTATATCCACTTCTTCCAGATTTTCAGGAGCTGTCCTCTTTCACATCCTACCACCACCAATACTTGAATCGCTGTCTACCTCAGCTGTTTGCACAAAGACTTGGCACACCAACAGTAATACATCTGCTGCTGTGTGTCTCTGCATCTTACTGCAAACATTTGCACAAATGTCATACCTGCTGCTGTCTGTTATTGGAATTACTGATCATGTGCAGTCCAATCTGTCACTGTCTGCACCTCCACTACAGCATTGAATTTTCAGTTGCGGGTATTACAGCTCTACTTTTTTTCTGTACATAGGATTGCTGGGTTTTATCTTTATTTGCACTACGGGTAGCATTACTGTACGTAAACTGCTGTTGTTGTTTTTCATCCTTATTCCTTCTTTTTGTATATATTGTGCACACCACTAAGAGAAAGAGAGAAATGGCATTTCACTTCTTCTGTATGTCTTGTATGTATAGAAGTATTGACAAATAAAAATCTTTGAATCTTGAATGGGGAGGCAGAGAGCAAAAAGTGTGTGGAAAAATTACTGTACAAAAATTCACTTTTCACTCAAAGAGAGGACCTTTTGAGAGAAAGAAAGGGTAGCATTTTGATAGCCTCAGAAGGCAATTTAGATGGAAACAAAGTGAGGACCACCCAAAATGCCCTCACTTCCCAAAAATGACTTCACTGTGTTGTTGGTTAAAAACTTAAGATGGTCCTCACTAGGTAGTATATGGGAGAGCGCGCGCGCACACACACACACACACATACTGGTTTTCATGTTTAAGTTAACCCCCCTTCCACAGCATATGGGACACCATGTGGTGTATGGGGTGGCGCTTATCTCCGTTTTTCTGACCCTAGGCCACATAGCTACTGTAAGTGAAAGCTACAGTGGGGGGTCAGTCCTCTGGTAGCTCTGTGCTTTCTTTTCCCCATTCTGTTATGCTGAGCACCAAGCTAGAAGGCTGAAAGTACCATTTTTATACGGTCTTTGCTGTGACCCGGCCGGGATTTGAACCCACGACCTTCCAGTTGTGGGGCGGATGCTCTACCAACTAGGCCACCATTCCGGTGTTTTCATGTTTGATGGGGACCAATTTTCTGATCATTACTTGCGGGGACTACCCTTTCTACACAGAGATTCCTTGCATTTATAGATAGATAAATGGAAGATTAACTTGACACACTGAGGGGGGCGGGGGGTCCGTTGGGGGGTACCCTCCCCATATAATGGTATGGGAAACACTGTGGTCTGTTAACTCCACTGGGCAAACCACAATAGAGGTTAGTGCACAGAGGAGCGTACAAGCAGAGGTGATCTTCTGCATTGAGGCTAAAAAAAATAAAAACTGCTTCAGATCACAGAGAGGTATGGTGCTGTACACACTAGAGAAACTGTGGAGAAATTATTTATTTTGTGTTTTTGCACAATATTGCCAGGTGCCAGAGAGCTGTGGCCAACCTGAGCGAATCACGCAAACTCAAAGTGCACAGCTGTGTGGAGATGGGACTTCTTTTTGCACTTCTAAAAAGTAATAAATTTTTATGTTTGACAAGTACGCTTGTATGTTCAAAAACTATTCTTCTGTCTGTAATAGAGCCGATGAGGGCACACTCACTCCTCTGTCTGGGTCAAAGTCGGACCACTTTTTTTTTTTAAATCTCAATATAAATAATTCTCATTGTATAGAAATAATAACCCAAATACACATTTTAAATCGTGGCTATACAAATTTAAATTATAGCCCTTAGCTGGGGATCAGCTGGTCAAACCAATAATGTTGTGCTGTACTGATCTACTCCTAAGCGTGGTTCTTTTGTGTTTGCTGCAACTTTTGAGGATGCCACACAATGCTACTTAATTATTGTTTCACTTTTCATACAAAAATGTTAATTTCTACATCAGAGAAGTTTCTTTTTGCTGTGTTATGCTCCACCATTTTGTAAATGCTGAGGGTGAGGAAGAGGCATGACATTTCGAACGACAATCATTTTCAGCCATCAGAGTTATCGAGTGAATGAAAGTACGATGAGATTGACCAAATATGCACATTTTCATAAATACCACATGGAACTTGGTGTATGATCATTTTTACACCCAAATATGCACCAATTTCTCTACACTTTGGATAAATGAGGACCATTGCGTGGAGACTGTCACAATTTTAACTAGGTAATGATACACATAAAACCATAGTGTACAAGTGTTAAGCATCACCATCAGTGTCGTCTGTCTGTGCTGTTAAAGATGTAAACATATGAAAAGCTGGTCCTTCTTGAAGTGATCATACCAATAAGGCTTCTGCTACCAGGGCTCAGCTAGGCTTTTCTTCCCTGTTATAACACACATTGTATTTGGGATGTGTTACCTTCATCTGATATACAGTGGTGTGAAAAAGTGCTTGCCCCCTTCCTGATTTCTGTTTTTTTTTGTAGGTTTGTCACACTTAAATGTTTCAGATCATCAAACAGTTTTAAATATTAAATAAAGATAACACAAGTAAACACAAAATGCAGTTTTTAATTGAAGATGTTTATTATTATTAAGGGTAAAAAAAATTCCAAACTTACGCCCTGTGTGAAAAAGTGATTGCTCCCCCCCCCCCCCCCCGTTAAAACATAAATTAACTGTGGTTTATCTCATCTTTGGGAAGCTGAGTTCAATTTCTCTAGCCACACCCAGGCCTGATTACTGCCACACCTGTTCTCAATCAAGAAATCACTTAAATAGGACCTGCCTGGCAAAGTGAAGTAGACCAAAAGATCCTCAAAAGCTAGACATCATGCTGTGATCCAAAGAAATTCAGGAACAAATGAGAAACAAAGTAATTGAGATCTATCAGTCTGGAAAAGGTTATAAAGTCATTTCTAAAGCTTTGGGACTCCAGCGAACCACAGTGAGAGCCATTATCCACAAATGGCGAAAACATGGAACAGTGGTGAACCTTCCCAGGAGTGGCTGGCTGACCAAAATTACCCCAAGAGCGCAGCAACGACTCATCCAAGAGGTCACAAAAGACCCCACAACAACATCCAAAGAACTGCAGGCCTCACTTGCCTCAGTTAAGGTCAGTGTTCATGACTCCACCATCTTTTTGAAAGGTGTGTGTCCCATTACATCCAGCGTAAAAGTAACACAGCATTTCAGAAAAGGAACATCATACCAACAGTAAAATATGGTGGTGGTAGTGTGATGGTCTGGGGCTGTTTTGCTACTTAAGGACCTGGAAGACTTGCTGTGGTAAATGGAACCATGAATTTTGCTGTCTACCAAAAAAATCCTGAAGGAGAATGTCCAGCAATCTGTTTGTGACCTCAAGCTGAAGCACACTTGGGTTCTGCAGCAGGACAATGATCCAAAACACACCAGCAAGTCCACCTGTGAATGGCTTAAGAAAACAAAATGAAGACTTTGGAGTGGCCTAGTCAAAGTCCTGACCTGAATCCGATTGAGATGCTATGGCATGACCTTAAAAAGGCGGTTCATGCTCAAAAACCCTCCAATATGGCTGAATTACAACAATTCTGCAAAGATGAGTGGGCCAGAATTCCTCCACAGTGCTGTAAAAGACTCATTGCCAGTTATCGCAAACGCTTGATTGCAGTTGTTGCTGCTAAGGGTGGCCCAACCAGTTATTAGGCTTAGGGGGCAATCACTTTTTCACACAGGGCCATGTAGGTGTGGATTTTTTTTTTTTTTCGCTTGATAATAAACACCTTCATTTAAAAACTGTATTTTGTGTTTACTTGTGTTATCTTTGTCTAATATTTAAATTTGTTTGATGATCTGAAACATTTAAGTGTGACAAACCTACAAAAAACAAAAAAAGAGAAATCAGGAAGGGGGCAAACACTTTTTCACACCACTGTATTTGGATTAATTTTTGATTCTCTGCTGTGCCACCAGTGTTTTGCAGATCACTGTATTATTTTATATTATTGGTTGTTATGTAGTCAACGGTCATAGCAGCAGTGAAATTTCTGATGATGCTGGAACTTGATCAAGGATACCTCTATAACTCACTTACTGTACATCATTCATCTTTTGTCTGAGAAGAGCAAAAATCAGTGTGTAGCCAGGGTTAAAGAGTCTGTGACGTAATTCAACCAAGACATCATTAGAAAGAAGAACTATTGTGTTTTTATTCTGTGTAGACAAAAAACTTCAATAATTTTTTTTCCCATGTACTACCATAAATTGCATCGTGATGCAGCAGATTGCGATGTTCATTTGTCGAAATTGGGTCAAACAGTGCTGCCATATTGTGACGTCATGAGAGGAATCCAATATGTAAACAAGCATGGCTGAGTACACTGAAGCGGAGGAAGTTGTGAGCGATTTCAGCGAAGGTTAGAGCGATTTATCGATAGCTTTTAAGGAAGAAGCAGGACCGAGTGATGAAGAAGAGCGAGTTGGTTCTAACGAAGGACTGCAACCCTATTTATTTGAACCATATCGTTCAGGAAGCGACGATGACTCGCACGTTTCAGAGGATGAAGGGTCTGACAGTGAAGGGTTAGAGATGGACATTGGTCTCCTCCAAAACACTGAATGGTAATATACAGATAAATCTAAAAGAACTGGATGTACCTTTGCTATGTTGTAAATTGAAGTGGCTAGACGGCCGAGAGCCGGTCTCCTTCATTTCAGTGGTTATTCTCTTTTACCCCTAATTTGGTTTTAAAAAAAATTCACCAAAAGGCCTGCGATGTTTTTTTTCTTTTTTATGGGTCTTTACCTTCATAATGTGCAGATATGTAGGTTGAAAAATGTCGCTTGAAGATAAGCCTGCTTCTTCATGTTCCTCTTGAAGTTCTTCACTAGTGATCGTCGCTTCTGGCTTTTTTGTCAGCAGTTCTGAGACTTCCTAAATGAAATAATTAATTGCAATATTACACACTCTTAAGCGGGGACAAAAGCCCAAAATTTTTCACCCAGAAAACAAACACACACACTGTGTGTGTGTGGGGGGGGGAGACAGGTTAAAAAAAATAATGACACTAATGACAATGGATAAATAAAATATCCATAATGTGTTTCTTGTTTTGAGATTGTAACTAAACACCACAATTGTTTTGCAGATCTGATGTGTACACACACCTCTATCACACCCTAAAACATAAACAAAGGGACTTGCTCTTTTCTGGGCGAGTTTGGACAATGTTGCTTTTCTGCACTGTTTTAATGTGTTGATATCATCTTGAGCTGTGGGTGTTCGTTTAAAAACCGTAGGTATGGCAGTCAGTTTTAGAACCCGTTTGTAACGAACTTTCAAGCCTAAAGATTCCTGTATAGCAGGCGCCTCCTCAAAACTGTCTGAAGTGAAATGATCGCTACAGAGTACAGAAGATGGTGTTGGTTGCCATTTGTCCCTTGTTCTCTGTACCTGCTTCGCCCATTTTTTTTTAAGAAGATCTGGATCTTTTGGGAATGCGAACAGGCTTATATGTTCACTGGGGCAATTGGAACACCCAGCCGCCATGTGACGTTTTGGCATTTCGTCAGTGATACAGAAACTAAACAACTTGTTTACATTGACAGCACATGGATCAGCCGAGATTAAACTCCTTTCATGACGTCATATCCGAAAACGAGCTGAGTCTCCAGATATCGCGTTACTGCAACACGACACTAAATTTAAATTCACTTAGAAATATTTTTCCACTTATTTAGTGTTCTAAGTCAACAGAACCAACTGTGTGGACGATTGAAGATAAATTCATACTGAATATTGAGCCATTCTTCCTAAATCGTGTCACAGACACTTTAAGGGTTTCACATTTCAGATTAAGTAGATTTTATACCAACTTATAGAAGTTTTAAAAAATGTTTGCTTTTCTTTCCCTTTCCACGTTTCTGTGCCCTAGGCTGCATTGTTGCTGTAATTAATGGATGCTACTGTGGCAGTCTTGAGCTGCTGCATCTGGGCAAGGATGAATGATTTATTTTGTTTTCTGCATTCGTCTTAGTGTTGTCCTTTGCTCTTCTTTTTTTATTATCTACGTATCTATAAAGGCACAAAATCTTTGTGTGTGTGTTCCATGCATATCTCTTGAACCATTCGTCAGAAGATTTTATACGTGTTTCGCTGAGGTTACAAGGGTGTGCATCCCCGAGTATGGAGTCGCTCAGTCAAAATATGTAATTTTTATTAATAAAAGTTTAGCCACCACTCTGTCACTGCTCTCTCTTCATGCCCTGGCTTCAGGAAGTGTGGGAGAGGTTTCAGATTGACTCCATGCTGATTGGATAATACGCAGCATCACAGCCATGCTGACTGGATAATAAGATAAGATAAGCCTTTATTAGTCCCACAATGGGGAAATTCCATTAGTCCCCTATTGGAATTTCCCCACTGTGGGACTAATAAAGGCTTATCTTATTGCAGCAGCAAAGGGATAGCAGCACTCAGAGCAATAGTAAATAAGATGAGATAAAAACTGGTTAGCCAAAACAGTAAATACAGTGGGGTAAAAAAGTATTTAGTCAGCCACCAATTGTGCAAGTTCTCCCACTTAAAAGATGAGAGAGGTCTCCAATTTTCATCATAGGTATACCTCAACTATGAGAGACAAAATGAGAAAAAAAGATCCAGAAAATCACATTGTCTGATTTTTAAAGAATTTATTTGCAAATTATGGTGGAAAATAAGTATTTGGTCAATAACAAAAGTTCATCTCAATACTTTGTTATATACCCTTTGTTGGCAATGACAGAGATCAAACGTTTTCTGTAAGTCTTCACAAGGTTTTCATACACTGTTGCTGGTATTTTGGCCCATTCCTCCATGCAGATCTCCTCTAGAGCAGTGATGTTTTGGGGCTGTCGCTGGGCAACACGGACTTCCAACTCCCTCCAAAGATTTTCTATGGGGTTGAGATCTGGAGACTGGCTAGGCCACTCCGGGACCTTGAAATGCTTCTTACGAAGCCACTCCTTCGTTGCCCGGGCGGTGTGTTTGGGATCATTGTCATGCTGAAAGACCCAGCCACGTTTCATCTTCAATGCCCTTGCTGATGGAAAGAGGTTTTCACTCAAAATCTCACGATACATGGCCCCATTCATTCTTTCCTTTACACGGATCAGTCGTCCTGGTCCCTTTGCAGAAAAACAGCCCCAAAGCATGATGTTTCCACCCCCATGCTTCACAGTAGGTATGGTGTTCTTTGGATGCAACTCAGCATTCTTTCTCCTCCAAATATGACAAGTTGAGTTTTTACCAAAAAGTTCTATTTTGGTTTCATCTGACCATATGACATTCTCCCAGTCCTCTTCTGGATCATCCAAATGCTCTCTAGCAAACTTCAGACGGGCCTGGACGTGTACTGGCTTAAGCAGGGGGACACTTCTGGCACTGTAGGATTTGAGTCCCTGGTGGCGTAGTGTGTTACTGATGGTAGCCTTTGTTACTTTGGTCCCAGCTCTCTGCAGGTCATTCACTAGGTCCCTCCGTGTGGTTCTGGGATTTTTACTCACCATTCTCGTGATCGTTTTGACCCCACGGGGTGAGCTCTTCCGTGGAGCTCCAGATCGAGGGAGATTATCAGTGGTCTTGTATGTCTTCCATTTTCTAATAATTGCTCCCACAGTTGATTTCTTCACACCAAGCTGCTTACCTATTGCAGATTCAGTCTTCCCAGCCTAGTGCAGGTCTACAGTTTTGTTTCTGGTGTCCTTTGACAGCTCTTTGGTCTTGGCCATAGTGGAGTTTGGAATCTGACTGTTTGAGGTTGTGGACAGGTGTCTTTTATACTGATAACGAGTTCAAACAGGTGCCATTAATACAGGTAATGAGTGGAGGACAGAGGAGCCTCTTAAAGAAGAAGTTACAGGTCTGTGAGAGCCAGAAATCTTGCTTGTTTGTAGGTGACCAAATACTTATTTTCCACCGTAATTTGTAAATAAATTCTTTAAAAATCCTTCAATGTGATTTTCTGGATTTTTTTTTTCCCTCATTTTGTCTCTCATAGTTGAGGTATACCTATGATGAAAATTGGAGCCCCCTCTCATCTTTTAAGTGGGAAAACTTGCACAATTGGTGGCTGACTAAATACTTTTTTGCCCCACTATATGACGAACAGAGGGAGACAGCAGGACGATACAGACCAGTTTTGTTTTACTTCAGCCATGTCTTCTGCTAGCTGCTGTAAAGGTGGAAATACATCACGTCGACGTGTGGCTGACGTACAGACATGCGCAGTAAACATATTTTCTACTCCAACTTCAGAATAAGTGTTTATATGTGCACCAGTCAGATTAACAATTGGCATAACCCACCCGTCTCAATCGGAAGGAAATTTTGATCCAAATGAGTGTGGTCAGGTCAGAATATTCAGATTGGCGTGTTTACATGAAGCATTTTTATTCCGATCAGGCTTTAAATCCGGTTACTTGTGTCCATGTAAACATGGCTAATGTCTGTTCCCTGAATGTTTACCGGGGTTGTCCTCGCCTGCGGCAGTCCACCACCAGTTCCTTGGTTTTCCTCACATTGATCTGGAGGCAGTTCCGCAGGCACCAGTCCACAGAGTCCTGGATAAGTCCTCTGTACTCCACATCAGTGTATAATACGCGGCATCATGACCATGCTGATTGGATAATACACGGAATCACGACCTGTTAGTCACCACAGTGTTCACTGGACAAAACAAGGAAGTGAAAAATGACAAATTTGACTAGAAAAAGATAATACTGACGTTTTAATGCTTAAAAAAATTATACCATAAAGTTGCCGTGATTGCGTAGGTCTAAAGGATAATTTGGCATACAGTCACGTGAAAAAATTAGGACACCCCATTAAATATTCAGTTCTTTATTAAGAAATGTTCACATATCTATGTTTAACCTTGTTTTTGTTTTTATTTGCATTTTTTAACATTTATTTTAGCCATTTTAAGTGGGAATGAATGTGGGGGTGGCCTAAAAAAGATGGGGGGTGTTCTAATTTATTCCTCACTATTTGTTTAGAATTACGTTTTACAGAAAATTTGAAAAAAGTCTTTAATTCATTTTTAATTGTTGTATTACATGAATCTCCCAGTATTTTTTAACATTGATATTAAATATCCATATGTCGTCCGGTTATGGCTGCCACGTAGGACGGACGTGTCTCGCTCTGCTCTGCTCCTGGAGAAAAAAAATCGGCAAATAACTCTCTCATTTGGGACAGAACGTATCCCAGCGTTTGGGCGAGGATATGTCGGCGAAGCCTAAGGCTGGAAAACCAGGAAAAGGAAAAAGCGAGCCGCCGAAACAGTCCAAATTAACGGACTTTCAGGTCTGTGACGCAGCAAACAGGGCTCCATATATGGCGGAGGAGGCTGGCAACGCTGCGATTTCTGCGGGGAATGGCGCAGATGCGCTGATGGCTGCCATGAGTTCAATGAGAGCGGACTTTTCCTCTAGATTTGATGGGATTATGACAGCGTTGGAAGGAATAAGAAAGGAATTGGGTGACTGTGTAGAACGAACGGCGCAGATGGAGCTCCGTCTCGCTAGTGCTGAAGATGACGTCACCCGTCTTCAATTAAAGGTGCGCACTTTGGAAAAAAAAAATAAATCTCTGGAAGATAATATTTTGGATTTGGAATCTCGGTCGAGACAGAATAATTTGAGGCTGGTGGGTCTTCCAGAGGAATCAGAAGGTCGGGACGTATGTTCCTTTCTGGAAAAGTGGATTCCGGAGGTGCTGGGCAGCGAGGAGTTGCAATCAGCAGTGGTTCTGGAAAAAGCACATCGCATTGGCCCACGGAGAGATAAGGGACCGCCGAGGACCTTAATTATGAAGTTTCTTAACAACAGAGACAGGATGAAGATCTTCAACGCTGCACGAGCTAAAAAAGGAGAGATTAAACACCAGGACCAGCAGGTGCGGTTCTACCCAGATTTGGCCACAGGAATCCAGCAATTGAGGAAGCAGTTTGATCCCGTACGTAAGGAGCTGCGCAACCTTGGGATTCGTCATGGTGTAATCTATCCTGCGAGACTGCTGACCACGTATGAGGGCAGAACCCACATCTTCAAGACCCCAGAGGAGGCGCAGGAGTTCATCAAGAAGATCAAAGAAGAAGAAGAGACTGGTGGGAGCTAAGCATGAACAAAATATAAGGTAGAATAATTAAGCATTTGCACAGGCATCTGACTGACTTGAAGTAAATAGTAAGTTTACAAAATATAGATTGTATTATATATTAAAAAAAAAACAAAACAAACAAAAAAAAAAAAAACTATGATGTACAAAGTTGTTAAAAATTTTGGAGTTAAGTTGGAAAACTACAGAGGAGAGTTAATGTTACGTCATTAAAAGCAGTAGAGTTAGGGTGATTGGGAGGATGAAGAAGGAGTGGCTTAGGCTGTTCCCCGTGGGTGTGGAACGGTCGATGGCTATATCGGGAGACAGAATTTTTCTTTTGATTTTGGGGGGTTTGCCACAAGTGTGGGAAGGGGAAATTTGTTTGTGTGTAGTTTGTAGGATGAATGTTCAACCACTCATGTTTTTGCTTCTCTGTATGAGCATGTTTACACTGCAAGGTAATCCCAAACTCTCTATTGATCATGGACCAAAGTGTTAATCTTAATTTAACTTCATGGAATTGCAGAGGTCTACAAAATTTAAAAAAACTTAAACAAGTTATGAATAAAATAAAGGACATGGGTTCAAGAATTGTGTTTTTACAAGAAACTCATCTGATAGAGGAGGATGTTAAAAGAATTAGGAGTAGATGGCAGGGAAGTGTATTCACCTCTTCATTTTCATCCCGAGCCAGGGGAGTTATGACTCTCATACATAAATCAGTTCCTTTTCAAGTGAAAAATGTAATTGGAGACAAATTTGGAAGATATGTAATCATTCAAGGTTCTTTGCTATTAGAAAATATAAATCTTGTGAACTTATATGGTCCCAATATAGATGATCAGAAGTTCTTTGCTAATTTATTTCTCATCTTATCATCACTTACAGGGCAACATATAATAGCAGGGGATTTTAATTGTACATTGAATCCAGGTGTGGATAGATCAACAGGACTGGATTGTACGCACATTGGATGTAGGATGACTATTAATCATTTTATGAAAGAATTGAGATTGTTAGATATATGGAGAGAAATGAAACCACAAGTTAAAGCCTATTCTTGTTATTCCAGTACCTACAAGACATTCTCACGTATTGATTATTTTTTGATTTCCACAGAATTAAGGTCCAAGATTCAAAACTGCTTTTATGATAACATCGTGATCTCTGATCATGCACCCTGTTGTCTAATATATGTAGATAAAAAATTGACAAAGGAATCAGGTAGATGGCAATTTCAGCATAAATGGCTTCAGGATGAGGAATTTGTCAAGTATATAGAAAAACAGATAGACGAGTTCTTTGACATCAATACTACACAAACATCAGCATGTGTAAAGTGGGAGGCTTTCAAAGCTTTTATTAGGGGGCATATTATTAGTTATACAGGATCAAAATCTAAGAAGACTCGAGAGGAGAGAGCTAAATTGGAACATAAAATAAAAAATCTTCAGGAAAAAGTGTATGCAGGAAGTGACCCAAGGTTGGAGAATGAATTACTGATTTTGAGAGCTGAATACGACAAAAAATCAGCGAATAGAGCTGCCTCGAGTCTTCTAAGATTGAAACAATCTTTTTATGAACAAGGTGAAAAATCAGGAAAATTATTAGCATGGCAGATTAAACAATTGGAAATTAAAACACCAATTACCAGTATTATAAGTAACGGACAGGTAGTTATAGATCCTTTAGAAATTAATAGAGCCTTTAGAGATTACTATGAAAAATTATATGATACCAAAAATGAACCTGATTTAACAAAACTAAATGGGTTTTTGAACGAACTATCTATACCGTGTATTCCAAATGAAAACAGGGAGATATTGGAGTCTAAAATTAGTCAAGAAGAAGTTGGGCTAGCCATTGATAATATGAAATCAGGAAAAAGTGCAGGACCAGATGGTCTTCCAGTTGACCTTTATAAAAAATTTAAGAATAAATTAATAAAACCTTTTTTGGAAATGGTTTTAGAAGCATTTCAAAATAATAATTTACCATCATACATAAATAATGCCTTAATTATACTGCTGCCAAAACCAGGTAAGCCCTCTAATAAATGTGAAAATATGAGACCAATAAGCCTATTAAACGCCGACCTTAAGATAATCTGTAAAATTTTAGCAAGACGAATACAAGAAATTTTACCAAATATTATTAATCGAGATCAGAATGGCTTTATAAAGGGTAGACAAGGCTTCCATAATGTAAGAAGACTATTTAATATTATCTATTTTAATAAAGAAGCACCGGATACAGCTCTCCTATCATTGGACGCCGAAAAGGCCTTTGATAGAGTTGAATGGCCCTTTCTTTTTGAGGTCCTACAAAGGTTTGGACTTGGAAATAATTTCATAAAATGGGTTCAAATAATATACAATAATGCTACAGCAGAAATCCTAACAAATAACAATATTTCAAAACCAATAAAAATCAATAGAGGATGTCGACAAGGCTGCCCACTCTCACCTTTACTGTTTACTATGGCAATTGAACCTTTAGCGATAGCGATACGTTTACATTCACAAATATATGGAATTAAAGTTGGACCAACAGAACATAAAATCTCCCTGTACGCCGATGATATAATTTTGTTTATGTCGAATCTAAAAAAATCAATTCCAACCTTGTTGAATTTAATAAAGAATTTTGGGGAAATATCAGGATATAAAATAAATAAAACTAAATCTTCAATATTAATGCTAAATGAGACCCAGAGAAATTACCCAGCCCCTGAGGTAAATCAATTCAATGTTGTAAATCAGTTTAAATATTTAGGAATCCAAATTATGCCTAAGCTAGAATCAGTCGCCAGTGTCAACTATGAAGCCTTAATGTCAGATATCAGTGAGTTAACTCAGAGATGGATGTCACTACCAATGTCAATGATCGGGAGAATCAATATACTTAAAAGTAATATTTTACCTAAAATACTTTATTTATTTCAATACATTCCCTTATCACCACCTTTAGATCTATTCTCAAGAATAAAAAAAAAGTTAGTGGAATTTATATGGAACAACAGGAGGGCTAGATTACGTCTGTCTTTATTATATTTACCATTTGATCGTGGAGGTCTGAAATGTCCAAATTTTATGTTGTATTATTGGTCGGCACAACTGAGGTCTATGACATATTATTTTTCATCAAATGATCTCCCTCACTGGACTGAAATGGAATCATACAATTTACCTTTATCTCTTCCCATATTCATATACTCAGATTCGGCAAAAAAATTACAAAAACAAGTTAAAAATCCATTTGTAAAGCATATGATCAAAATATGGTGGGAAGCTAAAAACTATTTAAAAGAACCACAGTTATTGTCACAATTTAGTCCAATATGGGGTAATCAATATTTTAAACCAGGGAGAGCGGACGCTGTATTTAAAGTATGGAATTTAAAAGGGATACAAAAGATTCAGGATTTATATTTGCCATGTGCAGACAACATAATGTCTTTTGAAGAGCTGAGGATCAAATTTAATCTCAATAGAACACATTTTTTTAAATATCTTCAACTTAGAAACTTTATTCGATCAAATCAAAATAAAGCTCTCACTCGACCTATTTATTCATCCTTGGAAAAAATGATGATGAAAGATAGTAAAAGAAAGGGTATTATTTCAGAGTTTTATAACTCATTGACACTATCTTCAAGTGAAAATTCACTGAAAAGATTAAACTACTGGAAAGAAGATCTGCAAATTGAAATTTCAGAGGAACAATGGGAATTGGCTTGTACAGAAGCTCAAACCAAATCAATAAATGCACGCCTTAAATTGATACATTTCAAATGGTTAATGCGGATGTATGTTACACCGGAGGAGTTAAATAGATATAACAAAAATATACCAGATACATGCACAAAATGCATGGAAAGTAAAGGAACCCTATTTCATTGTTTATGGGAATGTAGATTAATAAGAATGTTTTGGGAAGAGGTGAGGGTAACAATTGAAAAAATAATCTCAAAACAAATCATATTGAATCCTAAACTGGTTTTGTTGGGTCTGTACCCAGAAAAGCATAATTTCAATAAAAGTGAAAGAACATTCATAGACCTCAGTTTGCTTAATGCCAAAAAATGTATTGCACTATTATGGAAAAAGACTCATAGACCAGATGTGACTCAGTGGTTAAGACAGATGTTAACAAACCTTCCATTAGAAAGAATAACATATATACTGAAATCAAAGGAAATTGTGTTTGAGAATATATGGAGACCTTTTATTGATTATGTAAAAAATTTAAACATAACTCTTGAAGAAGAAGGTGAATGATGTGTGTGGACCTTGTAAATTCCAAACTGGTGAACATAATATGTATACTTATGTATTGGATTGTCTAGACTAAACAGAGGAGCATTGTTGAAGACTTGATTTTGTTGGTGGTTGTTGGTGTTTTTAGTGCATTTTTTTTTTTGTAGTACTTTAGTGTTAGTGTTTGATTGTTTGTATCATGTTTGTTAAAAAAAAAAAAAAAAAAGGTTCAATAAAGATATTGTGGAAAAAAAAATATCCATATGTCCAAATATGGAAAACCACAGGCTTATACAGGGTGTCCTAATTTTTTCACATGACTGTATGTGGAGAACAGAGGCACAAGAACAGACTGGGCGGCGTGTCAGCAGGGACCGGCTTTGATAAAGAACACCAGTGTATCAACACAGAACATGTCAGGAGACGCAGCGGCCCGACACAACCTGGCTCAAAGGCACGCTAACTAATGGCGATTTAAAAACAAAAAAAAGTTATTTTCAATAAAGTGAAAAAGCAAGATAATGCATGGAGTGTGCTTTTGCCTGGAGGCACAGCCAACAGCAAAGTGTGATTTGTCATGGAAAACAGTTGAGCTCTGCGCTTCGAGCGATCAGCTGATTGGATCCACCTCCTCCGGTGTTCTGACATTTTGGTGTATCTATCGGAACAGTACTGGACAGCTGATGATGTAGTCAAAGGTAAAAAAAAAAAAAAAAAAAAGATGGGGGGAGGGCTAAACAGCAATTTGGATCATTATCCTGTAGCTTGAAAGTGCTTAAACACATCCCTGACAGGTCATGTTATGCAAACAAGTACGTGTGTTTAGCTCTCTGTGTGTGTATGCGCTGCAGGCAGTAGCTGAGCAGAGCTCTGTATGGGGTTTTCCTGTGAACCAATGCTGCAAATATGCCATTATAGAGTAGCTCCAAGTTAGAAAACCGTTCATTAAGTTACACATAGGTTCAAAGAACGTTACTCAGAAGTAATTTTTGGGTATGCTAGACATTAATCTTGACATATTTTGACTTTTGAGTAACTATGAGTCACTGACAAGTAACGTGTAAATGAACGCATAACTTCCCTACAACCTTTGCTCTGTGAATGTGGTGTGTATGCTGGATACATTGGAAAATTTTCAACATAGGGCACATATTTTTTCCAGTTTATAAAATTTTTCACCAGATCTGAGGTGTCTGCGGGAAAAAAAATTGCATCTTGGTTTACGTTTAGAGGGTCAAAAATGCGATCGTTTAAGGCAGAATAATAATAAATAATCTTCTCGCATCAATAAAAAACAGCTTACAATAGAGCCACGGCGCTGACATTGTTAGTCTTTGCCGGTCACGCCCTCAAAGTTCAGATCATTATTTGGCCTCAGTATCGCCCCAGCGTGATGATATAAGCACCACCTCAATCTTAGCATTCCAGTTTTAAAAAACCTTTTAATAACAAAATATTGCTAAAATAGAAAATGATGCACTACAGTGGGTCTCAAATATGTGTAAATGTGTCCTGTTATAGTACTGCATGAGTTTATTGACGATACACAGAAGAAATTCAATATTACACTGAACTCCATCACTGAACAGTGATATAAACTAAAATAATTATATTGATGACTGAATAACTCCCATTCTCCATAATGCAAGATACATTATTATGAATATAAGTGATAAAAGATCACACAAATAAGTGATCTGACAAAACAAATAAACAAGGGATCTGAAACAGTCGCTAATATTGGATGTTCCATTCATTTTCAGTATTTAGGTATTCTGTAATTAATATTCACACAATCAAATAAATCTTAGTGCCATTTACTCCCTTTTATGTTTGTCAAGTAGCATGTGATGCAAAAAAGTATTTAGTCAGCCACCAATTGTGCAAGTTCTCCCACTTAAAAGATGAGAGAGGTCTCCAATTTTCATCATAGGTATACCTCAACTATGAGAGACAAAATGAGGGGAAAAAAAATCCAAAAAATCACATTGAAGGATTTTTAATGAATTAATTGGTAAATTCCTCGGTAAAATAAGTATTTGGTCACCTACAAACAAGCAAGATTTCTGGCTCTCACAGACCTGTAACTTCTTCTTTAAGAGGCTCCTCTGTCCTCCACTCGTTACCTGTATTAATGGCACCTGTTTGAACTCGTTATCAGTATAAAAGACACCTGTCCACAACCTCAAACAGTCAGACTCCAAACTCCACTATGGCCAAGACCAAAGAGCTGTCAAAGGACACCAGAAACAAAATTGTAGACCTGCACCAGGCTGGGAAGACTGAATCTGCAATAGGTAAGCAGCTTGGTGTGAAGAACTCAACTGTGGGAGCAATTATTAGAAAATGGAAGACATACAAGACTACTGATAATCTCTCTCGATCTGGGACTCCACGCAAGATCTCACCCCGTGGGGTCAAAATGATCACAAGAACGGTGAGCAAAAATCCCAGAACCACATGGGGGGACCTAGTGAATGACCTGCAGAGAGCTGGGACCAAAGTAACAAAGGCTACCATCAGTAACACACTACACCGCCATGGACTCAAATCCTGCAGTGCCAGACCTGTCCCCCTGCTTAAGCCAGTACATGTCCAGGCCCGTCTGAAGTTTGCTAGAGAGCATTTGGATGATCCAGAAGAGGATTGGGAGAATGTCATATGGTCAGATGAAACCAAGATAGAACTTTATTGTAAAAACTCAACTTGTCGTGTTTGGAGGAGAAAGAACACCATACCTACTGTGAAGCATGGGGGTGGAAACATCATGCTTTGGGGCTGTTTTTCTGCAAAGGGACCAGGACGACTGATCCGTGTAAAGGAAAGAATGAATGGAGCCATGTATCGTGAGATTTTGAGTGAAAACCTCTTTCCATCAGCAAGGGCATTGAAGATGAAACATGGCTGGGTCTTTCAACATGACAATGATCCCAAACACACTGCCCGGGCAACGAAGGAGTGGCTTCATAAGAAGCATTTCAAGGTCCCGGAGTGGCCTAGCCAGTCTCCAGATCTCAACCCCATAGAAAATCTTTGGAGGGAGTTGGAAGTCCGTGTTGCCCAGTGACAGCCCCAAAACATCACTGCTCTAGAGGAGATCTGCATGGAGGAATGGGCCAAAATACCAGCAACAGTGTGTGAAAACCTTGTGAAGACTTACAGAAAACGTTTGACCTCTGTCATTACCAACAAAGAGTATATAACAAAGTATTGAGATGAACTTTTGTTATTGACCAAATACTTATTTTACCGAGGAATTTACCAATTAATTCATTAAAAGTCCTTCAATGTGATTTTCTGGATTTTTTTTCTCATTTTGTCTCTCATAGTTGAGGTATACCTATGATGAAAATTGGAGACCTCTCTCATCTTTTAAGTGGGAGAACTTTCACAATTGGTGGCTGACTAAATACTTTTTTGCCCCACTGTATGTGGAAGTTTAGGAGGGGAAATCTTTAATCAACGTCCATAGGGGAGCCATTAAAAGGTATAACCGCTGGGATTTGGGGGCTGAAAATTTGAATTTACAGCTATAATATTAAGCCCAGTAACCCCTGTAAATTTCATCCTTGCTGGGTATGTTGAAGTTTAGGAGGGGAAATCTTTATTGAACGTCCATAAGGGAGCTATTAAATGAACACAGAGGTGGCAGATGTACAGTATAACTGCTCGGAGTTGGGGGCTGAAATTGATAGGGCAGGCTCTGGAGGCCGGTGGGATAAAATGATAAAAATTTGGGCCCGATCCGAACTCTGGAACCGGATCTTCCTTAGAAGACCTCATAAGTAGTTATTCAGAACTCCTGATCTCAGAATCCTTGTAAGGACTTCTTAAAAGAAGTTCTGAACAACTCCTTATAAGGTGTTATTTAGTTCAGTGGGAACTGAACAACTCCTCATATGGTCATGTGACCGGGCACTGCACTAATTTAATAAAACTGAAATGTTGTTGATTCTTCCAACAGAATTGAATTAAATCCAGTTACAAAATGCGAGTAGGGGTGGGCGACATGACCCAAAATGGATATCATGATATTTCTGAGAATTTTCACGAGAATGATACTATTGACGATATCACATATTTGCCTTTAGAAAAATTATTTATTTAAAGGACAGTTCTACAGTTCAGCATTGAATTTGTTTATCTTCAACATGTTCAGTAAAAAAAAAAAAAAAAAAACTTCCTACTTCTGTAGCTTACACAGGTCAAACAGTTTGATTCTGTATCAAATATTCCAACAAAATATAGATCACATTTAAAGTGCACTGCACAGTTTGGAAATACAACAACCCTAAAATATCAGTGCAGACTGCAGAAATGTAATTAGTGATACATACAAATAAAAAAAGTTTAAGCATCAGTAAAATATCCTTTACACACTAAAAGTTCTCCAATTATTTGGCTTGAAAACACACACATGCACGCACGCACGCATGACACACGCGCGTGTGTGTCATAGTACAGCAAAATGAAATCTTACCACAAAGTGCACTGCACATTTTTCAAATATAAACAGTTACCCTGGCCTTCAGTGCAAAAATATAAGCAACTATAGTTGCACCGGGCAGTGGCACAGAAATAAAACAACTATCCAAACTGTAATACTTGTTTGAAAATAATGCATAAACTTGGATTAAACAAATAAGAAAAATATCCAAACATGAGTGCATTGCACAGTGCAAATAAACGGTGATACAAAAACAAATGCCCTGAAATGTTTATTGTAAACAAACATTGAGTGATCTAAAAGTGCCTTCAAATGAGGTATTGTGCAAAAGAAATGTGGACTTTTGCTGCAAACAGAACCACACAAATAAAACCTCAAAATAAAGTTGTTTGTAAATATTTTATAGTCGAGGAAATCATTGACTTTAAGTGCATCTTTCCTGAAACACAAAACTAAACAAAAAGATTATAAGCCTATCAAAAATGTGGTCTCTGACTGCTATCAGTAACGAACCTTTATGCGTATATTCTCATTTGTGTTGCCTACACTACCCATTTCCAGCTTCCATTTTAGCTTTTGGTTTGGTTGGACACTTTTTTGCATGCACAGTCGTGCTTTAGATTCTTTGATAAGAACGCAAGCCTATTCACTGCTGCAGGTTTCAGTGCTGATCATTGGCAGGTTGTGATATTGCTTGCTGTGCTAAACTTCCGTTCAGATGCTGCATTCATAGCCTGGAAACCGAGATCTTTTTTGGCTAAGCGGCCGATGTTTGGAAAATTTACTTCATGCACTTTTCACCATGTGAGTGGATTGCCCTCTTCATCTGCAGGTGGACACCACAGGTAGCTGTTGAGCTCACTCTCAATCATCTCTCTTTTAGACAGGTCTGTCTTCTCAGCTGCTGTTGCCCTCTTAAAAAAGCTGCCAAGAGGGTTTTTTTTTTTTTTGGGTGTCTTTGGTTCTGTTGGTCCTGAAGCTTGTGGTTGCAGTTCATCAGTTACAGAATGAGATGTGCCACTCTGGAATGGCAGGAACAACAGTTCCATCTCTTGAACTGCTCTGGCTGTGATTATGTTGGTCTCTTCTGGGCTCATGTATTTGGTATGGAAGCGTGGATCAAGCATAGAAGCCATGTTAATCATTTCTTCAACCATTGGGTCATCTGCGTACTTGTTGTTCAAATACTCCAATACTGAAGCTTTAATGTTTTTGTGAGCTCTGTGTTGTCCACCTTCACATGCAGAAGGTCACTGCTGAACAGCTCCAGGACTGGAGACTGTCACATCATCTTCAGCAGACAACGCATCAGTAAATTCATGTAGTGGACCAAGGGCCTTGTTAACAGAGTCAAGAACCTGTATTAAAGTAGGAAATACATTTTTAAAACGTGAGATATACTACCCTAATAATAACAGGATCATTTTCAAATCTAGACTTTCACCAGTGCATCATTATTTTCCATCCATCTATCCATCTTCTACTACTTTTCCGGAGGTCCGGGTCGCGGAGGCAGCAGTTCAAGCAGAGAAGCCCAGACTTCCCTCTCCCCAGCCACCTGCTCCAGCTCTTCAGAGAGGATACCAAGGCGTTCCCAGACCAGCTGGGAGACATAGTCTCTCCAGTGAGTCCTAGGTCTGCCCCAGGGTCTCCTCCCAGTGGGATGTGCCCGAAACACCTCAAGTGGGAGGCGTCCAGGAGGCATCCTGATCAGATGCCCAAACCACCTCAACTGGCTCCTTTCAGTGTGGAGGAGCAGCGGTTCTACTCTGAGCCTCTCCCGGATGACTGAGCTCCTCACCCTATCTAACTAACTAACTAACTAACCTGCACTTATATAGCGCTTTTCTAGTCACAAAGACCACTCAAAGCGCTTTCATTAATACTAACCCTCTATTCTAAGGGCCTACCACAACAGACCGTTACAATGTCCGCATCACTGCAGATGCTGCTCCGATCCGTCTGTCAATCTCTCGCTCCATTCTCCCCTCACTCGTGAATAAGACGCCAAGATATTTAAACTCCTCCACTTGGGGCAGGAGCCTGTCCCCAACCCGGAGAGGACAATCCACCTTTTTCCGGCTGAGGACCATAGACTCGGACTTGGAGGTGGTGATTCTCATCCCAGCCGCTTCACACTCAGCAGCAAACCATCCCAGCAAGAACTGTAGGTTATTGGTGGATGAAGCCAGCAGGGCAACATCATCTGCAAACAACAGAGATGAGATCCTGTGGTCACCAAGTATGACACCCTCTGTTCCCTGGCTGCGCCTAGAAATCCTGTCCATAAAAGTTATGAACAGGATCGGTGACAAAGGGCAGCCCTGGTGGAGTCCAACTCCCATTGGGAATGAGTCCGATCGAGTGTTGGCAATACGAACCAAACTCTTACAAAGGTCATACAGAGACCGAATAGCTTGTAACAACAAGCCCGATACCCCATACTCCCGAAGCATTCGCAACAAAAAACCATGAGGGACACGGTCAAATGCCTTCTCCAAGTCCACAAAACACATGTAAACTGGTTGGGTAAACTCCCACGAACCCTTGAGGATTCTCGAGAGGGTAAAGAGTTGGTCCGGTGTGCCACAGTCAGGACGAAAACCACATTGCTCCTCCTGAATCCAAGGTTCGACCAACGGCCGGACTCTCCTCTCCAGTACCTTGGCATAGACCTTCCCAGGGAGGCTGAGGAGTGTGATTCCCCCTAAAGTTGGAGCACACCCTCCGGTCCCCTTTTTTGAAGAGAGGAACCACCACCCCGGTTTGCCATGCCAAAGGCACTACCCCCAACCTCCACGCAGTGTTGTAGAGGCGTGTCAACCATGACAGCCCTACAACATCCAGGGCCTTGAGGTACTCAGGGCGAATCTCGTCCACCCCCGGGGCCCGGCCACCAAAGAGATTTTTAACCACCTTGGCGACCTCAGCCCCTGTGATAGGTGAGTCGTCCCCCTCGTCCACAAGCCCTGCTTCCTCTGTGGAAGGCGTATCAGTGGGATTGAGGAGATCCTCAAACTATTCCTTCCACCGCCCAACAATATCCCCAGTCGAAGTCAACAGTACCCCATCCGCCCCATACACAGTGTGGACAGGGAGCTGCTTTCCCCTCCTGAGCCACCGGACAGTTTGCCAGAATCTCTTCGAGGCCGACCGAAAGTCTTGTTCCATGGCCTCACCGATCTCCTCCCATACCCAAGTTTTTGCTTCAGCAACCACCCGAGCCGCACTTCGCTTGGCCTGCCGGTACACCTCAGCTGCTTCGGGAGTCCCACAAGCCAGCCAAGCTTGATAGGACTCCTTCTTCAGCTTAATGGCCCCCCTCACCACTGGTGTCCACCACTTGGTTCGGGGGTTGCCACCATGAGATGCCCCAACGACCTTGCAGCCGCAGCTCTGGGCAGCTGCTTCAACAATAGAGGTGGAGAACATGGCCCATTCAGACTCCATGTCTCCAGACTTCCTCGGAATGTGGTTGAAGTTCTTCCGGAGGTGGAAGTTGAAGACCTCCCGGGCAGCGGCCTCAGCCAGACATTCCCAGCACACCCTCACTATACATTTGGGTCTACCAGGTCTGAATGGCATCCTTCCCTGCCATTGAATACAACTCACCACCAGGTGGTGATCACTTGACAGCTCTGCACCTCTCTTTACCCGAGTGTCCAAGACATACAGTCGCAGGTCTGATGACACAATAACAAAATCGATCATCGACCTGTGGCTTAGGATGTCCTGGTGCCAGGTGCACATATGGACACCCTTATGCTTGAACATGGTGTTCGTTATGGACAAACTGTGGTTAGCACAGAAGTCCAGTAACTAAACACCACTTGGGTTCAGATCGGGCAGTCTGTTCCTCCCAATCACCCCCTTCCAGGTTTCACTGTCGTTACCCATGTGCGCATTGATGTCCCCCAGTAGGACAATGGAGTCTCCAAGAGGAGCACCCTCCAGCACCCCATTCAGAGACTCCAAAAAGGGTGTGTACTCTGAAACATCATTTGGTGCATAGGCACAAACGATGGTCAGGACTCGTTTCCAGACCCGAAGGCACAGGGAAACAACCCTTTCGTCCACCAGGGGAAAACTCCAATATAGAGGCAGCAAGGTGGAGAGGATACAAGAATACCCACCCCTGCTCATCGCCTCTCGCTTGGGGCAACTCCAGAATAGGCCAAGCTCCAGCCCCTCTCCAGGAGACTGGTTCCGAAACCAGAACTGTGTGTTGAGGTGAGGCCGACTATATCTAGCCGGTATCTCTGAACCTCATGCACCAGCTCAGGCTCCTTCCCCACCAGAGAGGTGATATTCCACTTCCCAAAAGCCAGTTTAGGAAGCTTGGGATCAGACTGCCAAGGTCTCCGCCTTTGACCGCCACCTGATCCACATAGCACCGGACCCCCATGATCTCTCCTGCAGGTGGTGAGCCCAGTGGAGGGCAGACCCATGTAACTCCTTTGAGCTGAGCCCGGCCAGGTCCCATGGGCAGAAACCTGGCCACCAGACGCTAGCCATTGAGCCCCTCCAACAGGCCTGGCTCCAGGGTGGGCCCCCGGTAACCCCATAGCGGGCGGAGTACACTGAATCCTTGTTCTAATATTTATCGACTGAAAGTTATCTATCAGTATTTGGCTGCTGCTGATCATTTTCTTTACTAACCTGTATGTCTTGCCATGATGGTACGAGGTGTCTTGTGGTCCTGCCAGCAGCCAAGACCTGTGTGATGGCTTTCTCTTGTTCCAACAGTCACTGGATAATTTTGAGTCTTGACCCTCATCTTGTCGGTGATTCTGTTGTTAGTTTGCAGTGGGGTATGCCCAACTTTTTTTGGGCATCCTCAAGTGCCCGCTGCCTCCTCCAACTGTGAGAAAAAACCTCACAATCTTTCTGCACACTCCCAACTGCTCTGTCCATTCAGGGTCTTTCAAACCTCTCTGTGGAGAGAGGGAAGGCGAGGGAGAGAGACGTTAGGAATGTGCATCTAAAAAGTAGAATATAATTCTTAATTTAAATAGCCATGTGAAAATCAACAAAGTGTAAAACAAAAATGGCTTGAAATAGCTATATATGATGTGTGTGTGTGTGTGTGTGTGTGTGTGTGTGTAAGATTTTTAATTGAATTGTAGAAAAATACTTTCACATTATTCTAGTACTGCATCTATATAGCATAGATTTTATTTCCATGTTTAAGTAACATTCATTTCAAAATTGTAAACATTTTAAATGATTGATATAGTGCACCTGATTTAAACAAATGTTTCTATAACATGAACATGGAAAAAAGGATCCTGCAATCACAACTCAAATTTACCTCAGTCTTATAACATTTTCTAGTACATCTCAGTAAATTAAAATATTGTAAAAATATAAAATAAAATTGCAGTATAAAAAGATAAACTTTAATTGATATTCAATATATGCACAGTGAAACGTTTCAAGCCTTTTTCATGCAATTTTGTTGATTTTTATTTTTAAATTAAAACTTACAGTATGTATTCTAATGAACTGAGATGCACTAGCAGTATATCAGTGCCTTATATAGAAGTAGTAAACTTACCAATGGCAATATGAAGATGATGGCCAAAACATGACAGTCTCATCCATTCATTTAGTTTTATAGCTTTCACGACGTTTGCCCCACTATCAGTCGTTACACACACCTGCTTCTTTTCATTGAGGTGCCAAGACTGGAGGAAATCTTTCGAGTCCATTTGCTATATTTTCTCCTGTATGGTCCTTGGAAGTAACTCATTTCAAGACAGGCTTTGCACAGCTTCCATTCATTGTTAATGTAGTGTACAGTCAGACTTAAATAGGGCTTTGTAGTTCTACTTGACCATAAGTCCATGGTGGATGAGTAGTATTCAGCAGAAGACAGTGTAACTGCTAACTTGTCACGATGTTTTTCGTACATGTCTGGAAGTGAGGTCTTGGAAAAATACTTTCTTGTAGGCAAGCGGTATCTTGGGTCTAGCACATGTATTAGGTGCCTGAAGCCCTCCCTCTCCACAGTCTGAATCGGCATCATATCTTTAGCGACACAAAAACTGACTGCTTCAGTAATGTCTTTCCAGCGTTTGCTTGTTTTTTCGTAAGGCATGTAATGGGATAAAGCCTCAGAAATGCCATGCTGAACCAGTTTAATGGGTTTACTTGTGTTAGAAGTCGCCCTTGCTGAGGTCTCCTCTCCGGTTTTTGGACTCTCTTCGTATTGAATCATGTGCTTATTCTTCAGCAGATGGCTGAATAAGTTTGACGTATTCCCACCTTTGGTTGTCACAGGCTGATAGCAAGTTTTGCATATGACTGTCGTTTGACCCACATCTTCTCTTTTGAAACCGAAATATTTCCACACAACTGAAGAGGATCCTCGTTTAGGTATTAACTCCACTGGAGAAGGGGGGCTGCCACTGTCTTTGGTCGCCATATTTTTATATTGCACGGTGACGTACTAGCATCAGCTGCGTAACTTGCGTCAGCGACATAAACGTGTGACGTCATCACGCAAATATCGCAATATTCATTTTTACACCAGTATTAGAATTTATACCGGTATTATTGTGAACGATACGATATGGCACACCCCTAAATGCGAGTGTTATAAAAACTTGTTCTAGACCAGATACACAGCATGTATTGAACAGGTGTTGAGTAATAGTCTGTCTTTTCTGTTTATAATAAAATCACTCCATAATAATACATCTTACTTGGTTTCCTTTCCTTCCTTTTCCAGATTCCTCAAACCCCAATTGAAATTGCAACTGAAGAAGATGTAAGTGCCTATAGATGATAGTGTGATACTGGATGATATTAAGTCCAAATCTTCACTTAAAGAGAAGAAAAAGTTTTAGTTCTAATGAATGTAGTTTTGTTTTTTTGTTTTTTTCAAATTAAATCTAGTCGCTTTAAGCTGAGTAACCTGTTTATGTTTTTGCTCCAGCTGGTAAATGAGTTCCTTCAGGCACCCCCACGCCCTCCACAGACATTTGACATGGGTCAGCTGTTGGAGGAAATGCAGCAAATTGACCAGCAGAGTTACAGACAGGCTCCACAGAGAGGTACCACTCTGAAGGATTTACTCCCAGTTCCAGTTTCGGTCTGTGCACAAACTGTTTTCAACATTACTGTTTCCTTCTCACAGCTCCAGATGTGGCAGCACTCGCCCTCTCTGGTGACTGGGTGGAGGAGTTCCTGTCAGGTTCTGACCCTGCCTCTATGGCAGGGCCCGTCAGTCTTGGTGATACAGCAGACGCTGATTGGACGAAGGAATTTATTGCTGAGGCGGCAGGTACCCTCAGTTTGTTAACATTGCTCTTATTTTTTCCGATGTTTCACTCAGAAGGTGCATGCTTTTATTAATGTGCATTTCATTTCTCAGCAGTCATCATCAACCTGGCTTCTATCATCAGTTTTTCCTCCCATCACAGAAACTTGGAAAAACATAATTTCTCCTCTGCTTTTGTAACTCATGAACTTTGGGTATTTTTAGGAGAAACAGGTCTGAGCCTTATTCAGAGGCTCCAGTGCTTGTGTAAAAATAAAAATAAACAAAAAAATGGTTATGCCATTTTAAAAGGCTCTGCCCTGTTTAATACTTTTTTTCCTTATTCACTTGAGATCCTGGTCGCTGGGCTGAAGAGTATCTGGAGCAGTCTGAGGAGAAGTTGTGGTTGGGGGACCTTGGAGACAAGGCGAGTGAATGGTAAGAGGAGAGGATTGGTGAATTGGACAGAGAGGTTTGAAAATATATAAATGAAACATGTTATTTGAATGACTACTTGATATACACTAGAATAACTGAACTAGAGATAAGACATTTCTGGGTGAGAGGAAAAAATTTATGACCACATGTAGACAAACAAATTTAGATTAGTATGGGTGCTTTCACCCCTAAATTTGTTTACTTTGGGCCAAATCAGTCGATAAGTTTGTTACTGTGTATCATTTTCTCCTTGGTTCCATTCCCTTTCACACAGGCAAAAATTCAAGCGGACCAAACTGCATCACGTTAAATCCCGCGAGACTTGCGTCAGAACATTCACTGTTTTTATTGGTCATATTTCTTTGCTGCAAGAACAGGAAAGGTAAATACAGGAAGTTGGATGACTACTGTGCATTTATGTATTTCTGGGGAGAAAATAATACAATGGAGCGTAATCTACGTGGGGTTTTCATTGCCCTGGACACTTTCGGCAAATCGTACAGTTGAAAAATGAAGCCCGGCTATGGATGGAAAATAACATGTTAATGCATAGCATGTTAATGCATTGGAGTCGGCGAAGGCACATATCAAGGTGCATATCAAGACAGTACAGGAGATGGCACTCATTAATCCTCCAGAACCGGACATGCTCAGCCACAATGGCATAAAATCTTTTGTTTGCCGCCGGTCCTTTTGTTAGTACGGTCCTTTTCTCACCTGGAGGACCACACCAGAGTCCGCCAGTTGATTAGAATGGATGAAATGGATAGAAAATGGATGGAAAATGGATGACTGGATCCACCAAGTCGTTTCATCTTTTCTATCCATCTCTAAATATCTGACTGTTAGGCTTATCCATACAGAAAATTATTTTAGAAAATTAACTAATAAAGAAAATAATTCAAGTGTAATCTATAATCTGAATTGATTTGTTGAAGTGTACTTACAAAATATCAGATGGTTTCTTGTAGTATTACAGGATGAAGCTTAAAGTTCTTGTTGTTGATCCGACAGGACAAAGGAGTACCAAGTAGAAGACGAGCTGAGACAGACGGCCAATGAGCTCGTCTCAAAGGTTGATGACCCCAAGTTGCAAAACACAGAGGTGAGCAGTGTCTCTTCCTAGCAGTTGCTGGGTCTTTTTTATGCCATTTGTCATTTGTTTTTTCACATCTGGCATCATTTTCTTTCTTCTTCTCTTTGACGTTTTATGAAGTGGTTTGAGATTCTCTGATTTCTAAGTAATGGAAGGAGATGAAAACTGATCTATTGGTATTAGTAAAATCTTTTTTATTTTCTGTTGTTGTGTAGTTCCTTCGATTCATTAGGCAGATTGGCGAGGGCAGTGTGACAGTGGAGAGCAGAACAGACAAACAGCTCACAGATAAAGCTCAGGCCGAGGAGGCTCAGAACTGGGCCTCTAGCCTCAACCAGGTATGGGTAACTGCTGAGGAGGGTATGCCTACAAATGGGAGAACACCATATTGGTTTACTTTTGCACAGTATAGCCTTCTCCTCGTGAGTCATCACCTCAGTATCTGATGTAGTGTAACATTTTCCACAAATACAACCAGCCAGCGGTCTGCCTGTAATATGAATCTCAAGGCTGCAGCACTACAGATGGAATTTGTTCTGCAAGGAAAGGACTCATTTGACTGTCAGTTTCTCTGCTCATGCATTTAACTGACATGATGTGCAGCCAAAATTTGGATATTCCCATCTTGATTTAATTCTCCATCTATTATCGACTAAAAGTGCATCTTAAATTTTATCCATTTTATTCAGGTTAGGCAGTAAAAACCTTATTTAAAGGGGACCTGTGGTGGTTGTGAAAAAAAGATATTATATTGAGCCCCTGTCTCACGTTCTAATTCAAGTTTAAGTTCAAGTTCGTCTGGTTCAGCTATGTCAGCAAAACATGCGCGCAGCCATACTGGCAGCTACATGGCCTGCCAGGACACTTCCTGTGACGTAGTAGTGTGGATACCGCGATCTGGATCAATATTGGCTGAGCCTGGAGTGCCCGGATGAGCAGTGGCTTTCGGGATATTCAAATTCAAATTCAAACGTTTATTTCAAACTCAGGGTTCATATTAAATGCAGAACTAAAACGAGTAGAAAATAAATAAATAAATAAAAGTATATACAGATCAGCAGACACTCGGCGCTCTTGTAACAACAAAAACATACATACAATGTGATATGGATATCGCAACATGGCGGAATGTAAAGCCTTTGGATGTCTCAGTAATAAGCGAAAAAACAAAAATAAACACTTCTTTTGTGTACCCAAACCCAGCTCACCTTGTCGGAAGATCGTCGCGGAAAAGTGGTTGCGCAATCTCGGAACAGGGCACAGACGTTTCCTTTCGGACGAAATTCCGTTGTGTGTGAAGACCACTTCGTCACTTTCACCCTCAGAAGACCTTTCTGGCTCAAACCTGTAGCCATGTTGGCCGAATTCTTCCTCAGAGTCCGACAATTCAGCCATAATAGAACAAAAACACTGACAAAAGCACCCTAGTCGCTGGTTGACAAGAGTTGCAAATTAGCTAATAGCTATACACTCTATTTGCAACACATCAGATTGATTGTCTTTGATTAATTGTCTATGTTTATTGCACTGTCCCTGTCAAATAAACTAATCTATCTGGTACAGGCTGAGTATTGACTTTTCAGTGGCAACGACGTGACGTCACATCCGCATGTGTCATGGCTGCCGCATAGTTTGGCTATACAGTAGTTTGGCTACTTTGGCTGCACGGTGGCGCAGTGGTTTAGCACTGTGGCAGCACAGTTTACCCTCGGCCGGGGGATCGCGGGGATCATGAGATCGTGGGTTTGATCCCAGCCCCCCACCAACAGTGAGCTGTGTGGAGTTTGCATGTTCTCCCCGTGTTGCGTGGGTTTACTTCGGGATTTCTCCGGTTTCCTCCCGCATACCAAAAACATGTAGGTTTAGGGCGCTCGCGCACGCAGCGACCGGCAGCCGGTGGCTTGTCACCAGACTGCAAACCAAATCTACCTACGGGTACAAATAAGTAACAAAAAAAAAAAAAAACTAGTTTTCATTGGCTGGCCATGCCGGTGGTCGTATTTGCATATTTCTCTGGTGGTAGATGGCTGGCAATAATTATTTAACCAAATAACGAATACTTTGCGTAATGTTTTCAAGTTGAATGCGTTTAGACGACCACCACAGGTCCCCTTTAAAAAGCCTAGATTTAACTAAATTTACCCCACAATTCATGTTACTCTGGAAAATAGTATCTGCCAAGAAAGGATAAAAAGAACAGATCAAAATAAAGATATTCTTTTAAGACACCCACAGTACATGTAGAACAAAATAAGATAATGATGTGAATTATTGTTAATAATTTCACTTGGTTCTGTTGGTTTAAAAGGTTCACTAGTACCAAAAGAACATTCACTGTCTTTGTTCTGTAGTGAGTATTTTATGCACGTATTTCTTTTACTGGCAGAAATGTATATTACAGAAATACATTATACTCTGCTCATGCAGCTATCAATATGGTCATAGAATATAAAGTGCTGTGAGAAAGTATTTGCACCCTTCCTTTTTTCTCAATTTTTGCATAGTTGTCACACTTAAATGTTTCAGATCATCAAACAAATTTTAATATCAGACAAAGATAACCCAAGTAAATACAAAATGCAGTTTTTAAATTATGATTTCATTTATTAAGGAAAAAAGCTATCCAAACCTGCCTGGCCCTATGTGGAAAAGTAATTGCCCCCTATATCTAATAGCTGGTTGTGCCACCCTTGGTGGCTGCAGCTGCAATCAAGCGTTTGCGATAACTGGCAGTGAGGTCTTTTGCATCACTGTTGAGGAATTTGAGCTTGAGGTCACGGACTGTCTCCTTCAGGATTTTCTGGTAGAAAGCAGAATTCATGTTTCCATCAATTACTGCCAGTCATCCAGGCCTTGAAGTAGCAAAGCAGCCCCAGACCATCACACTACCGCCACCATGTTTGACTGTTGGTATGATGTTCTTTTTATGAAATGCTGTTAGTTTTATGCCATATGTAACGGGATTCACGCCTTCTAAAAAGTTCCATCTTTTGTCTCGTCAGTCCACAGAATATTTTCCCAAAACTCTTGGAGATCATCAAGATGTTTTTTGGCAAATGTGAGACAGGCCTTTGGGTTCTTTTTGGTCAGCAGTGGTTTTCACGTTGGAACTGTCCCATGGATGCCATTTTTGCACAGTCTCTTTCTTATTGTTGAATCATGGATCAGTGTCCAAACTGAGGCAAGTGAGGGCTGCAGTTCTTTAATGTTGTTCTTGGTTTTTGTTTCTCATCTGTTCTTGAATTTCCTTTGATTGTGGCAAGATGTGTTGCTTTTTGAGATCTTTTAGCCTACTTCACTTTGTCAGACGGGTTCTATTTAAGTGATTTCTTGATTCAACAGGTCTGGTAGTCATCAGACCTGGGTGTGGCTAGTGAAATTGAACTCGGCTTTCCAAAAAAAAAAAAAAAAAAAGGTTAATCACTTTTTGAGCTCTTTTAGCCTACTTCACATGCCCAACTATTCATGTTGTAACTCAGAGTGGGTTAAAAAGATCGATTCGAATCGATTCACGTTTGACTGAGCCAGTATTGATCCACAAAATTTATGGATCGATCTTTTAATATAATGCTTTTACAGTCTGTGAAACAAAAAATGCAAGCAGCCGGCTGAAGTCTCGCATGAGAGTTCCCTTAAATAAAACTAGTGCATTGCCCGTAGAACACAAGTATTCCTGTTTGAAACAGGTATCCCAATTAGGTTTTACAGGCCCAAATGTAGGCTGTGTTTGAAAGTGGAATACAAATAAAGAGGCGTAGCCTATATGTAGGCAACCACACATGTTAGACTTTGACAGAAGAACAATAGCAAGCTGGCACCTGTGATTGGTACGGCCTCTGCTGCTCTTTCGCTTCTGGCGTTTTTATTCCTACTATGTCTGTCTGAAGCCATTTCAACATACCCTTCTGAGCTACGTTATGATCGTACGATGCTGATGCAAATTAAGGCATCTATGGAACAACACAGTGCGAAGTGGGGCCGATGCTTCTTTGCTCCACCATTTGTTTGTGCTGACCTGTCACTTGGAAATCTACTGCTGCTGCCTCCACTGTGTAGAAAGCCACAGAGGCGTGGATCCCGAGCCGGTGTCCAGGTGAGGCTGAGGCGCACCAGCCGCCTAAACCGAGAGGGATACACGAGTTGTTTGTGTCCCATCCACGTGCAAACACCTGAGGAGGACTGCAACCTCACGCCACCGCTCCGGTATGACCTGTTCTACCGCCGCCTTCGCTCCCGGAGAATTTCTACTCCACGATACGGCTGTCAACATTCAGTCAGCTGGGCGTGATGCTGTGCTGCTGTCACGGATTAAGAAGGCTCTGCTGAACACTCGTTCCAGCTCAAACAAATCGTTTTTCCTGAACGATTTGATTGGGAAAGAAAACCTGGATTTTCTATTTCTGACTGAAACGTGGCAACGACAGGATGAATTCGCTCACCTGAAGGAGATCTGCCCTACAGACTGCGCCTTCATTGCGATCCCTCACCTGAGTGGGCGCAGAGGTGGCCTGGCCGTCATTTTCCACAACCGCTTCAAATGCCAGTCTGTGAACTCTTGGCGTTTCTCGTCATTTGAACTGCAGATATCGAAGATAAGTGCTTCAACTCCTTTTTATTGTGCTTTAATCTACCGCCCGCCCGGCCCAACTGGTGTGTTTTCATCGGAATTCTCAGACTTTTTATCTTCCATTATTAAACTAGAAAGAGTTTTAATTTTAGGTAATTTTAATATACATGTAAATGACACGTCTTCTAATGCTGCTGCAGACTTTTTAACTATTACAGAGGCTCACAATTTCAGGCAGCGCGTCTCTGGCTCTACACATAATAAGGGGCGCTCCTTGGACCTTGTTTTTTCACTGGGACTGAGTTTGGACAATGTTAAAGTGGAGGATGTTTGTGTCAGTGACCATTGCTGTGTTTTCTTTGATCTGTCAGTTAATATGGAACAGCAGGAATGTGAAACATTAAGACAGAGGTGTATCATTAACCAGCAGGCTGTGGATAGATGTATTTCAGCTTTTGACACTCATCTTGTTGCAGGATGTGAGGATGTAAATTCTATGGTGGATTGCTTTAACCAACAGTGCCAATTGGTACTTGATAAAGTGGCTCCTATTAAATGTAGCTATACTTCTCCTAAGAAACCATGCCTTTGGTTAAATGAAGAGATCTGTATTCTTAGGAGAAGTTGTCAGAAGGTGGAACGTTTGTGGAAGGCCACCAAGCTTGAGGTGCACAGACTCCACCTCAAAGACCTCATAACCTCACTAAATGATATGATGAAGGATTTGAGAACAAACTACTTTGCTCAGCTTATACCCTTAAACAAGGGAAATCCCAAGATTTTGTTTGACACCATTAACTCCATTGTCTCACCTGATTTAACCATGGTTCCTGCTTATTCTAATGCTGAATGTGATGACTTTGATGAATGATATTAGAGCAAGCACTACACCATCTGCTGAGGACCTTGGCCTGAGTCAGGCCCCCTCTAACACATGGTCCTCATTCACGCCAGTCACGCTACTGGATGTAAATGGTCTTCTGGCCTCTATGAAGCCCTCTTCAAGCCCCTTAGATATCCTCCCAACATCCCTACTTTTCAAAATATTTGACTCTATAGGGCCTTGAATTGTCAAAATCATTAATTGGCCACCTTTATCAGGCACTGTTCCCAGTTCTTTTAAACAAGCAGTGGTTGAACCCAAATTAAAGAAACAAAACTTAGACCCTACAGAACTGAACAATTACAGGCCAATTTCAAAGCTTCCCTTCTTATCCAAATTGCTTGAGAAAGTGGTAGCCAAGCAATTAATTACATTCATAGAGAGAAATAAAATCTTAGATGCCTTCCACTCTGGTTTCTGCAAAATGCACTCCACCAAGACAGCACTAATTAGTGCTGTCTTGATTAACTAAGTCTCTAGTGACATCATGATGGCAGCAGATTCTGGTCAGTACTCGGTCCTGGTGTTGTTGGATCTCACTGCTACTTTTGGCACGGTGGACCACAATATATTGATAAATAGGATGAAGGACACGTTTGGTATTTCAGGATTAGTTCTGAAATGGTTCTCATCTTATTTAACTGACAGAGGGTTTTGTGTTTTATTTAATGAGAAGATGTCAGAGGTTAAAGGACTTTACTGTGGGGTTCCTCAAGGCTCAGTTCTGGGCCCTACTCTGTTTTTATTGTATTTAGCCCCACTTGGCCAGATTATTAGTTAGTTTAAGGGTGTTTCTTACCATTTTTACGCAGCCAACATTCAGCTTTACTGCTGTTTTAAAGAAAATGAGCTGAACATTTTATCAAACTTAATCTGTTGCCTGTCTGCCATTAAATGGTTAAACAATAACTTCCTACAATTAAATCTTAATAAGACAGAAACACTGATCATCGCTCCAGACAGTAAAATTCCTCTGATAAAGCAACGCTTAGGTCACCTAGGCTCTTCTGTCCAGCCCAGCCTGCGTAACCTGGGTGTTGTTTTTGACAATGCTGTGTCACTGGGCTGCCATGGTCAGCAACTAGTCTGAGAAATTGCTTTTTTCGTCTGAGGAACATAGTAAAACTTAGACCTATGGTCTCAACACATGAACTGGAAATGATCATTCATGCTTTTATCTTGTCTCGCTTAGATTACTGTAATGCCCTTTTTATGTGTTTTAATAAAATTGCTGTTGCCCGCCTTCAGACTGTGCAAAATGCAGCAGCTCGGCTTTTAACCCGGACGAAGAAAAGGGAACACATTTCCCCAGTTTTATCATCCCTTCATTGGTTGCCAGTTGCTTTTAGATTTCATTTTAAGATTTTAATTTTGACTTTTAGAGCTCTTAATGGCCAAGCCCCTTCATACATCTCAGCCCTCTTGACTCCTTATGCCACGACACGATCACTAAGATCCTCAGACCAGAGACTCCTGGTGGTCCCTCGAACCAAGTTCAGAAGCCGTGGAGATCGATCTTTCCAGGCCGCTGCACCACGGCTTTGGAACACACTTCCCCTGTCCTTGCGCTGCCTTGAGTCTGTTGACTCTTTCAAGAAGGAGTTAAAAACTCAATTGTTCAGACAGGCTTTTAGCGCTCATTGAATGGCTTTTATTTCTTCACTGTTTTCTCATTTTATCCCTGTAAATATGTATATTGTATCTTATTTCTATTGATTTTAATTTCTGTGTATTTGTAAATTTTAATTTGCTGTGAAGCACTTTGTGATATATATCTGTGAAAAGTGCTATACAAATAAACTTTGCTTGCTTGCTTGCTTGATATGAAAGGGACTGAATGGCACGAAGATTTATTTGTGTGAATATTAATTACAGAATACCTAATTATTGAAAACAAATGGGACAGCAAATATTAGCGAATGTTTCAGATCCCTTGTTTATTTGTTCGTCAGATTACTTATTTGTGTGATGTTTTATGACTTCTTTTCATAATGGTGTGTCTAGCTAGCACTTTGGGGAATGGGAGTTGTTCAGTCACCATTATAATTATTTTAGTTTATATCACTGTTCAGTGATGGAGTTAAGTGTAATATTGAATTTTTCTGTGTATCATCAATAAACTCATGCAGTACTATAACAGGATACATTTACAAATATTTGAGACCCATTGTAGTGCATCATTTTATATTGTAGTAATATTTTATTATTAAAATGTTTTTAAAACTGTAATCAATCGAATTAACTACAAAACGCCTAACATTATTATACATAGCAGAAGGACCTGTTTGACTGCAATTGTTACATCAGTACTCCCCATTTGTCAGTACATATTTAACTGAAAATTATTTATTTCGTTATTTGGGCATTTTTGTGTCCTGTTTGGTTGTCAGGTCATTCTGGCCATTCTGCTCCACAATCATGGCGGTATTATTATTAAGTTTTTAATTTTTAGATACTCGCACAGGAGAAGGGGACTCGCGGTCCAGCAAAGGACAGTGGTAGCACATGGTTGAAGCAACAGCTGGGACTCTCATCTACCGCTGACCGGGCAAGCTGGGCATGTCCCGTGAAGGACCGTGGTCCGCCTGGTTGGGCCGCTGCTTCTCCCAGCATGTCCTGTGTCAACTACATTGCTGTTCTGTCAGACCCGGGTCCCTGCTGACGCTTCTGCCAATCTGCTTGTGCACCTCATGTTTTCTACCTATGTCAAATTATCCTTTAGACCTATGCAATCACAGCAACTTCATGGTATAATTTTTAAGCATTAATTCTTCAGTATTATCTTTTTCTGATCAAAATTGTCACTTTTCACTTCCTTTTTTGTTTGCGGAGTGCTGTGGTAAGTGACTGGCCATGATGCCGTGTATTATCCAGTCAATCCAAAACCCCACCCACATTTCCAGAAGCCAGAGCAAGAAGAAACACAGTGGTGGCTAAACTTTTATTGATTAAAAATTACATATTGTGACTGAACAGCTCCATACTTGGGGATGCACACCCTCGTAACCTCAGCAAAGCACTTATAAAATCTGAGGTCAGTCTGATGAACGGTTTGAGAGATATGTGAGGAACAGACACACACACAGAGATTCCTTGCATTTATAGATATATTACACAGGGTTACAAAAATAATTTTTTTGTAAGTTGTGTTTTTTCAACTGATTTAAGACAATTTTGCACTGCTGAATCCGAAAATGACATCCGTTTCTCTCAGTCGGGTGCTAAGTAAAAACCTGTACTTACTTAGTACTGTGCATGTAAATTGAATGTTATGTCATCATTGTTCAAAATTCAGAGAATTTCAAGACATAAAAAAGAATTTTGCATCATATAAAGCGAAAATACGCGTACATGTAAACAAAAACGTATAAAACAACATGTGGCCATAATTCAAAAAGTTGATTTGATTGAGCAAAACTAATGTGATTTTTGGATTCAGCTCATCAAAATTGTCCTAAATCAGCTAAAAAAACTTAGACAATAAATTTGGTGTTGACAGTCACGCGCGTTGTTCGTGCGCACACTTGTGGAGCATTTCTTTCATGTTTTTCTTAAATTAGTATATCATAGACGTGGTGGCATACTTCCTTAGGGAGGCAGGCCACCACACAGAAATGTTACCAGAGGAAACCCTAATTTTAGCAATATTTTGTTATTAAAAGGTTTTTAACCTGTTAGTTGTCCCAGGCGCCGCATGGCGACAAAGAACGGTTAAGGGGTAAACATAACCCCTAGTGGTCAAGAGTGGTAAATAGTTCAGATTTCCAAGGCTATAACTTGAAAGTTGCAAGAGATAATGGCTTACTGTCAATTAGAAAGATGTAGAATATGATCCAAAGTTTCAGATAGGAACAAATTTACACATCTAATTTGTATAATGTCACAGCTGGCTTCTCAACAGCGCACAGAGGAGGAGAAAAAGGACAAATGGACTTAAGTGCAGGGTTACACCAAACACACATTTATTAATACAAAAGGCACACACAAAAGACAAGACAGTCCTTCAGGACGCCCAACACACACACCGGAGAATAAACTGGGCAAGCTGCCAAAGCGTAGCGGCTGTGCTGCACAGAGGAACGCTGCAGAAAGCGTAGCAGCACAGCGGCGAACAGAAACACTACAGTCTACTCACAGTGAGGGGGGCAGTCCAAGTAATCCCAGTCTCCCAGCGAGCACACACAGAATTAGTCCTTTAGGCGACGTGACGGTTAGACGGCAGAGACAAACCATCCAACACGTGTAATGGTCCAGCGGCGTTTGTCCAGCAAAGAGTTGCTTTAGTACAGACGCTGCTGGCGTGGCAAATAGGGAACACCTGGGCGGGGCACGGGAAGGATGATTACCCGGGCTGGAAACAGCTGATGGGAGTCAGAGGGAGAGCGAGGGGGCATGGCTGGACCGACAGACTGTCAGCAGCGTGAGAGAAAGTAGGTCACAAATGCTGACTAACAGCTGCTGGTCAGGCAGTGGCTAAGGATATGGAATCCAGTACAAAAATACACCAAAATACACATAACCAGTAAAACCAAAACCCACAAAGAGCTCGAGGCCGAGCCGGGGAAAGCCGAGCTGGCTCGGCTCGTGACAACGGCAGCTATATAAATTACATAACTCAGTCAAAAGTGGACTTTGGACAATTTTACACAAAGAATGGTTCGGTTTTTTGACACCGTTTTGTCTACAGGGGTATGTTTTTATCAAAAAAAACATATATTCGTCTTACCTGTTGCGGGGAGGGGGGAGAGCTCGCTCGCCCACGTGACCGGTCTGTTTTTGTCCATCGTGGTCGATGTTTCACGTTTGCTCGGTCATTTACACCCTGTACCACATCTACAAACTCTTATGATTATCCCACGTGAATTTTGTTTGTATTACACGGCTATTTTTCCTGTTTCACACAGTTTCAGTCACAATCGCTGCCGCCATGACCGAACATGGCAGCATCCACATTGGTGTGTGAGCTCAAAGTGGAAAATGGAAGAAGAATGAGGATTTCTTCTTCTTTGCTGTATTCCATGTCAGCCATGATTCCTTTGGCACGTGTCTGCCACCTTTTGAACTGTCAGATCAGTACAAATTCTCAGTATAGCCGATGGACGTCAATGAGTTGACAGGTGTAGTTGTTGCGCTGTGCCGTGCCACTGGGGGCGTGTGACCCGTCCATGAAATGTGGACAGTTAAAGGGTTAAAACTGTAATCAATCGAATTAACTACAAAACACCCAACATTATTATACACAGCAGAAGCACCTGTTCGACTGCAACCGTTACATCAGTGCTGCCCTTTTGTCAGTAAATATTTAACGGAAAATGATATATTTCATTATTTGGGCGTTTTTGTGTCCTGTTTGGTCGTTAAATCATTCTGACCAGTCCTCTCCACAGTCATGGTGGTATTATTATTCAGTTTTTAATTTTTAGATAGTTGCGCGGGAAGAGCGTCATTGAGGACCCACATTCCAGCAAAGGACAGTGGTAGCACATGGGTGAAGCAACAGCCAGGACTCCCATCTACCACTGACCGGGCAGGCTGGGCTTGCCTCCCCGCGAAGGTCTGCCAGTCGGGCCGCTGCTTCTACTGGCGCGTCTTTTGTTGGATACATCACTATTCTTTGTCAGACCTGGGTCCCCGCTGGCACTTCTCCTAGTCCACTTGTGTGCCTCGTGTTCTCCACATATGCCGAATTATACTTTAGACCTACGCAATCACAACAACTTAATGGTATAATTTTTTAAGCATTAAATCTTCAGTATTATCTTTTTCTAGTCAAATTTGTCAATTTCCTTGTTTTGTTCACGGAGCGCTCATGACTGGTCGTGATGCCGCATATTATCCAGTCAGTACAGAGTCAATCTGAAACCCCGCCCACACTTCCAGAAGCCAGGGCATGAGGAGACAGAGTGGTGGCTAAACTTTTATTGATAAAAATTAGATATTTTGACCCATACTTCACACCCTTGTAACCTCAGCAAAGCACTTAAAAATAAAAATCTGAAAAAACAAAAATAAAATCTGAGGTCAGTCTGACGAATGGTTTGAGAGATATGTGAGGAACAGCCGGTTTTTCCCGGCCTCGGTCTCGAAAGGTAATGACTCTGTCTCGTCCTTGGCCTCAAGACCTATGGCCTCGGTAACTAGGTGGAGGCCGGCTCAAGGCCATGCAATTTCATTATTATTTTTTTATGTTTCTAGATTCAGTTCTCCTTAAAAAAAATTTCAGATATTACTTTTTGATGAACATAAATTATAATAATTTTGGAAAATGTCTTTCCAAATTTGCAAATAATTTGTTGTTGTTGTGCATGTGTTCTGTAGGCACCCTTGCACCCATGCACAAAAACAGCAAATTATTTGCAAATCTTTGGATCAATTAAGAAGTGAAATTAGAAATTTTCCCACAGAAACCTGAACGTCTAGGAGTCCCAGGTTGGAGACCCCTGTTCTAGACCTTTGTAGGATCTTAACTGTTTCAGAGTGTAAACACTAGTACTGTACAGTAATAAATAAAAATGTCTGGATAGGTGATGCTAGCCCATTTCTCCTTTTCTTTTGACTAGTTTTGCTTTGGAATAAGATAGGGGGCCTGCTTATCCGAGTTGTTTTGACTGTTTTGATAATTTCTGAGAAAGGATCAGCTTTTCTCTCTCAAGCAAATTTGGTCTTGATGTTGTGTTAATGACAGGGTGTGATGTGCTGTGTTCATAATGTCTCTGCAGGCTTGATAACTGTTACCCTTCTAGTTGACTAAATCACAAACCTGTCCTTAGTTGATCTGCTTGGTGAGAAACGCACAGAGTGAAGTGGTGATAAACATTAGTCTCGTCAAAGTAAATGTGGTAATTGCCACAATTGAGTAATAACAAAATAAAATGAGTTAAGAATAATGGTGGTTAATCACAGGGGACTCGGTTAAGTTTCATCCACATTCAGCAGCTGCATTAACCTCAGTTGATGCTGCCAAGAGGGAAGGATGGGAAAAAACATTTTCCATCTTTCCAAGTTTTTTGGTGTGGGAAAATCTATCATGAATTATAGCCTCCAAAACTGTCAGGAAAGTATCTCTTTTAAACCATTTGAACAATAACTGACCTTATGTTATATCAGGGGAATGAATGTGGCAGCAGCACAATGAACAAAGAGGGAAGGAGAGAGACAGATTGATGACTAGAGAGAGAGGTGACACAGGAGGCACACTGTGACCAGGTAGCAATAGTCAAAGCTTGCTTGCTTGATTTCTGCCAGTGCTGAAATACTTAACACATAATAGGTATTAAGTAGGTCTGCTGCTTCATAGTAGCATAAATAGACCATTACAAGGCTGAAGATGCAGTGCATCCGGAAAGTATTCACAGCGTTTCACTTTTTCCACATTTTATGTTACAACCTTATTCCAAAAGGGATTAAATTCACTTTTTTCTGCAAAATTCTTCACACAATACCCCATAATGACAATGTGAAAAGTTTTTTTTTTAATTTTTGCAAATTTATTAAAAACAAGAAAAATAAGAAATCACATGTACATAAGTATTCACAGCCTTTGCTCAATATTTTGTTGATGCACCTTTGGCAGAAATTACAGCCTCAAGTCTTTTTGAATATGATGCCACAAGCTTGGCACACCTATCTTTGGGCAGTTTGGCCCATTCCTCTTTGCAGCACCTCTCAAGCTCCATCAGGTTGGATGGGAAGCGTCGGTGTACAGCCATTTTCTGATCTCTCCAGAGATGTTCAATTGGATTCAAGTCTGGGCTCTGGCTGGGCCACTCAAGGACATTCACAGAGTTGTCCTGAAGCCACTCCTTTGATATCTTGGCTGTGTGCTTAGGGTCATTGTCCTGCTGAAAGATGAACCGTCACCCCAGTCTGAGGTCAAGAGCGCTCTGGAGCAGGTTTTCATCCAGGATGTCTCTGTACATTGCTGCATTCATCTTTCCCTCTATCCTGACTAGTCGCCCAGTTGCTGCCGCTGAAAAACATCCCCACAGCATGATGCTGCCACTAGCATTGGCGTGGTTATGAACGGTGCCTGGTTTCCTCCAAATATCACACCTGGCATTCACACCAAAGAGTTCAGTCTTTGTCTCATCAGACCAGAGAATTTTGTTTCTCATGGTCTTAGAGTCCTTTAGGTGCCTTTTGGCAAACTCCAGCCGAGCTGTCATGTGCCTTCTTCTAAGGAGTGGCTTCCGTCTGGCCACTCTATCATACAGGCTTGATTGGTGAATTGCTGCAGAGATGGTTGTCTTTCTGGAAGGTTCTCCTCTTTTCACAAAGCAACGCTGGAGCTCTGACAGAGTGACCATCAGGTTCTTGGCCACCTCCCTGACTAAGGCCCTTCTCCTTCGATCGCTCAGTTTAGATGGCTGGCCAGCTGTAGTAAGAGTCTTGGTGGTTCCGAACTTCTTCTGTTTACAGATGATGGAGGCCATTGTGCTCATTGGAACCTTCAAAGCAGCAGAAATTTTCTGTACCCTTCCCCAAATTTGTGCCTCGAGACAATCCTGTCTCGGTGGTCTACAGACAATTCCTTTGACTTCATGCTTGGTTTGTGCTCTGACATGTACTGTCAACTGTGGGACCTTATATAGACAGGTACACTACCGTTCAAAAGTTTGGGGTCACTTAGAAATTTCCTTATTTTTGAAAGAAAAGCACTTTTTTTCAATGAAGATAACTTTAAACTAATCAGAAATACACTCTATACATTGCTAATGTGGTAAATGACTATTCTAGCTGCAAATGTCTGGGTTTTGGTGCAATATCAAGGTAAGTGTATAGAGGCCCATTTCTAGCAACTATCACTCCAGTGTTCTAATGGTACAGTGTGTTTGCTCATTGCGTCAGAAGGCTAATGGATGATTAGAAAACCCTTGTGCAATCATGTTAGGTCTGCAATGCTGTAATTGCTGCAAATGGAGGATTCTTTGACGAAAGCAAAGTTTGAAGGAAAAAATTATTATTTCAAATACAAATCATTATTTCTAACCGTGTCAATGTCTTGACTATATTTTCTATTCATTTTGCAACTCATGGTGGTAAATAAGTGTGACTTTTCATGGAAAACACAAAATAATTGTCTGGGTGACCCCAGACTTTTGAACAGTAGTGTATGTGCCTTTCCAAATCATGTCCAACCAACTGAATTTACCACAGATGGACTCCACTTAAGCTGGAGAAACATCTCAAGGATGATCAGTGGAAACAGGATACACCTGAGCTCAATTTTGAGCTTAATGGCAAAGGCTGTGAATACTTATGTACATGTGATTTTTTTTTTTTTTTAGTTTTTTATTTTAATAAATTTGCAAAAATCTAAAAAAAAAAACCCAAACTTTTTCACATTGTCATTATGGGGTGTTGTGTGTAGAATTTTGAGGAAAAAAATGAATTTAATCCCTTTTGGAATAAGGCTGTGACATAACAAAATGTGGAAAAAGTGAAGCGCTGTCAGTACTTTCCGGATGCACTATATGTTTGGTAAAAGAATCCTTATATGGGTAAAGATCTTACCCCCCCCTCCATGTTTAACCTAAAGTTACACCCTTGTCGCTACCTCTGTCTCGCTTATCACTGGCTTTCCTGTAGACAGGTATCATGTGCACTCGTAAGATTTGGCTGAGGCGGATTAATCTTTTTGCTTGTTGATTCGCTCACAATGTAAACATGCATGCTGTAACAGTACGCGTTGCATGACCTACACTGTACATGACCTCCGCAAGTACATGTACAGTGTAGTACCATTTATGTACTAGTACATGTACATGGTGAATTAATCTTTTCGCTTGTGAATTCACTATACATGTATAGTACTAGTACATGTACAGACTAGCAAGTTTTGGCAGTACATGTACTCGTACATGTATCCGCTCACTATGCAAATGCGCTTGCAGTACAGTACGCGGTGCATAATACAAAAACATTATGCGCTACTTTGCTGCTATGCTGGCTGCGCTTAGCACATACATACACTACCGTTCAAAAGTTTGGGGTCACCCAGACAATTATTTTGTGTTTTCCATGAAAAGTCACACTTACTTACCACCATGAGTTGTAAAATGAATAGAAAATATAGTCAAGACATTGACAAGGTTAGAAATAATGATTTGTATTTGAAATAATAATTTTTTCCTTCAAACTTTGCTTTCGTCAAAGAATCCTCCATTTGCAGCAATTACAGCATTGCAGACCTAACATGATTGCACAAGGGTTTTCTAATCATCCATTAGCCTTCTGACGCAATGAGCAAACACATTGTACCGGAATTGCACCAGAACACTGGAGTGATAGTTGCTGGAAATGGGCCTCTATACACCTATGTAGATATTGCACCAAAAACCAGACATTTGCAGCTAGAATAGTCATTTACCACATTAGCAATGTATAGAGTGTATTTCTGATTAGTTTAAAGTTATCTTCACTGAAAAAAAGTGCTTTTTCTTTAAAAAATAAGGAAATTTCTAAGTGACCCCAAACTTTTGAACGGTAGTGTACATTATGCAGTGCATGCATACATGACCTCTGCAAGTAGTATCGTGTTGTGTAGTACACGTCTTGATTTTGACCTCTCTTGCACTAGTTATTGTGACGCTGCTTCTTATCGAGAAAAAAAGCCGTACATTTACAGGTCAATTATGTCTTCCAAATCATGAATCGTTCAGTTTGGATTCACCGATCATGAGGAGTACAAGGAGAAAGAGAGAAGGAAACAGGGTGAAATGCAAATTTTGCAAAGCACTTTGAAGTTGACCTCTGAAATAATGTGGTGACTTGGCTTCGGAATATGGTGACTCTGGCTTGGACTTGTCTTTGTAATGTGGTGATTCAGACTCGGTCTTGGCCTCGGAATGTGGTGACTTGACTACAACACTGAGACACACAGATTCATTGGATTTATAGATGGATGGATGGATGGATAGATTGATTAACTTGACACTCTAGTGTCATAGAATAGCATCACTGTAAACTATAGATCATATAACTCCAGTCCTCAGATCTTTATACTGGCTTCCTTTCTGTCAAAGAATAGATTTCAAAATACTGCTGTTGATTTATAAAGCTGTGAATGGTTTAGGGCCAAAATACATTTCAGATCTGCAGGTCCATTATGAACCACCCAGAGCCCTCAGGTCATCAGTGTCAGGCCTACTATCTGTGCCCAGAGTTAGAACCAAACATGGTGAGGCAGCGTTTAGTTTTTATGCTCCTCACATATGAAACAAACTCCCAGAAAGCATCAGGGCTGCTAAAACTCTCAGCTGCTTTAAATCCAGGTTAAAAACTTTCCTCTTTGCCGCAGCCTTTCAGTAGAGCAGTTTTTTTTGTTTGTTTGTTTGTTTGTTGTTGTTGTTTTTTGGACTTATTTTGTACCCGTAGGTAGATTTGTTCTGCAGTCCGGTGACAAGCCACCAGCTGCCGGTCGCTGCGTGCGCAAGCGCCCCTTAACTCCCTAACCTGCATGTTTTGGCATGTGGGAGGAAACTGGAGAAATCCCGGAGTAAACCCACGCAAACATGGGGAGAACATGCAAACTCCACACAGATCACTGTTGGCCGGGGGCAGGGATCGAACCCACGATCCCCGCGATCCCCCGGCCGAGGGTAAAACTGTGCTGCCGCGGTGCTAACCACTGCGCCACCTTGCAGCCCAAACCCAGAGCAGTTGTTAATCTCCCAAAATGTACTGTAACTTTTATTTCTTGCACATTTTCTTGTCTTATTCTATTTTAACTTGTTTTTGTTTCTCTTTAATTTACTTTGTAGTTTGCTTTTAAATTCTTATGTATTAATTTTGCAACTTCCTGAAATGGTTTGTTTTTATGTAAAGCACTTTGAATTGTCTTGTACATGAAATGTGCAATACAAATAAACTTGTCTTGCCTATAGAAAAAGCAGCTACTTGAAAATCAGTACTTCCTCACTCAACTTTCAGTGCAAAAAACCTCTAAAAAAGTTGCAACTTTTATTGCAACTTTTTGGAAAAGCTCCCACAAATTCAGGCTTTTGGGGCTGCAGTAATCACAAAAACAGCCGGCGAAATCCTGGAGGGACTGAAATACAGTGAGATTATGTACACTTGCTTCATGCATTGAATTTATTTACTTTTGAGTTGTTAACTTGACACTAAACACCCTTTGCACTAAAGGAAGCACTTGTTAGCACTTTGTGAATTCATAAGTTAAATAATTAAAAAGTGCATTATTGTAACTTAATTTATGTATTAAAGTTAGAGTGCTCCTGTTACAATTTGCAGCATTAGGTCTCTAAGATTTTTTTGTTTCCTGGCAAGTAAAATTGCTATTAAAATGGCATTTTCTCTGATTGAATCGAATCAGAATTGAATCGATTCAGAACCTCAAGAATCGGAATTGAACCGATTCTGGAAATTAGTGATGATTCCCAGCCCTAGTTGTAATGGGAGGGGCAATTACTTTTTCACATAGGGCCAGGCAGGTTTGGATAGCTTTTTTTCCTTAATGAATGAAATCATCAAAACTGCATTTTGTATTTACTTGGGTTATCTTTGTCTAATATTAAAATTTATTTGATGATCTGAAACATTTAAGCATTACAAATATGCAAAAATATAAGAAATCAGGAAGGTGGCAAATACTTTTTCACAGCATTGTACTCCATTGCCCTCAGATGTTGACATGTACATTTCCATTTTTGACCTTATTACATATTGTTGGTTTGCCATTCCCTTAAATAACAACTGTCATTTATCTACTTCTCCTACTACTAAGTGTTACTCCTACTATGCTCAACCTTCCAAAAAATGCCCCTCGCCAACTGCTGCCCCCACCTCCAATCATTATCCCATTCCTATTGCCACCCTTTCTCCACCTCCTGCCATAGTTCCTGACGGAGACTGGGGGTGGCAGTCTTCCCTTGGAACCCCCAGAGGTGAATCAGAAGATTGAGAATGTTAAAGCTAAGCAAGCAGAACAGTGGGCCAAAGTCGTCAGGCAGGTAGGACTGTCAGTGAGAGGCTCTTTTAGCTTTAGTTTACTGCCAATATCGTCTGTAGACTTCTATTTTATCCAAAGGTTCAGATACCCAGTCTTTATGCAATAATAGATATTTTTTTACATTTTTGTACATATTAGGAAGAAATATAAGGAAGGAGTAGGAGAACAGAAATCTACTCATTTCTTTCAGCTTTCATCTTTAACTCCTTAACATTCACTTCCTTCTATATTTTCCTCTTTCACTGTTCCCATTCACCAGTCTAATACAAGTTTTCTTAGTGTCCACATGTAGACTCCTGTTAAACATTAGTAATGCTCTTCATTACTATTCAGGTGTCTGAAGAGTCGGCTGAAGCCTGGGTAGACGAGTTCACCGCATCAGGACCCGATTTTCAACAAGCCAAAGCTGCAGTGGAGGTGAGACAAGAACCTATGAGAGATGAACACTGTACAGTGGATATAAAAAGTCTCTACACCCCTGTTCAAATGCCAGGTTTTTGTGATGTAAAAAAATGAGACCAGACTTCCAGTCTGGACACCATGGTGGTAGCAGCTTAACGCTGAAGCTCACAGATCCCACCCGTGAAAATACCATGAAAATCAGATTTAACGGATTTATGGAAGAGTGAAAATCAAAAGACAAAGTTATTATGCCTAAAGGAAAACAGAAGAGATCAACATTTACCAGGCCAAGACACGCATCGGCCGGAGAAACGGACCTCAAAGACAACAACCTCTCGGAAATGGAGGAGCAAAATGAGGCTAGCAACACGGCTAGCTTAAAAAAGATACTTCAAGAATTAAGAGAATTTCGCCGACAGTGTGCGGCCGAATTTCGTGAACTTAAAGACGAAATAAAAAGGACAAACAACAGAGTGGACCAGGCTGAGGCCCAAATCATGGAAGCAGAGGAAAGAATAAAAGGGCTGGAAGAAACCACGCTGGAATTACTCAAACAACAGACAAGACTGGAGGCTAAGCTAACCGACCTGGAAGGAAGACTAAGAAGGGACAACGTAAGAATTCATGGTCTGAAAGAAGGAGTCGAGGATGGTTTCACCACAATGGCTGCATGCGTAGAAACCATACTGAGAGAAAAGTTGGAAATTCCCCAATCCACTGATTTGAAAATAGAAAGGGCACACCGTTCATTAGCCCCAAGGCCGTCGGCGGAAGCTCCCCCGCGATCAGTGGTGGTGAAGTTTTCCAGCTTCATAACAAAAGAAGAGGTTTTGAGACTGGCTTGGCAGAAAAAAGGATTTATGCACCAAGAAAGAAAAGTTTTTGTGGAGCATGACTATGCCCCGGAGGTCCTTAAAAAACGTTGGGAATACAATGATGCTAAAAAGGTACTAAGAGAGAAGAAACTGTGCTTTCAAACTCCATTTCCGGTGAAGCTGAGGGTTTTTTACGGGGAAGAGACGTCTCTACAACTCGGCGGAAGAAGCAACCAGGGACATGGTGAGAAGAGGGCTCCCGGTAACGGTGTATAAACCCGCAGCAGACCCGATTGAAAGAATCAAGGCTCAAATGTGGTGCACACAGAGACCCTCAAAATCCACGGGCCAGCAGCGGGAAACCCAGCGCCAGGGCTATAAGGAAAAACTGGACGCTTTCAGGAGGGAATAACGATATTTTTAGTCAATCTGTGCATCCAACCCTCCTACAAGGTAACAAACATTAAAGGAGATGCAGAATAAGCAAATATGAAGTGGTAAAACATTTCATGGAACAGTCATAATATTAGAAACAAATAAGTCTTTAAAAAACTTGTTAAAATAGAAATGTGACAATGAACCACATGAACTCTCCACACTAACAAATACTGTATTAACGTGATTGTTTGCTGTTATGGTGGTGGGAGGTTGCGCACAATTTCATAGGGTATAGGCATTAAAAAAAAAAAAAAATCAATACAAGTTAGGATTGGGATCTGAAAATCACATTAGAAACATGGGACAACTTACTGGGGAAAGAGAGGGCCCTCAACACGTAACAAAAGTTTGAGGAATTTCCCTCAGAGCCAACACACCAGCAAGGCTTTTCTAAGGTCGCTAAAAAAACCTCAGTTCAGGAAGATCTTTTGACAGTTTTTTGTTTTAAAGTTTTATATACTATGTTCTTAATGTTTTTTATGTTCTTAATGTTCTTTCAGTTTTTGAATAGCATAAAAGAGGGCCACTATACTGTTATACTAAATAAGACAATACAATGGAGAAACAGGGTGCAACCAGAATAATCTCTTATAATGTAAAAGGGATCCTGAATCCAGTTAGAAGATCCAAGATTCTAGGCAAAATGAAAAAAGACAAAGCAGGAATAATATTTTTACAGGAGACCCACCTAACAGACTTGGAGCACACTAAACTTAATAGACAAGGGTTTAAACTGATCTCTTCATCTTCAAATAAGTCAGGGAGGAGGAGCGGGGTAGCGACATTGATCTCAACCAAAATTATATTTGAAAAAAATTCAGAACACAAAGATAAAGAAGGGAGATTTAGCATGGTACTTGGTCGGCTAGAGGGAGAAGATATCACCCTGCTGAATGTATATGCACCTCCAGGGGCTAACTGGAAATTTTATAAAAATGTATTTGACCTAATGAGAACTAAAGCCCAAGGTTTAGTGATATATGGTGGAGACTTCAATCTAAGATTGAATCCATACTGGGATGCATCAGGTAATTCTCCACATCAAAATAACAGTTAAAGTAGAAAAACTAGGATGCTACTAAATGAAATGGGAATCTGTGACGTGTGGAGGGAATTCAACCCCAGTGTAAAAGATTATACATTTTACTCAGCACCACATTCATCATACTCAAGGATTGACTATTTTTTTATGTTTAATAGAAACACTGGAAGAGTAAAAACATGTAAAATAGGACTGATGGATCTCTCTGACCACAGTCCGATCTATATGGACTTAAATATCCAAAAATACACAAATAATACATTTTCCTGGAGGTTAAATTCAAATGTGCTGAAAGAACCACTGAAAGATGAATTGGAATCAGATAGTCTCAGATATTTGGAAGAAAATGATAATGGAGAAGTATCCCCTTTAATACTGTGGGACGCATGCAAAGCTGTAATAAGGGGAAAGATTATCGCAAAACTGGCACTCCAAAAGAAATTAAGAAAAACTAATCACATTAGAGTCAGAACTTAAGAAACTAGAAAAAGAGCACAAAGACAACACTCATTCTAATGACTCGCTCAAAATTAAGGAAATAAAAAAACAAACAAGATCTACACAATAGAAATCCAGAAGAAACTTGCATTTCTGAAACAAAAATATTATGAAACAGGTAGCAAATCGGCAAAATTACTAGCCTATAAATCGAGGAAACAACAAACGGAGAGAGCAATCTACAAAATCAGAGACCCAGTATCAAAGGAAATAAAATTTAGAATTCAGGAAATTCTTAAAAGCTTTGAGAATTACTACAAGAACTTGTACTCCCTCAAAAAACACAAAGACACATCCAAAGCCTTTCTAAATACATTAAATCTTCCCCAACTTACTGAGTCACAAAATAAAAAACTACTGTCAGAAATACAACCTAAAGAATTAGAAAAAGCAATTATGAAACTTAAAGCTAACAAATCCCCAGGAGCAGATGGTTATACAGCAGAGTGGTACAAAACCTTTAAACAGCAACTATCTCCTCTCCTGAAAACATTTAACCACTTGCACTCCGGGCAATTTTCCTAAAAATGCCCCAAAATAACGTGCCCAAAGTAAATCGAAAGCTGTTATTCAACCCTTTGCAGCATCTTCATGGGGTTGGTCTCATTTAAAAGAAAACACTTTGAATTTTTTGGCAAAAAAAACATAATCTCTCTACGTGCTCCGGCCACTGAGTTACAGTCATCTAAACATACTGAATTTGAAGAAAAAAAAATTGGACACAGTGTTTTTTTGGATACAAATGCTTGTAAATAACACACAGCTGTCCGATCCGGCTGGAAAATGCAACAGAAATGTAGAACCAAGTGTTATCCAGCTGAGATCCAAATTTGGTAACAATACCACAAAAAATGAATATTTTACACAGCTTTGTTCTCAGGCTGTTCCCAGGCGTTTTGGAACTGTGCCAAATTGTGCCAAATCGCACAGTTTGGAAAAACGTCTGTAACTTTTGAATAATTCAATGTAGAATCTTCATTTTAGGCTCTAATGAAAGGTCACACTCAGGGCTGTGTCTGTGTGTGTGTGTGTGGGCAGGGGGTCATTCCCCCCCCGCTACCAAGGACCAAATTCGGCCCTCGCTACATGACGGAATACACTCTTTTTTTTTTTTTTTCCCTTGCATGTTTTCACAGCGGCTCCCCCCCCCCCTCGCTACTGTGTGTGTGTGGGGGGGGGGGGGGGGGAACCGTGAACGGACCGTGAACGCCCCCCCCCCCCTCGCTACAGAAGAGGGCCATCGCTACATGATGGAATAGACTGATATGCTTCCTCCCGCGGACCGGGGAGCGTTTGGACCGTGCTCCCCCCCCCCCCACAGCGGGGGGGGAGGGGCGTTCACGGTCCGAACACGGCAAATGAACCGTTTATCGCGGCGCACGCACTTCGTATTTCGTGCGCAGTACAGTTGTAATTTACCGATCGGTCAAAAGTCATTTTTGGATTACAGTTTTCAGGGATAAATAATAATTTAGCTTATAACACCTTACCTCTTCAAAGCAGCAGAGTCGTGGCGAACATCTCTTCCCACGCGTCAGACGAACGCGACGCTGCTCCGCTCGTGGATCCCGATCAAAACATAATTCCATTATTGCCGTTTTGGCGAATGATTTACGACTTTTGTCATCGGCCTCCGTCTATTCTGCTGGAATGAGTGCAGGTCCCACTTGTGGGTGTTCTCCATGCTGCTGGGTGAGCCTGGGTCTGTAGGAGAGTCGTACAGAGTCCTTCTGCAGCAGTAAATATTGCTTCACCCAGCCAGAATTTCTGTGCTTCAATTGGCTCCTGCGTTCACAGTAGGCGGGTCCTCCTTCCTAGATTTTCATTCATTGGTTCTTCAAGGTTTCAGAAACCAATTCAAGGCTCTTATTAGTCAAATGAGAGGTCAATCAGATGAACTAATCTGTTCGCGGCTGTCTCTGCAGTTTTTTTTTGAGTGGCGCTTGGACGCTACTACATCACCATCACCACCATCATGCGTCATGCGCACGAGGGCGCACGAGCGCGCTCTCGCGCGCCCTCGTGCGTCATAGGACGCAGAGACTTGCCCGCCCGCGGAACAACGGAGCACAAGTGGTTAACTATGTCCTCCACACAGGGGAAATCCCCCCTCCTGGAGAGAAGGGGTCATTGCAGTCATACCTAAACCTGAAAAGGATAAATTAGATTGCTCCAACTACAGACCAATCAGTGTGTTAAATCAGGACTATAAACTTTTTACCGCTGTCCTTGCCAAAAGGTTAGAAAATATACTGACAAGACTTAATTCATTTAGACCAAACAGGTTTTATAAGACAAAGACGGACACAAGATGACATTAGATGCACTTTACACATAATTCATCATATAAAAAAATATAATTTAAATGCAGCCATTCTGGGATTAGACGCTGAAAAAGCATTTGATTCGGTTGACTGGTCTTTCCTATATAGAATCTTGTCCAGTTTCAATTTTCATAACTTCATTAGAACTATCCAGGCATTATATAAAAAACCAGCAGCTAAAATAAGGATTAACGGTAAATTATCATCATCTTTTGAACTGGAAAGAGGATGTCATCAGGGCTGCCCCTTGTCTCCACTGCTCTTTGCAATCTTCATAGAACCTCTGAGCCAATGGATAAGACAGAATCAAAAAATTCAAGGTATTACACTTGGTCAGAAGGAACATAAAATAGCACTCTTTGCTGATGACATTTTAATATACCTGGGGCAGCCGGACACCTCTTTTTCCAGAACTAATTTCAGTTTTTTCAGAGTATGGAGAGTTATCGGGGTACGAATTAAACATGCATAAAACCCAAATTTTAACATTCAACTATAACCCAAATCAATATTTACTAAACAAATTCAAAACTAACTGGGAGATGGAATCTATGAAATATCCGGGGGTCAATATCCCGAAACAACTTAACAAAATTATAACACTAAACTATGATCCACTGATGGCAAAAATAAAATCTGATATAGCAAGATGGAATACGATACCATTCTTGGGTACTGCACAAAGAATTGAAGCAGTCAAAATAAACATACTTCCACGTCTTCTATACCTTTTCCAAACAATACCGGTAGAACCTCCCAAAAAAAACATGGCAAGAAATGGACAGAAGGATCTCAAGATTTATATGGCAGGGCAAGAGACCAAGAATCAGATATAGAACCCTACAGCTAAACAAAGACAAAGGTGGGCTCGCGCTGCCAAATATCAGGGACTGTTTTAAAGCCGCGCAAATTAAAACTTTAGTAGAGATATGTAACCCAGTCTACACTGCACAATGGAAGGAGATAGAATGCCAAATAATAAGTGACATTCCCCTACAGGCGATAATAGGGAATAATGCCTTACCTAAACTTTTGAATAACACTAACCTGTGGATAGAGACCCCGCTAAAAATTTGGTTTAAGATAGTCAGAGAGAATCAAACTAAAGAACCCTATCAATTATTGCAATGGATTTCCTATGATCAGGATTTTACTCCTAATAAAACAGACACTAGATTTAAAAAGTGGAAAGAGAACGGACTGATAAAATATTACGATTTTTTTAAAGGGCAAACTTTAAGAAGTTTTGAAGATTTGAAAAAACAAGGTCTAGTAAATCAAGACCTTTACAGGTTCTTTCAGCTTAGACACCACATAAACAATATACTTAAAAAGGAGGATTTGGAAAGGGCCCAGTCAGGTGTTCTGAAGGTTTTCTTAATGGCATATAAAGGGATACCAGGGATCAGATACATTTCTAAAATGTTCTTCATGGTCTTCAAGATTTAAAAGGAGACAACACATCATATATAAAAGAGAAATGGGAAAAAGAGGGGAATTTCACTTTACAACTGGAAATATGGGAAAAGCTAAATGAACAACAATGGAAAAGTACTTCATCCCTGCTGTGGAGAGAATTTGGATGGAAAAATTTGATAAGATTTTTCAGAACACCTGCACAAAACAAATTTACTCGTAAAGGGTTGAATTGTTAGCGCTTGTGTGGTGAAAAGACTGCAGATCATTTTCATGTGTTTTGGTCATGCCCAGTTATCCGCCAATATTGGACCAATGTACAGACAATATTGGGGAAAATATTCAAAGTAACAGTTCCCTTTTCTTTTGTAACTTTGTATTTGGGTTTACTTCCGGAATCACTGGAAAGACGAGGAGAAAAATACTTATTCACTGTTTTAATATTGGCAAGTCAAAAAGCTCTAACCAAAAAATGGATGTCGAAAGACTGTCCTGCACCTGAAGATTGGATTAACGTGATTCAGGACATTTATTTGATGGAAAAGTTGACATTTGCACTGAGACAGGACATGGATGGGTTCTTGAACTTTTGGCAACCTTGGAACGCATATGTGTCTTCCATCAGATCTAATCTTGCACAAACACCATTTCAATAATGGCACCTCTCTTTGTTTCAACGCTACTCAGATGCTCTTTTATTTTTCTGCTCTTTTTTTTTTAATTAATATTTTCTTTCACTTAAAAAAAGGGTGTTGTAATAATTTTTTTTCCAATGTCAAAAAAACAAAAAAAAAGGTAATATGTGATGAAAATGTAAACAATGCAGTGCTGTAATGACATGTATACCCTTTGCAAAAACTTAAATAAAAAAAAAATGAGACCAAGATAAATCATTTCAAACCTTTTTCCACCATTAATGTGACCTATAACCTGTACAACCCAATTGAAAAACAAACTGAAATCTTCTAAGGGGAAAATAAAAAACTTGTTTGCATAAATATGCACACCCTTAAACTAATACTTTGTTGCAGCACCTTTGGCTTTTATTACAGCACTCAGTTTTTTGGGTAGGAGTCTTATCAGCGTGGCTCATTTTGATGTGGCAATATTCGCCCACTCTTCTTTGCAAAAATGCTCCAAATCTGTCAGATTGCGAGGGCATCTCCTGTGCACAACTCTCTTCAGATCACCCTACAGATGTTCAATCGGATTCAGATCTGGACTCTGGCTGGACCATTCCAAAACCTTAATCTTCTGGTGAAGCCATTCTTTTGTTGATTTGGATGTGTGCTTTGGGTCATTTGTCATGCTGAAAGATGAAGTTCCTTTTCATCTTCAGCTTTCTAGCAGAAGCCTGAAGGTTTTGTGCCAACACTGACTGGTATTTGGAACTGTTCATAATTCCATCCACCTTGACTAAGGCCCCAGTTACTGCTGAAGAAAAACAGCCCCAAAGCATGAAGTTGCCACCACCATGCTTCACTGTAGGTATGATGTTCTTTTGGTGATGAGCAGTGTTGTGTTTGTGCCAAATATACAGTACCTTTTGGAATTATGGCCAGAAAGTTCAACCTTGGTTTCGTCGGACCATGACACATTCTTCCACATGTGTTTGGGAGTTTTCAAATGTGTTTTTGCAAAATGTAGCTGGGCATGGATGTTTTTCTTCATAAGATGAGGCTTGCGTCTTGCCACCCTAGACAGGAGATTGTTGTCACATGCACTAAACAGCCAGTACTTGCCAGAAATTCCTGCAGCTCCTTCAGTGTTGCTGTTGGCCTCTTGGCAGCCTCCCTGACCAGTTTTCTTTTTGTCTTTTCATCTATTTACCGGAGTGGTGGCTCAGTTGGTAGAGTACCTGCCCCACATCCGGGAGGCAGGGGTTCAAATCCCGGCCGGGTCATGCCGAAGACCATATAAAAGTGGAACTTCCTGCCATCCAGCTTGGTGCTCAGCAATAATGGAATGGAGGAGGGAAATCTGTGGCGGCGCCTTGCATGGCAGCGGCCCTCTGATTCTGCACTGGGGTGTGTGTGATTAACACAGTAGATAGGTAAAGCACAATCTCGTTCTACTGCACATGATTGGTTGTATGGTTGAATGACAATAAGGGTGATTTAATTTAATTTTTAATTTTAATTTAATTTAATTTAATTTATTTTGGAGGGACGTCCAGTTCTTGGTAATGTCACTGTTGTGCCATATTTTCTCCACTTGATGATGACTGTCTTCACTGTGTTCCATGGTATATTTAATGCCTTGGAAATTCTTTTATACCCTTCTCCTGACTGATTCCTTTGAACAATGGGATCCCTCTGATGCTTTGGAAGCGCTCTGCGGACTATGGCTTGTGCTGTAAGATGTGACTACAAAAATGCCAGGAAAAGCCTACTAGAACAGCTGAGCTTTATTTGGGGTTAATCAGAGGCACTTTAAATGGTGGCAGGTGTGTGTGCTGACTCTCATTTAACATGAGTTTGAATGTGATTGGTTAATTCTGAACACAGCCACATCCCCAGTTATAAGAGGGTGTGCATATTTATGCAACCAGGTTATTGCAAGTTTTTTATTTTTCCCCTTAAAAGATTTCAGTTTTATTTTCAGTTGGGTTGTACAGGTTATAGGTCACATTAATGGTGGAAAAAGTTTTGAAATTATTTATCTTGGTCTCATTTTTTTACATCACAAAAACCTGGCATTTGAACAGGGGTGTGTAGACTTTTTATATCCACTGTATATGAGAGGGTACTGGTGAGGTTAAACACACTGTGTTGTCAAAGGTGGAGAAAACTTTGCAGATAGAAATGTTTCTAAAGAATTCAACTAAAGTCTCCCTGATAAAGGAGGATAATCCTCTTTTAGCTGACATAGCACTTTTTTTCACTTAGTCATGCTGCAAAACATCATTAACACACAGTTATCATCTAACTTTTAATAAGTCAAATGTGTCTCATTTCATGTGGGAGACCGTGAAGTTAATGATGTGTATCTGTCCTTTTGTTAGAGTGACATAGACTTCTGGGAGAAGCTGCAGCAGGAGTGGGAAGAAATGGCCAAGAGGGATGCAGAGAGCCATCCTTGGCTGTCTGACTTCGATCAGCTACTCAGCAATTCCTATGACAAGGTAGCTGCCACCTGGGCCATATCAGGCTTCTCCTGTGAAACACTATCTGTTAATCTATTTGTGGGTTACAGCATTTTTTGCACACAGAGCTCTCATTCATGCTCTTGTAAGATGGCCTGTTAAAATGTAGTACAAAATCCTCTTTCACCCTCGACAAAAGTAAAAAAAAAAAAAAAAAAACCTTCCAAGACCTGGCTTTTGACTGCGGTGGGAATGCAGCCACCCAGTATTTAGTCCTGGGTCAAATGACTCGGCAGTGTACACGGGCTATCAGCTTCACCGCTGAACGTCAGTGATGTGAACACGAATTTGGACAAGTTAAGAATTGTGCCAGTGACTGAGGACCAAAACAATTGAGGCTGGACTGAGAAACAACTGCTCCTCATACAACATAAATCCCTCTTCTTGATGTTGTTGTGGTTATAGTTAAATAAGCCCGTTTCAGCATACGACACTGATAACCAGCTCTCTCTTTCAAACACACTTTTTGAGATAGATGCAGCCTTAAGGTGTGTTCACATCAAACGTGAACGGGCGGCGCGAATCCATACAAAGTGAATGGAAAGAGGCGAGTACACGCAAAATTGCGCATTCGCACATTCACGTCCAAGGTAATATGCTAGCTTTGAAATTCTGCCATCACCGGAGTAAAAGTATCACCATTGCAGAGTAAACTAGTTTGAAAATGAGACTGCCACTCACCTGGAAACAGGAGGATCAGGAGCTTTTCAGCTAAATCTGGATGTCGGAGTCATTTACCCACAGATTCCTGCCACAGACGTGCTAACAAGGCTAGCAAGCTAGCAATGGAAACACTCATCATCTTGTAAAGTTTTGGAGACAGGGACAACTTTTTCAGGTGAGCGCCCTGTCGGATAATGTAAACCAAAAGCATGACGTTATTTTGGGGATTCCACAGTAGGTTGAACACTGCTGCAGAAGTTATAAAGGCAACTTTGCCTGTCTGCATGTCACCCAGACCGTGAATTCATGTCTATTCGTGTGTTTACACTGAGTTATAATCACACCGCGCAAAAAATTCGCCTGTTCGCATTTGGTGTGAACGCACCTTTACAAGTAAACTAACTAGAGATGTACAGTTATATCAGCCTAGCATCAGCATCAGCTGATATTTACCTTTACTGCTACCAGCTATACCCAAATAAGATATTGGCAATGGCTGATACTTTTCTGATGTGTCACAGTTGTGTGGCATTGATTTTCCTTCCCCGAAGCAGACATCAGTAGACCGCAGCTACGAATTCAAAACATTTAGACCTGAACCATTTTAAAATATTTCAGTTCATGCATATTTCTTTGTCTCCCTGGCAATGAAGATGGAATAGAGTTTAAAAAAGAAACAAAGGTATTGGTCATTGTCTACCTTATTTTTAGCTCATTCCGGCAAAACCGAAAGGACCTAATGCAGTGATGTTGCGTCTGTCTGTCTGCTTGTCTTTGTCTGTCCACATTTCATGGGAATCACTACTCCTCCTAGGCATTTTCCCCAAGGTTCACCAAACTCAATTGACATTATAATATAAATGACATCTGCCATCAGACTCCAGTGTGAACGGCCTACGGCTATGAAGTGACCCGTATGCACAGAAGAAGGCATTACATCAGACACAGCATTGTGTTTATGGAAGTAAATATGAGCCCCAAATGACTGAGGGGACAGAACTTCTTCAACTTGCCACAGCGCAGCAAAATAAAGTGTTAAAAATCATACAGAAATGATTATGCAGAAAATAGAGTGCAGTACATGGGATCAACTTGCCACTAGCTTTATTCCTCTACACACCAGATGACCGCTGTGAACAGATCTGCTTTAACAGAATTGACCGATTAGGTGGATGGATGGATAGATAGATACTTTTATTAATCCCCATGGGGAAATTCAGGTATCTCATGGCTCACAGTACATACAACAAATCACCATTAAACAGCTCTCTTGAAAATGAGACCCCGTGTCTCAGTGGGACTACCTGTATAAAAAATAAGGTTCATAATAAATTAACAACGCAGCTAGTACCAGTGGCATAACGCCGGCCCTGCACAGGGAGGAGAAGCTGCCAGAGACTCCCTTCTCCTGGACAGTGTGTCCTTGTATCCCCCGTGACGGCGCCCGACCAACTACACCGGATCCTTACTGTGTACCTGTAATGCTTGTCTGACAGTTGTGTGACAGTTTCAGCCCCGAGTCAGCATGGTGAAATCATACAGAAATGATTATGCATGACGGATGGATGGATGTTGCACATGTCAGCGTGTGTTTATAAATTTTGAAGTTGTGCAATCCGAGCCGACAAAATTATGATCAAGTGATAAAGGGAAAAAGAAAATTGATTAAAAAGAGAGCACAAATCAGCTGTGTCTGCCATGCTTACTGCAGCCCACATCCTCCGCTGCAGAATTGTCACGTCTGTCTCACGTCAGTGAGGAAAAAGTCGGATGAAATGCAACATGACCGTTGAGACGGGTTGCTTTGAAAAACATCAGCTACATACTGTAGCCGAATTATTACCACATATCAAAGTGGCCTGGGTCTGGTGTGAAAAAAATCTGATTTGTGCTGTTCAGACTGTCATTAAAAAAATCAGATATGGGTCCCATGTGTGCAAAAAAGTTGGATTTGGGCCACTTTTGCCTGCAGTGTGACCGTAGCCTAAGACACATCTTGGACGACTTCCACCCTGACCTGACTGTGGGTTTGGGGTCAAATGTCAAAGTTAACATTCCATTTGCACTGTAAAACAGGTGAAACTAGGGTCACCAAACCTGGTACACAGGTTCACTTTAGAATCCTGACCTCGGACTATGGATGTGGGGTCAAAGGTCAAGGCTAACATTCCTTATGCCTTATTACTGTACAACAAGTAAAGCTAGGATCACCAAACTTGCTACACAGGTTCACCTCGGGATCCTGCTATACAACTATGGGTTGTGTGCTTTGTTGTGTATTCATGGATGATGGCTTTATCATAATTTGGTTCTGCCACAGTAATTATATTGAAAAGTTAAAAACTGCTTGACGTCAGTAAGTATTTGGATCTTCAAAGAAAACAGAGGCGAGGGATACTGCACTCGCCTCAGAGTGCTCTTGTCAATACTGGAATCAGTATAATCCTAAAATTTCACAATTGGTGAATCCCTAAAGGTAACCATAGAATGCATTTTTAAAAATCCCCCAAATAGACTTACGTATAGAAAGATGAATGTTGAAAAAAAGTCCACTATCATGATTCACTCCTTTCCTGTGCTGCTCAGTGAAGCTGGTTGCTTTTTTTTTTTTTTTTTTTTTAAATCTCCTACTGGTCAAAGACCAAAGGGGGATTATGTTATGACGATGTCCGTCTGGCTGTCTTTCCCTCAAAAGGTAACGGTTTTGTGAAGTCAACTCCAACAGTCTTGTTCCAAATGTTTTGAAATTTGGTACCAGAGTTTGATATACATTGATGATGCACATGAAAAAGTTGAAAACTGCTCTCCTTCAGTAAGATATTGGTATTTTTAAAGGAAACAGGCAGCCAGAATTCTCCTTGCCTCAGAGTGCTCTTGCTTGCAGGTCCACTTGCAACATTGTGTGTAAAATCAGCTAAATTCTCTGGCGTCCTTATGTTCTCCTAATGGGTTTTTCCAGGGATATCAGTTTGAAGAGGACAACCCCTACTTATCTCATCCTGACCCTTTGACTGAGGGAATTAAGAGGATGGAGGCTGGGGACATCCCTGGTGCTGTACGGTTCTTTGAAAGCGCTGTTCAGAAGGAACCAGACAACCAAATGGTGAGACTCTTAACAGCCTGTTGTCTCTTTTGCATTTTTTTTAAACTTCAGTTATTGAGTCACCTATACTTTTTTCATGTTATAAATGTATCTATTTTTTTCAGCAGAAGATAGTGTATCTTGTGATGTGTGTCTTTTTGTTTTGTTCTGGTGAATTACAGGCTTGGCAATATCTGGGAACCTGTCAGGCAGAGAATGAGCAAGAATTTGCTGCCATCAGTGCCCTCCGCAGGTCAGAGCTGTAAATACTAGTCTAGAACACTAGCATCTGGAAAAATGTATGCTTGCAGTGAATTTGAGTTTATTTAGGGCATCATAGTCACCTTTTTTTGATATCTTTTGGAAAATTTAACATTATGTTCACTTGTATTTTTTTTTCATATTAGAAGTGGTTTCTATTCACATTTTTATAGCCCGTTCACAAGCTCGGTCATGCTGGTTGTCTGTCATGATTATAACACACCCAGTTGGCTCATTAACAGTATGTTATGCTATAATGTTAGTATATTATTTTCCTTATTTCTGTCTCATCTTTCTTTTCAGAGCTTGTTTTAAATTCTTAATATTAGCACCATAAATCACTTTTTTTAGCATTTGCAATTAAAAATGAAAGCTTATTATTAGATTTAAAAAAATATAGATTTGTGTCATATTTCTTTTTTTTCACCTTTCTCTTAGGTGTATAGAGCTGAAGAATGACAACTTGACTGCCCTGATGGCGTTGGCTGTCAGTTTCACCAATGAGTCCCTCCACAGGCAAGCTTGTGAGACTCTTTGTGACTGGCTAAAGCATAATCCAAAGTACCGCTCTATATGGGAGCAGAATGAGCATGAACACCAAAACAATGGTGCCACAGAGAGGGAAAAGGAAAGGGAGAGGTTTGGCTCATTGCTGCCAGAGTGAGTGTGTTCCACATTTATCTGTGAAACAGAAGCTACAAACCTTGTTCCCAGAGTAATGTAAATGATTAATTTTCCCTCTTTTTTTAAAATTTCTGGTACACAGATCTTTGTTTACAGAAGTACAGTCCATGTTCCTTCGCGCAGCCAACCTTGACCCTACCCAGGTTGACCCTCAGTTGCAGTGTGGTCTCGGAGTCCTCTTCAACCTGAGTGGGGAGTATGACAAGGCAGTGGACTGTTTCAGCGCTGCTCTTTCTGTCACTCCACAGGTTAGTGTTGAGACCAGGACTGATATAATAACAATAATAATAATGGATTGCATTTATGTAGCGCCTTTCATGGGCAGCACGGTGGTGCAGTGGTTAGCACTGTTGCCTTACAGCTAGAAGGTTCCAGGTTCAAATCCCCAGGCCGGCAGGGGTAGGAACCTTTCTGTATGGAGTTTGCATGTTCTCCCTGTGCTGCGTGGGTTTACTCCGGGGGCTCTGGTTTACGCCCACGGTCCAAAGACATGCATGTTAGGTTAATTGGTTGTTCTAAATTGTCCCTAGATATCAGTCTCTGATAGGCCCTTAGAATAGAGGGTTAGTACGAGTGAAGCACTTTGAGTGGTCTTTGAGACTAGAAAAAGCGTTATATAAGTACAGGTCCTTAATTCCCTTAATACCCAAAGCGCTTTACAATGAGTCCATTATTCATTCACTCCACAGATAGACATATTCTCTTCTCTTCAGATGTATGCTTTTTCCATTTACAACATCATTGTCTTTCTTTTCTCCCTGACAGGACTATCTGCTGTGGAATAAATTAGGTGCTACACTGGCCAATGGAAGCCGTTCAGAGGAGGCAGTAGCTGCGTATAGGAGAGCTCTTGAGCTTCAGCCGGGTTTTGTCCGGAGCCGCTATAACCTTGGCATCAGCTGTGTAAATTTAGGAGCACATAGGTGAGTAAATAGTTCTTATTTATTTAACTAAATCCTTTCTAATCTACAACATTTACTTTCCTTGTCCCCAAAACAAAGATTAGTTTTTATGATGTGTTAAGGTTGGGCTGTTTACTTGAATGAAATGATGGATAGCCACCCCAATCTTATAATTTCACTTTTTCAATGCTTTTGTCCTTCAGTTTGGGTATCTGGGGTTGCTACCAACAGAAAACTCTTCACAACGCTGTCACTTTGTTAGGGTCTGCCTTTGTCTCAGTACTTCTCATTAAATGAGCAATCGCGATATGGCTGTGGTTGTGCTGTGAGAACCGGAGCTCATAAGAATGACACCACCATCCCAGCTTCATCTCCATCCATTGTAATGATGGTAGAAGTGTTCCCATAAGCGTCTAAATCCACAGAGTTAGTTTAGTGACTGCTGTTTTTATCACTATTCTCTATATTTTACTCACCCCGCTAGACATCCTTGGAGAAAATTTGCAAGTATTCACATTTCACGCTGGTGGATCATAACCAGGTCGTAAGAAGAGCTTTAAAATGCAAAAAGAAGCAACAAGCTGGAGGCAAAAAAAAAAAGAGTAGGCAATTTATTGAGAACTGCATTTAAACTGAAATGGGGCTGTTCATCAGCTGATGAAACATTTCAGACCATAAAAAAAAAACAAAAAACAGAACTACAAGTGTCAAAAAAGGACTCAGTAGTGAGTAGCATGGTTAGGCATGGTTGATGCCAGTGTTTCCCGGAGGCTCGTGGGAACTTTGCTTCATGTGGTGACAGTGGCTTTACGAAGGGCCTCAATTTGAGTCGAGGATCGGCCTGTGTGTTCACAAACAGCCCGTCGGATCCTCTGGCTCAGCTCTTTTGGACCATCCTACATGTTCTTCTGATTTTAATCCCATTGAGAACATTTGGGGATGGATGGCAAGGGAAGTTTACAAAAACGGACGTCAGTTCCAGACCGTGGATGCCCTTTGTGAAGCCATCTTCACTACATGGAGCAACACTCCCACCAGCCTTCTGGAAACACTTGCATCAAGCTTGTCTAAACAAATTTATGAAGTGATCAACAAGAATTGTGGAGCTACTCACTATGGAGTCCTTTTTTTGACAGTTTTAGTTCTGTTTTAGGTGTTTTTTTTTCGGGCTATGGTCTTAAACTTTTGATCAGCTGATGAACCGCTTGTTTGAGTTTAAATGCAGTTTTCAATAAATTGCCTACTCTCTATTTTTTTGTCTCTTGCTCCTTTTTCTTTTTGCATTTTGAAGCTCTGTTTACAACCCGATTACGATCTACCAGCGTAAAATGTGAATACTTGTATGTTTTCCTCTTAACTCAGGAACTACACCTGTCCTATTGTCCATTTGCACCACACCCCTGTCCTCAGTGATGCTTTTTATATTCTCTGTTATCTTGGGGCGCAGGTGTAGCGTGGCCAGCTACTGATCAGAGGGTCAGGGGTTCAATTCCCGCTCTGTCTGCAGTCTGCATGTCGAAGTGTCCTGAAGCAAGACACTGAACCCCCAGTTGCTCCTGGTGGGTCAGGCCAGCGCATGGCAGCTCCACTGCCATCAGTGTGTGAATGGGTGGATAGCAGGATCTGTAAAGCACTTTGGTCATCTAGAGATGAGAAAAAGTGCTATATAAGTGAACGGCATTTACCATTATTCTGTATTCTCACATTTGGCTATTTTTTTTTTTTTGTTGGCTTGGGTGGCTCCGACAGCTGAAGCTAACAGCTAACACTAGCGTGGCATCAACTGTGGAACTCGGCAGTAATGAAAAAGGGAGGGTGAGGTGAAGTTGGTCTCATTAGCATTTAAGAAACTCACTGAAATTGGCCACTCTGAGAAGTGTGATGAATCTGGGTGGAAAATGGTGACGTAAAATTTAAATCCTGTCACAGACATTTCATTTAGATCTCCAGGAACTGTCAGCGTGTAGAAAGGTGCATAATACATCCCCTGTAAAGCTAATTTAAAATAGATTTTAAAATTAGCAATACAAAAAGAAAATCTCAGGCTTAACTGTGATTCCTTTAAAGATGTTTTCCATGCATTGTATTGCATTAGCTCACACCTGCTTAGCAGAAATCATTAAACTATATGTCATTTACAGGTTTTTAAAAGAAGCACCCTCTACTCAGGTTAACATCAGTTTGTTGCCAATATCTATATGAATACCAACATGTCCTCGCTCTCTTTTCTTCCATTCACCCAGAGAGGCAGTGGAGCATTTTCTCGAAGCTTTATCTCTACAGCGCCAAGCCGCAGGGGATGGCGCAAGAGCTACAAGTGGCCCTGGAAGTGCTGCAGCCACCATGATGTCTGACAACATCTGGTCCACCTTGCGTATGGCTCTCAGCATGATGGGAGAGAGCGCTCTGTACTCAGCAGCTGACCGAAGAGACTTGGACACCTTGATGGCTCATTTCTGCCAGAGAGAGGTGGATGGTGGGACTGAATGATGGCCAGCCGGGGGAGAGCTGATCAAGTGTGAATGCGGTTTGTTGGGAGGTAAATGTCTTGGTGTGAATGGGTATGGAAGAGGCGGACCTGGACATGTTGTAGATAACGGGTTAAGAGAGGTGGAGGAGGAAAACACTGTGAAGTATCTGCCATCATCATAATGTTTAATTGATTTCTATTACAGTATTAATCTCCATCTGGAGAGAAGTCGCCAGCGGTAATTCAATTCACAGTTTCATGAATCATCACATTTCATCCTCATGTTGGTTAGAAACGGGTTGAATGAATGTCACTTTACTAAGCATGATTCAGCCCCTATTCAAATGATATCCATTTGTTTATGACACTTGGCACTCTCCCTGTGTTTAACAGTCACATTGCTCTCTGCAGATATCAAGATTAAAGGTACAATAATGCTGCTCTGAAGAAGGATTATGCTGTTCTTTGGGGAAACAAGTCAAAAGTGCTATAGTTCTGTTTTACCTTATTTAATTTGTGATAATCATTATTTTGCCAGGACAGTGAACTGACAACCAGCAGGGCTGTTACTTTTATGAAGAGGTGTGCCTGTGTGTGTGTTTGAGTGAGGATATTAATTGTGCAAAGATTAGAATCATGTATGTATTATGGCTCAGAGATAGATTTCTCTTGGCTCCATCCTTTCTTGCTCTTTTCTCATATTGCTTCTTTAAAACTGTTTGCTTCATTGTAAAATAATGTCATACTGTGTATTGTAACATAATTGATGAACTATAATTGTTTTCAGGCTTCTTATATCCTGACAGCAATGTTTAATATGATATTAAGCAATAAAGCTTTGTTGTAAAACATTAGCTGGTGATTCATTTTTGTCTGTCAACAAAAGTATTCAACTCCAACAAAAGTGTTGGAAATGTGAGATTTCAGAGTTTCAAGCAAAGGGTCACTGAATGAGACAGGAGAAAGAAATTTTGGATATAATAACACAAGTACAATTAAAAACACCCGTTTCTCTTGAAATTTTGGCTAAAGGGAATTGATGTGTTTTCATTTTATTTTAATTTTCTCTACATTACATCCCTAACATTATAATCGGACAGATGCCCATGTGGTACCGCCCAAATGACCAGCGAACACCTCCTCCAAGACTGCCCAGACCACGAGCTACGTGGCCTGACCCCACATCGCTGAACCAAAAGCTGCACGGGGACCTCCGCAGGACGGCAGCATTCGTCAGGGCAGCTGGTGTGACCATCTAGCGATCGACGAAGAAGAAGAAGATATGAGGGTTGAGTGACTGACCCCTGACTCTTCCCATGGACTGAGTGGAACCAAACTTGGCAGTTATTAGTCTTTTTCTACATAGGTACCACCAAAGGTCACTCACTTCTCCCCTCACTTTATGCAACTGTGGAGACCTTGCCTGTAGAAGTCTGCGGGTTGTGTCAGAAGCCACGACCTGACCTCTGAACTCAGGTCTTTATCATTGTAGAAGTGCTTGCCATTCAACAGTGACTTCATGGTTGAAAAGAGATGCAAGTTAGACGTGCGAGGTCACGAGAGTAAGGGGGTGAGGAATATGATGCAGAACCATTGGGGCAGCATGGGAGTTGTGAACCAGGGTGTTGTCTTGCAGGAGGCGGATACCTTTGGTCCGCATCTCATGTGTCTTAGTTTTGATGGCCTTCTGAAATTTCTGCAGTAGTGAAGTGTAGCAAATCCCAGTAATTGTGGTACCCTTTGCCAAGAAATCTTTCATCAATACTCCATGCTGGCCCCAAAAGACCGTGAGCATGACTGCCTGTTGAAGGTTGAGCATATGCCTTCTTAGAGGTGGTGAGCCATAATACTTGAATTGCTTCGACTGGGCTTTAGTTTCTGAATCATAGTGATTGACCTACACTACTCACAAAAAGTTAGGGATATTTTAGGGAAAGGAAAGTTCGGGATAAGGATATTTGGCTTTACATTTTCCTTATGGAAAATGTAAAAAGTTCACGCTACAGTGATATATCATGAAAGTAGGGCATTTAAGTAGAAGCATGCATGGGTGATTTTCTCATCTCAAACAATTTATTGAAACAAAAGCCATCAACAGTGGTGGGTCTACCACAGCAAAAAATGTCAATGTCTCAATAACTTGTCCCTTGAGCATCAATTACAGCTTGACAACGATGTGTCATGCTGTTCACAAGTCGACTTATTGTCTGCTGAGGCATGGCATTCCACTCTTCTTGAAGGGCGGCCCTCAGGTCATTGAGGTTGTGGGGTGCAGGGTTATGAGCCTCTACACAGCGACTCAGCTGATCCATAGGTTTTCTATTGGACTCAGGTCTGGAGAAAGTACAGGCCACTCCATTTGAGGTATGCCAGAACTCCAGCAGCCGTTCCCTAATGATGTGACCTCAATGAGCTGGAGCATTGTCGTCCATGAAGATGAAATTAGGCCTGTGTTGTCCATACAGAGGCACAATGACTGGATTAATGATGTTATTCAGGTAGTATCGGCTTGTAACGGTACCATTCACAAGGTGTAGGGCAGTTCTGTATTGACTAGATACACCTGCCCAGACTGTAGCACCACCACCACCAAAGTCTCATCTGGTGACAACAGTGGCCAATGCATAGTGCTCTCCTTGACGTCTCCAACATCACTGGCGGCTATCATTTCTGCTCAGTGTGAATCGACTTTCATCAGAGAACAGCACTGAGGCCCACTGGTCCCTTGTCCAGCATAAATGCTCCCTGGCCCATGCAAGATGATGACGCCTGTGCTTGGTGGTGCAGGTCATTTAGCACACAGACCACACTGATGTAAACAGTTTTGGATGGTCTGACATGACACTTGGGTGCCTCTCACCTCCCTTAAATGTGCTTGGAGTTGAGTAGCATTTATCATCCGGCTCCACAGAGCGCTGCTCACAATGAAGTGGTCAACAGCGTGGGACGTGGCAAAAGGATGTCCCACTTCTATGCCTTTTTGTGATTCTTCCAGTCTTTCTGTTGCAACCTGCCGATGACATCCTATTTGAAGCCTCACAATGGTGAGGTACTGTTGGTCAACTGTGAGATGTCGTCTTGGTCTCATGATGTCGAAATGTGAACAGCATGATAAAGAGCGGCACGGTGGGGGAGTGGTTAGCACTGCGGCAGCACAGCAACTCACCCTTGGCTGGGGGATCCTGGGTTCAATCCCAGCCCCCGACCAACAGTGATCTGTGTGGAGTTTGCATGTTCTCCCCGTGTCTGCGTGGGTTTACTCAAGGATTTCTCTGGTTTCCTCCCACATACCAAAAACATGCAAGTTAGGTTAATTGGGATCAAACTGGCGATTCTAAATTGTCCTTAGGTATGAATGTGAGCGTGAATGGTTGTCTGTCTGTCTGTGTTGGCCCTGCGATGGACTGGCAATCTGTCCAGGGTGTACCCTGCCTCTCGCCCAAAGATGCTGGGATAAGCTCCAGCCCCCCCGCGACCCAAAAAGGATTAAGCGGAAGAAGATGAATGATAAGAGGACTGATTAAACACCACTTCCAGTTGAACCAGAAAATTTATTGGTCGATTCATGGGTCAAACAGCTGTTGTGAATTTTGCTGTTAAGCATTTTGTTAGAGAACAGCAAGTTGTGCAAAAAGTACTGAAACATTGAACAGTTGGACATATGATTTCAAAAGGTTACAGAAGGTCAAATTAAGTTCACCTGTAAAGGTTATAGTGTGGGTGACCCCCACAGCCTACGGACAAGCAGAGCGCTCAGCTGGAGCAATTAGCATAACAGTGAGATGTATGGACTGATATCAGTAGGCAGCCTCTCTTTGTCTAATCCCGGCGCCAGTAATCTTGCTATTGATATGCGTGACTCTAATGCAAATGTCCATGCCTTCCTGCTTTTTACTGTGATGTTAATGTGCCATGCATGCATTGTCTGTAGCTGGGTATTTAAGTGAACTGCATATCGCTTGCTCTCTCTCTTACTACACGCATTGCCTGTTTGCTGACTAGAGACACTGGGCTCGCTCCAGCACGCTCCCACAGCGCTGGAGTGAGTCTCGTGATGGTGGATGAATAAAACACCCTTTTAAACTTCAGTTCGCCGTGCCTCCACACAGGGTTCCCTAATTGCATCCGCCACACTGGTGACCCCAAAAGAAAGAACACGCTGACAGCGAACGAACGCAGCACCCAGCGGTGACTCCGACGACAAGCGAACGCAGCTGCCTGACACAAATGGACTGCCCTCCCTTCTGCCACATGGGAGACCTCGACGCAGAACCGACACCAGGCGAACTCCCTCGGAGATCATCCACGACCGGGAAAGCTGCAGAAAGCGTCATTGTGTGACCCTCGCCTGAGATCTGGACATCCACGCTGGGACCCGCCGAGGGACAAAGAGCGTCTACTCCCTCTCACCACTCCTCCGCATTCACATGAGCGTGCACGCACCTCGTCCTCTCTCCACATCGGCGACCTCCAGGGCTGGACAGAGAACGCAGCGCGTGGACCAGAACGCACCATGACCCGGCACGAGCGAACGACAGCAACAGCCCGAACAGGGAGGACCATCGGCGCCGACGACGCTGATTTCCAGCAAGCTCCCTGACCCTGGCTCACCTCTCGACAGCGGACCACCCACGCACCGAACCCCCGCACGCACACTGGGGGGTTACGAGGACAGCGCACCACGCACGGGACAATACCGGCTCCACAGACCGCCATTGTCCTCCGCCGCTGCACACGCCCGAGAGACACGGCCGACCGCCATCCTCGGAACCTTCAGGGCTGCTCACACACCTGAAGCACACACGCAGCCCACACACAGGATTTTGTATGGGTCTCAGCCATGGCGCACAATGGGAATTCAGCCGTCAGCTGTCCCCGAGGGCTTTAGGGCTGCGCGCGCACCTAAAGCCAACACGCCAAGTCCCTCACACAGCTGCAGCTCCTGTTTTTCTTCATAGCCGCGAGAGGAGTCAGAGACTTAATTTTTCTTCTCACAGCCGCTGTGGATCTCCGCCACGTTCAACGGGACAGCCCCTCAACTTCGTGGATCCACATGCAATTTTTGCGCGGCCCAGACAACTTCGCCGTCCTGGGCCGGCACTTGCTACCCCCACCCCCCCCCTCCCTCCACCTCCGCCTGCACAGAGCTTTTCCCGCAGCTTGCTACCAAAGCCGGACGATCGAGGCCTCAGCTCCCTGCTGAGCCCTCTGGGGGGAGTAGTGTGGGTGACCCCCACAGCCTACGGACAAGCAGAGTGCTCAGCTGGAGCAATTAGCATAACAGTGAGATTTTTTTTTTTTTTTGGACTTATTTTGTATCCGTAGGTAGATTTGTTCTGCAGTCCGGTGACAAGCCACCAGCTGCCGGTCGCTGCGTGCGCAAGCGCCCCTTAACTCCCTAACCTGCATGTTTTTAGCATGTGGGAGGAAACCGGAGAAATCCCGGAGTAAACCCACGCAAACACGGGGAGAACATGCAAACTCCACACAGATCACTGTTGGCCGGGGGCAGGGATTGAACCCATGATCCCCGCGATCCCCCGGCCGAGGGTAAACTGTGCTGCCGTGGTGCTAACCACTGCGCCACCGTGCAGCCATGATGTCAGATGTATGGACTGATATCAGTAGGCAGCCTCTCTTTGTCTAATCCCGGCGCCAGTAATCTTGCTATTGATATGCGTGACTCTAATGCAAATGTCCATGCCTTCCTGCTTTTTACTGTTATGTTAATGTGCCATGCATGCATTGTCTGTAGCTGGGTATTTAAGTGAACTGCATATTGCTTGCTCTCTCTCTTACTACACGCATTGCCTGTAGTACACTGGGCTTGCTCCAGCGCGCTCCCACAGCGCTGGAGTGAGTCTCGTGATGGTGGATGAATAAAACACCCTTTTAAACTTCAGTTCGCCGTGCCTGCACTTATTCCGTGCCTCCACACAGGGTTCCCTAATTGCATCCGCCACAATAGGGCATTTTAGGTGCACCCTAAAATTTCACCCGGAAGCCGAATTTCCCTAACTTTTTGTGAGTAGTGTATATTTTGTCCTGCATGATTAGTCTTTTGAAGAGGTTCTCCTGGTTTTCTTAACACATTGTCAAAAGAGCCTTGGAGCATGTGACATTTTCCTGCTTCTGAAAAGGTGTGAGCAAACGGGAAATCCATCATTTAGATGACTTCCGCATGTGCAAATGGTCATGGATGAGGTTTTTTCCAGACCCCATGTTGATCTTGACATCTTGAGCTTGGTGGCAAACTGTTATGTGCATATCTCTATGGTTATGTGGCAATCCTCCAAAATATTGGCCTCCACTTTTTGTATGCCATCTTCATCAGTGGCACACTGTGGCCACCTGGGAGTGGATGCCTTTTCCACTGATGTCCGACCACACTTGAAGTGTCGATACCAGTGCTTGACTAATAGGATGGGGCATCCTCCCCATGAGTCTCTTTCATCTCATCGAATGTTTTCCCTGGTGTGTGGCCTCTCAAGTACAGGAACCCGATGAATGCTCTGCATTCAAATAGCCCCACTAACAGACCTCCACCTTAGCACTTGTAAAAGAGAAACTCTGTGGAAGAGTTCCTTTTTTTTTAATCAATGAATATTACACTGTGTCCCTGTTATTATGTTTCTAGACAGTATATCATGTTTCTTCCTGTGATACTGAGGCTGTGGCCAGTCGATGTCAGTTTTGGGAGACAGCTAGGCTCTGCACTCCCATACAGGGCCGGCCCAAGGCATAGGCAACATTGGCCATTGCGTAGGTGCCACCTGCTGGAGGGGGTGCAGCTGCAAGCCCTCAATTTTTTTTAATTAATAAAATAAAATTCCTAATAGTCAAAGGCGCTGTGCCGGCAGACAAATACTTAGAGCCCCAGGCCAGTAGGAAGCCTTTGAGGGCTGACCAACTCTGAATCACTTCAGCAGTGCAGTTTGGTGTGGCGACCCCACCCACACCCCTCCTGTATCAGTGTTATGTAAACACCATTGCAGAGAGGAACTTGTTGAGATTTGTAAAATTAAATAAATATGCAGGCTGACTAAAGACAGAAGACAGTCCAGCTTCACCTATCCTCCACTTGCCAAATGACTGCTGTGACAAACTCTGCTTTAACAGCAGAATCAGATGGAGTTCTGTCAGCGGTCATTCCACCTACGACTGGCCAATTCTGTGGATTCAATGTCCGGCTACAAACAGCTCTGACTACAGTCCTGTGTGTTGCCTCTCAAATATGATTTATAAAGACAAAACGGCAAAGGTAGGAGACAAAATGTATTGTAGTGCTGTTTGTTTTTGCTCTTGTGTGTGATTGTGTGCGCAAGCTTGTAGTTTTATTTGGTGAGGACGTATGTTTGTGTGTTGCTTTTCATTTTGGGCACCACAGAAGGTGGGGCACATTTTATTTCGGAAGGGGCTGTCATGAAAAAAGATTAGCAGAGGATAAATTAATGCGAGGTGAACTGGGATGCATGAATGGGCATAGAGTAGACCTAAACAGATTTCCGCTTGCTCGAACAGGATAGGCTTGTATCTGCTCCACAGCAGCCGGGGGACAGTCAGATGCAGGAGGCTCTGCCCTTCAGCTGAGGCTCTCACTAGCCACTGTGATATTTGTGGCACACACAGTTGTCGCAGCTTTGAAATGAATATAATCTGTCAGAATAATGACAGCCTTCTGATTAATTTTCACTGTTGGTCTTTGCTCATTTATCCGTTTCCTATTCAAATGTCCGCTGAACTGAGGTGAGGTGGTCAGTGATCCATCCTACCTGCAGGGTCATTCAGCCGGAGTCATCAAGCATGGGTAACCCCATTCAGATAATTATGGCAAGCATTGATTGAAAGGGGCCCTTATGCGTTTTTTGTTTTTGTTTTTTATGAGCAGTAACGTGAGTTCCCTGGTCTGTTGCTGATATCGGAGACTTCAGGACCTGAGAGGGTATAATGTGTGTGTGTGTATGGGGGAGGGGGCTGTACCCTAATCTCGCCTAGGGTGCCAAAATGCCAAGGGCCAGCCCTGCTCCCACAGGCCATTCTCATAACATAACATTGTTTCAAGGAATAAAATCTGCCTGCACCATTTTGACTGTGAACATTTCTGCTGAACTGCTGCAGGAAATCTTCCTCTTGATCAAGAATAAATACAGAAATATATCTCTTTACGCCACACCTTTATTTATTAACCAGATCAACAGGGGACATTTATTAAAGAAAATCCCTGACAACTCCTGGGAGTTCAAACCTGTAAATCATCAAATGACCTTAAGAACAATGTATTATTATATATGTGCAGTTTCAGCCTCCAACAATAACCGGAAGTGGGTCAAGGGAAATCTCTAATGAAGAGTTTGTGGTGGTACGGGTGGGGGATTTTCCACCCAGAGAAGGCAGCTGGGGAAAGGGGAAACAATGGACTGAAGGAGGAAGTGTTACCGGGAGGTCTCAGTCGGGACAGTAAGGACTATTCGCCCCCCGGGGAGAGGAGAGAACGCTGGAGCCGCTGGAAGAAGAAGGGTGTGAAAAGCGGTGCCGGTGTGATGTTATGTTAATGTGCCACACAGGTCTTTGTTCCAAACAATGTATTATGGTTGGAAAGTCCGGGTCTCAATGCATGGAATTAAAGGTATAAAAGGAGAATGCACAGAGACCCAAGAGAGCTTTTTCTGTACTGAATGTTGGAGAAGGAATAAAGTTCTTGTGTTGTTCAGCTCGTTGTCTCGACTGCTTCCTTTCTCCACATTGGTTACCCCAAGATGTGCCATGGACAGCGAGCCGAGCACCACCCCGGAGACTACCTGGAGGGAGAGCACCAGTGCCGCGTGTGCTGTCTCAGTCAAGCTCCGAGACTTCTGGCTTCACAGCCCGACCACGTGGTTCCTGCACATAGAAGCCCAGTTCGCACTCCGTGGGATAACAACGGCCGACACAAGATATTACCATGTGGTCGCTGCGCTGGATGTGCGTGCCACACAACAGGTGTCGAGCCTGCTCCAGGAGCCGCCATCCCAGGGGAAATATGAAGCGCTCATGCAGCTGCTACTCCAGCGCTATACCCTGTCTGACAGTGAGAGGGCAGAGAGACTCCTAACACGTTCAGAGTTAGGTGATAGAGCAGCCGTAGAGCTCATAGAGAGCATGTTGGCGCTGAGGGAGAAGAACAATGAATCTTTCCTGTTCACCCACTTGTTCCTCAGGAACCAACCTGCTACAGTGAGGACGATCCTGGCCAACTCGTCACTGCTGGTGACCAAGGACTACCGCACCCTGGCGCAGGAAGCGGACCGCATCATTTTAGCAACCAGAGCTCTCAGCGTGAATGCAGCAGCACCGACATCCATGAGGGACTCCAACGAGATTGAGGAGCCGTTGATGGTAGCTGGGATGGACGCCAAAGGACGCAGGAACGGGGCGATCTGTTCTGATCATCGCCGTTTTGGCTCAGATGCCCAACGCTGTTTGCTGCTGTGCCAGTTCAAGAAGCCGGGAAGATGGCACGTTCGACACTCAGTGGCAGCTGCAACCGCTGGCTACAGGAACAAGCTGCTTTATGTCACGGACACATGTTTGGGGAGACGGTTTCTGGTGGACTCCGGCTCCCAGAAGAGCCTCATCCTGCCGGTCAACGCAGACAGGGTGGCAGGAGGCAGTGATCCTGAGCTCATGGTCGCCAACGGATCCACCATCAGGACTTTTGGCGAATGGACACTGACGATATGCTTGCACGGATGCAATTTTCAGTGGGACTTTGTGGTAGCTGCATGTTCTGCCCCCATTTTAGGCGCAGATTTTTTATGCACTTATGGGTTGTTAGTCAATGTTGCTAATAGGCGATTAGTGGATGCTGTGTCTTTTACCTCACTGCCCTGCACAGCTCATGGAGCTGGGTCAACAACACTGGTTAACGTTATAGCTCCAGGGGGTAAGCACCAACATTTACTCACACAGTTCGCAGCACTCACGGTCCCGACTTTTTCAGCTACAATAACGAAACACGGGTTTGAACATTTTATAACTACAAAAGGCCCGCTGGTGTTCGTGCGACCTCGGCACCTGGATGTGGCTAAACTGGCCAACGCACTCAAGGAGTTTGCCAACTTCGAGCAGTTGGGCATCATCAGGCACTCCAACAGCCTGTGGGCATCTCTGCTTCACATGGTGCCTAAGGCCGATGGGTCGTGGCGACCGTGTGGTGATTTCCAGTGCTTGAGCAACGCCATGGAACAAGATTGGTATCCTATACAGCACATCCAGGATTTTTCCGTGCACCTGGCCAGGGCGCGTGCTTTTTGCAAAGTGGATCTGGTCCACGGTTACCACCAGGTCCCAGTGCACAGGGAAGATGTTCCGAAAACAGCTGTAATAACTCCTTTTGGCCTTTTCGAGTTTTTACGCACGCCGTTCGGATTAAAAGGTGTTGCGCAGACTTTCCAGAGAATGATGGACGCAGTGCTTTGTGATTTGTCCTTCATTTTTGTCTACTTAGATGACATTCTGGTAGCTAGCGTGTCCAAGGAGGAGCACATGGCCCATCTCAAAACGGTTTTCCAGAGGTTGGAAGCGCATGGCTGATAGTTAACCTGGCGAAGTGCCAGTTCGGTGTGCCAGTGATTGATTTTTTTGGGCCACCGCATTTCACCGGAGGGCACGATTCCATTACCAGATAAGGTGCGCGCTGTGTTGGACTTTCCACATCCGCAGACCGTGAGGGCACTACATGAGTTTTTGGGAATGGTTAATTTTTATAACCGTTTCCTTCCCCGGGTAGCCCAGCTGATGCAGCCATTGTATGCCACACTAAAAAAACAGAGGCCCGCGGAAACCATTGACTGGACTCCCGAGCAAGTCCGGACTTTCACAAACACCAAAACAGTGCTTGTGGATGCCGTGTTGCTAGCCCATCCGGATCCGTTGGCACGGATAGCGCTCACTACGGATGCGTCTGATGTTGCCATAGGAGCAGTGGTGGAGCAGTATGTCTCCGGTGTGTGGTAGCCGCTTGCATTTTTCAGTCGAACTTTGCGCGACAACAAACACAAATACAGTACGTTCGACAGAGAGTTATTGGCTCTACACCTGGTGACACGCCATTTCCAGTTTTGGCTAGAAGGGCGTGAGTTCACCATGTTCGTGGACCATAAGCCGCTGATGTACGCGATGCCCAAGGTCTTGGAATGGTGGTCGGCCCGGCAGCAACAGCATTTGGCCGCGATCTCGGCATTTACGACCGACATTCAACACGTTGCCGGTCAGCTCAACATCGTGGCCGATTGTCTTTCGCATGTGTTAGTCTCCCCGGTCTACATGGGAATAGATTTCCCTGCTATGGCTGCGGAGCAAGCCGGGGACGCAGACATTTGCACGCTCCAGTCGGTGCCTACTGGGTTAAAGCTGGAGAGCAGGGTGGTGCAACAAGGGTGCCCTCCCTTGCTCTGCGATTTCTTCACCGGCCGCCCACGCCCTGTGGTTCCGAGCTCTTGGCACCGTCACGTTTTTGAGTCAGTCCACTCTCTTTCGCATCCGGGCGTGCGTGCTTTGGTGAAGCTAGTGGGGGCAAAATTCATCTGGCTATGCTTGCACAAGGATGTAAAAGAGTGGGCTGCAGCTTGCAGGGGCCCGCAATTCGTTCTAGAACTCTGGTCCACAATGGCCCAGAGCTGGGGGGTCAAAATTCACCACACTACCGCATACAACCCCCAAGCTAACGGGTTATTCGAGTGTTTTCATAGGTCGCTCAAGGCAGTGCTCAGAGCTTCACTCGCGGATACAATTTGGGTCAACCACCTGCCCTGGATTCTTTTGGGGTTGCGCTCCGCGCCTAAGGAAAATCTGGCAGCCTTCCCGGCAGAACTCATTTTTTTCTCAGCTGCTGCGGATCCCCGGAGAGTTTTTACCAGAAAACGCTGCGCCCAAGGCTGATCCACCTGTGCAATTTTTGCACAGTACAGAGGCGTTTAACGTACCAGGCCCAGCCCACCATTGTTTTCCCTGTACTTTTGTCCCCAAGAATTTACAGAACGCCAGCTTTGTTTTTGTCAGGCACGATGCGCACCGGACCCCGCTGTGCCTGCCGTACAACAGACCGTTCAGGGTGTTGGAATCTGGGGTGAAGCATTTTGTGTTAGACTTGGGGGGGTGGGGGCATAGGGAGACCGTCTGCATCGACAGGCTGAAGCCCGCTTTTGTGTTGGCAGATGAGCAGGTTGTGTTAGCCCAGGCTCCCCGGCGCGGACGCCTGCCATTGGCGGCCCCGCAAGTTGGTTTTCCCTCGATAGGGACCTGTGCCCGCGAAGCTGATGTGTTTCCCCCCCTCCCTTTTTCCCTCCACAGACTGACGTGCCCTCCTGTACAACTCGCCAGCAGGGTGTTTCGACTGGATCGGTGACCCTCCGCTACAATCGCTATGGATGCCGGCTCAAGCCCAAAGGATGGGGGGGGGGGGTTAGTGCCCCTTCTGGGTGTTCAGGGGGGGCTGTGTGGTGGTACGGGTGGGAGGAAGTGTCTCCAGGGGGTCTCAGTCAGGACAGTAAGGACTATTTGCCACCCGGGGAGAGGAGAGAACGTCTTAGCTGCTGGAAGAAGAAGGGTGTGAGAAGCGGTGCTGGCGTGATGTTATGTTAATGTGCCACACAGGTCTTTGTTCCAAACAATGTATTATGGTCGGAAGTGCCGGGTCTCAATACATGGAATTAAAGGTATAAAAGGAGAATGTACAGAGATCCGAGAGAGCTTTTTCTGTACTGAATGTTGGAGAAGAAATCAAGTTCTTGTGTTGTCCAGCTTAAGATAAGATAAGATAAGATAAGCCTTTATTAGTCCCACAGTGGGGAAATTCCAGGATTGCAACAGCACAGGGATAGCAACACTCAGAGCAATAATTAAGAAGATAAGAAAAATAAAAATAAGAGCAGTGAATATACATACAGTACGTACACATAAATATATATACAAAGTGCAGAGCATTGTAGCAAGATGGAATAAACAGCATAACCGTCTACTTAGTTATCCTGCATAGTATGAATATGTACCCATACATATTGTCACCCTCTGTAGCGACTGATATTGTTCTAGTTGTATGCTGGAGGGGACCATTTGTGTAAGTCTGTTGTGTCTTTTGCATTCAATACTATTAGGTCGTCACGTTTTTTTTGCTATCTCTGCGAGCAGCCCTGCTTAGGTTATACAGTCTGACAGCCGTAGGTAGGAAGGACCTGTGAAACCTCTCAGTTGCGCACCTAGGATGATGAAGTCTACTGCTAAATGAGCTCCTCAGTGCGTTCAGTATGTCCTGCATAGGATGGGACTTGGACTCCAGCAGAGATGACAGTTTAGCCACCATCCTTCTCTCTCCTATCTCCTCCACTGGGTCAATGCGTTGCCCCAGGACAGATCTAGCTTTCTTGATCAGTTTGTTCAGTCTCTTCCTATCGGCTGTGGTAATGCCGTTGCCCCAGCAGACCACTCCAAAAGTGATGGCTGATGCCACCACCGTGTTGTAGAATGTCTTCAGCAGCGCCCCTTGTACACCAAAAGACCTGAGCCTCCTCAGTAGGAACAGCCTGCGCTGTCCCTTCTTGTAGAGTGCGTCAGTATTGTGAGACCAGTCTAGTTTATTGTTCAGATGAACACCCAGGTACTTGTAGGATGTCACCATCTCAATGTCTGTTCCCTGTATGTTTACTGGTGCTGTGAGGTGTAGCATCATCTCACTTTGGCTCAGCAACAATTATTTTTCTGCTTAAAGACATTTTTGTTTCATCCAGGAATAATGCAAAGAAATGGATTTTCTTCCCCCAGGCCACAGCTGAAATCCCCTTTTGTTAAAACCAGCCTAAGGAATTTCCCCAATGTCCTGCCGCACTTTTATTGCCCCCATAAAACATGCAACAGATCCACACTCAGCTAATTTCCTTAAACTGTGGAAACGCTGGACTTAAACAACTTTAAAGTACATTATTACAAACTCAATTCTAAACCTTCATTCTTTTCAGGACTATGAAAATGCAGATGGACTCTGATGTTTTGATGTGGAAAATCAATAATATGTGTGAAATGCATTAATCTGTGATTTTATATATATATGCATGGTAATGTTAAATGAATGTTTATTCCTGCATGTTGATTTAGAAGCACTGCTTATAAGATACACTAAGGTTAGTTTAGTTATACATAAGTGTGTAACAGTACATTCCAATGTATTTAAAACTGTGTATTCCTGTGGACTGATATCATGTGTCACCAGTCTTCATAGAACCCCAGCTTCTTCATCCTATTGGTCCCTCACAGACAAGGCCTGTTATTGGACTAAAGGTTCATCGAGCCCGCCCACGAAGGACGCTCATTGGCTGAGATTCCGGTCAGGGCAGAATCCCGCGAAACTCAACAGAGCTGATAAAAAGGAGAGAGACTCTTGTTCCACCCTCTTTTTCCTCCCCGGATTTCTTCCCGGCTGCTCGCCTTGTCCTGATCTCCTCCATTGTCTACACACAGCAAGGAAGAACAAAGGACCACATGGCGCTTTTCTGAACACAGAGCAGATAGCTCATAACTTGTAATTTATGTAACTGTGTATTTTCTTTTTCTCTTAAATGCCTAGGAATTCCTATTTCTTTGAGCTCAATTCTTAATCGGAGTCAAACTCCAATTTTTTTTATTCATCACTTTTCTTTGTTAAATTTTCTGTAAAACCACCGTTTGTTTAATTTTAATGTAAACTTTAATCTTGACTTTATTTTTATATTTTTCTTGACCAAGCACCCACCAGAAGCTATAATTTTTATCTAAAGTCCGAAAGTTTTCTTTTCTAATTTGAAATCGGATTAGATAGTGTAACGTCGGGGCCATTTTAAGGGAGCCAGGGATTTCCCAGCATGCTTTGCCAGTTTGAAACGTTACTGTGTGTGTTAAATGTGTTATTTCTGAGTTATACTGCTGTGTCATTATAACTGCATTATAATGACCCAGCAGTGTTTAGCAGGATTAGGGCAAGATGTACCATGTGTGTGTAACCATGATTCAAACAGGGGTCTGGGGGAATGACCTCCCCTGCTCTGTGTACTAAGTAGCAGGTTGGGGGTCGGGGTGTGTGAAAAATAAATCAGGTTGATCACAGCCATCTGCTCCATTGTCTTTTTGTGTGAACCACTGCAAACGTCACACTGGTGTCAGGAGTGGGACATGGAGCAAGATGAGGATCCAGGTGGAAGTACAGCGGCCGGAGCGATTCATCACTCAGCCGGGAACGGAGTGTAGAGCTGAGACGTTGGCCCCTGGAGAGTTTCGCTGCGATGGACGGAGCAGAGCAAACCAGCCCCGTCTCCTGCCCTTTTCAGGGCAGGACGGGCTGGCGATTCCAGAGCAATTAGGAGCGGCAATCGACCGGGAGATGACCGTCCCATCCATCCAGCAGCGGGCCAAGATTCCCCGCTACAACGGCGAGAACCTGTTGGATGACCGCCTGGCCCAGGTCGAGTTGGCTGCCGCGCTGATCATCAGAGGAAACCACCGTGCTGAGAGCGAGTGGAGGAGGAGCTACGGCAGATCACAGCAGCGCGTGCACGAAGGAAACAGCCGTGGCGACGCGAGGAAGGACGGCTTCCGCTGCACAGAGCCAGGGTACATGGCATGGTACTGCCCCGCACACAGCGCACGACAAACTGGCCCCTCGCTGACGTTAAATTAGAGCGAGGTGGCATGGACGGGGAAAAAGCCGCCTCCTGCAGATGCTTCCCCCGGCAGGTGACGTCACAGAGGCATTTGGAGCGCAGCAGCAGTGGAGCGAGCAGGACAGATCCGGTCTTTTCTCGGGATCGGCAGGGGCTGGGCGCCTGGACGCGGGCCAGCGGCCGACTGGGAGGTCCTGGCAGCGGTGGGAGTCATGGGACTCCCGCTGCCAGAGGAGGAACTGTGCGTGTCCTACCGCCACCCGATGCTTTTCCTTTCGGTGACGTCACGGAGGCCCTCGGCGCAAGAGCGACGCAGCGGAGCGAGCAGGACGAAGATGCGGCCACTTTCCAGGTGCGGCAAGGGCTGGACGCATGGACGCGGGCCAGCGGCCGCCTGGGAGATCTGGCAGCGGTGGGAGTCGGCCGGAGCGGGCCTGGGACTCCCGCTGCCAGGGAAGGGACTGTGCGTGGTCCTACAGAGGCTGTCAGATGTGTCCATCCGCCCGCTGATGGCCAAACCGGAACCCTACCCCAACCAGATGCTCTGACCGAGACTCAGATGGCCCGTGCATGCCACCCTGGCACCGGGCTGACTCGGGTTGGATTTCTGAAAGTGGACTTTGAATTTTCTGGGGACAGAAACCAGTCCGGGGGGGGGGCAGTGTAACGTCGGGGCCATTTTAAGGGAGCCAGGGATTTCCCAGCATGCTTTGCCAGTTTGAAACGTTACTGTGTGTGTTAAATGTGTTATTTCTGAGTTATACTGCTGTGTCATTATAACTGCATTATAATGACCCAGCAGTGTTTAGCAGGATTAGGGCAAGATGTACCATGTGTGTGTAACCATGATTCAAACAGGGGTCTGGGGGAATGACCTCCCCTGCTCTGTGTACTAAGTAGCAGGTTGGGGGTCGGGGTGTGTGAAAAATAAATCAGGTTGATCACAGCCATCTGCTCCATTGTCTTTTTGTGTGAACCCCTGCAAACGTCACAATATCTTTGAATTATTATCGAAGACCTCTGCAGCCGTTTGTCTACCAGGAAGAAAAGACGCAGCTGAGGAATCAACGTGCAGCTGTTCATCACACGCTGAAGAAGCATCGTCACCGTCTGGCTAGAACCCAGTTACAACTCTGGGTCATACAGCCCAGAATCCAGCCTCCTTCGACTGCTTGAATCTAAAGGTCGAGCTGTGGACCCTTGAAGTATCTGCGGGCAGGTATTTCCCCTCACATCCACAAAGTCTTGGGCTGAAGACGGACGACAGAATTAACATCACCAGAAGCACGTGAGCTGTAAAAACTTTAATTCCACTGCTGAATAAACTTCTGAGGCTCGGTAATAATTGTATATCTAATCAGATGCAAATTAAGAAGCCCTTAACATAACTCTTCTTTTTATTAAAATCCCGTTTTTATTTTCTTAAGGTTAATTTAGGACTTTTTCATAATTAATAAACTTTCTCCATAAATTTGCGTTGTTTTTAATAATCTGTTAACTCAAACTGATAGAAATTCATCTCTCAGTTTAACCCTGGTTCCGAAAATATTGACATTGTTAATCTATCATTTACAAGATTGATTTTATGATCAATGAAATTATTTCAATGTCTATTAATCATTTCGTTTAATAAATATTTAAAATTGAGAAGTTGTTGGGAATTTATTTCATTCTGAGTCTGTTTCAAGCCCAGGTATCGAATTCACGGAAAATTTTTGAGACTGATTATTGATTAATTTATTGAGTGATCAAACAGGTATAAAGTGAAATTAAAGATCAAATTGCTTCTTAAAGATAGAAGCTGGTGCCCCTTACGAGTGTTATTAACTTTTCTGATGTATATGAAATGAGATTTGAGCTCAGATTCCAATACATCAATATAAATTAAATAATTCATACCTGGTCATATTTATTATTTATTAATATCCCATTTTCACGTTACAGAGGGGTTGTCCTTGCCTGCGGCAGTCCACCACCAGCTCCTTAGTTTTCCTTGCGTTGATCTGGAGGCAGTTCCGATGGCACCAGTCCATGAAGTCCTGGATAAGTCCTCTGTACTTAGCTTCATCTCCGTTGGAGATGAGGCCAACGATTGCAGAGTCATCAGAGAACTTCTGTAGATGGCAGTGTGTTGTGTTGCGTGAGAAGTCCGCAGTATAAAGGGTGAACAGGAAGGGAGCCAAAACCGTTCCCTGGGGGGCCCCCGTGCTACCGATGATCGTGTCGGACACACAGTCCCGGGTTCTCACAAACTGAGGCCGGTTTGTGAGGTAGTCCAGGATCCATGATGACAGGTGCTGGTCCACCCCTGCGCACAGCAGCTTGTCCTTCAGGATCATCGATTGGATGGTGTTGAAAGCACTGGAGAAGTCAAAGAACATGATCCTCATCGCATTCCTGGGCTTCTCCAGGTGGGACAAAGAATGGTGAAGGAGGAAGATCACTGCATCCTCCACCCCAATGCCATGCTGGTAGGCGAACTGGAGTGGATCTATCGCTGGTTCCACCAGGGGGCAGAGGTGAGCAAGGAGCAGTCTCTCCAGGGTCTTCATCATGAGAGACGTCAGGGCCACTGGTCTGTAGCTTTTCAGATCTTTGGGGTGGGAAGTCTTTGGTACAGGTACCACACAAGATGTTTTCCACAACTGTGGTACCCTCCCCAGCTTCAGGCTCAGGTTGAAGATGAGCTCCACAATCCCACACAGCTGATCTGCACAGGACTTGAGGAGCTTCGCGCTGATGCCGTCCGGTCCCAACGCCTTCCTCGCCTTGATTCTCCTTAGCTCCGTCCTCACCTGGGTCTTAGTGAGGGTCAGGTTGGGGGGCTGTTGCCTTGCCTGCTTCCTTTCTCCACAAGTTTACTATTTACTATTGTTTAGTCTTTGCATTTTAATTTTTATTGTTTATTTGACTTATTACATATTCTTTGGGACATATGTAATATAAAGATATTTAAAAAGCTAATATTTTCCCAAAACAGTTCTCCCATATTTTTTTTAAAAAAAACTTATGTATAATATGCAATTTATTTAAATGTATTTTTTTTTTTTGTGCTGGTGCTCTCAGATTACAAAACCTGTCTGTAACACTTTTTTTCCAAAAGAAAATTCACATGAAAAACAAAACATGAATTGATAATTTCAGCATTCAAAGGCCAAATCTCAATCTCCTCCCTAAACCCTCAAGCCCTGAGCCCTTGTTAGGCTGCCGCCATCAGTAGTGCTTGAGTGTGCGAGTTTGTGAGGGGATGAAGTGGCTCAAAATGGTAGAAATGGGACACATTTTGTTAAGTTGGCAACACTAAAAGTTTTTTTATTTAATTTACTTTATTAAAAGGATTAGGAAACAAAAATAGTGTATATAAGAGATCACAAAAATAAAATCACAGGACAAAATAAAAACAGATTTCAGACAAAACTAAAATTAGAAACAAACAGTGGTACATTGACAAAGGACAAAAAAAAAATGATCCTGAAAGTTCAAGATCTGTGTGTTTCAGGATCTTTAGAGGCTTATTGAAATAAATTATTCCCATGCCAGCGCCTATCTCTGTTTCATGACCCTCAGCCACACAGCTACTGTAAGTGAAAGCTACAGTAGGGGGTCCGTCCTCTGGTAGCTCTGTGTGTTAACTTTCCTTTACCTATTATGCTAAGTGTGGAGAGCGTGAAAAGGTGAGGCTGAGTTTACTTCTCAATTCAGTTTTATTAATCATTCACGTATCTCCAACATCCTCTCCAACAGAAAAGAGAACCTTCCTCCCACATCTGTCCCTTTTATACCTGGGACATCAAAGTACAGAGTCACATTGTCTTTAATCCCAAGACACAATACATAAACCCCCAGGTCTTCTCCTCTCCCCCAAAACCCTGGTGGTCAGGAAGTCTCTCAAGGCCATCTCAAAAGATCACATTTCACATCCTCCTGTTATCCCCAGGAGGCCCAGACTTATTGTTCATTCTGAGGCGTGGGCAACAGCAATATACATATGCAGCTTAAGCAACTCAAATATGTGTGCCACACTAAGCACCATTTATACCTGGTTTTTGGTATGACCCGGCCGGGATTTGAACCTTGGCCTCCCAGTTGGGGGGGGCGGGGCGGATGCGCAACCAACTAGGCCACCACTCCAGCATTGAAATAAAAGGGCTCAAATTACGTCTTATTTCATTTTCAGTGTTACCATTTTTTTTTTATTTTAACCAAACTTTTAATTTGTGTGACACGAAAACATGTGACCAACTATTACGGGTCTCAGACTTTATTTCAAACTTACTACTTTCTTCAGGAATGAACTGAATTAAATGCAGCCTCTTAAGATGATTTAATTGATTACATCTGCAAATCATCTGCAGCACGGTGGAGCAGTGGTTAGCACAGTGGCAGCACAGCAAAAAGGTCATGGGATCGATTCCACCCTTGACCATCGTGGGTTCGATCCCACCCCCAGACCATCGGTAACCCTTCTGTGTGGAGTTTGCATGTTCTCCCTGTGTCTGCGTGGGTTTACTCCGGGCACTCCGGTTTCCTCCCACATGCCAAAAACATGGGGATTCTAAATTGTCCTTAGGTATGGATGTGAGAGTGAATGGTTGTCTGTCTCTCTGTGTTGGCCCTGCGATGGACTGGCGATCTGTCCAGGGTGTACCCTGCCTCTCGCCCAAGGATGCTGGGATAGGCTCCAGCCCCCCCGCGACCCGAAAGGATTAAGTGGTAGAAGATGGATGGATGGATGGATGGATGCAAATCATCTTTTTTTCAAACTGCATGATTAACCAAAATGTAATTAAATTGCTTAAATGGTGTGGAATGCAGAATAAACTCGAAGTTTTTGTGTCACATACTTTTATTTTGGCAAAGATCTTAAATTCTTGTCAAGGCAGTATTTTGGGGGGGTGGAACACAGGCGAAGGAGTGGTCAGTGATGAACAGGTGACCAATCAGGAGCTTCCCCATGTGGTTAACTTCCTTACCCTCCTTCCAGCATAGCACGCTGACAGCGTCATTTAAAGGATCATCAAGGTCAGCCACTTCCTGATTTCAGACTGGGACAGCCCTAAACCCTCAGTCGCTTCACGTGAACGCGCCGAAAGTCAACGAGTCTGCAAGGGATTGGAAATTGTACCACAATAACGTCCCGCCCACGCATTGTTCTCAACCAATCAGCGCTGAGATCCTGGAGGGGGGCGGGAGCGCACGCTGATTGGTTCTTTCAAAACTAGCACGTCCGATTTAAATGTTTTAAACAGTCGTTGGTTCACGTTGTTTTATCTGGTGTTTTGGATGTGAAAAGCAATAAGAGGCTGAACTTGACTACTGACAGACCGTCTTTAAGGTAAGTAGTCTTTGGTTTTTGACTGGAGCGGCTTTATTATGTTACTACATGACTAAAGATGAGAAGCTGCTGAGGAAGTAAACGTGGGGTTATCGTGAAATCATCGTGTTTAAGTGCTGTAAACCTTCTTGATCATGTGTGGTCACATTTATTTTCACTGACATTGTGGAATGGAGGTGACTCACTGAAAACATTAGAGAGCAGTCGACTAGTCTAATAAAAACTTGATGCTAGTCACAAGTCACAACACATTATTGTATTCAGTCTTAGCATCTTACTTTTATCTGTTTTGTTGACTTTTTTTTCTGTCCCTAAAAATGTCTCATATTCTGCTTTGTGTACCTATGAGCCAGGTAACTGATCTACACCATGGGATCAAGTGAGAGTAAGATGATTAGTACTTCTTCAGTGGTAAATCCAGAGCCAACCCTCAAAAAGACTCTATTCGACCACCTGCAGGATCCACGGTCTCCCTCAGCTGGGATCTGCCGGACACCCATACAAGTAGTTTTATCTGCTTTATCAGTGTTGCCAACTCACTCTTTTGCCCTCTCTCTCACTCCACAAACTTTATTTCTCACTCCAAAATGAGGAAATTACCGTCAATACTATGTTGACATTCTTTAGATCTTTCCACAGTAAGAACTCTCAAGGTAGCATAAAGCAGATTGAACATGTTCTAAAACTTATTTTTAAGTAAAGAAGTGTAGTGAAAAAACAACTGTGTACTGTGCACCTGCACGCTCACCCCACCCCTTCCTCCCAGTCTTCCCAGTGCACAATTCCTTCTAAATCTCACTCCAAGCTTTTCTGAAAAGTTGGCAACTCAGACTTTATACACTGTCAGATATCCTGTGAATCATTGCATAACCATGTGTCTTTCATAGGTTGGTGGGCCTGTGTCCAACACTTCTGCTGCTGAGTATCCCCTTGCATTCAGCGATCCCCGCTCGCCTACCCTTGGCATTACCCGCACCCCTGTCAGAGAAGTCATAAGAGGTAAATATTTCTTATATAATAGCTATAAGTTCCACAAAAAATTGTAGTTTTCACATTCATTAATTATTATTTTTTTTTTACTGTACTCTCTCATCCAAAGGAAAAACACACCTTCAAAGCAAAATGATCCATGTACAGTTAGACAGGGCATAGCCCAAAGTAACATTTTAGTAGTTTAGCAGTTTATCCGTGTCCACTTTTTACACTTGAAGAATCTTAACACAGAAGAATCCCTACAAGTTATACATTTATATTATTTGGCATGTTTCACCTAGTAAATGTGCTGCATAGTTTTAAATGCAGTTATTCCATAAAGTCACCCTTTTGACAGAACAATACCATTTTTTTTTAAACGGTTCTTAGTTTTAGCTTTTAAAAAATAGGTTTCAATGTCATTGTTTTGAAGGGGTCATTGACTGAAACATTGTGTGTTTGTAGGTTTTAGCCTTCTATAAATGTGTCTATTGGTCATATGATTATGGACCTATTACACAATGTACAGTAACGTATTTCCGCATTCCAGTCCACCTGCATTTCCGGTTCCGCTTCTGTTATATTTTCCCATTCCCTAGTGCTTTCTCGTCAATAAATCAGTTTTATCACTTTCACTTTTCATTGTACATACTGAAAAACAATCAAAATGTGAAACACAAACTTTATAAAGAAAAACCAGTCTGCCCTCACACTATTTCCAGTATGTACAATGACAAGTGAAAGTGATAAAATTGATTTATTGGCAAGAAAGCATCAGGGAATGGGAAAATATAATGGAAGTGGCAGTGATGTGTCACCTGTTATCATGAAAAAATAAAGAATTATAAATGTATTATTTGTCCACCAATTTGTCTTGTAGGTCTAAATGTAATTTCTGAATGATTCCAATCATTTCAACCATATTTAGATATTTAAAGGGCTCAATGACTGCACTTTTTACACATTTTAACAAGTCACTCATGACTTAATGAAATGCTTGTAACATATTTTGTTCACATTTTCTTTAATTTTTTTAATTATTGAAGCAAATTTGTTTATTTTTCTTGGCTTTCTTCAAATGCTGTGATTTATAGCCTGTCACTTTAAGAAACAGATTTGGGCTGTTCATCTCCGCCCTATCTCTTATGTCAGTTAGCCATTAGCTGAGTAGCTTCCAGCCAGTGTTCTGCTACCAGCTCCTTCCAGCTTGGATGAGCAGTTTGTGCATCTCGCGTCTTCCCGGCCCACCCAACAACCCTGCTGAGACACCACATTAAATCGCCAGCACCGCGCGCTCCACCAGTCGCCGCAAACCAAGGCCAGTGGCCAAGCCACAGGATCTCAAAGGGCAATGTCTCGCTCTGCGGTACTCCGCTCCTCTCCCACGGGCAGCCGGGGCTGGGGGGGGGGCAAACCTCGCAACACTGGCGGTAACGAGGAAACAAGGGTGTGGATGGGTCCTGTAAACAAACTATCACACTCGTGTTGTGTGGTTAGCTGGGAGAGTTGTCACACAGACAGCAAAGCAAACCCAAATAAGCAATCACATGTTAAAAAACAAGCCCAAAAACCCACGACTGACGAGATTTGCAAGCGACTTTAGAGAAAAACAAGCCCAAAGTTGCTTATAATACGTGGACTTGGCAACTGTGGTGACCAAGATCTGAAGAAAATAACATTATAAGCCGTGCTTGTTTCAAGCTTCTTGTTACCAGTGTTAGCTTGGGGGATAATAGCTCAGGTATGGGGTAACCCCCACAACAGCCACGAACAAACAGAGCGCTCAGCTGGAGCAATTAGCAGAGCAATGAGATGTGTGTGTTGAGATCAATAGGCAGCCTCTCTGTGTCTAGTTCAGGCGCCAGTATCCTGTGGATGTGTATGACTCAAATGCAAACATTCATGCTTCCTGCTCTCATTGTGGTACAAATGTCACATGCAGGAATGCTTTTCCTTTGGCGATAAAATGCCTTTGATGTATTGTCTGTTGCTGGGTATTTAAGTGGCTGAATTCATATGTTCACTCTCTGTTCTTCTTCTGACTGCTTCTGACTACTGCTCATGAGAGCCTGAGAGCGATCCCCAGCATGCTTATACAGCAGCTGGGGTGAGCTCCGTGATGGCGATGATTTGATGAATAAACTTCCTTAAAAACTCCAGTCGCCGTGCCTTATTATAACATCGCCATACTGGTGACCCGACGCTGAAGAGAACACGCTGACAACGAATGCAGCCCCGATGGTATCTCCGACGACAAGCGAACGCAGCAGCCTGACGCAAGAGCACTGCCCTCCCTTCTGCCACACGGGAGACTGAGACTTTGATGCAGAGTTTCCAGGCGAGACTCTACGGAGCTCATCCACGACCGGGAAAGCTGCAGAAAGCGTCATTGTGCGATCCACGCCTGAGATCTGCACATCCACGCTGGAACCAGCCGAGGGACAAAGATCGTCTCCTCCCTCTCACCGCTCCTACGCATCTACGCAAGCCCGAGGGACAAAGATCATCTACTCCCTCTCACTGCCCCAACGCACCATGACCCGGCACGAGCGACGACCAACAGCCCGAACAGGGGAGACCATCGGCGCCGACTGCGCAGATCTCCATCAAGCCCCCTGACCCTGATTCGCCTCGCGACAGCGGACCGGCCATGCACAGAAGCCTTGCATCAGAACAGCGCAGCTGGAAGGCACGTGGCCGCAGCGCGTGCCGCGCACCAGAGACAAGCTGGCTCTACAGACTTATACATCATCCTCCGCCGCTGCACACGGCTCTTCAGGACTGCTCGCACACCTGAAGCACACACGCAGCCCGCACACAGGATTTGGTGTAGGTCTCAGCCACGGAGCACAACGGGAATCCAGCCGTCAGCTGTCCCCGAGGGCTATAGGGCCGCGAACGCACCTAAAGCCTAAACGCCAAGTCCCTCACACAGCTTCAGCTCCTGTTTTTCTTCATTGCCGGACTGAATCGCGAGAGGAATCGGAGACTAATTTTTCTTCCCACAGCCACGGACATCCCCCGGCACTTGCTACCCCCACCCTCCTCCCTCTCCCGGCACAGACCTTCCCAGCTGCTTGCTCCCAAGCTGGACGATTGAGGTCTTAGCTCCCCGCTAAGCCCTCTGGGGGGAGTGTATGGGGTAACCCCCACAACAGCCACGAACAAACAGAGCGCTCAGCTGGGGCAATTAGCAGAGCAATGAGATGTGTGTGTTGAGATCAATAGGCAGCCTCTCCGTGTCTAGTTCAGGCGCCAGTATCCTGTGGATGTGTATGACTCAAATGCAAACATTCATGCTTCCTGCTCTCATTGTGGTACAAATGTCACATGCCGGAATGCTTTTCCTTTGATGATAAAATGCCTTTGATGTATTGTCTATTGCTGGGTATTTAAGTGGCTGAATTCATATGTTCACTCTCTGTTCTTCTTCTGACTGCTTCTGACTACTGCTCATGAGAGCCTGAGAGCGATCCCCAGCATGCTTATACAGCAGCTGGGGTGAGCTCCGTGATGGCGATGATTTGATGAATAAACTTCCTTAAAAACTCCAGTCGCTGTGCCTTATTATAACATCGCCACACAGGGGCTAATAGGCTACCTTTAGCACCACTTCCATATACATGACAGACAGTTAGGCAGACCAATAATGGAGCAGTGGGCTGGTCTCAAGGATGGTGGTGGGTTGGCTTTTTCAAAACGTGATGTATACGATTTCCACAAAAGTCAAACGTTCCTGGGAGAGAAAAACGAGAGAGGCTGTGGTTTTTTGTTTTGTTTTTTAAGAGAATTGACAGTTTTGAAAATTTCTGGATAATTAGGTGACCAGTAGAGTCATTTCAGACAGTTAAAACCTACAAAACACACCATTTTTCAGGCAATGGCCCCTTTTTAAAAATTGCAGAATCTGCGCATTTCCTGTTCAAATGCAAGGCAGAGAGGCCAGGTGAAGCAGCAACAAATACAGCCTCAAAAGGCTTGTGCAATCCTCCACAGCCCGGTTAGAGCTCGTGCAAGATGCACATTTCCTGGTGAGAGCTCTGTGTATGTCAAAAATGTTAACGTTTGTTGGAGCTTTTATTGTGTTCTCCTTTTCCATAGTCTATGTAATGTACTTAACGTCTGTGTGTGTGTGTGTGTGTGTGTGTGTGTGTGTGTGTGTGTGTAAAATATTTAGTCTTCCTAATTTTTTTTTCCACAATATCTTTATTGAACCTTTTTTTTTTTTTTTTTAACAAACATGATACAAACAATCAAACACTAACACTAAAGTACTACAAAAAAAAAAAAATGCACTAAAAACACCAACAACCACCAACTTTTGTTGGTGGTTGTTGGTGTCTTCAACAATGTTGAACAAGTCTTCAACAATGCTCCTCTGTTTAGTCTAGACAATCCAATACATAAGTATACATATTATGTTCACCAGTTTGGAATTTACAAGGTCCACACACATCATTCACCTTCTTCTTCAAGAGTTATGTTTAAATTTTTTACATAATCAATAAAAGGTCTCCATATATTCTCAAACACAATTTCCTTTGATTTTAGTATATATGTTATTCTTTCTAATGGAAGGTTTGTTAACATCTGTCTTAACCACTGAGTCACATCTGGTCTATGAGTCTTTTTCCATAATAGTGCAATACATTTTTTGGCATTAAGCAAACTGAGGTCTATGAATGTTCTTTCACTTTTATTAAAATTATGCTTTTCTGGGTACAGACCCAACAAAAACAGTTTAGGATTCAATATGATTTGTTTTGAGATTATTTTTTCAATTGTTACCCTCACCTCTTCCCAAAACATTCTTATTAATCTACATTCCCATAAACAATGAAATAGGGTTCCTTTACTTTCCATGCATTTTGTGCATGTATCTGGTATATTTTTGTTATATCTATTTAACTCCTCCGGTGTAACATACATCCGCATTAACCATTTGAAATGTATCAATTTAAGGCGTGCATTTATTGATTTGGTTTGAGCTTCTGTACAAGCCAATTCCCATTGTTCCTCTGAAATTTCAGTTTGCAGATCTTCTTTCCAGTAGTTTAATCTTTTCAGTGAATTTTCACTTGAAGATAGTGTCAATGAGTTATAAAACTCTGAAATAATACCCTTTCTTTTACTATCTTTCATCATCATTTTTTCCAAGGATGAATAAATAGGTCGAGTGAGAGCTTTATTTTGATTTGATCGAATAAAGTTTCTAAGTTGAAGATATTTAAAAAAATGTGTTCTATTGAGATTAAATTTGATCCTCAGCTCTTCAAAAGACATTATGTTGTCTGCACATGGCAAATATAAATCCTGAATCTTTTGTATCCCTTTTAAATTCCATACTTTAAATACAGCGTCCGCTCTCCCTGGTTTAAAATATTGATTACCCCATATTGGACTAAATTGTGACAATAACTGTGGTTCTTTTAAATAGTTTTTAGCTTCACACCATATTTTGATCATATGCTTTACAAATGGATTTTTAACTTGTTTTTGTAATTTTTTTGCCGAATCTGAGTATATGAATATGGGAAGAGGTAAAGGTAAATTGTATGATTCCATTTCAGTCCAGTGAGGGAGATCATTTGATGAAAAATAATATGTCATAGACCTCAGTTGTGCCGACCAATAATACAACATAAAATTTGGACATTTCAGACCTCCACGATCAAATGGTAAATATAATAAAGACAAACGTAATCTAGCCCTCCTGTTGTTCCATATAAATTCCACTAACTTTTTTTTATTCTTGAGAATAGATCTAAAGGTGGTGATAAGGGAGTGTATTGAAATAAATAAAGTATTTTAGGTAAAATATTACTTTTAAGTATATTGATTCTCCCGATCATCGACATTGGTAGTGACATCCATCTCTGAGTTAACTCACTGATATCTGACATTAAGGCTTCATAGTTGACACTGGCGACTGATTCTAGCTTAGGCATAATTTGGATTCCTAAATATTTAAACTGATTTACAACATTGAATTGATTTACCTCAGGGGCTGGGTAATTTCTCTGGGTCTCATTCAGCATTAATATTGAAGATTTAGTTTTATTTATTTTATATCCTGATATTTCCCCAAAATTCTTTATTAAATTCAACAAGGTTGGAATTGATTTTTTTAGATTCGACATAAACAAAATTATATCATCGGCGTACAGGGAGATTTTATGTTCTGTTGGTCCAACTTTAATTCCATATATTTGTGAATGTAAACGTATCGCTATCGCTAAAGGTTCAATTGCCATAGTAAACAGTAAAGGTGAAAGTGGACAGCCTTGTCGACATCCTCTATTGATTTTTATTGGTTTTGAAATATTGTTATTTGTTAGGATTTCTGCTGTAGCATTATTGTATATTATTTGAACCCATTTTATGAAATTATTTCCAAGTCCAAACCTTTGTAGGACTTCAAAAAGAAAGGGCCATTCAACTCTATCAAAGGCCTTTTCGGCGTCCAATGATAGGAGAGCTGTATCCGGTGCTTCTTTATTAAAATAAATAATATTAAATAGTCTTCTTACATTATGGAAGCCTTGTCTTCCCTTTATAAAGCCATTCTGATCTCGATTAATAATATTTGGTAAAATTTCTTGTATTCGTCTTGCTAAAATTTTACAGATTATCTTAAGGTCGGCGTTTAATAGGCTTATTGGTCTCATATTTTCACATTTATTAGAGGGCTTACCTGGTTTTGGCAGCAGTATAATTAAGGCATTATTTATGTATGATGGTAAATTATTATTTTGAAATGCTTCTAAAACCATTTCCAAAAAAGGTTTTATTAATTTATTCTTAAATTTTTTATAAAGGTCAACTGGAAGACCATCTGGTCCTGCACTTTTTCCTGATTTCATATTATCAATGGCTAGCCCAACTTCTTCTTGACTAATTTTAGACTCCAATATCTCCCTGTTTTCATTTGGAATACACGGTATAGATGGTTCGTTCAAAAACCCATTTAGTTTTGTTAAATCAGGTTCATTTTTGGTATCATATAATTTTTCATAGTAATCTCTAAAGGCTCTATTAATTTCTAAAGGATCTATAACTACCTGTCCATTACTTATAATACTGGTAATTGGTGTTTTAATTTCCAATTGTTTAATCTGCCATGCTAATAATTTTCCTGATTTTTCACCTTGTTCATAAAAAGATTGTTTCAATCTTAGAAGACTCGAGGCAGCTCTATTCGCTGATTTTTTGTCGTATTCAGCTCTCAAAATCAGTAATTCATTCTCCAACCTTGGGTCACTTCCTGCATACACTTTTTCCTGAAGATTTTTTATTTTATGTTCCAATTTAGCTCTCTCCTCTCGAGTCTTCTTAGATTTTGATCCTGTATAACTAATAATATGTCCCCTAATAAAAGCTTTGAAAGCCTCCCACTTTACACATGCTGATGTTTGTGTAGTATTGATGTCAAAGAACTCGTCTATCTGTTTTTCTATATACTTGACAAATTCCTCATCCTGAAGCCATTTATGCTGAAATTGCCATCTACCTGATTCCTTTGTCAATTTTTTATCTACATATATTAGACAACAGGGTGCATGATCAGAGATCACGATGTTATCATAAAAGCAGTTTTGAATCTTGGACCTTAATTCTGTGGAAATCAAAAAATAATCAATACGTGAGAATGTCTTGTAGGTACTGGAATAACAAGAATAGGCTTTAACTTGTGGTTTCATTTCTCTCCATATATCTAACAATCTCAATTCTTTCATAAAATGATTAATAGTCATCCTACATCCAATGTGCGTACAATCCAGTCCTGTTGATCTATCCACACCTGGATTCAATGTACAATTAAAATCCCCTGCTATTATATGTTGCCCTGTAAGTGATGATAAGATGAGAAATAAATTAGCAAAGAACTTCTGATCATCTATATTGGGACCATATAAGTTCACAAGATTTATATTTTCTAATAGCAAAGAACCTTGAATGATTACATATCTTCCAAATTTGTCTCCAATTACATTTTTCACTTGAAAAGGAACTGATTTATGTATGAGAGTCATAACTCCCCTGGCTCGGGATGAAAATGAAGAGGTGAATACACTTCCCTGCCATCTACTCCTAATTCTTTTAACATCCTCCTCTATCAGATGAGTTTCTTGTAAAAACACAATTCTTGATCCCATGTCCTTTATTTTATTCATAACTTGTTTAAGTTTTTTTAAATTTTGTAGACCTCTGCAATTCCATGAAGTTAAATTAAGATTAACACTTTGGTCCATGATCAATAGAGAGTTTAGGATTACCTTGCAGTGTAAACATGCTCATACAGAGAAGCAAAAACATGAGTGGTTGAACATTCATCCTACAAACTACACACAAACAAATTTCCCCTTCCCACACTTGTGGCAAACCCCCCAAAATCAAAAGAAAAATTCTGTCTCCCGATATAGCCATCGACCGTTCCACACCCACGGGGAACAGCCTAAGCCACTCCTTCTTCATCCTCCCAATCACCCTAACTCTACTGCTTTTAATGACGTAACATTAACTCTCCTCTGTAGTTTTCCAACTTAACTCCAAAATTTTTAACAACTTTGTACATCATAGTTTTTTTTTTTGTTTGTTTGTTTTGTTTTTTTAATATATAATACAATCTATATTTTGTAAACTTACTATTTACTTCAAGTCAGTCAGATGCCTGTGCAAATGCTTAATTATTCTACCTTATATTTTGTTCATGCTTAGCTCCCACCAGTCTCTTCTTCTTCTTTGATCTTCTTGATGAACTCCTGCGCCTCCTCTGGGGTCTTGAAGATGTGGGTTCTGCCCTCATACGTGGTCAGCAGTCTCGCAGGATAGATTACACAATGACGAATCCCAAGGTTGCGCAGCTCCTTACGTACGGGATCAAACTGCTTCCTCAATTGTTGGATTCCTGTGGCCAAATCTGGGTAGAACCGCACCTGCTGGTCCTGGTGTTTAATCTCTCCTTTAGCACGTGCAGCGTTGAAGATCTTCATCCTGTCTCTGTTGCTAAGAAACTTCATAATTAAGGTCCTCGGCGGTCCCTTATCTCTCCGTGGGCCAATACGATGTGCTTTTTCCAGAACCACTGCTGATTGCAACTCCTCGCTGCCCAGCACCTCCGGAATCCACTTTTCCAGAAAGGAACATACGTCCCGACCTTCTGATTCCTCTGGAAGACCCACCAGCCTCAAATTATTCTGTCTCGACCGAGATTCCAAATCCAAAATATTATCTTCCAGAGATTTATTTTTTTTTTCCAAAGTGCGCACCTTTAATTGAAGACGGGTGACGTCATCTTCAGCACTAGCGAGACGGAGCTCCATCTGCGCCGTTCGTTCTACACAGTCACCCAATTCCTTTCTTATTCCTTCCAACGCTGTCATAATCCCATCAAATCTAGAGGAAAAGTCCGCTCTCATTGAACTCATGGCAGCCATCAGCGCATCTGCGCCATTCCCCGCAGAAATCGCACCGCCGCCAGCCTCCTCCGCCATATATGGAGCCTTGTTTGCTGCGTCACAGACCTGAAAGTCCGTTAATTTGGACTGTTTCGGCGGCTCGCTTTTTCCTTTTCCTGGTTTTCCAGCCTTAGGCTTCGCCGACATATCCTCGCTCAAATGCTGGGATACGTTCTGTCCCAAATGAGAGAGTTATTTGCCGATTTTTTTTCTCCAGGAGCAGAGCAGAGCGAGACACGTCCGTCCTACGTGGCAGCCATAACCGGAAGTGGCCTAGTCTTCCTAATTTGACATAAAACTTTAGTTAAAAATCATGGTCAGAGGCTGTGCAGTACCGTTGCTCCAACGAGGGGGGGCGTGCTTGAGCACCGTAGGCACAGGAGTTTACTTCTTGTTCTTCTTCTACCCAGAGTCTAAGCACCAAATTAGCTAAAGATAAAATCAGAAAGTCAAGTGTACTGAGTACTCCATTTGTGCTTCTATTTTATACAGACTGAAAATGGAAGATTTTAGACGAAGAAGCCAACTTTGTTATTCAATCCATACAGTCAATCATGTACAATACAACGAAATTACATTTATCCTATCTATAATGTTAATCACATCAAGATGGTGATGTTAAAACTGAGGTCTCATGAAACAATGAACAACTTTGAGACAATTGCTTCATGCAAGGAATGGGTGAAGCCAACTATGTATATGGCCTTGAAGTTCAGAGCAGCTGTAACCACATTGCAACAGCTAAGAGGCAAAGGAAGAAGAGTGTTGCAGATCGAGAAGCTCAAGGGGAGGCTACGGCAGGTACAGAAACAGTGAAGGAAGGAAACTGACCCTGATGCAAAGTTAGGCCTGTCTCAGCTCAGAGACGACCTCAGACGCCAAATGGTCATCTTGAGGAAGGCTGAGAGAAGAAGGAAGATCAGACGGAATAAGAGAAGGAACAGAGCAGCATTCTATGAGAATCTGCATAGGTTTACAAAGAAGTTGTTTGAAGAGAACAGGAGTGGTGTGCTGGACATTCCGAGGGAGGAGCTGGAGAGTCATTTAAAGAAGACCTACACAGACCAGAAGAAGGGTGAGCTAATGGTACCCATTGCTGGCCTGGGGTATCCGTTGGCACCCGGCTCTTCCTTTGATTTGGCAGAGCCACAGTTAAAGGAAGTGGAAGAGTTTGTGAGAAAGGCAAGAACTGGAGCAGCACCTGGTCCCAATGGAATACTCTACAAGGTGTATAAGGCTTGTCCTGGGTTGCTGCAGGTGTTGTGGAAGCTTCTGAAGGTCATTTGGAGATTGGAAGTCATCCCCTTTTTCTGGGCTCAAGCTGATGGTGCGTACATCCCCAAGGAAGAGCTGTCAAAATCCCTGTTTCAGTTTCGTCAAATATCCGTGCTGAACATGGAAGGGAAGATCTTCTTTGGTGAGCTAACTGGGCGACTTGTGAGGTTCCTTTTGGAGAATGGCTATGTTGATATGTCTGTGCAGAAGGCAGGGCTTCCAGGCTTTCCGGAATGTATAGAACATGCTAGTGTGATATGTCATACAATTCAAGAAGCAAAGCGACAGAAAAAGGATCTGGCGATAGTGTGGGTGGACCTGGCCAATGCCTATGGATGTGTTCCGCATAGACCCATTAAGTATGCCATGGAGTACTTCTACATCCCCCAAGAAGGTCCAGAAAGTAGTATTGGCCTACTAGGAGCACTTCAAGATGAGGTTCACCACCAAGTCGTATACCACAAGCTGGCAGGAGCTGGAGGTAGGAATCCCAATGGGGTGCACGATATCACCAGTGTTCATTCTAACTATGGAAGTGATAGTGCATGCTGCCAAGAAGGTTGGCCCAGGAGTAGAGTTAGCTCCAGGACAAGAACTGCCTCCAATTTGAGCTTTTATGGATGACCTAATCTTGGTGAACCAGCGCACTGTTGTGACAGTAGTGATCTTGAAACGGCTGGTGGAGCTGATTGACTGGGCAAATATGGTATTTAAAGCAAAGAAATCAAGGAGCCTGGTCCTGCGAAAGGGAAGACTTGATAGGGAGTTCCACTTCAATCTGGGAATAGAAGTAATTCTGTCACTGTCTGACCTACCAAAGAACTTTGAGACACTGGAAGAGTAGATGAGATTAAGCAGAAGATGGAAAGAGGACTGGAAGCCATTGATCTGTGTGGCCTTCCAGGAAAGTTAAAGTTGTGGTGTCTGCAATTCGGGTTGATGCCAAGATTGATGTGGCCCCTGACCGTCTATGAGGTAGCTTTGACTCATGTGGAAGCCATGGAGAAACGTATCAGTGTTTACATCCATAGATGGCTTGTAGTGTCCCGACACCTTACATCTGTGGCACTGCATGGCAGAGGAACGAAGGTTCAACTACCGATAAAGTCCCTGTCAGAAGAGTTTAAGGTGGCAAAGTCAAAGCTTCACATGGCGCTCAGACTCGAAGGATCAAGCTGTTAGGGATGCACTCCCCGATGTCAGAACAGGCAGGAGGTGGCAGGCAAGTGTTGAGGTTGCAGAGGCTGAGTCCAGTCTAAGGATCCGGGAGATGGTTGGGGCAATCCAGCTTGACAGGAGGGGCTTGGGAAATGGCAGAATGGTCTGGTGGTCACAGGCAAGTGATAGACAAAAGCGGGACCTTGTTGCGGCTGAGGTTCGGTGGTCAGAGGAGCAGACTTGGATGACTAGAGCAGTATCCCAAGCCCACCAAGGAGCATGGACAAGATGGGAGTAGCTTCAGGAAAAAAGGATGTCATGGAGCGATCTGTGGAGAGCAGAACCAGCCAGAGTCAGCTTTATGCCAAGGGCAGTCTATGATCTCCTACCAACTCTGGTCAACCTGGCCTGATGGTACGATGAGGAGTTTGACCTGTGTTCAGCATGCTCTCAGAGTGGGACTCTTGAGCACATACTGAGTGCCTGTCCAAGCAGGCTGTCAATGTACAAGTGGAGGCATGACCAGGTGTTGAGAGTAATCAAGGAGGCCATTGAAGTTGCTGTGGAAAAGGCAAATAAGGAAAAGAGGACCACTGTCATCCAAAAGATCCACTTCCTTCCAGCTGGGGCTGGGCTAAGATGCCAGGCTCCTCGTTATGGTCTGGCAAGGGGCCTCCTACAAGGAGCAAACGATTGGCAGTGTCAGGTAGATCTGGACAAGGCACTTCAGTTCCCAGGAGAAATTGCTCTCACAAGGCTGAGGCCTGATGTGGTGATAACATCTAGAATGACAAGGACAGTGATCATTGGAGAGCTAACCGTTCCATGGGAAGATCTTGAAGAGGCCTATGAAAGGAAGAAGGAGAAATATGAAGAGCTGTTGTTGCAGTGCTTGGAAAGAGGATGGAAGCCACAATGCTATCCCTTTGAGGTTAGATGTTGAGGGTTTGTGGCTCATTCTATGATGGCATTTTTATGATGCATAGGGATAGAAGGCCAGAAGAAAGCTGTGTGTAAGAATCTGGAGGAAGCAGCTGAAGCAGGATCTGCCAGGATTTGGTGGAAGAAGTAAGAAGCAGTGCTTGCGGTGTAGCCAACCAGTTGAGTGCGTCCCCAGACGTGGGTGACGTGGGACCATCCCCCTTTTATAGTGGTACTAGGAATAATGGGCCGAAACCACTGGGGGGCTCCTAGCTGAGGACTCAACTGGTTGTAGCAGGAGTGATGTAGTATGTCAGCCTATTTGCTCATCATCATGAGTGACACAGTGTTATGAAACCTCTAATAAAGACTGCCATCTGGTGACTGACTGTTAGAACTGCATCTGAGTAGAAAACCTGAAAAAATCTCAATACTTTTTTGAGCATTTGGCCATCCGAAGTCTATTCAACATTGGATGGCAGGAACAAACAATGCAAAGCAAACAAAAAAAACAAATTTCCTCTCAAACTTCCTGTGAGCCCTTAAGTCACGTGATGTGACCGACATAACGAGGCCTCGCTTGCTGCTACGGTCACGTGACTGCGGATATGTTGACAGTGCTCAACACTCTGCTCACGACACTTCCGCGTTATATTGCTCGAGTCAGTGTCGAGCATAACATCACTACATCTAAAATCAGAGGGGCCGCTGCCATGGAAGGCGCTGCCACAAGCAACTTTTCCTTCCCCCATTCTATTATGCTGAGCACCAAGCTAGAAGGCGGGAAGTACCATTTTTATATGGTCTTTGTTATGACCCGGCTGGGACTTGACCTCCCCCAACCTCTTGCTTGTGGGGTGGATGCTCTATCAACCAGGCCACCACTCTGGTTTATAGCTTTAAAAAAAAATTCTCAAAACTGGCAGTAATCTCAACTGAGACAGAGAGACTTTTAAAACTAAAAGAAGACAAGGAGGACTTTTACAACAAAGTCATTGAGATTTTTGTCCAGAGGGATGGGCGGATGGATTTCATTTACAAGTAAAGGTAAGACCATGCATACTTGTTTTATAAACTTGAATTTGTATTGAATTGTGGAGCTACAGGGTGCAAAGCAAATGCGTTCTGAGCCACTATAATTTTTTTAGTTCCTTGGCCTGAAACAAGTAGTCTATAATAAATTTTGGGCCCCCCAAAATTTGTCTGTAAAATAACTTAATACATTTAACTTGATACGGGGGGCAGTGGCTCAGGAGGTAGAGCAGGCTCATGCTATTGTGTTTATATACTTGTAAATCTGACTTTGAAATAGTCAGTGCTTCACAACCCACAGACCTCACGCATATCACTGGGAGGCAGACTGGAATGCGGAAGTACATTACTCTACATTGTGCAAGAGATCCATTGAAGAAAAAAAATATCAAGACGCTCATTAAAAAAACAAAACCCACACCCTCTATATTGTTTTTCTTTCAAATAAGTCATTTTGACTCTTCTGGGTTTGATTTGGGACGTCATAAAATGGTAAACCCAGCCCAGTGCCATCTTTGATACTGCCCACTATTCTATTATTGGCCGCCATAGCTGTCGGTCACGTAAATGGACTGTAGCACCATGTGTGGTTTGTTATTTGCTTTAGATTTCAATCACCTTTATAGACATCGCTGTTACTACCTGGTTCACTAATCCACAGTTGATAATATCTTGTGGCATTCTGGTTTATTTTGTTATATTTTCATCATGAACTGTTAGCACTAGTGTGCTAGGTGGTCCAAGCTGATCACAGTACTCAGACACGGCTCACCAGGGCAGGGAGAAGGTGATGGCCAGACCGCTTGGATCCTGTTGGTTTTGATCACTATTTTTTTTTCTATAAAGTCACACCACCCTTTTATCTGCAGCTATGGTGCAGGTGTAGTGTGGCCGACTACTGATTGGAGGGTCAGGGGTTTGATTCCTGCTCTGTCTGCAGTCTGCATGTCGAAATGTCCTTGAGCAAGACACTGAATCCCCAGTTGCCCCTGGTGGGTCAGGCCAGCGCCTGTGTATGGCAGCTCTGCCGCCATCAGTGTGTGAATGTGTGTGTGTGAATGGGTGGATAGCAGGATCTGTAAAGCACTTTGGTCATCTAGAGATGAGAAAAGGCGCTATAAGTGAACATCTAACAACACTTGACCGTATATTTCATTCTAGACATTATTTTTATCTTGGTGTAGTTGAAGTTTTATTTTCTAAGCCATGATCCAAGTACCCGCAAGGTGGCTAGCTGGAGCTAGCAGTTTAGCCACTCATTCACATGTGTTTCTGTGCTTATTGTACTCCAGAGACGGATCATACCCCATCAGCCACTGAAACCATACACCCCTGTCCACCAGTGATGCATTATTTCATGCATTCTTTGAGACAAATTTATGGTAGTTGTCTCTGAGGTAGGCAGCTACAGGCAGCTAATGTTAGCAATAGTGAGGTTGGAGGGAGAGTAGTTGAATGTGGTCTCAGATTTAAAGTGGCAAAGCACTAAAACCAGCCATTCTCAGAAAGGCTGGAAAAATAAACAAATTTGCTGCAATAACTAAAGAAAACTTGACCAAAATACTGTATGTCACAAACATAAACGCCATTAAGACATGTGTGAGCTGTTATTGGTTATAGCATTAACCAATCAGGCTAAGCACTGGGTACGGCTACAGACCTAAGTTCACTACCTCGGGGGAAGAGGGAGGAGCAGCAGGAGCTTTTACAAGTTGGGAAAGATGGCAGATTATACGTGTTCAGTATTTGGCTGTGTGAGCAAGAAATCCTCTTCTTTTAAATTACATGTCTTACCCACAGACGTAAAAATATGATGGCAATGATTAATTTTATTTGGAAAAACCTCAGTGTCCCTGCTAAAACACCGGAGAGTGAAAGATGATAAGAACAACACACTCGGTATGCCTGCTTGCACCTTTACTGCCCACCATAAAGTCACAGGAGAACCCAGGGAAAAAAACCCAAAACATATCTGCTCCCTCACCTTCTGCTTGCTTTCACAATAAAAGCCCTGTGGATAACAGTACAACAAACATTTGATAAATGACAGTTATATACAATATATTGTATCTGAAACTTAACAATCGCCCTGTCTTTTTTTTTTTTTTTTTTTTTTAATCAGTCATATTCAAACCCATTAAGTCCAACAACATAAACATATACACGTGCTCAAATAAACCCTGAGCTTGAAGACGGAACATAACTGTTAAACAAAGCTTAAATATGAATAGAACTGTATGTTCTCAAGTTTTAATTTTTATTTATTTTTTTTTTTTAGTAATACTCTGACCCCCTATTAACCAATAGTCCATTGCCCTTCACTCAGCGCCTTGAGCAACTGGTGAGCTGATGCACCCCTTTTTGTGAGGCAGTTTGCGAGTTGTTCTTTTGTGCTCTGCCACAGTATTTGTTCAACTTTCTGCATCTGAATAAGCTCTTTGATGCTACTAATCTCCAAACGAAGTCTTTTCTCAGAAACTGACTTTGTGGATTTTAATGCATCAGTTAGCGAATGGTTGTCTGTTACACAGATTATTGGAGGGGCATGTTTTGTGTCTCCTGCGGTCAACTCAGAAAACAGTGTAGCTAGAAAAAGTCCACTGTCAACTCCCTCAGACATAGCCAGGGTTTCACCAGCTAGTGTACTTCTCACTATCCTTTTTACTCTCTTTGATTGCCAAGAAAGAGGTGAAAACTTTCCCTTTTCTCCCATGAGAACAATGAAATGTCCTCCTTGAGTGCCTCCATCAGACAGGTTTCCAAATGAGGCATCACTAAACACAGTTATTTTTAGTGCACTGTCTTGTCCCAAATGTCAAAAGTTTAACACAACCTTCTATGACTTTATCTTGCACACTATTCTGTTTGCTTCATGGATCGTGTGTACAGTTGCATCTTTCAGTGTTGATGTCAGGTTACTAGCATCAAACATCACATCTGGTCTACTCTGCCTGGCAACCCAGAGAATCTGACCAATCTTTGATCTGAGTTGATCTTTTTCCTCCTCACAGAGAGGCGAATCTTGCTGTACTGCTCGCGATGGGTCAATGTGTATGGGCTGCATGTGCTGAATGTATTTCTCCTGGTGCATTTGTACCTTTCCATCGAGAGTCACAAAGTCTACTCCCACATAAGAAAAGTGTTTGTGTGCCTCACGCCCAACCTGAAAAATAGATTTCAGGTGAGGTATGACTGTTGTGGCGAATTTTTGTGTGCCTCCCCATATGAAATCGTCTACATGACAAGCGAGTACCACAGACACGGTGCAGTTTTGATCTAACCAATAGAAAACAGCCAGATCGACCTTTGACATTTGTCCACCTGCTTTCAGCACCATCTCTTTGACTCTGTTGTACCAGTACAATGATGCATCTGCTAAGCCATATACACACTTTTTGAGCTTCCATAATGTTCCACTACAGTTGGCTTCAGGAGGTGGTCTAATGTAAATGTCACGCGACACCTCCATTCCCTGAAGAAATGCTGATTTTATGTCCATAGAATGAAGTGACCATTGTTTTTGACAAATAACTGCTGTCAGTAGTCGTAAGGACAATGAAGCACAGGTGGGTGAGTCCTTTTGCAGCTCAGACATCTCCATCTCCTCAAAACCTCTTGCCACCAGACGAGCTTTTGGCACTAATCCTGATACGGTTTCTTTGAGAGTACACACCCACCTTGTTGAAATACACTTTTGTCCCTCATCCTTCATTTCTACAAACACACTGTTATCTCTCCAGCATTTAATTTCTTCTTGTTTGGCTTTATCAGATGATAAATCATTAGCCACGAACACATCTTTATTAGTGTTAACATCAGTGACAGCGGGTTCAATCTCAAGACTGTACCTGTGTTAGATCAACAGATTTTGTGTTACCATCTAGACGATCAGACTCCATAAAAAGCAAGTTATGCCAATTTTTATATTTCCCTGTTGCTTTGCCTGCCCGCCCCAAAACTTTGGCTGTGTGTTTAACCCCACTGTCTTTGTCTCTGTATTTCAGGACCCGCCCCGTTTTCAAACAAACACCGGATGTTTCAACTGTGTTTGTGTCTCTGTTAGGCATTTCTGGTTGTGTTTCATGAGTCTCTCTGCCACCATTCGTGGAAAGTGAAGTCTCACTCTGAACTCCAGTAGCTTCTTCGGTGCAATGGGGCTGAAGCATGTTTTCTTGAACCTCCATTTCGTTTTCTGTGTTCTCTATGTTTTCAACAGTTCCTGTCATTCCTTGTTTTTCACCAATGTCTGTGTTGTTTTCTGGATTTCCATTTGTTGTCTGATGTTCACCACTTTGAGGATTCACTTTTCTCAGTCTGAGATGATGCACCCTTACGCAGGTTCCTCCGTGTCGAACAAACACCACTGCACCATCCTGGCCAATAACAACTGCTGGCCCTTTCCACTCTGGACAGTCCACTCTTTTATAGTAGACTTTATCACCCACTTCATATGTTTCATCTGTGTGACAGATTTGTTTACGCAGTGCTCTCCGTATTCTTTCAGAACATTCTGCTTCTGTGAAAGCTCTTCTTGCAGCGTGCAAAGCAGAGATGTGTTTTGCAACCCATTCACTCTTTGTAGTGCCCTCTAAGGCTGGGAGTTTATCATTTAACACAGAGGGCAGGTTGGGATTCTGTCCAAACACCAGTTGGTATGGGCTGCATCCATGAACACTGTGCATAGTGTTTTTTGCCATGAGTGCCCAGTCTAGAGCAGTGTTCCAGTCACAGCAGTTACCGGCTTTTATTTTCATTATAATTTCTGTGAGTGTTTGATTATGCCTCTCTAGAAGTCCTTTGCTCCATGGGCTGTAGGCAGCTGTTGTCTTAACTTCTATGTTGAAATTCTCTGCCATATCTCTCACTTCATCATTATTGAACTCTCCTCCATTGTCACTAAATAGTTTCTGTGGTGGACCATGTACAGTTACCCACACATGAGTGAAGTGCTTCACTATTTCTGAGGCCTTTTTTGTAGTGAGAATGCTGCCTGCACTGAATCATGTAAATTGATCAATAATGTGAAGATATCACAGGCCTGGCTTCAGTTCATGTAGATCAACTGCCACAGTTTAATTATACGGAGATGCTAGTGGCAACCCAACTGCAGGCCTTGGTTTGGTCTTACTGTACCTTTGGCAAATGTCACATTCACTGATGATTTTTTGCAGGATCATGTTGCATTCTGTGTCTTTATTTCCAGAGCTATTGAGCAGCTTCTGTAATTTGTCAGCAGAAGCATGGCCAAACTGTTTGTGAAGCTTCACCAGGATTTTGTTTTTCAGCCACGTTCAAATTGTCCGTGATTGTCAGGATCTCCTCATCCCATTGCTCTTGATTCTCATCTCCATTTTCATGTTTTGTGACATCATCAGCTGTCAAAATCTGATCATCACTCTGACCCTGTCTGTTTTTTCTGTCCATAATGTTCACACAGTAATGACCAGAGCTGGTAAAGTCAAGTTTCACTGGTCGCTGAAACATAACTGCACTGTCATTTTCCATGTCCAACACTGTTCCTGCTCTTTTCAAGGATGTTTTGCTCAGAAGAAGTGGGATTTTTACAGGAACAACCTCAGTTTCAATACTAAATCTTGTCTGTCCGATCTTTGCAGGTATTTTCAACCTTTTTGTGGAATGAATCACTTTTCCATCACCAAATTTAAATGGTTTGTTACTCTGCTTCTCTGTTTTTCTCATATTATTTATCTCACTCAGACTTAGCCTTGTCATGTAACGATCGAGCCATTCTTGTCCACACACAGTCCGAGTGCATGTGGTGTTGATTATTGCAGAATCAAAACATTCAGTCATAAAGATTTCTGCTTCATTGGGTGACTCTTTAGTAAACAGGGTAAAGTTACACTCCTCTGTGTTACTTACTTCACTCGCTTCTGTAAGTTTGACTTGTTCACTTCTGTGTGGACAGTATTTAGCCCAGTGAAATGTGCTTTGGCAGATGGCACGTCTTGATCTCCGGCCATACCTGTCCAGAGGGTTGGTGCCTGCTTGTGGTGTTTTTTGTTTACTATTCCAGGAGGAAGACTTTCTTGTTTGCCGGTTTTTCTGTTCTGTGATACAGGCCGTTTCCTAATTAATGCCCGTGGTTAAAACGGATGAATTTTCACCAAATATTCGCTTGAGTGCTGATTTCATCGAGGCAAAAGTTAAGTCTGTACACGCTGTCAAGGCGAGCTGCCGATCTTTAACATCCAGGCATGCAGTGTCTAACAACTTAAATGCTAACACAGCATCGGGAAGCTCCATCTTATATTTACGCATGTGGGAGTAGCGCTGCTCAAAGTCTATTATACTGTATAGTCTGCCATAGACACACCGCTGTCTTTCTTTATCCGGTCAAAATTGAAGTAGGTCTCATAAACTCTGTCTTTTTCTTCTTTCAAGAATAAGTTATCAAGATCCAAAAGCAAAGTGTCCATACCAGTGTCTCCATTCAGGTCATCTATCGGTATCTCCATCGCCACTTCCCGCGCTCTTCCCGATAGCGCCAAAGCCACAGCGAGCGCTTGTTTCTTTTTTTCCAGCTCCGTAACTCGGGTCCAAATCGTGGCTTCATTTTTCCAACTTTCATAGGGCTTCCCCTCATCAAACGTCGGCAGGACTCTATAGTTGCTAACCATCCTCTGCTACCATTGAAAGACGATAAGAACAACACACTCGGTATGCCTGCTTGCACCTTTATTGCCCACCATTAAGTCACAGGAGAACCCAGAAGAAAAAAAACATATCCGCTCCCTCACCTTCTGCTTGCTTTCACAATAAAAGCCCTGTGGATAACAGTACAACAAACATTTGCTAAATGACAGTTATATACAATATATTGTATCTGAAACTTAACAGAGAGGACACGGGTTTGCAGCCTGCATTTTACTCTGGCATGTACCGTAGTAGGTGAACCTGAAGGGTCATTGTCAGTGGAGCGGAGAGTCGCTGCTCAACCCCGCACGGAGGCTGGGGGGCCTTCCCGCCTGTCTCTGGTTGCCCACTTGCCGTGGATCTCCCTGGCTTGCTCCAAAGAAGGCGAGCCAGTGGGTGGGCGCAATGTCCGCCGGCGAAGTGAGCTCGTCAGTCCGAACAGCTCACTGGCAAAGTGAGCAGTCTGCTTGCTGGGGGCTGGCGGTCCTTTGGAGCGAGCCGGAGAGATCCACGGTTAGTGGGTAACCAGAGACCAGCGGGAAGCCCTCCAGCCTCCGCGCGGGGTCGAGTAGTGACTCTCTACTCCACCGAGAATGATCCTTCCGCAGGTTCACTTATGGAAACCTGCGGAATGACTCTTATTTCCTTAAGCTAGATTGCCTTCTCGGAACCTTATACAATGTCCTTGTCTTCCAACTACTGGTGGGTGGAGCTAATTGGAATATTCATAGATCTGTGCAGCCCCGACCAACAGTGATCTGTGTGGAGTTTGCATGTTCTCCCCGTGTCTGCGTGGGTTTACTCCGGGATTTCTCCGGTTTCCTCCCACATGCCAAAAACATGTAAGTTAGGTTAATTGGCATCAAACTGGGGATTCTATGGATGTGAGAGTGAATGGTTGTGCGTCTCTCTGTGTTGGCCCTGCAATGGACTGGCGATCTGTCCAGGGTGTACCCTGCCTCTCGCCCAAAGATGCTGGGATAGGCTCCAGCCCCCCCACGACCTGAAAAGGATTAAGCGGAAGAAGATGGATGGATGGAAGATGTAAAAGCTCTTTCCGAGGAATTCTAAGGCAATTAAAGTTGTTGGGGGGTTTTTTTTTGTATAAAAATCCACAATATAGTATTTTGGGAAATGTATATTTTTTGGCCTGTGGGAGGAAACTGGAGTAAAACCACACAGACATGGGGAGAACATGCAAACGCCACACAGAAGGGTCACGATGGTCAGGGGGTGGGATCGAACCCACAATGGTCAGGGGTGAAATCGATCCTGTGACCTTCATATTGTGTTGCCACAGTGCTAACATTTTTGCATTTTTGTGACATGTTTTAATATTTCAGCAGTATACATGGTACCAATGGCTGTTTTATAAGATTAAAACACTATTTTGCACAATATAGGACCATTTAATTCAAGTGTTTAACATAATTTTTTTTTTTTTCCTCTGCAGTGACAGTCGGGTCCTTTGCTCGCCGCCTGGGCACGTTCTTCCACACAGAAGTTGAAAGTCCTCATAAACCTTCCAATAAAAGCGTGGCGGAAAAAAGTCTTGGGTATGAGGAGCTGGCTTCCACAGAACCTCTCCTGACTCCCCAGCAGCCCTGTGACAGTGGCTCACTAGCTGAACACGCTAACATCCTGAACATCCCTGTGATTCCCCCCCAGAAGAGCAAGGATGACGTGAGCCCATTTGTGCTTCTAGACGAGCCTGAGGTGGAGGTGGAAACCGAAGGAGATATTACCCTGGAGGAGGCAGAGGAAGTGAGAGAGTCTCCTCTTCACAAGAGACTGAGCATGAGTCTAATAACTTGCCATGAGGGAGCCACCTCAACGCAAGTCTTTGCTGAGGTGCACCGTGACGATGTTTCATCCCCAGAGGCCGAAGTGGAGGAACAGCAGGTCAAAAGTGGAGTGGATCATCTTTATGCCCTTCCTGCTGTCACCACTGAGCCCTCTCTTTCCACTGATGTAGATGGCTTCCCTGTTCAAACCTCCTTCACACGGCCAGAGGAAACGGCCAAACAGCCGGTTAGTAAATCGTCGCCTCCATCAGAGTCGCCATCTGTTAACCGCCCGGAGCAGCTGCAGGTGTGCGCTGGCATCCGCTGCCCAACATTTGATCCAAAGAGCCCCAGTCAAGTGGTGTTTCAGCCACAGTGGCTGGGAAAAGGGTTTGGTGCCAGTGGGCTGAAATCCAGAGGAGGCTCCTCACCGCTCGCTGTCCGTGTGGCCATGAAGAATGCAACCAATGAAAACAAAGGACTGTCTGGGAAGCTGAAGCAGAGAGGTGTGAAGAGAGCTCATCTGAGATTTATTCTTACAAAATATTATTGCTTAGCATTTACTTTCATTTAAAATTTCTTTCATTCTGCAGGTACTGAAGGCCGATCCCCACTGCAGATCCTCAAGGAGACCAACTCACCCCAAGACCTGCGTTCTAAGGTACAGAGTGATAGTGAATGGATGTAACCCAATATGGACTTCTTACAGTAGATTGATATACAGAAAGAAAATTAAAAATTATGTTTTAACTCTGCAGGGTAAGCTGAAGGTGTCCACCCCAGTCAAGAGGCCTGGTCAGGTGGACCAGCGGATGCTGGCTATGTCTCTGGATAAGGAGAACAGATGAGGGACTTGAAGGATCTGTACAGACCACATCCTATATTTTTATTATCTTTATATGTACAGTTTGTGATTTTATTTTTTTCAAATCCTTGTATGTTTGTACTTTACTTCATCTGCTACCTGTTGAAATTTTCTTTGTAAATAAAATTTCCCTACAAGTATCTTTGTGTAATTGGTCTGTTACGGTTTATTTTGAGGTAAAAAAAAAATAATGCAGATGATGGCTTTTTGTCCCATGTGATATGGGAATTCACCATTATATCAGTATTTGACAGAATGTAAATAAATAAAAGCCTGATGAGCTCTGTTAAGCTCTTGGTGTGTCCTTAGGAGCTGCACTTGAAGCTAGAATGTGTTCAGAGACCTCATATACCTTTGCCAAGACTTCAATGCTGGGTCTGCATCTAGGCTGTGCTCAAGATCAAAAGTTAGGAGATCTGGGTACTTTCTGTATGTGACTAGAAAAATCACTACTCGTCCTAGGCAATCACCTTAAAACTCACAAGGATCACCATGTAGGTTGAGGTCAATGTCAGGAGATCTGGGCATTTATGATTACACAAGAAACATCACTACTAGGCCACTGACCCTAACCTCAGTGGCGGAGCCAGGAAATTTTCAGTGGGGTAGCCAGGATGGATATGTAATCAGTTTGGGGTGGCCTAGAAATTTGTATTACCAGAACAATGTTTCTTGCAAAATAAGGGGTTATATAAACTCTAGTACTGTATTTACTGTATATAGTTATACTTGCTATTAAAGTTTGTGTGTAGAGTTGTATATGAATACAAACACTATTCACAAATGTGGAAATTTGTCTTTGGCATCACCATGAAAAACACAGAGACATAACATTTTAAAAATAAAACTTTCAGCCAATGGCTGATAAGATGCTCTATTTCATGTAAATAATTTTCATTGCATCTATACACACATCCATCCATTTTCTTCGACTTAATCCTTTTCGGGGGGCGCTGGAGCCTATCCCAGCATCTTTGGGCGAGGCAGGGTACACCCTGGACAGATCGCCAGTCCATTCACTCTCACAATCATACCTAAGGATAATTTAGAATCCCCAGTTTGATACCAATTAACCTAATTTGCATGTTTTTGGACTGTGGGAGGAAACCCACGCAGACACGGGGAGAACATGCAAACTGCACACAGATCACTGTTGGTCGGGGGCTGGGATCGAGCCCAGGATCTCCCAGCCAAGGGTGAGTTGCTGTGCTGCTGCAGTGCTAACCATTCCACCACCATGCTATTAAATAGTGTAATATTATATTAATACTATACTATTATACCCCATAATATTAAATAGTTTACAGAGTAATTAAAAAAACCCAGGTACATCTCAAAAAATTAGAATATCATGAAAAAGTTCAATATTTTTTGTCACTCATTTCAGAAAGTGAAACCCATATATTATATAGAGTCATTACACAGAGAGTGATATATTTCAAGTGTTCATTTTAATTTTGATGATTATGGCTTACAGCCCATGAAAACCCCAAATTAAGTTTCTCAAAAAATTAGAATATTACATAAAATTAATTTTAAAAAAGTTTTTTAATGGAAATGTTGGCCAACTGAAAAGTATGTGCATGTACTCACTCAATACTTGGTCGGGGCTCCTTTTGAATAAATACTGTATCAATGTGGCGTGGCATGGAGGTGATCAGCCTGTGGCACTGCTGAGGTGTTATGAAGGTCCAGGTTGCTTTGATAATGACCTTCAGCTCGTTTGCATTGTTGGGTCTGGTGTCTCTCATCTTTCTCTTGACAATACTCCATAGATTCTCTATGGGATTTAGGTTAGGAGAGTTTGCTGGCCAATCAAACACAGTGATGCCATGGTCATTAAACCAGGTTTTGATTCTTTTGGCAGTGTGTGTGTGTGTGTGGGGGGGGGGGGTGCCAAGTCCTGCTTGAAAATGAAATCAGCTTCTCCATAAAGCTTGTCAGCAGAGGGAAGCATGAAATGCTCTAAAATTTCCTTGTAGACGACTGCGCTGACTTTGGTCTTGATAAAACACAGTGGACCAACACCAGCAGACGACATGGTTCCTCAAATCATCACTGACTGTGGAAACTTCACACTAAACCTAAAGCAACTTAGATTCTGTGCCTCTCCACTCTTTCTCCAGACTCTGGGACTTTGATTTCCAAATGAAATGCAAAATTTACTTTTATCTGAACAGAGGCCATCTGCTGGTGTTTGTCCACTGTGTTTTATCAAGACCAAAGTCAGCGCAGTCGTCTACCAGGAAATTTTAGAGCACTTCATGCTTCCCTCTGCTGACAAGCTTTATGGAGAAGCTGATTTCATTTTCCAGAAGGACTTGGAACCCTCCCCAGACTGCCAAAAGTATCAAAACCTGGTTTAATGACCATGGCATCACTGTGTTTGATTGGCCAGCAAACTCTCCTGACCTAAACCCCATAGAGAATCTATGGAGTATTGTCAAGAGGAAGATGAGAGACACCAGACCCAACAATGCAGACGAGCTGAAGGTCACTATCAAAGCAACCTGGACTTTCATAACATCTCAGCAGTGCCACAGGCTGATCACCTCCATGCCACGCCACATTGATACAGTAATTAATCCAAAAGGAGCCCTGACCAGGCATTGAGTGTGTACATGCACATACTTTTCAGTCGGCCAACATTTCCATTAAAAAACTATTTTTTAAAATTAATTCTATGTAATATTCTAATTTTTTGAGAAACTGAATTTGGGTTTTTCATGGACTGTAAGCCATAATCATCAAAATTAAAATAAACACTTGAAATATATCACTTTCTGTGTAATGAATCTATATAATATATGGGTTTCACTTTCTGAAATGAGTGACAAAAAATATTGAACTTTTTCATGATATTCTAATATTTTGAGATGTACCTGTAGTAGTTAAAAAAAAATCTGCTTGATGTCCAAAACCTTGCATCACCATCTGTCATAGGCACAATCCCAATATTGATTATTGTTAGGAATTCTGTGTCGGTCCTATAGCTAAGGAGACAGAAATTGACTCTGTACAACTTTGTAACGACAAAATGATGAGATCTTAGGAAACTTATTCTATTCTTAAGTACAGACATCCCTACTGCTCAAATCTACTGGTGCATCTTAGTAAACTAGAATATTGTGGAAAAAGTTAATGCATTTTGCAATATATTTAAGTTAAACTTTAATTTAGTATTGATTACATATACTGAAATATTGCAAGCCATTTTTAACCCTAATTTTGATGATCATGGCTCTCTTTTTTAATGTTCTGCAGAACAGGAACCTGCTGTAAACCACTTCTTAATGGAGTCAGGCCAGTTGATTTCAACCGTTACTTTTAACCTTTCCTGCATAAAAATCAAGTATAGTTGTTTAAATAAATTACAAATCTTGACATTGTGATTTACTGAGATACACTAATATGTCGTTACATGGAGACTATGACCTCACACTGCTGGAATATAGGAAACACTGATATATAATGGAAAAAAAGATTTTAGATCAAAGTCTAAGTTAATTATATAAACAGGAATCCAACATAAGTATGACAGCCTAACAAGTTCAGACAGCTGAGGTTTGTTTGATGGAGGACTACAGAAGTAAATTAATCACTGATAAAAGAACGAACAGTAACTGAATAAACAGCATTACTAGTGCACCTCTGGAAACTACAATAATGTGAACAAGGTTTTTTGCAGTATAATTTAAAAAGAAAATGATTTATTCAGTTCTGATCACATGCACAGTGAAACACTTGGAGTCTTTTTTTCATTTGATTTTAATGATCATTATTATATTTTGTACCAACCTTAACACCTTCATGACTATTCCTACCAAACTAAATTACTGCCTTTTTGACAAAGCCTGCTGTAGCGAATAAAGCCATGACAGACCTCTCAGTTATAATAATAATAAAAAAACACAATCATTTACCAAAATGTAAAATGATTCTGCTGTGGGGGCATGGTGTTGGACTTCTCCACCCAGGGGACAATGGACCGAAAGGAGGTGTCACCGGGGGGCATCAGATGGTACAATAAGGACTATGCACCCCCCAGGGAGAGGAGTAAATGCCGGAGAGAAGAAGTGTGTTGGAGCAGAGCCGGCATTATGTTATGTTAATGTGCCACACAGGTCTTTGATCAGACAACAATGGTTATGGGCGGAAGTGCGGGTCTCGATGCATGGGAATAAAAGTATAAAAGAGGAATGCACAGAGACCCGACTATCTCTTTTGCTGTAAAATATGTTGGAGGAAGAATAAAGTAACTGTGTCGTCCAGCTCGTTGTCTCGCCTGCCTTCTTTTTCCACACTGCGTAGTTGAGTCTTGCTGTAGTCAATTTTCCTGACAGAAAACATTCCAAAAATTAACCTGACTCACGTTAATGTGCCTCAAAATGCATTAACATCATGTTAGTGTCTTAACATGAAATGTTAGCTCACTTAACCATTAATATTATGGCAGACACCGTGCATAAAACATGACTTTATGATGCAGGTTTCCAGTTTTTCCTACCAGTGAGCTGCTGTTGCTGAGACTTTTTATCTTTGTTAACTTATATAAATAGCCAAGAGACTGAACATTACTGAAGGAATATCAACGTGACTTCTCCTCTAATATTATAGCTTGTGGTGACCCACCACAAAGCAGATTGACTCTTATTCACACTCAGCGGGGCTGGAGGAAACGGAAGACAATTAGCATACAGAGGACAATGCTACAGACGGACAAAGAGCCACAGGAGGCAGTCAGATGGGACTGTCTGCATGTGTCCTCGAGCCAACCAATGTCATACTAATCATGTGTATTGACTGTGATGCTAATGTGCCATGCATTCTCTCTTCCTGTATCACTGCATAAAAGAGCTTGTGTGACATGTCTCAATAGCACAGTAGCTCAGAACTATGATGTGTGCCTCATTTTGATGGAGGAAATAAAACTTTGCAACCTTCCAGCTCGTCGCACCTCGCCTGATCATATTCCTCCACACTGGTGACCCAACGTGTCATGGGGCGCCCCTCGCCTGATCTTTTCCCTCCACACTGGTGACCTGACGAGAGAGAATGACCGTCTGCTCTCTCTCACCGCGCTGTGAACCCCAGAGGACCAGAGAATGCCTGCAACCTCTTCGTCTACACCGGAGCATGCCCTCCGGAGCGGGCAGCGCTGGGACCGACACACACCATGAACAGCGACACGAACAAGCCGAAAGAAGCAGCCTGAAAGGGAAAGTCATTGGCGCCGCCTGCATTGATTTCCACCAAGCTCCCCGACCCTGACGCACCTCGTGACAGCAGATCTCCCACGCACAGGAGCCCCGCACGCACACCGCAGGATTACTAGGACACGGCAACTGCCAGCTATGTGGTCACTGCGCCAAGCGCGCGCCACGCACAGGGATGAACGGCTCCACAGACTGATGCAGCGTCCTCCGCCGCTGCACATGCCCAAGAAACACGGCAGATCGCCATCCTTGGAACATTCAGGGCTGGTCATGCACCTGAAGCAGATGTGCAGCCCGCACACAGGACTTCATATGAGTTTCTCAGCCACGGCGCATAACGGGAATTTAGCCGATTGCTTTCCCCGATGGCTTTAGGGCTGCTTCCGCACCTAAAAGCCAAACCGCCAAGTCCCTCACACAGCTGCAGTTGTTTCACAGCCGCTACGCATCCTCGGGGAATTTGGCCATTCGCTTTCCCCACATCCTTGCTGGACTGAGCCACGAGAGGAGTCAGAGACTTAATTTTTTTCACAGCCGCTGTGGATCACCGCCAGCTTTACCAGGAAAGTCTCTCACCATTGCGGATCCACACGCAATTATTGCACGGCCCAGACACCTTTGACGTCCCGGGCCGGCACTCACTTACTCCCACCCCCCTCCCCCTCCACAGCGCTCTTCCCGCACCTCACTCCCTAAAGCCGGCCGATCGCCATCTTGTTCCATTATGCACGAAGCGCACCGGCCCCGTGTGCCCACGATCCACGGCCGTTCAATGTGCTGGAACAAGAGCTGGAGCCCAAACAACGGTGGGGGGGGGGGGGTCACAGCCCCTTCTGAGCATTCTGGGGGGAGCCCTGTGGTGACCCATCACAATGCAGATTGACTCTTATTCACACTCAGTGGGGCTGGAGGAAACGGAAGACAATTAGCATACAGAGGACAATGCACAGACGGACAAAGAGCCACAGGAGGCAGTCAAGACGGGATTGTATGCATGTGTCCTCGAGCCAACCAATGTCATACTAATCATGTGTATTGACTGTGATGCTAATGTGCCATACATTCTCTCTTCCTGTATCACTGCATAAAAGAGCTTGTGTGACATGTCTCAACAGCACAGTAGCTCAGAGCTACGATGTGTGTCTCATTTTGATGGAGGAAATAAAACTTTGCAACCTTCCAGCTCGTCACATCTTGCCTTATCTTATTCCTCCACAAGCTTACCTAATCAATTTGTGAATCAAACATCATTGCCTGCAGCTGCTGTGTTTCCAAATGTGACCGCAGGCTACCTGATGTGTGCGTGCATTTGTGAGGTTCGAGGGGGTAGTGTAACCGTAAACAAAGGTTCCGCCTGAGGCAAATGCAACTCCTTCTGCTGTAGTTGACAAAGTGGCAAAGATTATGCCAAGGGTGGCCGTGACTACCTCTGGCCACCCCCCAGCTCTGCCGTTGCTTGATCTTAAGCATATTCCAGATGGGTCTGTAGCTAGGTTGTGATTAAGATCAAGGTCACAATCAGGAGATTTGAGCACTCAGGGTGATAAACAGCACTAAACATAATCTCTTGGTGGAGGCAACTACCTGTGTGTTTTTTTTCTGGACCTGCAGGGGTCTTGGAAAATGCTGTATAAGAGGGAATTATTAGTGAAGTGTAGCTTGATTCTTGCTAAAAAAAATATTTTGGCTGAGGGTTAGGTTCTCAAAGTTGTTGTGAGGTTAATGTATCCCTCCTGTTATGTTCATTTGTCAGGAACAACAATGGTGTTCCCGGGTCAATTTGACCCGGTGCATGTTTAATTATTCAAAAGATGTCCGAAACCAAAAAAATCCTAACAAACATTGTTAATATTTCATTACTAATTCCATTACTAACTATTCTATCAATTTTTAGTGCATTGGTGTTCCTTATCTCTAATAGGTAATGGTTCAATTAGGATAATTCACTCGTTTTTCATAAAAAAAACATGTTCAAACTTTTTTTTAATGTTTCACCACTTTATTACTTTTGAAAGACCAACATATAAAACATAACATTGAAACATAACATTTAAATTTTGTTTTACATACATGCACTGTTTGTGAACCACTAATGAACAAAATAACACAATATGAACAAGGTGTGTGTGTCTGCCTGTCTTTACGTTGACACAGCACATGAGTGACATGTCATCACACTGTGCTTTGTGCAAATGAATTTTCCACATTTCGCACAGGTCATGCTTGTCTTGACATCATCAGATGGCCTGCAGACCTGGCGCCTCTTCCTCTTTCTTTTCCCCTCAGCAGCAACCTAGAACCAAGAGGACCATGATTACTTTACTATGCTGTCTTTTTGCTGATCCCAAGACACACACAACGCACTCTCATACACTTATATATACACACAAACACTTACTTACCTCACGCACTGGTGTACTTGGTGCAGTCCTCTCCTGGATCTCCCTCACCGTGGCTGCAGCGGCTGGGGTCCTTGGCAGGTGCTCCCTCCGTTGGATGTGCGGTGTCACAAGCGCCTTCCCCAGCTCCTCGAGAAAGATGCGCCTCTTGTACAGCTTTGACACATTCCAGTCAGGAAAGATCTCAGTCCAAATGACAAATGCGTTGTAGGCCGATACATCGATCATGTTATAAAAGATGACCAATGGCCAGCGCGCATTCATTTGGTGCTGTAGGACCCTGTTACTTTGTCCAAGCTGTCTACCCCCCCTTTGGTGGCATTGTAATCCAGGATCATGCTTGGTTTCTGGTCCTCTCTTGTGCTTATTTCAGCATTTTTGTGCAGAGTGCTCATGAGCACAACATTTTTTCCCTTTTTGGGGCAGTAAGACACTAGGGCTGTGGTGTCTGTGAAGGCAAACATGGAAGATTGAGGGGTCCTGTTCTTGATTACCAGCAGCTCAGCAGTGAGTTCAGCCCTGTTCTTTCGGATAGTTCCGACCATTGTGAGCTTTCTCTTCAGAAGCTCCTGACCCAAGTTGTAGTTTGTGAAAAAATTGTCACAGGTTATGTTGTGCCCCTTGAGACCCTGTGCCATGTCGAGCACGACCCTTGTGCCCTGATTCTTCTCCGGGGCTCCTCCAACCGGCTTTCCAGTGTAAACCTGCATGTTCAATGCATAGCTGGTGTTTGCATCACATGCTGCCCAGATTTTTATTCCATATTTAGCTGGTTTGGAAGGCATATATTGCCTAAATGGGCAGCGACCTCTGAATGCCACCAGCCCTTCATCTACTGTGATATTAGGGCCTGGGTTATAAAGTAGTGGAAGTTGCTCTACCCACTTGTCCCACACTGTCCTAATAGCTGCCAGCTTGTCTCTCTCCCGTCTACTAGCCCTTGTCTCTCGATTATCAAATCGGATTACTCTGGAGAAAATGCGAAAAGTCTCCAGAGACATTGTGGCTGAAAATATCGGCTTCCCTGTCTCTGCATCCCACAGACTGGCTGTTGATTCATCCTTCGATTTATAGACCCCAGCCAGGATGAGGAGCCCCAAATACGCATCTAAATGTGTTTTGTCCAGCTCCTTCCACTTCTCCACAAAAACACGCCTCCCTTCTAGATTAGTCATTTCCAGAATGATTTTCTGTATTGAATCTGGCATGACCAGCTCAAAAGCTGACTTGATGTCAGTCACACGAGTCACTGCCATCCTAGTGGGCCCTGGCACAGTCTTTATTATGTTTTCTGCAGACAGTTTTGCCTGACACACATTTGGGGATGAAGACCAATGTATTTCACCATTTTTTGACATAAATGTCTTGCTTGGAGGAACAGGAATAGCTATTCCCTCATCTGGTTCAAAATCAGAATCATTAGAATCAGAATTTAGCTCAAGATAGTCTTCATCTTCAGACACATCCTCCTCTATTTCACTGTCATGATCAAAGATGGCTTCCAGAGCCTCCTGGACTGTCATCCTTTTGCTTCTGTTGCTCATTTTGTAAAGGTCTGCCTGACAGTGTAATGTTGGTAGGACTCCCATGCAGAGAAGCTTTTATACATATGTTTTGCCCCTCCCCTGTTGAGTGTCCACTGAATATGGGTGGAGTTTTCCCACGAGAACATAAATGGTTCCCGTCAAAAGTCATAACACCTGCACCTCTGTGTGTGTGTGTGTGTGTGTGTGTGTGTGTGTGTGTGTGTGAGAAATATGTTGCAATAAGGTGCAAAGAAAGAAGTAGTCTGACATTTCTGACACCCTTTTACCTCCAGTTTGACTGCTGGGTCACATTGACCCAAACAGTGGTGGTGGTGGGTTGTCCATCGGATCCGATGATGACGTATTGCATTCTGCAGCTCATCGATGCACACGAAGGTGGCTCTGCAGTCCTAGCCTGGTTGTACAGAGTCTTGAACAGTGGTGGCATTGGAAGTCCGTTGTTGTGATCACTGCTGATGCAGCTCTGTGTCGCTTTTCTCTGGCATCAGTGAATTTCTGGCATCGTGCTCCTTCGTAATTGGCAGCAGCTTTGTGGATTAAGGCTCTCCATTCTGGTCTGTCCATAGCACGCTCCTCCAGTTCCTTCGGCTTGACGTGACACCACTGGATGTTTGCTTTCACAGTATCTTTGTATCGCAGCTTTGGGCGGCCTCGGTTTCTCTTGCCGAGCTGGAGCTCACCATACATCAGGCGTCTTGGCATCCTAAACTCCTCCATTCGGATGACATGCCCCACCCATCGAAGTTGGGCATTAATGAGCATGGCCTCAATGCTGGTGGAGTTGGCACGCTCCAGGACCTCCAGGCTGGTGATGTGGTCTTGCCAGCTGATTCCGAGTATGGAACGGAGAGCTCGCATGTGGAAGTATTCCAGCTTTTTGATGTGTCTGCGATACAGCGTCCATGTTTCACAACCGTAGAGGAGGGAGGGGAGTACCACAGCAATGTAAACTTTCAGTTTCGTTGATAGCCGGATACTGTGTTGGTTGAGCACTCGGGTGCGGAGTCTGCCCAGTGCCTGGCTAGCCTTGCCAATTCTTGAGGCGATTTCTTTGTCCAGGGAGCCATCACAGGAAATGGTGCTTCCTAGGTACTTGAAATGTTCGACATTGGCAAGTGGTGTGTCGTCGATGACAATGTTGGGTGCAGGTGGATGAGTGTTTGGTGCAGGTTGGTGAAACACCTCCATCTTGCCGAGGCTGACGGTCAGGCTGAAGAGCTTTGAAGCCTCAGAGAAGCGGTCTAACATCATCTGCAGGTCGGATTCTGCGTGGGCCACAAGGACGCAGTCATCAGCAAAGAGGACTTCTTGGAGGAGGGTTTGTAGGCTCTTTGTCTTGGCAGTGAGACGACGCAGGTTGAAGAGGGAGCCATCCAAACAGTAGCGAATGGCTTCTGACACATTCCCGCTGGAGATGACCTGGCCAGTCATACCGTCGTGGAAAAGCCTGATCATCGATATAAACTTTGGCGGGCATCCGATACGCTCTAAGACTGTCCAGAGGGCCTCTCTATTGACCGTGTCAAAAGCCTTGGAAAGATCTATGAAGACAGAGAATAGGGGCATGTTTTGTTCAATGCACTTCTCTTGGAGTTGTCTCATGGCAAAAATCATATCAACAGTACTTCTGCCAGGCCTGAAGCCGCACTGTGCCTCTGGGAGATTCTGCTCTGATACTGTGATAAGTCTGTTGAGTATGACTCTAGCAAATATCTTCCCTGCGATAGAGAGGAGGGAGATGCCCCTATAGTTGCCACAGTCGGATTTGCTTCCCTTGTTCTTGTAGATGGAGACAATCAGGGCATCACAGAAGTCATCAGGCATCTCCTCCTCTTCCCAGATACTCTGCAGGACATCATGAAAGGCTTCGAGGGCGTTGGGGCCTGCCGCCTTGTAGATCTCGGCAGGAATGCCATCCTTTCCCGACGCTCTGCCTGAGTTCGTCTGAAGGATCGCCTTCTTAATTTTGTCTATGGACGGGGGTTCTGCGAGTGAGTCTTGCATTAGCTGCTGGGGGATCTGGTTCAGTACGTCTGCGTCAACTGATGAGGGTCGGTTAAGCAGATTACTGAAGTGCTCTTGCCAGCGCTTGATCAAGCCCTCTTGGTCTTTAAACAGGGTCGAACCGTCCGAGGACAGCAATGGGGAGCAGCCTGATGCGGAGGGGCCAAAGACTGTCTTCAGAGCACTGAAGAATTTCTTGGAATTGTGGGTGTCCGCATAGTGCTGGACTTCGGCCGCTTTATCCTGCCACCACTGGTCCTGCATCAGTCGAAGGTCGGACTGGACTTTTGCCTGCAGAATTTTGAATCTTTCATGCTTGGAGACGGAGGACGGGTTATTCTGCCACTCAATGTAAGCCTTGTTCTTAGTATGGAGGGCTTCTCTGATCTTGTCATTGTTTTCGTCGAACCAGTCTTCATGGGTTCTAGTTTTGGCTCCAAGCACTTCCTTTGCAGTCTCAGCGATGGTATCTTTAAAGGAGGACCATTTCTCGGAGCTGCTTTCGGAGGTCAGACCATCTTGGAGTTTTTCATCAAGTGCTTCTTGGAACTCTGTCAGACAGATTGGATTCTTCAGTCTGGTGACATTGTATGAGGCCCTGACAGTCTTAGGTCGATTTCTGTGAGGCGGAGCGATGTGCAGTGTCATTACAGCCCTGACCAGCCTGTGATCAGTCCAGCCTTCAGCACCTCTCATGGCACGGGTCACTCGGACGTCCCTGATGTCACATTGGCGTACAATGACAAAATCGATCATCTGCCAGTGTTTTGACCTCGGGTGCATCCAGGTGGTCTTGTACTTGTCTGCCATCCTGAACAAGGTGTTAGTGATGCAAAGGCTGTGTTCTGCACACTTGCTGAGGAAGAGTAGGCTGTTGTCGTTGATCTTGCCTACTCCGTGTCAACCCAGAACGCCTTTCCAGTTGCTGGGGTCCTTTCCTATTCTAGCGTTGAAATCGCCAAGCACAACAAGTTTGTCACTCTGTGAGGTTGACCTGATGACCTGGTCAAAGTGTTCATAGAACTGCTCTTTGTCTTCGTCCGGGCTGGTGAGCATAGGAGCGTATGCACTGATGACTGTGAGGTATCTGGACTTGCTGAGAGGAATGCGCAATTTCATGAGACGCTCGCTGATTCCAACTGGCAGGGCTGGTATGTTCTTCAGCAGTGCTGTTCTAATGGCAAATCCAACACCATGTATCCTGTCCTCAGCTTGCGGCTTTCCTTTCCAGAAGAAGGTGTACCCACCTCCCTCTTCTCTCAGGGACCCTTCATCAGCAAGGCGGATTTCGCTGAGTGCGGCAATGTCTATCCGGTATCACTGGAGCTCTTTTGAGATGAGATGAGATGAGATTCAACTTTATTGTCATTACACATGTATGAATACAAGGTAACGAAACGTGACTTGGCATTTGGGCACGCTCTGCAGAGTGCATCTAAGGCCGGGGCAGCCGCTAGGCGCCAGTCATCGGCCACAAGCGCCGTTCTTCTCTCCGGTCTCAATGTACCGGCTCTATCCAGAAGTGTTCGGACATTCCAGGCTCCCAAAATGAACCTCTTGAGTTTTTTCTTCTTTTGTATTATTCGACCGCTGTGAGGATAAGTCCGTCAGCCGCGGTAAGCTGACCAGACGCTAAAAAGGCAAGCATTTGTCTGGGGCACCTTTTCTAGCCCCCTCCCTCGTGAGGGTGGGCAGTGCTGTCCTAAAGAGGCTGCCCAGTCGCCCACAGGTGCTGCCAAACTGTCCTGTTGCCCTTGGATTCAGGAGCAGAGCGACCACTTGCCCATGGACCGCCTGCATGCAGGTTTGTGACTACAACTGCCAGTGATCATCTCCACCTGTTGCTTCGCCATGCGCCCATCGCCGCAGGACTTGAGGGGTGTGTGGGTTGACAGATCAGTAATGAGTTACAAAAGGGACCTGTGCATGAAGGTTTTATAGTGAGAAGACCGTTGCACAGGGGCAATCCCACTCTCTCGGCCTGAGGAGTCTTGATCCAGTGGCATGGGAAACCATTACGACAGGAGGCTGCCAGGCTGCAGTGGATGACCAGGACTTCTATCGGTGCCATGTCCTGCTCTAGGCGCTCCACAACACTTGCTGCCACCGCCTTCACAACCGTTGGATCTCAGATGATTTCTTCCGCTCATTCCTCCGGGAGTCAGTCTTCGCGTGCAATAGGGCTGACACGGCCCAAGCCTAACTCACTGAGGGTTTCAGACCCGTCAGCTACCTTCACCTGGTTCAGCCGGCTCGCCAAAGCCGTTGTCCGGGGGGTGGCCACTGTTCCATGCAACAGCTTCGAGGAGCCACAGGTGAAAGTTGAGTGTCAGGTGAGGACCAGTGGCAGGCGAGCTGCCCTGGAAAGGACATGGTGTGCCCCCCTTGCCAAAGGTACTACCTCTCCCTGACACCCCAAACCCCCCCATTTTTTCATACTGAAAAAATACTTTTAACTATTTTTCCTAGATGTTCAAACTTTAAAACGGGTCGATTTGACCCATAACATAACAGGAGGGGTATACAACTCACATATCTAACTGCAGTCAGTTTTAATTGCTGCACAGAAGTCTTTTTATTTCATGCAAAAAGACAACCCTTAATTTGCTCTTTAAACAGGAACTACCCCAAGTCTCTGCAAGGTGAAGGGAAAAGATGTCTCATCATTTACTCTATTTTTGCTCCATGGGTTTAGGGTGCAAAACTCCATGGGTTTAGGGTGTAGATGCTGGGTTAATCATCTCAGACTGGATGCAGAGGGTAAACAGATGAGGACAATAGTTATTGAGATGGGAGAGATTATGGTGATGTAGCAGGAAGGAGTAGCTGGGGGACAGTGGGGGGAGAAGGGTTGAATGTATTGTGATGCGAGATGTCATGCAGATGTGAGATGGGCGGATGATATAAAAGGAGAGACCCTGGTGTATTGAGGGAATGCTTTTTCTGTGTATGACTGATGTGAGAGTGAATAAAGTAGTCTGCTGCACAAGTCTGCCTCCGTTATTTGCACTCTCCCCACTGGTGACCCTTTGATGAATTATGGAACACGAGGCAAGACCCCCGGAGTCGGCCCGGACGGGAACCCTCAGCAACGCGTGCGCTGTTTCGGTCAAACTACCGGACTTTTGGCTGCATGACCCGCGGTCTTGGTTCCACCACCCCGAGGCTCAGTTCGCCCTCCGGCGAATAACGGCAGATGACACTAGATATTATTATGTGGTCGCAGCGCTGGATGCACGCACGTCTCAGCAAGGAGCAAGCCTGCTCCAACAGCCTTCAGCCCACAATAAATACGGGGCTCTCAAGGCCTCGCTGATCCGGCGCTACACACTCTTGAACTGTAAGAGAGCAGAGAGGCTCCTGAGGCGCTCTGAGTTAGGAGATGGGTCGGCGGTCGAACTGATGGAGAAGATGTTGGCGTTGATGGGCACGGATGACGGGCATTTTCTGTTTGCCCACCTTTTCCTCCAGAACCTCCCAACAGAGGCAAGAGCAGTCCTTGCCAATTCGCCGTTGCTGGCCGCGCGTGACTACCATGCGCTAGCCCAGGAGGCAGATCGGATCATCCTCACCACCAGAGCCCTCACAGTGAACGCGGCGGCATCGGAACCCAGCGAGACGACCAGCGGAGGCGAGGAGCCAGCGACGGTAGCGGCAGCGGGGGCCAGGAAGCGCCAGAGAGACACGCTCTGCTTCTATTACCGCAGCTTTGGAGAGAACACATGCAGATGTGTGCCACCGTGCCAATTCAAGTGTTCGGGAAATGCCAAGGCCGGCAGTCAGTAGCAGCTGCGACCGGCGGTGAAGACAACAAGCTGCTCTACGTGACGGACTCGCGCTCGGGGGAGACGGTTCCTCATAGACACCGGCTCCCAAAAGAGCCTCATCCTGCCGTCCTACGCGGACTGGCTAGCGGGAGCTAGTGGCCCCCAGCTGGTAGCTGTAAACGGCTCAGACATTAAAACTTTCGGTGAGAGAACACTGACTTTATCCCTACACGGCCATATGTACAAGTGGACTTTTGTCACAGTAGCACTGAGTTTCCCAATCCTGGGAGCTGATTTTCTGTGTGCACATGGGTTGCTAGTCGATGTTGCTAACAGGCAGAATCAGAATCAGAATCAGAATCAGAATCAGATTTATTGCCATTGTTCATGTAGTACACAAACTAGGAATTTGTCTCGGTGCCATGCTGCAACATTAAAAACATGATGAGATAAGGAGATAAACTAAAAAACTAAAGGACTAAAAACGTGCAATAAGTGTAGAAAAATAAGTAATAATAATAATAATAATAATAGTAATAATGAGTAATACTAGTCAAGGCAGTTTTAAATAAATTAGGAAGTAGCAGATAATATGGGGTACCACAGTGCAGTTGATAATGCAACAGAAAAACAGTGATGAATGACATGAGTCTGGTTGAGCTGCTGTACATAGTGCACGAGAGTCAATAAGTCACTTAATGTTCAGCAGTCTGATGGCAGAGGGGAAAAAGCTATTCATGTGCCGGGAGGTTTTAGTCCGAATGGACCGAAGTCTTCTACCTGAGGGGAGGGGGGCAAACAGTACGTGACCAGGGTGTGAAGGATCGGCTATGATCCGGCCAGCACGCCTCCGGGTCCTGGAGATGTACAGGTCCTGGAGAGATGGGAGCTTGCAGCCGATCACCTTCTCAGCAGTGCGCACGACGCACTGCAGCCTTAGTCTGTCCCTGGCAGTGGCTCCTGCATACCACACAGTTATGGAGGAGGTGAGGATGGACTCGATGATGGCCGTGTAGAACTGCACTAACATCTTGGTGGGTAGTTTGAGCTTCCTCAGCTGCCGCAGAAAGAACATCCTCTGCTGGGCCTTTTTGATGAGGGAGCTGATGGTTGGCTCCCATTTGAGGTCCTGGGTGATGGTGGTGCCCAAGAAGCGGAAGGAATCTGCAATGGTGATGGGAGAGCCTGTGATGGTGAGGGGGGGCAGGTGGGTTGTGACTTTCCTGAAGTCTACAATCATCTCCGCTGTCTTCAGAGCGTTCAGCTGCAGGTTGTTATGGCTGCACCAGGACACCAGCTGGGCCACCTCTTTCCTGTAGACGGACTCGTCGCCGTTGGAGATGAGCCCGATGAGGGTGATGTCATCCGCAAACTTAATCAGCTTAACAGACTGGTGGGAGGAGGTGCAGGAGTTGGTATAAAGGGAGAAGAGTAGGGGGGAAAGTACACAGCCCTGGGGTGATCCAATGCTGATGCTAACAGAGTCCGAGACAGACTTCCCCAGCCGCATATGCTGCCTCCGGTCCGTTAGGACCGGAGGCAGCATGAGCATCTGGTTGGGGTAGGGTTCCGGTTTGGCCATCAGCGGGCGGATGGACACATCTGACAGCCTCTGTAGGACCATGCACAGTCCCTTCCCTGGCAGCGGGAGTCCCAGGCCCGCTCCGGCCGACTCCCACTGCTGCCAGTTCTCCCAGGCGGCCGCTGGCCCGCGTCAATGCGTCCAGCCTTTGCCGCGCCTGGAAAATGGCCGCATCTTCATCCTGCTTGCTCCGCTGCGTCGCTCCTGCGCCGAGGGCCTCCGTGACGTCACCGAAAGGAAAAGCATCGGGTGGCGGTAGGACACGCACAGTTCCTCCTCTGGCAGCGGGAGTCCCATGACTCCCACCGCTGCCAGGACCTCCCAGTTGGCCACTGGCCCGCGTCCAGGCGTCCAGCCCCTGCCGATCCCGAGAAAAGACCGGATCTGTCCTGCTCGCTCCACTGCTGCTGCGCTCCAAAGGCCTCTGTGACGTCACCTGCCGGGGGAAGCATCTGCAGGAGGCGGCTTTTTCCCCGTCCATGCCACCTCACTCTAATTTAACGTCGGCGAGGGGCCAGTTTCCCGTGGGGTGGCGCGGGGCAGTACCGTGCGATGTGCCCCGGCTGTCCGTAGCGGAAGCACCCTTCCTCGCGCCGCGGCCGTCTCCTCCGTGGACGCGCAGCTGTGGTCTGCCGTAACTCCTCCTCCTCCCCCCTCGCTGTCAGCCGTGGCCTGGAAAGTTCTTGGTCTCGGCGCTGACGCTTCAACGGTGCGATTTATCAGCGGCTCCACCCGCTCTGCTTCTGCCACTGTAGTCTCCCTCGTGCACGCACTGCCGTGGCTCCTCCTCCCGCTCGCTTTCAGTGCGGCGGCCAGCTCGACCTGAAACAGGTGGTCATCAAACAGGTTCTCGCCGTTGTAGCGGGGAATCTTGGCCCGCTGCCGGATGAATGGGACGGTCATGTCCTGGTCGATCACCACTCCTGATCGCCCTGGAATCGCCAGCCCCTCGTGCCCTGAAAAGGGCGGGAAGCGGGGCTGGTTTGCTCTCCTCGGCCCGTCGGGTCCACTGCTCCGTCCATCGCGGCGAACCTCTCCGGGGACCGGCGTCTCAGCTCTACGCTCCGTCCCCAGCCGAGCGATGAACTGCCCCGGCCGCAGGACGTCCTCCCGGGTCCTGGCTATCATCTTGCTCCATATCCCACTCCTGACACCAGTGTGACGTTTAATTAATGCATTAACCAGGCACCTGGTTAATGCATTGCCTTTTGATTGTCTCCCCTGTACAGCTCGAGGGGCCGGGCCAATAACACAAGCCAACGTCACAGCTCCAGGCGGTAAGTTCCACACACTGCTCACTCAGTTCCCAGCACTCATGGTCCCAACGTTTTTGGCGGCCAGCACTCAACACGGGGTGGAACACTTTATCACCACCACTGGGCCGCCCGTTTTCACACGGCCTCACCTCCTGGACGCAGCTAAACTGGCCATAGCACGCGAGGAGTTTGCCAACTTGAAAAGGTTGGGCATCATCAGGCGCTCAAACAGCCCATGGGCATCCCCACTACACATGGTCCCTAAGGCCGAGGGATCGTGGCTACCGTGCGGAGATTTCCGCAGGTTGAATAACGCCACAGCACACGACCGCTACCCGATTCCCCATATTCAGGATTTTTCTGTTCACCACGCCGGGGCACGCATTTTTTCTAAAATAGACCTGGTCCGTGGTTACCACCAGGTCCCAGTGCGCGTGGAGGACATACCCAACACAGCGGTAATAACTCTGTTTGGCTTGTTTGAGTTTTTACGCATGCCCTTCAGTTTAAAAGGAGCGGCACAGACGTTCCAGCGCATGATGGATGCGGTGTTGCGTGATCTGCCGTTTGTGTTTGTCTACCTGGATGATATCCTGGTGGCCAGTGCGTCCGAGGATGAACACGTAACCCACCTCAGGACGGTTTTCCGGAGGTTAGAGGAGCACGGGTTAATAATCAACCCGGCGAAATGCCAGTTCGGCGTGACAGGGATTGACTTTTTGGGGCACCGCATCTCACCGGAGGGAGCGAGACCCTTGCCCGACAAGGTGCGCGCCGTGGCGAATTTTCCCCGGCCTCAGACGGACAGGGTGCTGCAAGAGTTTTTGGGGATGGTAAACTTTTATAACCAGTTCCTCCCCGGTGCAGCTCAGCTCATGCAGTCATTGTACGCCGCGCTCAAAAAACAGAAACTGGCGGACAGAGTCGAACGGACTCCGGAGCGGGAGCAGGTGTTCTCTGAGGTTAAAACAGCCCTGGCAAATGCCGCACTGTTGGCGCACCCGGACTTGGCGGCCAGGATAGCGCTCACTACCGACACCTCGGACGTGGCCATAGGGGCCGTCGTGGAGCAACGCGTCGCCGGTTCTTGGCAGCCGCTCGCTTTTTTCAGCAGGGCTTTGCGCGACAGTGAACGTAAATACAGCATTAGAGTGCTGGAACCAGGGGACAAACATTTTTTGTTAGACTTGGAGGGTCGTCGGGAGAAAATATGTATAGACAGACTTAAGCCCGCCTTTGTGGTGGAGGATGAGCAAGTGATGTTGGCTCGGGCCCCTCGGCGTGAAAGACCCCCACGGAGAACTCCCCAGGTAAACGATTCATCAGAGCAGCCACACGGGCAAGTCGAAGGTTCCCCCCCCCTCGCCATTGCCCACCTGCAGACAGACACACCCCCAGGAGCCCCCCACCAGCACAGCAGTGCCGCGGAGGCGGAGAACCCCCGTTACAGCAGATACGGGAGGAGACTGAAGCCAAAAGGACGTGAGGACTGAAACTCTGTCTGAGATTCTGGGGGGGGGGGGGGGGGGGCGGTGTAGACGCTGGGTTAATCATCTCAGACTGGATGCAGAGGGTAAACAGATGAGGACAATAGTTATTGAGATGGGAGAGATTATGGTGATGTAGCAGGAAGGAGATCTGGGGGACAGTGGAGGGAGAAGGGTTGAATGTATTGTGATGCGAGATGTCATGCAGATGTGAGATGGGTGAATGATGTAAAAGGAGAGACCCTGGTGTATTGAGAAAAGGCTTTTTCTGTGTATGACTGATGTGAGAGTGAATAAAGTAGTCTGCTGCACAAGTCTGCCTCCGTTATTTGCACTCTCCACAAGATTTAAGAATACTGAAACTCTTATTTAAATCTGCATGTATCCATATTATAAATGTTAAGAACATACTGAAACATTCATTTGAGCCATGGCAGCAGAGTTTTTTTTTTATAATTAACTGAAGGGGAGAAAGGAGACAAATTCACAAGGTGGAGAGACCATCAATTGCTTTTAATTTTCTTAAGCATCTCTTTTACGTGTTTTATAAACATCCTTGTTAAAATGCCAGGAGTTTGTGATGTAAAAAAAATGAGACCATGATAAATTCAATAGTGTTCAAACTTTTTCTTATCTTTAGTCCTTCCTATAACTTAATTCAGTTGAAAAAAAAACCTGCTGGAGGGGGTTAGCCATCCATCCATCTTCTTCTGCTTAATCCTTTTCGGGTTGCTGGGGAGCTGGAGCCTATCCCAGCATCTTTGGGCGAGAGGCAGGGTACACCCTGGACAGATCGCCAGTCCATCACAGAGAGACAGACAACCATTCACTCGCACAGTCATACCTAAGGACAATTTAGAATCCCCAGTTTGATGCCAATTGACCTAACGCATTTTTTTGGCATGTGGGAGGAAACCGGAGAAATCCCGAAGTAAACCCACGCAGACACGGGGAGAACATGCAAACTCCACACAGATCACTGTTGGTCAGGGGCTGGGATTGAACCCAGGATCCCCCGGCCAAGAGTGAGTTGCTGTGCTGCCGCAGTGCTAACCACTCCGCCGCCACGCTGCCCTGGAGGGGGTTATAAAAATAAAATATACAATAAGTTGGTTGCATAAGTCTGCACACCCTTAAACTAATACTTTGTTGAAATCATATGGATTAATCACAGCATTCAGTCTTTTTGGGTACACACAACATTTGGGATTGCTTTTCTTTAGCTGAAACTTGGGCTTTAGTCAGGGTGGAGGAAATAATAGAAAGTTTTGAATAAAAGTCAACCACTGGAGTGGTGGCCTAGTGGTAGAGCACCTGCTCCTCTGCCGGGAGGTCATGGGTTCAAGCCCCAGCTGGGTCATACCAAAGACCATATAAAAATGGTACTTCCCATCCTCTAGCTTGGTGCTCAGCGTAATAGAATGGGGGAAGGAAAAACTGTAACCCATGGACATTGCCTCCAGTGCCCATAACACTGGGTATGAATGTGTATAAATGTATAAAATGTTTAAATGTTCGGTGGTGGCCGGAGAGGCCGTTGGCGCGGATTGGCTACCACGTTTCCGTCAGCCTGCCCCAGGGCAGCTGTGGCTACAGTAGTAGCTTGCCACTACTATTGTCTGTCTGGAGTGAATGAATAATGTATCTACTTGTAAAGCGTCTTTGAGTGTCTATGATAAAGCGCTATATAAATCTGATGCATTATTTATTATTATTAACTGATAAAAATTAGCCACTGACAACAATCTGGCAAGTGTACATTAATTGATATCAGTGTTCATCAACTTGTACTGTTCTTAAAAAAAACAGCAATTTTGGCCCCAAAAGGCTCTTCAACAAGGTATTAGTTTAAAGGCATGCATACTTATGCAACCAGCTTATTTAGGTTTTTTTATTTGCAATGTGTTTACTTTTAAATTGAAATGTATAAGTTATAGGTTGTGGTGGCACGGGTGGGGGATTCTCCACCCAGAGAAGTCAGCTGGGATAAGGGACAGGAGGAGGAAGTGCCACCGGGGGGGCTCAGACGGGACAGTATGGACGATGCACCCCCCGGGGAGAGGAGGAACCGCCGGAGCCGCTGGAAGAGAGAAGGGTGTGAGCAGCGGTGCCGGCGTTATGTTTTGTTAATGTGCCACATACTGTACGTCTTTGTTCCAAGCAATGTATTATGGTCAGAAGTTCCAGGTCTCAATGCATGGAATTAAAGGTATAAAAGAGGGATGCACAGAGACCTGGGAGCTTTTTTTTTTTTTGCTGTACTGTATGTTGGAGAAGGAATAAAGTTCATGTGTTGTTTAGCTCATTGCCTTGCCTGCTTCCTTTCGCTAGAGCTTAAATCCAGGGCTCATGGACAGTTCTGAAACTTAAAGAGGAAAAGTATCCAAACATGAGGAAATATACTACCTCCTTGACTGCATTATTTGGCTCTACTTATTTGTGTGAATCAGCCTTTTCCCAAATGAAAATTCTTAAGTCCGTTCCACCATGACTGATGATCATTTGGAAGCCTGCTTGAGACTAGCTCCCAGCAGCTACTGTCCGGACTATGTAAACCTGGCTGATTCCATTCAGTGCAAGTCATCGGAGTAAGGTAATGATTGTAAATATATTGAATTGTATTGTGCCATAAGGGTTCACGCAGTTATGTAATGTATAGCGTATATTGTACGCCAACATATATTGCCATATTTCACATTTTTTTAAATATAGGTAGAATATTTTGACCTGGTCATTTTAAAAGTAGCTCACAAGCCAAAAAAGTGTGGGCACCCCTGATCTAGAATATTGTTTTGCATATCAGATGAACGTCAGTACCAACCAATACAAGCTTTGCCGACTGATGGTGGTGATCAACAAAACGACAAAAATCTTTCCTTTGACACACATTTTGCCTGGGGTGAATTGTAAGAATAATTTAAACATTTTAAAATATGTTATTTTTGAACTGAACCAAAGGAAAAAAAAAATTCAAATTTATTTTAAACTTGGTTCTTCAGTAAGTATAAATCATGACATAAAACACATTACTGGGCAGTGTTGTTGATGATGTTGGCTCTTTGGTTAGCACTGTTGCCTCACATTAGGAGTGCTTGGTTTTAAACCAAAATAGGACCCGTGTACAAGAAGTTTACATGTACTCCTCAAGCTTGTATGCATTTATTTAGGTTTCCTCCCACAGTCTGAAAACATGCATCATGGCTACGGTTTGTAAACATGAAAGATAAAAGTAATTATGTTCTAGTGTGCAATGAAAATAAGTTCTCTTCTTCTACGCATCATCAGTGTGTGAATGTGTGTGTGAATGGGTGGATAGCAGGATCTGTAAAGCGCTTTGGTCATCAAGAGATGAGAATAAAAGCGCTATATAAGTGAATACCATTTACCATTTGCACAGATTCAATATGGACTTATTTTATTCAGCATGACAGAAAAAACACACTGCAGACTGGTGTAATGCAGAATCCCATGTTTAGTATCGCTTCACCTTGCAACAAGAGGCAGTCCAAATTCTACTGAGAGCTTTGATTTATTTTTCTTTGTATGTACACAAGCACTCCTTTGAGTTTACCTGTTAGCATGCAGAGAAAGAAGAAAGCACTTATATACAAATTCAGATCTATGACTCATTAAATGCACACAAAAGCAGTTATTATCTATACAACACTCAGAACGAGTCCTGTCCTGAGACAAATGGGTCAACTTTTTTTTTGCAAGTGCTTAGTGAACCATGAAAACAATTTTATTATGCCATCTGTCAGTTCAGCAGTTTACCCAAAGCATTTTTCAGGTCGAGCTACTGAGTGGGGTGAGGCTGAGCAACGAGACTCAAAATCCTGGTGAATATTGTCCATCAGTCACATACAAAACAAACACGAATGTAGACACCAGCAAACTATTAACACAACATTTTAATTACATTAGAAAATGAAAAAAAAAAAGAAAATAAGCATGAAGGGAATCTATAGAAACTAAAAACAAACAAGAGTCAGAAACAATAATGCAAATGCTCATGTTTATATCTTTTATGCTCTGATATAAAACACAGCATGTTAGTAGCGATTGTGTGACTACCTGACACATTTTCAATTTTATCTCATCCAGTGTGCTACCATTTCCATTTGGCAACTGTTCTCATTGGGTGATCACTGAACTGCTGCAATAAACGTGCATACTTTATCGATATGAACAACAGTATTAACTACTGACAGGAATTATATTTTCTCAGCCCCACATCCTAAATTCCACCATAACATGAGAAAAAAAAGTTTAGAGTGCAATGTTACACACAGAGGATGAAATCTTCACATTACAAGCTTGCTCCAACATTAGATAGAACTTGGCACGATTGAAACAGTCTTCTCACTTTGTAGCTCCTCCACCCTCCCTCAAACTCCAATTTCTTCTTTATCTTCTTCACTGTCTCCCAAGCAGACGGTAACTTGCTCTCTTCCGGCTCTTCTGCCGAGGAGTGACCTCAATTCCAAATCTTGAGGAAGCTGTCCCAGGATCCCGTGCAGCACGCCATGCCATCTGCAGACACTCCGATGCAGCTCACTCTGTTGTCGTGACCAGCCAGCACTCCTGAGCAACAACACACGTTTTCGATGCTTTAAAATCAACTCATAATTCAACTTTTCCTCTCTGCTCTCCACCTGTACTCACCCACTCTCTCAGCTTTAAGCGAGTCCCAGATGTTGACGTTGAAGTCGTCGTAGCCAGCCAGTATCAGGCGTCCAGAAAGGGAGGGGGCCAGTGAGGTCACCCCACACATGATGCTGGAGTCCTGGTAGGTGATGAGCTCCTGGTCGGCTCGCAGGTCGTACAGCTTACAGGTGGCATCGTCCGATCCTGTTAGCACCGCATTACCGTTGGGGAAGAACTGAAAGAAACAGAGGTGGTCACAAACAGCCACAGTTCTTAACAGGAGTGTAAATGAAATCTTCGTCATCCTCACCCCGATGGCATTGATGTCACTCTCGTGGCCTCCAAAGGTCTGTCTGCATGTGCCCTCCCTGATATCCCACAGCTTGGCCGTGAAGTCACACGCCCCTGAGATGAAAAACTTGAAGTCCGGAGACACACCCAAGGACATGCAGTCCCCCTGGTGTCCAGCGTAAACCGTCTTTTGGGTTCCTGTCTCAATGTCCCATAGTACACTGGAAGGACATCATTTAATGTAATAAACGGAGTAAATAACGCATGTTGTCAGTCGGTTAATTGCAATCTTCTTACCAAGTACAGTCGCCTGAGCTGGTGATGATCTCACTGTCACTGAGGAAGCGACAGCACGACAGGTAACCTAGTCAGCCACAAAATTATACTGCATTAGGCACCTTAAGCAGCCGAGAATTTGTGTAACTTCATTTCAGTCCTGTATGTTTTTACCTGTGTGCGCCGCCAACTCACGCATGACCTTGACGTTCCCATCTTTGCCCTTGAGGTTGTAGATGGAGCACATGTTGTCCAAGCCGCCACATGCAACCAGGTTCCCTGAGGGCGCATAGGCACAGGTCATCACCCAGGATGACTTGAGGGGGATGGCGTTCACCTGGGTACAGAAAGAGGACAGGCATGCTTAACTTTCATCAGTACACATGCCCATACTGATTAATCTGTACACCTGGAGTCCATGTGGACCACAACACTATTTCATGTACTTATTAACTATGTAAAGTATACAACTGCCTAATATTTTTTAAATGATGTTTTAACTTCAGACACTATGGTTAAAAACAGAAAAAAGGAATGTTTTATTGGTTTTGGTTGTTTTATTATTTATTTTATTATTTTTAGAGCAAGAGTACTCGCAGCTGCATTGCGATGGATGGCGACGGATGCCAAGCATGCCCAGGTCTACCAAGGCAGATTTCACAGCCATGGTGATGGTGCATGGAGGAATGCATGATGACAGCACTGTTTTTCTTTGGCACATATGAAACCAAGGTCAATTTGGTCAAAACATGCGATATTCTAGCTGGGGTCCATACGGACCACAAATGAAAATCTGTTCCAGAAATCAAATGAACGAGTGAAACAAATCGATATTTTTTGGGTGGATTGATAACTCTGTGTGTGTGTGTGTGGGGGGGGGCAACTACCTAATACAGCACACAAAAAAGTAACATGCCTTGAAAATATTACAAATGTAATATTGCGGTCAGGATGGACCCCAGATGTACTGATTAGAGTTAATATGCAAAAGCTCTAACAATGCATTTTACATGCTGCATATGAAATATCTGAAAAAAATACAGCATACTACAATTTATAAAAATATTTATTAAACTCACTGGAATTAAAAAGATTAAAAAAACAAAACATTTCAGTGTTCATCCAAACACCATCCTCAGTTGTAATGAGTAACAGGAAGTACAGTGGTGTGATGAAGTGTTTGCCCCCTTCCTGATTTCTCATTTTTTTGTATGTTTGTCACACTTAAATGTTTCAGATCATCAAACAAATTTAAATATTAGACAAAGATACACAAGTAAACACAAAATGCAGTTTTTAAATGAAGGTGTTTATTAAGGATCGTCACGATGTTTTCTGGCAAAACTGAGACGAACCTTTATGTTGAAATCCAAAAAGCTCCAAACCTACATGGCCCTGTGTGAAAAAGTGATCCCCCGCATTAAAACATAAATTAAGTGTGGTTTATCACATCTTTGGAAAGCTGAGTTCAATTTCTCTAGCCACGCCCAGGGCTGATTACTGCCACACCTGTTCTCGATCAAGAAATCACTTAAATAGGACCTGCCTGACAAAGTGAAGTAGACCAAAAGATCCTCAAAAGCTAGACATCATGCTGCAATCCAAACAAATTCAGGAACAAATGAGAAACAAAGTAATTGAGATCTACCAGTCTGGAAAAGGTTATAAAGCCATTTCTAAAGCTTTGGGACTCCAGCGAACCACAGTGAGAGCCATTATCCACAAACGGTGAAAACATGGAACAGTGTGAACCTTCCCAGGAGTGGCCGGCTGACCAAAATTACCCCAAGAGAGCAGCAACGACTCATCCAAGAGGTCACGAAAGACCCCACAACAACATCCAAAGAACTGCAGGCCTCACTTGCCTCAGTTAAGGTCAGTGTTCATGAGTCCACCATAAGAAAGAGACTGGGTGAAAATGGCCTGCATGGCAAGGCAAAAACCACTGCTGAGCAAAAAGAACAAAAAGGCTTGTCTCAATTTTCCCAGAAAACATCTTGATGATCCTTTAGACTTTTGGAAAAATACTCTGTGGACTGACGAGACAAAAGCTGAACTTTCTGGAAGGTGTGTGTCCTATTACATCTGGCGTAAAAGTAACACAGCATTTCAGAAAAGAAACATCATACCAACAGTAAAATGTGGTGGTGGTAGTGTGATGGTCTGGGGCTGTTTTGCTACTTCAGGACCTGGAAGACTTGCTGTGGTAAATGGAACCATGAATTCTGCTGTCTACCAAAAAGTCCTGAAGAAGAATGTCCGGCCATCTGTTCATGACCTCAAGCTGAAGCGCAGTTGGGTTCTGCAGCAGGACAATGATCCAAAACACGCCAGCAAGTCCACCTCTGAATGGCTTAAGAAAAACAAAATGAAGACTTTGGAGTGGCCTTGTCAAAGTCCTGACCTGAATCCAATTGAGATGCTGTAGCATGACCTTAAAAAGCCGGTTTGTGCTTGAAAGCCCTCTAATGTGGCTGAATTACAACAATTCTGCAAAGATGAGTGGGCCAAAATTCCTCCACAGTGCTGTAGAAGACTCATTGCTAGTTATCGCAAATGCTTGATTGCAGTTGTTGCTGCTAAGGGTGGCCCAACCAGTTATTAGGTTTAGTGGGCAATCACTTTTTCCACACAGGGCCATGTAGGTTTGGATATTTTTCCCTTAATAATAAACACCTTCATTTAAAAACTGCATTTTTAGTTTACTTATGTTATCTTTGTCTAATATTTAAATCTGATGCTGTGAAAAATTTAAGTGTGACAAACATACAAAAAAATGAGAAATAAGGAAGGGGGCAAACACTTCCTCACACCACCGTATATGACAGCCATCTAACTAAAATTAGGTCAGAAATGTACAAGAAATCCTGAGAGCAAAAAAAAAAAAAAAAAATCATGATTTACTTTGCTCTTAATTGTTTGAATTTTGAGAGTGGGCAGCTCTACAAGTGACAAGTGAGTGACACTTCCCTCATAGCCTGAGTGACCGGCATCGCCTGCAACAGCTCTGCTCTGGGTAGGAACACTAGAAAGACTAAAACTATGGCAACTATGACCTCAGTCTCAACTAGTGGCGGCTCGTGGGAGGAGGCAAAGGAGGAGGAGCTTACTCAGAAATTTGGGAAGAAAAGATTTAAACGTTGTGATAATAAATGTATTTGATATTATATGTAAATTATTGCGTAACATGTAGTCAGAATCCTGTCAGAAGTCAGCAGGAATTAAAAACGGGCTTGCCACTATGGGAACATTAATCAGCCAATCAGAAATAAGTTCGTTTTTGTAACTAAGGGCGCATTCAGATGGCCACTGTTTGGTCCGGACCAAAGGACCAAACAGTGGATTCCGTGGATAGTTTGGTTTGTTTGGTGCTGTCTGAACACGTGTTGGAACTCTGGTACGCACCAAACAAGCGAAGTCTGGATCCCCTGAAAACAGGGGTCTCGGTTCGTTTGTAAATGAAGTCTGATGCTCTCCGCTTGCAGAGTAAATCCAAACGGATTATCCAGTGGACCAAAGGGCGAAAGTATCCCTTGGCATTTGTGTAACCATAGCAACACGTAGTCTGAGAAGAGGAAGTGGCATTTACCGTAGTACATTTTGGGTAGAAAATAACAATAGAGACAACCGCGCAAATCCAGGAGATCCTTTTACTGGTGAAAGCCAAGGAGAAAAGTTAAATTCTCACCATTCCCTGCCCAGTTGAACCGAGACCCCCGGACTATCCTGGTCTGAATGCAGCCTAAGGAGGCGAAAATACAGTGGGGTAAAAAAGTATTTAGTCAGCCACCAATTGTGCAAGTTCTCCCACTTAAAAGATGAGAGAGGTCTCCAGTTTTCATCATAGGTATACCTCAACTATGAGAGACAAAATAGGAAAAAAAAAATCCAGAAAATCACATTGAAGGATTTTTAATGAATTAATTGGTAAATTCCTCGGTAAAATAAGTATTTGGTCAGTAACAAAAGTTCATCTCAATACTTTGTTATATACCCTTTGTTGGCAATGACAGAGGTCAAACGTTTTCTGTAAGTCTTCACAAGGTTTTCACACACTGTTGCTGGTATTTTGGCCCATTCCTCTATGCAGATCTCCTTTAGAGCAGTGATGTTTTGGGGCTGTCGCTGGGCAACACAGACTTTCAACTCCCTCCAAAGATTTTCTATGGGGTTGAGATCTGGAGACTGGCTAGGCCACTCCAGGACCTTGAAATGCTTCTTACGAACCCACTCCTTCGTTGCCCGGGCGGTGTGTTTGGGATCATTGTAATGCTGAAAGACCTAGCCATGTTTCATCTTCAATGCCCTTGCTGGTGGAAGGAGGTTTTCACTCAAAATCTCACTATACATGGCCCCATTCATCCTTTCCTTTACACGGATCAGTCGTCCTGGTCCCTTTGCAGAAAAACAGCCCCAAAGTATGATGTTTCCAACCCCATGCTTCACAGTAGGTATGGTGTTCTTTCTCCTCCAAACACGACAAGTTGAGTTTTTACCAAAAAGTTCTATTTTGGTTTCATCTGACCATATGATATTCTCCCGATCCTCTTCTGGATCATCCAAATGCTCTCTAGCAAACTTCAGACGGGCCTGGACATGTACTGGCTTAAGCAGGGGGACACGTCTGGCACTGCAGGATTTGAGTCCCTGGCGGCGTAGTGTGTTACTGATGTAGCCTTTGTTACTTTGGTCCCAGCTCTCTGCAGGTCATTCACTAGGTCCCCCCATGTGGTTCTGGGATTTTTGCTCACTGTTCTCGTGATAATTTTGACCCCACGGGGTGAGATCTTGTGTGGAGCCCCAGATCGAGGGAGATTATCAGTGGTCTTGTATGTCTTCCATTTTCTAATAATTGCTCCCACAGTTGATTTCTTCACGCCAAGCTGCTTACCTATTGCAGATTCAGTCTTCCCAGCCTGGTGCAGGTCTACAATTTTGTTTCTGGTGTCCTTTGACAGCTCTTTGGTCTTGGACATAGTGGAGTTTGGAGTCTGACTGTTTGAGGTTGTGGACAGGTGTCTTTTATACTGATAACAAGTTCAAACAGGCGCCATTAATACAGGTAACGAGTGGAGGACAGAGGAGCCTCTTAAAGAAGAAGTTACAGGTCTGTGAGAGCCAGAAATCTTGCTTGTTTGTAGGTGACCAAATACTTATTTTACTGAGGAATTTACCAATTAATTCATTAAAAATCCTTCAATGTGATTTTCTGGATTTTTTTTTTCTCATTTTGTCTGTCATAGTTGAGGTATACCTATGATGAAAATTGGAGACCTCTCTCATCTTTTAAGTGGGAGAACTTGCACAATTGGTGGATGACTAAATACTTTTTTGCCCCACTGTACTTTCTGAAATTATTTAGCCAATCAGAAATCAGTTTATATTTATTGCTATGGATCCATTCACTATCTCCTTGCACTGAAAAAAAAAAACAAAACAAAGGAGATGAACCTCTAACCAATTATAGTCCATTTTTTGACAACGTCCCCAGGTGACGCATTTCAACGCGCTATGGGGTAACCCCCACAACAGCCACGGACAAACAGAGAGCCCAGCTGGGGCAATTAGCAGAGCAATGAGATGTGGGTGTTGAGATCAATAGGCAGCCTCTCCGTGTCTAGTTCAGGCGCCAGTATCCTGCTGTTATGTATGACTTCCTGCTCTGTACTTAAATGTAAATGTCCCATGCCTGAATGCAGTTACTTTGATGCTAACATGCCTTTCATGTATTGTCTGAACTGGGTATAAATACCGCACAGGTTCTGTAACTCATCCTCTTTTCTTCTTCTGACTGCTTCTGACTACTGCTCATGAGAGCCTGAGAGCTTCGCTCCAGCATGCTTATGCAGCAGCTGGGGTGAGCTCCGTGATGGCGATGAATGATAAATAAACTTCCTTAAAACTCCAGATGCCGTGCCTTATATTAACATCGCCACACTGGTGACCCGATGCTGAAAAGAACACGCTGCCAGCGAACGCAGCACCCGGCGGTCATTCTCCGACGACAAGCGAACGCGGCAGCCCGACTGATCTGCCCTTCCCTTCTGCTTCAGGGAGACTTTGACGCTCTTCGGAGACCACCCACGACCGGGAAAGCTGAGGAAATTTCATGGTGAGGTCTGCACGCCTAGATCGGCACATCCACGCTGGACCGGCCGCTCTCACGGCTCCTGACACACGATTCTGTGTCTCCACACGAGAGCGCACGCACCTTGCCCTCTCTCCACGACGGCGGCCCATGGCCGACGGAGAACGCGTGGACCTGAACGCACCATGACCCGGCACGAGCGACGACCAACAGCCCGAACGGGGGAGACCATCGGCGCCGACTGCGCAGATCTCCATCAAGCCCCCTGACCCTGATTCGCCTCACGACAGCGGACTGGCCATGCACAGAAGCCTCGCATCTGAACAGCACAGCTGGAAGGTACGCAGCCACAGCGCGTGCCGCGCACCAGAGACAAACTGGCTCTGCAGACCCCCACCCTCCTTCACCGCTGCACACTGGCCCTTCAGGGTTGCTCGTTCACCTGAGGCATGCACGCAGCTGGCGCACAGGATTTTCTTATGGTCTCAGCCACGGCGCACAACGGGGATCCAGCCGTCAGCTGTCCCCGAGGGCTTTAGGTCCGCGAACGCACCTGAAGCCAACACGCCAAGTCCCTCACACAGCTTCAGCTCCTGTTTTCCTTCATTGCCGGACTGAATCGCGAGAGGAATCAGAGACTAATTTTTCTTCCCATTGCCACGGACATCCCCCGCCACTTGCTACCCCCACCCTCCTCCCTTCCCCGGCACAGACCTTCCCCGCAGCTCGCCACCAAAGCGGGACAATCGAGGTCTCAGCTCCCCGCTAAGCCCTCTGGGGGGGTAGTGTATGGGTTAACCCCCACAACAGCCACGGACAAACAGAGAGCCCAGCTGGGGCAATTAGCAGAGCAATGAGATGTGGGTGTTGAGATCAATAGGCAGCCTCTCCGTGTCTAGTTCAGGTGCCAGTATCCTGCTGTTATGTATGACTTCCTGCTCTGTACTTAAATGTAAATGTCCCATGCCTGAATGCAGTTTCTTTGATGCTAACATGCCTTTCATGTATTGTCTGAACTGGGTATAAATACCGCACAGGTTCTGTAACTCATCCTCTTTTCTTCTTCTGACTGCTTCTGACTACTGCTCATGAGAGCCTGAGAGCTTCGCTCCAGCATGCTTATGCAGCAGCTGGGGTGAGCTCCGTGATGGCGATGAATGATAAATAAACTTCCTTAAAACTCCAGACGCCGTGCCTTATTTTAACATCGCCACAGCGCTGAATACAACAGGTCTTCATATCAAGCAGGAGTGACTTGCTACAACTACAATTTGAACACCAGCTTTGGATAAAAAAAAAAAATAAAACAGTCCAAGGCCTTCCCCTAAACTGGACATTATAAAGAAGTCAGGATGCAGCTGGACGGCGCTCAGGAGGATACCTTGACGAGTGGTGCTAACCTATTTACTAATGCCAGCCTTTGGCTTTGTATTTTGCAACCACTAAATTAAAACTGGATTTGATGACAGGAAGATGTATCCAGATGTAAAGACACGGTAACCGGTGAATTAAAATCTGTTTCTCTTCTATATGCCGTTTTATTTTCAACTCTTTAAATGATTGTGGGAAATATTTTTCACTGGTGTTCAGTTTGACTAGGTTTGTTGTTGGTGCTGGGGTTAGGATGTGTCATCATCTTTTCTTGGCCAGATCATGCTGAATGAGGCTAGTGGTGTGTTGTCTTGAATAATGTGTTGGTCAGCATAGTGATGTTTGCGCGTTCACATGCAAGTACCAGGATGTGTAGACAGCCCTATAATATAAACCACGCTTGAGCTAACAGTAAGCTAACCTGTTAGCTTACTGTTGTTCACTTGACTGACAGCTAGGCTGGCCAATAATAGAGCAGCGGATGGGTCTCAAGGATGTGCTGGTCTGGGTTTACTGTGGAAGTGATGTCCAGTGGCAAATGTGGAACAGTCAATTTTGCTTTTTGAAGTGAAAAACGATATAAAGACTGCTTTTTTCTTTTTTTCTTTTTTACAGTTTTTCAATAATCACGTGACCAATAGTGTCATGTGTGCCGATTTCATCCGCGCTCAGGCCATACTCCTCCTCAGCCCGGCTTTTATTATGACAGCATCTCAGCGGGCCTCCGGTTGTCAAGCTCCACAGGACGGCTGGAGGCCAATTACCTCTCATCAGCTGAGGCGCTGTCAACCACTATAAAAGGGAGCGGTCCTGATTGTTCAGGGCTGTGACCTCACACACGGTCCACACCACCTCTCGTTGTGGATCAGGCTGGAGTCCCTACGTCCGGCTCCAGCCCTCCTCTCTTCCCTCATCGTATCCGTAAGTGTACTTCTTTTATTATTTGTGTTTTGCCCCACGAGGCTCTTTTCCTTTGTCATCATTATTTGTAAGTCAACCTTTTGTATTACTTGTGTTTTGCCCCATGAGGATCTGTTCCTTTTTCCCTTATTAATAAACGATGCAAACTCACCGGTTAGCCCTTGGCTCTTATTAATGGCTCGCAAGAGCCATACGTAACAGTAGGTCACAGCCACTGAGTTGCCGGCTACCGTGAGTTTTGCATTATTGGACTATTGTTCTTCCCTGTCTGGGTGACTGTGTGCTGGGGGAATGTCATCCTTCAGGCACAGCATTCGACGCCTGGGCTACGAGCTAGCGGAAGCTCTAGACTACATGGATGGAAAGCTCTTCACCGCTATGCTCTACGACACCCCCAGCGATATACGCCAACACTTGGACCTCGCTGAGGACATCATAAGGCGCCTTCCCCGCTATTCCAATCATCTGGAGATTACGGTGAGGAGGGCTGACATCTCAGCGCAGCGTGAGAGACTCCGTGGGCTGGAGGGAAACCCCGGCAGAACGCCGAAGAGGAGGAATCGTCACCCCTCGCTTCGGGATCCTGCTCCTGCCTCCGTTCCGGCCCGGGAGTTCGCACCATCCAGGGGTCTTTCCCCAACAAGCGTGACATCACTCGGGATTCCCCCAGAGAAGTTGCAGCTGACAGCAATGGACATCTGGGACCGAGTGGCTGCTGCTCGCTCCGCTGCTCATCCTACACAAATCATTAAGCATGTGATGGCGGCAGTTAGACTGGTGGAGAGGAATCCAGAGTTGCGTGATTTTCCTGAGTTCGCTGACCTGCTCGCCTCTGTTTCTGCACAGAAGCGGCAACTCCCGGACCTCATCTTCGCCTCGCCCCCTGCAAGAAACCGTCGTCACACTGGCTGTCAACCTCAGCGTGAATCCCGTCCGGATCCAGTTCCGGGTCGCCGCAAGGGCTCAATTCCTCGCACAGCTGCCACTCCTGCGCCTCGTCAGAAGGGAATCCCCACAGCCTCTCCCCCCGGGCTATCGTCTCCTGCTGTTCCGTCAGCGCTCTGTGCCCGGCTCGTCTCGGCTGACGCCCCCTCCTCCTTGTTGCCTATCCCGGCTGCTGTGTGTCTCTGGAGTCCTGTCCTGGCGAGCCCCGTCCCGGAACCATCTCGAGCGGCTCCCCGTCGTCCTCCCAGGGGGCCCTCTGTCACCGTCCGGCGGGGGAAGGGAGGAGCAACGTCCGCCGCAGCAGGCACCATCCAGCCCCCAGGAGACAGGCAAGTCCAAACTAATCCATATACTCATTATTGTGATTTGCCTTGTCAGACTCTTGGGGGTGGAGTTCGGGGTTCGCAGCCCCCCGAGCTCCCACCACCTGCTGTGGCTTTAATTGTTAATCCCGCATCCTCTGTGTCTCCCTCCGCTGAGTGGCCCTCGACGCCAGGCCAACGTCGCCGGATGAGGAGGGGGCCTGCGGTTCTGGAGAGCCTAATTCCGGTCCCGCAGCCACGTCGTGGGCGGAGGAGGAGGGCAGACTGCAGCGTGGAACCTGTGCCGAAGAGGAAGCATCCCCAGGTCTCCACGGACGAGCCGTCCGGTCCAGTGGGTCGAGGGTCCCCTGCCACCACGCCGTGTGGGCCATCAGCGTGGGCATCGGTGTCGGAGGATCCTGAGGCTGTGGACACCATCATGCCAGCTGCGGAGCCCGACGTAGCTGAGTGGGAGCCAGATGAGGACCTCCTGCCGTCTGAGCCCGGATCTTCGCAGTCCTGGATGGCGTCAGAACCCGAGATCAGGCAAGTGCTCTGTTTTGTCTTTCTCCTTTCTGTCCTAGAGCATTTTTGCCTGTCTCTTGGAAAGACGAGCCGAGTGCAACCGCCCGCTGCGTCCGAGCTTGTCCCCCCGGGTTCTGGCGCTGCCAGTGATCCTGATCCCGGTTCTTCTCTCTCTCCCGAGCCTTCTCCCAGGGTAGCCGGCGAGGAGCTGCTTTCGCCCGCTGTGCCAGAGGTTCCAGGTTTGGGGTTGGAGGTCGGTTCTGGTGCAGCGCCGACCCAGTCGGGGTCCGACGCGGGTGCAACCGAGACCCAATCGGGGTCCGTCGCGGGAGCAACCGTGACCCAACCGGGGTCTGACGAGGGTGCAGCACCGTCGGTATCCAAGTTCGGTAAGGGAGCTGCAGATCCCCTGCCACTGGACACTAGACCGGCTCATCTTCTCCCCCATCTTCACCGTCGTCCTCATCTTCACCCTCATCTTCCCCCCAAGTCTTCTCCACCAGGTGCCGTATGGACCCCTCACTTTCGGCCCGGCTCGCCCTCGCTATTCCCCTCTACTGGGAAGCCGTTGCCTTTCTCTCCCCTGCGATCCTGGTGGCTGAGCGATGCGGGTCGGCCGCCAGAAGGACTGCCGTGCCCATTTGGCTCTCTGGTCCGGCCACCCGACCCACTGGACTCTCTATTCGGTGGCCTGGTCCGGCCACCTGAAGTACTGTTTTTCCTGGCCTGGGATTTGGGTAGGCCGCCTGAATTCTTCCCGTCACCCCTGTTGGCGGTTTGGATGCTGGGTGCGGGGAGACCCCCCCGAACTGTATTATTTCTCCTTTCATTCCTGTGCCTTTGGTTCCTTTGTGATTTTTGTGAGAGTACAGGTATGATATTATGATTTCTTGTAGCCCTATCGCGGTTAGCGTGTCTTTTTTTTTCTTCCCCTCTCCTGTTGAGGGATGTTCTGTATATGCTAGATTGTGCCTTAGGAGCCCCTGTGTTTTCCTTTTAGGTCTCCTGTGGTTGCTTTTTTTTGTTGGGTCCTGTCTGTACATTATCGGCATTTTATGGAGTATTGTGTTTTTTTTCCTCCTGTACTCTGTAATTGCTTCGTTTGTTTCTCTGCCAATGTTGTGGTTTTCTTTTCTCTCTCTCTCTCTCTCTCCTTTTTCCGATTCACGCCCTCCTGGCCTGCGCCCCATCCGCCCACCCTGGGGAGGTGGGGGGGTGGGGGCTTGGGTGTTACTGGCCGTTCTGAGCCCGGCCTTGAGGGGGAGGTCCTGTCATGTGCGCCGATTTCATCCGCGCTCAGGCCATACTCCTCCTCAGCCCAGCTGTTATTATGACAGCGTCTCAGTGGGCCTCCGGCTGTCAAGCTCCACAGGACGGCTGGAGGCCAATTACCTCTCATCAGCTGAGGCGCTGTCAACCACTATAAAAGGGAGCGGTCCTGATTGTTCAGGGCTGTGACCTCACACACGGTCCACACCACCTCTCGTTGTGGATCAGGCTGGAGTCCCTACGTCCGGCTCCAGCCCTCCTCTCTTCCCTCATCGTATCCGTAAGTGTACTCCTTTTATTATTTGTGTTTTGCCCCACGAGGCTCTTTTCCTTTGTCATCATTATCTGTAAGTCAACCTTTTGTATTACTTGTGTTTTGCCCCATGAGGATCTGTTCCTTTTTCCCTTATTAATAAACGATGCAAACTCACCGGTTAGCCCTTGGCTCTTATTAATGGCTCGCAAGAGCCATACGTAACAAATAGGCACCTTTCAGAAGGGTAAAACCAACAAAACCACTATTTTTCAGACAATGACCCCTTTAACTAAATAAAGACAGCACATATTTGTGAAGGGCATTTTAACATATACATGTGAGCAATAAAAGTGTTTTATGAAAGTAAAACCTAAATTGTTTTGTACAATATGGGACCTTTAAAAACAAATCCATCACTTCCCAATGTCCGCTTTCTTCCACTATATTTTATAAATACTGTATGTTGCACCACTACTTTATTATTACCTTATTGGTTGTGATGCTGTCCCACACTATCAGTTTTCCATCTTGTGAGGCACTGACACACAGCCTGGAGGAGTCATACATTGGATGAGAGAAACAAACATGAGGACAAGAAACATATTGTGCCAGACGCAAAGAACCAGCAGTTAAAACAAAGTGGGTTTAGACAAATCTAATCAACTCTTGCTATGTTGGCTCTCCTTACTGTATGAGGGGGGGCTGAAAAGTTCACAGGCTGACTAAGAAGGAGTTATGCTCGTAGGTGCTGAGCCAATAGTATTTCTGCTTCAGTGGCCGAGGAACAAGACGGCATAGCAGAGCTGAGAGGGAGAGAACTGACAAGAGTATGGGTACAATAAACCACATTTGGTCAAATTTGACCACTGCATCATGGTCATCCTATGAACTTTTCAGCCCCCCCTCGTAAATGAATTCAAGATGCTTTATTAAATTTATTAAAAATCTATCGGATCTTAGCTGGTGTTCCTTTAATCTCTGCACAGGGTGTTGTGTATTTACTTGGAGTCAGTGGCCCAGTGCATTGCATAGATCTTGGCCAGATGACCCCTTAGCGTTTTCCTGGTCTTCATCTGGACACGCCCCACCACAGCGACCCCAGCAGCTGCCTCCTGGAACGTTGTGTCCTGCACGGCCTTTCGAGCTGCCTGTGGGGCAGAGATAGATGAAACCGCCACCGCCAGCACCATAAAACATATGTTACATATGGAAGCAAAGACATGTATTGCTATCTATGATCTTGATATACATTCTGTAGGACTACTCACAGTGATCTGGTCCTTGAGGTTGTCAGCCTCTTTTCTCAGCTGCTCCATTTCACCCATGGCGATGGCTGTGAGTCACCACTGGACAATGGACAGAGATGTCAACAAACCTCGAAATCCTACAATAAGGACGAAGACAGGTGGTGGAAATACAGAAACACAATTCGATTCCAAAAAGTTTACATCCCAGGTCTATTCCTTCATGTTAGAATTTTACCTGTATCTACCTGAGCTTGTTACCCTCTCCACTTACCAACTTCCAACTAAGTGCTACTTTGCAAGTCAAACATGCCCTCGTCTTCTTTGCAAATGTTCATAAATACGCAGGAACCCGCAGGACACACCTACTCCTCCTGCACACACACTCACATGTACACACACACACAGCATACCCATGCAAACACCGGTAAGCTGCATGAATATTCAAACAGGAGATTAATGCTGAAAGTTTGTTCTTTGGCTGCTGCGAGGGCTCTGATCCTCACCCAGAATGTACACACAAACCAGTATGTCCTGTAATAACGCCCCTCAGCTCACGGCAGCACTGATAGGGGAGTTGGTGCAATTTAACACTCCACCGAGCTGTCCCCTGATGTTAATGGATATTAAATTTATTAACATCATGATTAAATGAGCAATCTTTAGCAAAAAACTCCCAATCACCTAATGGTCCTACTCATACAGTGTGACAAATGTAATCAGCAGCATAAGTGAAAAGGTAGCCACTATCAGAGCAACAGCACAGAAAAAGCGAAAGCAAGTTAAAGCACTACAATAATCCCACAGCACATATTTCTCATCTTCTTCTGCCATAATGCTTTTGAAAAAAATCTCACCTTATAACTTAGGTCAAGGAATGGCTGTGATGATTTTATGGCATGCGTCCCTCAGCAATCTGTTCTTCTCCGTCCTCTTTGTATTTGAATGAGTATTGTTAGCGAAACACATGACCAAGTCAATTTGCCGTCTAAGTTGTTTAAAGTGAAAAGGAAGTGGAAGGGAGAGTGAAAGGAGGGAGTCCCTTATAAAAAGAACGATATGATGTGATTGCTTATCCCCTACTGTCTTTTCAGTCTCTATCATTTACACGAGTCAGAAATGAACCAGTTGTGGTGATAGTTCCAAAGTTTTTTATTAATGTCGATAACGGGGGATTTTCAAAACACTGTTTCCAGATGGGCAGATGACTTCAGTATAGGGTTTCTGTAATGATGCTGAAGTGTTTTAATCGTTCTGATTCTATTCTATTGTTCCGCGTGATTAAAATGACCCCTGTGAGGGTGATGGTTAGTGAAGTGCATTAACACTGTCAGAGAGGGAAGAGGAGGGGGTGCGGAGGGTAAGAGGCCAGGCAGGAGAGTGAGTTTTAAATCCTACTGACTGAGATTTTAAGGGAGGCCTTTGAATCAAATGCTGCTCTCATCCGATTACTGACTGCTCTTTGCATCTGGATAAGAGATGGAGAAAAGGATGGGGCGGTAGATAGGGGGATGAGAATGAGGCTGGGGGGGGCAGATGGCAAAAGTGTAAGAGGACGGAGGACGCAGGGGATGGTGGAGGCCTCTGAAGCACCTTCAACTCAGCTGAGAACTCATACTCAACCACAAAGTCTTACATGATAAGATAAGATAAGCCTTTATTAGTCCCACAATGGGGAAATTACACGATTGCAGCAGCAAAGGGATAGCAGCACTCAGAGAAGCAATAATAAATAAGATAATAAGATAAGAATTGGATAGCCAAAGCAGTAAATACTATACTAACTTTAAAGCATATTAGAAAACTTCGCAGTGGCTTGAAAGCTGGCTTCATAATACATTGTTGCCTTTGTATGATTCCAAAGACAAAACTAACAGTGTGGGAACATCTGACGATGCAGAGAAATCTTGGGTCCGGAAGTTGTGTTAACTGAAAACTGTCCTTTATTGACAGATTTTTTTTTTCAGGAGTGACAGAAAAATCTGAAAGCTTTCATTTTGACAGATTACACTGACAGTGATATAATTAAAATCAATTAAAATGACAGGTAATAATAGATTATGACAGAATTTTTACAACCCTGTCTGTGAAAATGATAGAAAACAAAAAAGTCTAGCACAACCTCTGCTTGGGTCATCTGTTTTTACAGGTTAGGTTTAATGTCCTTCAGTGAGTTGGACTGATTTACAGATTTTGTTGTTGTATGCAGTGGCGTCAAACCTGTATGTTGTCATTTTTATATCACATTAACGAAAAGAAATGAATTCATGATCTTGACACCACTTTATCAGGCAGATTATGTCTGACAGAAAACAAAAGGATTTTTTTTTGTCAGATTATGAGATGGTAGACTAAAACCAGTGCAAACTGATCCCTCAAATCCCCCTGATGTATGTGCCATAAACAAAAGATAAAAACACTTCCAGGTACATTAAGTGTGCCAGTGTAATTTTGGAAGCCCCATATTCAACATGTTTTAACATGATGTTCAAACTCAGAGCTCACTAGCATGTAATGTTGAGAGTCTAGCTGATATGAAAGTCTGGAACTTTCAGCCCAATATTTAGAAGAACTTATCATCACTATCTTAATGAAAAAACAGCCAAGTTGCCAGAATTTTGCCAAAATATACAGTCAGAGATGCCAAAATTCACATCATGTTTTGAATCTCATAATTACAAGGGCACAAACCAAACACAAAACAATACAGTGTTGTGGCAGCGCTGTGTGACCATCCACTCACCCACAGGAGACTCCTCTCTGGATGTTTTGGTGGCTCTTTAATCACTCTTCGTCCAGCGGCCTCCCTTGGGTTGTTACCATAAGTTCAGCAACTACACTTTCCTCCGCTCATTCACTTTTGGCATCACACACGGCGTGGCGATTCTCCGTCATTCACTCTCCCCACTGCTCCTGAGAGGAACAAATGAGGATTGGAGGGATGAAGGGAGATCAGTGATGAGGGGATAAACCCCGGGATGGATGGAAAGAAGGGTGGGTGAGAGGGACTGAAAGGGAGGAAGAGACAGTGGGGGAAGCCAAACAAGGTGCAGACTGAAGCCGTGGGGGTCACAAGACTTGAGCTGGGGTAAATCAGAATCAAAAACCAAGAGATGGAAACCATGGAGGGGAGGGGGGAAATTAGAGGATAAATAGAAGACCCAGGAACATTACTTTTTATGGTGATGAGGTAGCCTTGAAAAGATATATGACTGGCAGGAGGGCGAGTGTTTTGTAAACCCGAGGTGAAGTTAATATTAGAAAGTTTACAGGCAGAGCACAGATCAGAGGGGGTACAATGATAATGAAAGAAAAACTGTAGGATTACAGAGAGAGATCCCCGTGGTTCACTCTTAACTTAGTATAAGAGTACAACCAAGCATGGGCATACACACACAGTATACAGGACATTCAGTCACAGCCATCATAATTAGACAGCAAAAGTACAATTAGTTCTCTCTATTTTACCTCCACCAATGAGATTGTTATGTGTTCATTGTGGTTTGTCTGATTGTTAGCGGGATTACGCAAAAACAACTGGATGGCGTTTCGTGAAATTTTTGTCAGAGGTGCCCCTTGAGCTAAAGAGGAACCCTTAGATTCTGTGGGAAATCCAGATCACTATATGTACTCTGAATCACGTTTTTACTTTTTTTTTACATCTTGAGATAACGCTTTTCAAATAGATTTTGTTAATATTGTGAAAAACAACTTAAGAAACCTGAAGTTGCACAGGCAACTTATGATGTTCAATTAGTTGACACATTTTTATACCTGTGGACAAAGTCTTGTTGGAGGCATGTACTCAGAATCTTCATGTTTTTCATTTTGGTTGGATGATTTGGGGGAAAAAAACCCCTCCTGAATTATGAGAATGAACACCCTCGTCTTTACAGAGCGTGTACTCCACAGCTGGTGCTTATTATCTAATACATTAAATCACCTAAATTCATTATAACAGAAGCCTGGCTCTATGCAGTGACAATATTTCATCAAAAAGGCCTGTGGGAAAGAAGCCCTGAATCAGCTGCTCTAATGGCCCTGAGTGAGATGCTGAAACACGTCTTCAGCTGCATGTTTGACTTGTCCCGACAGAATTAAAGGAACTATCTACAATCCACGTCTCTAATGCACCTACATTTTCAGATTTGTGTAATCTAAAACAAGCAATGTGCCATAAATTCTGCCTTTAGGAAGCTAAAATGTTTTAAGTTTTTGTTGTCAGAAAGAAGGCGAGCTTACTTTAGCCTTCCCTTCAGTAGAACAATCCCAATGCAGTCAAATGCTTTGAGCAGATGAATACGAGTTTGGGAGCCGTGCCTCTAATTTCTTGACATTGTACGACAAGAAGCTATTCAAATCCTAAACAAGTTGTAAATCAAATGTAATGTAAATCAAATTTGGCTGCCCTACTCATAAACACAGTTACAACCTGCAGTGAACAGTCTTTTATTAGATATTTTCTTCTTTTTTCTAGTTATTGAGGCTGTTTAACCCAAATACATTCTAAATGAAGTGACAAAGTGCTCAGCAGGGTTTAAGCTATACTGACACAAATAAAACATCCCATTCTTCATTCTGTCAGTGCCAACCATGTTTGAAACTTAACTCACATGTCAAATTGTGTTTTCGTAAACCTGTTATAAAGCCGTTTCATACTTTATATCAAATTTGGAATAAAATCTAAGAATCCTGTTTTTACACCCAGAAGTGAGGCACCACCACAGACAACTATCAGAATTTATTGGTGTTGCTTTACTAGAGCTTAAAGATCCATTATTGAGGAAAACTGTGTTTTGTGGGTTTTAACCTTATACAATACAGCCATTAAAATGAATGCTCACTACATTTAAAAAAAAAAAAACTCTTAAAGAAAGAGTGGATTGCTCTTCTTGAGTTTTCTGACATCACAAACAAGAACCACTTCCAGTTCTCTAAAGTTAGCAACACAAACACAGCTTAACTGCCTCCTTATTTGTGATTGGCCCAATCAAAAAAAAATCTTTGCTCAACCACATTAGGGCCTCATTAACATTAATATGCAAGCTAATAATGAAAATAGATTGTTAGAGATTGAGCCCAAAAGACAGCTTTTTTAAGGAGCTGTAAAAACAACACAGAAATGGGTTTTGGTCTTTAAAACTATGCATATACAGATATTCTCAAATTTGTTGGTACTCTTCCACACACACACACAAAAAAACCCCATCTCTGAAATAACTTGAAACTGACCAGAGTTTAATGCCATATTTTACTGTTCATACAGCCGTGGACAAAATTGTTGGTACCCCTCTGTTAATGAAAGAAAAACCCACAATGGTCACAGAAATAACTTGAATCTGACAAAAGTGGTAATAAATAAAAATTCTATGAAAATTAACCAATGAAAATCAGACAATGCTTTTGAACTGTGGTTCAACAGAATTACTTAACAAAACAAACTCATGAAACAGGCCTGGACAAAAATGATGGTACCCTTAACTTAATATTTTGTTGCACAACCTTTTGAGGCAATCACTGCAATCAAACGATTTCTGTAGCTGTCAATGAGACTTCTGCACCTCTCAGCAGGTATTCTGGCCCACTCCTCATGAGCAAATTGCTCCAGTTGTCTCAGGTTTGAAGGGTGCCTTCTCCAGACGGCATGTTTCAGCTCCTTCCACAGATGTTCAATAGGATTTAGATCAGGGCTCATAGAAGGTCACTTTAGAATAGTCCAATGTTTGGCTCTTAGCCATTCTTGGGTGTTTTTAGCTGTGTGTTTTGGCTCATTATCCTGTTGCAAGACCCGTGACCTGCGACTGAGACCAAGCTGTCTGACACTGGGCAGCACATTTCTCTCTAGAATACCTTGGTAGTCTTGAGATTTCATTGTACCCTGCACAGATTCAAGACACCCTGTGCCAGATGCAGCAAAGCGGCCCCAGAACATAACAGAACCTCCTCCATGTTTCACAGTAGGGACAGGGTTCTTTTCTTGGCATGCTTCATTTTTGCGTCTGTGAACATAGAGCTGATGTGCCTTGCCAAAAAGTTGCAGTTTTGTCTCGTCTGTCCATAGGACATTCTCCCAGAAGCTTTGTGGCTTGTCAACATGCAGTTTGGCAAATTCCAGTCTGGCTTTTTTATGATTTGTTTTCAACAGTGGTGTCCTCCTTGGTTGTCTCCCATGAAGTCTACTTTGGCTCAAACAACGACGGATGGTGCGATCTGACAGTGATGTACCTTGACCTTGGAGTTCACCATGAATGTGTTTAGAGGTTGTTCTGGGCTCTTTTGCTACCATTCGTATTATCCGTCTCTTCCATTTTTCATCAAGTTTCCTCTTGCGGCCACATCCAGGGAGGTTGGCTACAGTCCCGTGGATCTTAAATTTCTGAATAATATGTGCAACTGTAGTCACAGGAACATCAAGCTGCTTGGAGATGGTCTTATAGCCTTTACCTTTAACATGCTTGTCTATAATTTTCTTTCTAATCTCCTGAGACAACTCTCTCCTTTGCTTCATCTGGTCCATGTTTAGTGTGTTACACACCATGTCACCAAACAGCACAGTGACTACTTGTCACCCTTTAAATAGGCCGACTGACTGATTACAAGTTTGTAGACACCTGTGATGTTAATTAGAGGACATCTTGACTGAACATGTCCCTATGGTCACATTATTTTGAATCTTTTCTAGGGGTACCATCATCACCACCGGAGTGGTGGCTCAGTTGGTAGAGCATCCGCCCCACACCCGGGAGGCAGGGGTTCAAATCCTGGCCGGGTCATGCCGAAGACCATATAAAAGTGGAACATCCAGCTTGGTGCTCAGCAATAATGGAATGGAGGAGGGAAATTGGTGGCGGCGCCTTGCATGGCAGCGGCCCTCTGATTCTGCACTTGGGGTATGTGTGATTAACACAGTAGATAGGTAAAACAATCTCGTTCTACTGTACATGATTGGTTGTACACTTGAATGACAATAAGGGTGATTTAATTTTTTTTTTTAAATTTTTGTCCAGGCCTGTTTCATGAGTTTGTTTTTTAAAATAATTCTGTTGAACCACAATTCAAAAGCATTGTCTGATTTTCATTGGTTAATTTTCATAGAATTTTTATTTATTACCACTTTTGTCAGAAAATTTCTGTGACCACTGTGGGTTTTTCTTTCATTAACAGAGGGGTACCGACAATTTTGTCCACGTGTGTGTGTGTATATATATATATATATGTATATATACACACACGTGTGTGTGTGTGTGTATATATATATATATATAGTATATATATATATATAAATATATATATTGACAAATCAATTCAAAAAGAGGTACAAACATTGTTTGCTGAAAGGATATATGTTAGAAGGGTAGTATTTATATGTACGATTCACTATGCTCCCTCTGGGACACTATGGAATGGTGGGTGGGACAGCACTGTGTATATCTGTGTTGTTTCAGGCTGGTTTTGATGTATGGACATCAATGTATGCTAGGATGGATGGGTGTTAATGTTGATATGTACAAAATACAGTTAATTGTTTACTTGGGGTCTTAAATGTGGTAATTTGTATATAATTCACATGGGTGTATTTATGAAAAAGAGGAGATGGAATTAATAAGTGTTCACTTCTTCCTTCCCCCTTTTGAACACTGTATACTGTTACTTTATTGCATTTGTCTTGTTTTTGTTATACTTTTTTGTTTGAAATAAAGTATCTATCTATCTATCTATCTAAGTGTTCAACCCCGTGTTTCGTTACAATAGACGAAAAAGTCGGGACCATAAGTGCTGGGAACTGTGTGAGCAAATGTTGGTGCTTACTCCCTGGAGCTATAACGTTAGCCAGTGTTGTCGACCCAGCTTCCCGAGCTGTACAGGACAGTGAGGTAAAAGAAACAGCATCCACTAATCTCCTATTAGCAACATCAACTAACAACCCATCAGCACATAAAAAAATCTGCGCCTAAAATGGGGCTGGAGCATGCAGCTACCACAAAGTCCCAATGAAAGTTGCGTCCGTGTAAGCATATCGTCAGTGTCCACTTGCCAAATGTCCTGATGGTGGATCCGCTGGCAGCCGTGAGCTCGGGACTGCTGCCTCCTGCCACCCTGTCTGTGTTGACTGGCAGGATGAGGCTCTTCTGGGAGCCGGAGTCCACCAAAAACCATCTCCCTGAATGTATGTCCGTGACATAAAGCAGTCTGTTCCTGTTGCCATCGGTTGCAGCTGCTACTGAATTCCGAACATGTTGTCTTCCCGGCTTCTTGAATTGGCATGGCGACAGCCAGCGTTGGGCATTCGAGCTGAAACGGCGATGATAAAAACAGACTGTCCCGTTCCTTCGTCTCCTGGTGTCTGTCCCGGCTACTACAAATGGCTCCTCGACCTCGCTGGAGTCCCTCATGGATGCTGGTGCCACTGCCTGCACGCTGAGAGTTCTGGTCGCTAAAATGATGCGGTCCGCTTCCTGCACCAGGGCGGGGTAGTCCTTTGCAACCAGCCACGGCGAATTGGCCAGGATAACCCTCACTGTAGCTGGTAGGTTCCTGAGGAACGAATGGGCGAACAGGAAAGATTCATCACCCTTCCCCCTCAGCACTAACACGCTCTCCATGAGCTCCACTGCTGATCTGTCACCTAACTCCAAACACGTTAGGAGTCTCTCTGCCCTCTCACTGTCAGAAAGGGTATAGCACTGGAGAAGCATCCTCTTGAGTGCGTCATATTTTCCTTGGGCCGGTGGCTCCTGGAGCAGGCTTGTGACCTGTTGCGTGGCGCACGCATCCAGCACAGTGGCCACGTAGTAATACTTGGTATTGTCCGTTGTCCGTTGCAGTCAGGATGTGAAGTTAGAAGTCTGGGAGCTTGACTGAGATAGCGCATGCGGCGCTGGTGCTCTCCCTCCAGGTAGTCTCTGGGGCGGTGCTCGGCTCGCTTTCCATGGCACGGCTTAGGGTCACCAATGTGGAGAAAGGAAGCAGGCGAGGCAACGAGCTGAACGACACAGGAACTTTATTTCTTCTCCAACATACAGTACAGTAAAAGAGCTCCCGGGTCTCTGTGCATTCCTCTTTTATTCCTTTAATACTTACGACCATAATACATTGTTGTTTAGAACAGAGACCTGTGTGGCACATTAACATGACATAACGCCGGCGCTGCTCTCACACCCTTTCTTCTTCCCGCAGCTCCGGCAGTTACTCCTCTCCCCGGGGGGTGCATAGTCCTTACTGTCCCGTCTGATACCCCCCTGGTGACACTTCCTCTTCAGTCCATTGTTCCCCCCTTCCCCAGCTGCCTTCTCTGGGTGGAGAAGTCCCACACTATGCCCCCACAACTGTATCATATTTAACACAAATCAGACTTTGTTTTTTACTAATGATTCAGTTGAGTATTTTATACAATGTACCAGAGAAAGCAAAGGAGAGAGCTGTCTGACGAGCTCAGAAAACCATGTTAAACCAGGGAAACCAGTGTGTTTCCCTCCAGGATGCCTTGGCAGTCTTGACACTTCATTGTGTCCTGCACAGATTCAAGGTTCCCTGTGCCACATTCAGCAAAATAGCCCCAAAACAAAACCACGCTCTCTCGATGTTTCACAGTCGGTATGTTGTTCTTTTCTTTAAAAGCTTAATTTTTCCTTTTCAAACTTCAAACTTTATTTACTTATATAGCATCTTTCATGCAACAAAGTGCAACTCAAACTGCTTTACAGTTAAAACAATTCCACTTAAAACAAAAACCAAACCCTCCCCAAGTCCTCTCACCCCACCCCTACTCTCGTCCAAGACATCCATACACCCGACCCCTCAACTCACCCCAGACCCCACTTCGTCCCACCCCGACCCACCCCATCCACAAGTAATAATAGGCATTGTTAAAACATGACTGAGCACGGAGGACCAGAGTGTGGAAACTGTTGTGTATAGTTTAGACTTTTAGTGGTGAAGTACGGGTGGCGGCTCCACCTTCCGGTTCCGCGACCACCTCTGGCTATAAGAGGGCAGTGGGCAGGAGGGGCGGTCTCTTGCCACGTCTTCTGCCCAACAGTGGCACCTGTGTGATCTAGTGCCTTATTAATAAACGTGTTCAGCTCGACACCTGGCCTCATCCTTGGCTCCATATACAGACATAACATTTGGCAATGAGGAAAAAAATGGATTACAAGAAGATATGGAAGCGTGAGGGTTTGAAATTCGGCCGGTTTTGGAGCTGCCCGGTGAACCACCAGTCCCATGGCTGAGGTGGTGCACCATTTTCCAGACGTACATGGTGGTGCTGGACTTTGGAAGCTGTAGAAGTGGAAGGCACGTGAGTTGTTGGTGTGCAATTTTGCAGTGAAGAAACAGTGTGTTCTAAGCACACTGGGTGACTGTGATAGTTTTAATGAAGGGATTGAGCTAATGGAGCGCTATTTTCACACCCTGGAAAACGTCATGGTTGGGAAGATTCGGTTTTGACAGTGTCGCCAACAAGTGGGCGAGTCTATTTGGCGGTTTATGACAGACTGGGAGCTGTTGGTCTGCTATGACTATTGGAGCTTGGACAATTGGAGAAAGGGATGATTTGCGACAAGTTGGCAGAATATATCAATGGTGCTACGATCTGGTCAGAGCTGCTTATGTTTTCGGGCGAATTGGTGCTGCCCACTGACATCGAGTTAGCTCAACTGCTGGAAGCTGTGGACGAATTGTCACGGGAGCTAAGTGAGAGCTTGTCACACCAACATCTGGGATCACCGTTGATTGCATATGCAGTGAACCCAGTCAGCATGGGAAGGGTGAAGGATGACGCCAGCACTGTGAATGTGAGGTCTGCCCCCGGGAAAGCCCAAGGGTGAGGGCTGTGGGTCCATGAAGCACCGTTACAAGGCTAAGGATTGTTCGGCAAGAGCGGAGCACTGCAACATGTGTGGCTACTTGCTTCATGTCACCAGGGCATGCCACAGATCCGAGCGAGGAAGTCTGTGGCACAAAGAGGACTCTTGAGCCCTCACGGTTGTTCATGCTGTCTCCGAGCACCAACGGTCACGCATACTGTATGATGGAGTTGTACGGGATGGAAGTGTTGCTGTGGATTGATGTGGGAGCGGTGGGCTCCATGCCAGACTGGACAACAGTGAGATGTTTTTTCCCGCACGTCAGAATTGAGAAGGACCCGGCGCCGCTTTGTGGTTGTAGAGGAGGACGGCTGGCCATGGTGGAAATGATGGAACTGACGGCTCGGTGCGGATCGGCCGAGACGTGGGACCGTTCGATCCTGGGGGTGGTGGACGGCACAGTGTGGGATGAGGAACTGCCTGGCATCCTGGTGAGTGAGCAAGACCAATATCACCCAGGGCCATCACAGGAGCGTTCCTGTGCCAGAGCCCAAGTAGCCTGGGACGAGGGAACTGGGTGGCATGGTGGGACGCCTGTGACAGCGGGTGGTGCCGAGTGGCTGGCTCCATCTGTTTCCGAATTTTGTCTGGAAGGTACCGGTGAACAGAACAAGGGGTCACAATGGTGATGGCGGCGGCAAAGTTAAAAGAGGTCGGGGCAGGACTGGCTGGCACGATAGAACGACGTGCCAAGCAGAAACACTGCAAGCCGAACAAAACCCCTCTGGGAGCCGTGGATTGGATTCGGGATTGGGGGGGTTGGTGAAACTATGGCAGTTAAGGACCAAACGGCAGGTGGAGGAGCACCAGCGACGGCTGAATGTCGTGGCCAGATGGGAGGACGCTTCGGATGGTTTGTGGGGGCACTCGAGCGAGCTGCAGCATGCCCGGAAGGAGACTGTGAGTAGTGCGCCTGGATGGGTGAAACATCCGATGGTGAGGAAGAGGAGGTGCACCAGTGCCGAGGCAACTTGCTGCGGCCTGGGAGGCAGTCCGCTTCCAGGGGCGGACTGATGAAGGGATGGTCCAGGGGGGCCCACAGGCTTATTTATCCTTCAGCTGTGTGTATCATAGGTTCATTTGTATACATGTGTTAAGTATAATCTATTGTTATGTGTATGTAGTTCTGGGGGATGATTTTGTACATTTTATTTAGTTTAGGAAACACGGCGATATTTTAGTTTATAGATGGACTGTTTCTTATTTAGAACCTGGAGCAGAATAATACGCCTGGCTGTGTGGGGATAGGACGGCAGTCCACCCATCCCCCCTTAGTTTTAGTTGTTTTGGTGTGAATGTGTTAGGCCACTTATGATATAATGTTTTTGTCATTTTAGTGCGTGATTCGGGTCCTAAATTGGGGTGGGTCTGAATTGTGTAGGTGTGTTTTGGACTTTTGTGGGGGTGGGGGGGGTTGAATGTTGTGTATAGTTTAGCCTTATTTGTGAGGTACGGGTGGCAGCTCCACCTTCCGGTTACGCCACCACCTGTGGCTATAAGAGGGCAGTGGGCAGGAGGGGCGGTCTCTTTGCCACCTCTTCTGCCTGACGGCTGCACCTGTGTGATCTAGTTCCTTATTAATAAACATGTGTGTTCAGCTCGACACCTGGCCTTGTCCTTGGCTCCATATACAGACATAACAGAAACGCCATCATAGGGGGACCGTCAGCACCAGGAGCTGGTCTCAGCTCACGGCTGCAGAGACACTGCCACAGGGGCCACCCCGGCCCAGGCAGACAGAGGAGTCTATACCACAACCAACAGGCTGTGACTGCACTCCCCCATCCCACCAAGCCAGGTCCACCACCACAGCAGCATCCCCACCACCAGAGCCAATTACAGCTCCCAGTGCTGACAACCTCCCAGTGAGGAAACACTAGAGCTAAAAATAACATAAGATAAAATAAAATACAATAGAATACAATAAGAAGCAGAATAAAATCATGAATAAAAATAAAGTGAATAAGGTGGTTAAAGCAATAATAATTATAGAGGGGTTGCACGTGACGTCAGTGGTCACGTGCCACATTGTTTTTCTGCCATTTTGGATGGCAAATAGCTGTAGACCTTGTGTTGAGAATAATAATAATTCCACTAGCACCTACTTATCCTGACTCAACATGGTGTTGTTCATTATCCATTACTAATGAGTGAGTGAGAGCTTTATGGCAAGGCGTCCCGACACTCCTACAACATCAAGTGACAAGCAAAACACAAGATGGATATGGAGGCGAGCCTGCTGGTCGCTGGCTTTTTGTCAGAGTAAAGGCAACAAAGGAGAGCCAGAGAAGGCTACAGGCAGCGAGACAAATCTTTGGAAATGTACTGGAGAGTTTTGGGTGTTATGTCGGTGATAGGAGCAAGGACGAGGCCAGGTGTTGAGCTGAACACAGGTTTATTAGGAGACCTTCCACAATACAATAGCTTACCCGCCAGGCAGAGAGGTGGTCAAGAGACCGCCCCTCACGCTCACTGCTCTCTTACACCCTGGGTGGTGGCGGAACCAGAAAGGTCCCCAAACTACAACACAACACTCTCCCCCCGCCTCACAAAAACCGTAAGGCCACATACACAATTCAAACCCACCCTAATTTGGAACCCGAAACACACTCTAAAGACAGAAACATAACAAAAATGCCTAACACGGTCATACTAAAAACCTACAGTAGGGGTAGACGGGTAGACTGCCTTCTCACCCCCACATGGCGAAGCGGATTATTCTGCCGCTTATATACCACAACAAACCATATAACACAAAATACTGCTGTGCCTTAATCTAAACAATACATGCAAAATACCCCCTTGAACATAATCAATCAATAAATTTGAGAGTGTTTTTTTTAAACAACAGAACAAATTAAACATCAAAACACATCCCTGGTCCCCCTTCTCTTTCTTTAGCGAACCGTCCAACCACCAGTTTGCCCCAGGTGAAGGACCACCCACCGTATCACCGCTGGCTGATCCAACCCCGGTGCGCTTCCTCTTCACCACCCTCGGGGACGTCCCTTGTTCAGGCTCAAGTCCACCAATCTCCTCCCGGGTGCGCCGCAGCTCATTCGGATGCCTCCATGAGCCATCTGATAGCTGGAGATAGGCATCCTCCCGTACTGCCACCACCTGCAGCCGCCCCTGGTGTTCTTCCATCCGACGCTTGGCCCAAATCCTCTGTGACCACGCCTCCTCCCGGGACCAGACTACATCCACAACCCCCAGAGGAGCCCTACTCGGCTTACAGTGTTTCTGTTTGGCATGTCGTTCTACTGTGCCAGCCGGTCCTGCCCCAGCCACTTTCATTTCCGCTGCCGCCCTCGCCATTGTGACTCCATGTCCACTGGTCCCTTCCAGCCGACATCCGGGAACAAATGGAGTCAGCCACTCAGCGCCACCCGCTGTCACAGGTGTCCCGCCGTGCCGCCCAATTCGATCTGGCACAGGAACCCTCCTGTGATGGCCCTGGGTGGGATTGGTCCTGCTCACTCTCCAGGGTGCCAGGCAAGTTCTCGTCCGACACAGCTCCATCCACCGTTCTTGGGATTGGCCGGTCCCACAAACTGCAGCCTGACCACTTCTCTCCAGTACTGCTCTTAATGGTGAAGCCCAGGCCATAAAACAAATCATATCCCATAATGTTCTCCCCACGGGCAGTCATGGTGAACTTCAGGTTACATACACACTTCTGCTGGCTTGTAGTGAGCCGTCAGTCTCACCGTTCCCACCATGGCCAATCTCCCTCCACCATAACCACAGAGTGGTTCCGGATCACCTTCAATCCTATAATGCAGGAAAAAGTTCCTCATGGTTGTCCAATTTAACATGGAGCCCACTGCTCCCGTGTCGATCAGTACTGTTACCCCGTCCAGCTCCACCATACAGTAGGAGCGTCCACTGATACTTGGGGACACAGTGTGAACTAGAAAAGCACTCGGAGAGCGCAGACCTCCGCCAAGCGCCACAGTTCCCCCCCATACAGTGTTTGTGTGTACGTTTTCAGATTCCTTGACCATGAAAACATATGACTAGCAATTGGATTCACAATGATAGGATTAGTGGTTCAGTAGTAAAAGCATTACCTCCTTGGCGGAGGTAATAAACTGAAGTGTTGCTGTTGTGTCCATCTCCTCCATCTTCAAACTCCCAGGTTGTGGGCGTTGCAATTTATCGCACAACCGCGTACAACCCACAGGCCAATGGGTTATGCGAGCGTTTTCATAGATCACTGAAAGCAGCACTCAGGGCTTCACTGACGGCTGCAAATTGGGTAGACAGGTTGCCGTGGGTTTTATATTGGGGTTGCGCTCCGCGGCAAAAGAAGATTTGGAAGCTTCCCCGGCAGAGAGCTTGTTTCTGTGCAGCCCCTATGGCTGCCCGGGGAATTTCTGCCAAAGAATCCCGCGCCAGACAGCTGCCCGTCTCAGCTTTTGCAACGTAGCGCAAACACAGACACGCTGCCGGGGCCGGCCCACCACTGTTTTTCGTGTGCTTTTGTGCCTAAAACTTTGAAGAACGCGGAGTTCGTGTTCATCAGACACGACGACCAGTGCCCTCCATTGCGCCTGTACACATGTTGAAAATGGCCGTATCTCACAATATTAAAGAATCCTTTAAAAATTCCTGTATCTAGACGGTGATCCGGATCATCCCCAAAATTTAATCAGTTCTTCCTTGTACCATTTCCAACAATGCCTGATAGTTTCATGGAAATCCGTCCAAAACTTTTTGAGTTATCTTGCTAACCAACAGACAGACAAACAGACAGACAAACGCTGGCAAAAAAATAACCTCCTGCGGCCTGTGGCCTGGCGGAGGTAATAACTGTGGGAGCAGGAGAATCTTCCTTGTGCTTTGGACTCCCTCGCTCGAACTTGTGGCATGCCCTGGTGAAATGATTCCAAAGTCTGCACTTGCTGCAGTGTTTTCCTCTCGCTGGACAATATCTCGCTGGCCGTATCTTCGTGGACCCACAACCTGAACACATGGGCGTTTCCAGGGCGGACCTTATCTATACAGCATTAGCGTAGTCTCCATCACCCTCCACGCTGTAGTTGTTGTCCGGGTCCACTGCCTGCACCATCGATTGTGGAACAGACTGTTGGTGTAACACACTCTCGCTGAGCTCCCGTGATAGCTTGCCTGCTGCCTCCAACTGTTGAGCTAAATTGATGGCTGTGGATAACGTCAGTTTGCCTGAGAATGTAAGCAGCTTCAACCTTGTAGCAGGGCAGATAGTATGTTCCACCAGCTGGTCGCGAACCATCTCTTCTTCCAGTGATCCAAACTGACAGTCCCTGGCCAGTTGATGCAGGTCTGCCACAAACTGCTGCACCAACTTCCCGACCTGCTGGCGGTGCTGTCAAAACTGAATCCTGCGAATGATGACGTTTTCCAGGGCACGAAAATGTCGCACCATTAGCTCCACTACTTCCTCAAAGCTATCACATTCACCCAAAGTACTCAAAATACGCTGTCCTTCCATTCCCAAATTATGAACCAACAGTGCACATGCTCTCAATTTCTCCCGTCTCCCAAGGACCAGCGCCACCAAGTACATTTGAAACGCAGTGAACCATCTCGCCCAAGGGATGGGCGGCTCACCAGGAAGCTCCAGAAATGGCCGGATTGAGGTCACACATGCGTCCATGCCTTTTATCCTCTTTGCCAAATGTTATGTTGGTAATAGAAGCCAATGAAGAGGCCAGGTGTTGAGCTGAACACAGGTTTATTAGGAGACCTTCCACAATACAGTGTACCTGCCAAGCAGAGAGGTGGCCAAGAGCCCGCTCACTGCTCTTTTATACCCTGGCTGGTGGCTCCACCTTTCTGGTTCCGCCACCACCCGTGTGTCACAAATAAAGGTCCCCAAACTACAACACAACATAGGAAGTCATGGGGCAGCAAAAGACGTGAGGATATGAACTAGATCACATATGAAGGAAAGCTAATGATTGCTAATGCTAGTTAAGCACTACTAAGTCCTCCGTACTACATTGTAATCACGGCAAGCTATCGCTATTAGGTAAAATATGTATGCTGTGTGTGTGTTTCAGATGGCTCTCTTGTGGCAAAATTACTGCTTCAAACCGTCGGTCTGGCCGTTCAACCGAGCCTCTGAGTGATGAGATGTCATCCCAGCTTCATGAACCGCAGTGATTGCAGAACTTCAGAATGTCTGTAGAAATGTTTAGCTTCTTGTGCTACAAATTGCTCTGATCTGTGTGAAAATCGTGGAGAGACTTTTGAGACATCATGGGATGTACCTGCTCCAGCCGATGGCGTCATGGCAAAAAGTGATCAGCTGCCAAAAATTGACCGCCAGGTGCCATATTATAGTTATGGGGTTATATTAGCTGTAAAATATATATTTCAACAGGTAAACAGTACTGAGTTAGGTATAATAAAATATATTTAACAATTATGATGCATTTTTAACCCAAAACAAACTTCATCTAGGACTAAAAGCAATTAAAATAATAGTCACAAGGTTACATGGAAAATACATGGATTTACTGGATATATACATGTACTGTATAAATATATATTCTATGTGTGAATAATGTACTATGTACTCCTTTGGTATTGCACTAGGAATTTTTACAATAAACTTTTGTGCCTTTTGCAGATGTCTCCACTTTTGTTTATGTTTTATTTGTAAAGGTTACAAAGATTTAGTGAAATAAATTATTAATTAAAAAATGCTAAAAGATTGGAAAAGCTATCTTAATAATCCAGCAGTTTGAGAAATCACTTTTGGTTTGGTGTAAGTCTGTCAACAGAATTATGAACCATAAAGCAGTTTGTGTTGAAAACATGTTAAATCCCATTAAACCCTAACTCATTATTAGGAAATACAGATGCTTAATATGGCCCAGATTTCCTCCATATACTGGTACTATCACTAAAGTGTGCAGTGTTTTCTGCACTGGCACATCCAACAATACAGTCTTCAATAAATAACTGTTTTTGGTTACTTTTTCTTAAAAATGAGTCATTATTTTCAAGGTCATTGATAAATGTTTGGTTTGTACTGTTGACTCTTCCCACTGGTGTCTTAACAGATAAATAGAACATCATGATGCAAACACATAAGTCACTAATTGTTTACTGCAACCAGCAAAATCCAGATTATTTAGAATGTGCAAAATTCAAACTTTAAACTGTAAAAAAAACTCAGAATGTAATGTAATGTACTTTATTTATATAGTCCTTTAAAACAACCCGTAGGTGACCATAGTGCTTTACAGAAAATTAAACAGCATTAAAAACAGACAGCATTAAAAACAAATAACATAAACAAAGAAATAAGAATAAATACCTGAAAATAAAAAAAAGAATAAAATAAAAACAAATGCCAAGACAAAAAAAACAAAAAAAACAAAAAAAACCCATCCTAAACAAATATGTTTTAAGTTCTGATTTAAAAAGGGCCAAGTCAGAAATAGCACGTAGGTCAGGGGGAGATTATTCCAGAGCCTGGGGGCGACAATAGAAAAGACTCGGTCACCCCAATGTCTATACCTTGACCTGGGCACATCCAGCAAAAGCTGATTGGATGACCTCAAAGCCCTCCCTTGATCACGGACAGTCAAAATCTCAGACAGATAAAACGGAGCAAGGCCATTAAGAGCTTTAAAAACAAAAAGCAAAAGTTTAAAATTAATTCTAAAACGGACTGGAAGCCAATGAAGTGAAAAAAGGATCGGAGTAATGTGGTCTTGCCTAGTTGTGTTGGTCAAAAGACGGGCCGCTGCATTTTGCACAAGTTGAAGGCGGCTGAGAGAAAACAGAGATGCCAACATAAAGTGCATTGCAGTAGTCAAGTCGAGAAGTGATTAAAGCATGGATGGCTATCTCAAGATCATGATGGCTCAGGAAAAGTTTGGCTTTGGATAACAGACGTAATTGATAAAAGCTCATCTTGACTACATTGTCAATCTGTTTATCAAATTTTAAATGGCTGTCAAAAATCACCCCCAAATTTCTGACAGCTGAACTGAGCCTTAAAGAGAGGGTACCAAAGCCAGCCATTACAGTATCCCCAAACATAATACATTCTGTTTTTTCTTCATTTAAGTGGAGAAAATTTTGGCTTAACCACAACTTAAAGGCCAAATGTCACGTAATTTTTTTTTCTAAATGACAACGAATTTAGATAAAATACACATAGCTTAAACCAAATATTCATACCGGAGACCATATCACCCACCTGTATTTACATAATTGCACAAAATACACCAGGTGAAGGCCCCACCTTGCTTGCTGGCTTGTGACAGCCAGTCCAGACCACGCCCATGTTTTTGACATCACCAGTTGTACCCTGGCTGCCCTGCCTATCCACATTCACACTTATCAACATTGGACAATCATGACAGAAAGTGACAGCGATTGTGAACAAATTAGTTTAGTTTTGTCTTTTTTTTTTGGTCTTTTTTTTTTGTCAGTGGTTCAGACAGTGACAGAGGCATAGAACCTTACCGGTTCGAGCCGTCCGAGACGGAATCAGATGCTTTGTCTGATGACAACAGTTCCAACGATGACCAGAGAGCAGAACCAGTGGAAAATGTCATTGAACTGGACATTAATCGCCTCCAGAATTGCGAAGCCGGAGGGGGTCTGTCGAGGGCGCCCCATAAATATTGATTTTTCGGAAGCCATTATTATTACAGTGGAGGAGAGCCGCTGCTGTCAAGAAATTGACCAGATCAATATGAAAATGGAGGCGCATACCTGTCAAGGGAGACGTTTTCGCCGTATTTTGGTGCCAAGCGCGGCTGTGGGAGACGGCAGAGTGGTTTGGGACACTTTTCTGGGAAATGTTTTAAATGTAGTTCGTGTTGTTATTGTCAAATATTTTAAGGAAAATACGGGGAAAATGCAATTTTAGCAAAAACGGGCGTATTGCCATTTCTGTACGCCCAAAAGAAAAAATATACTGGAAAAAAAACTGAGTGTCTTGAGGAGCACTCCTGTGTGTGATCACTCACAGCTGGGGCGGGCTGATCGCTCAGCGGGAGCTATTCTCACTACTGTTCGAAGTGTGGAGTCAATCATTAGTTTAATTGTCGGGGCGGGCTGATCGCTCAGCGTCAGCTATTCTCACTACTGTTCGAAGTGTGGAGTCACTCATTAGTTTAATTGTCTGGGCGGGCTGATCGCTCAGCGTGAGCTATTCTCACTACCATGAGAAGTCATTAGGACAATGGTTTAACACGTTGAGCTGTGCAGCGGTTGCGGAACAGACAGAGATCCCAGAGAGGTGTGCCTTGTTGCTCCGCCGTTCCTTATATCCGCTTTTTACGGTGTTGAAGTACGGCGAAAACGTCTCACTTGACAGGTATGAAAACATTTCCCAGAGAAATGTCCCTTATTACCCAGCTGTCCCTGATAGTCCCGTTTTAAGGTATGGGTGAAATATCCAATTTTTTCTTTCTTGTTGCTCACTTCAACCTTCCAGTCTCCATATAAACAATCAATTGAAATACCCCAAGCATCAAACTAGGGTACAATCGATTTCGTCACTTCCGCCTTCTTCCCCAGGCGATTCCAGGGGCCGTGTCAGGCCAAGCGCGGCAGTTTTAAATTAACGAATATTCCGTTGTTACTGAAGCATATGCACCAAGACCCGAACGGATCGGTTCCCTTTTATATCTAGTTTCAAGATATTTAAAGTACCCTGTTACGTGACATTTGGCCTTTAATGTCATTGATGCAGCCCAATAGAACACTTTGTGAGTTTGTTTGTTCTGGGTTCAAAGGTACTGTAAATAAAGCTGCAAATCATCCGCATAACAGTGGAAAGACATATTGTGCCTGGCTATTATTAACCTGAGTGGCAGCATATATAATGAAAACAGAATAGGGCCAAGGATAGAGCCCTGTGGGACCCCACAAGACAGAGAGGCACTAGAAGAAGACATGTCACCAATCATTACAGAAAAAAGTTCTGTTAGATAGGTAGGATTCAAACCACTTAAGTGCAGTGCCATGGATGCCAACATGGTGATTCAGGTGTGACAAAAGGATAGTATGGTCCACAGTGTCAAAGGCTGCTGTAAGATCTAGCAGCACTAAGACCACGGGGCATTTGGCATCAGCAGACATCATAATACCACTGTGCACCTTTAGCAGGGCAGACTCAGTGCTGTGACGAGATCTAAGCCCAGATTGAAACTTCTCAAAAATAGAGTTGTCTTCTAAAAAAAGACTGCAACTGTATAAAAACAGCTTTTTCTAAAATCTTAGATAAAAAGGGCAAATGAGAAATGGGTCTAAAATTAGATAAAACTGAAGGGTCAAGGTGAGGTTTTTTTAAGAAGGGGCCTAACCACAGCATGTTTAAAAGCAGGTGGGACAAATCCTGAACTAAGGCAGGAATTAATAAAAACCAAAAGACCAGGCCCTATAGTATTAAAAACCCTTTTCAGTATTCCAGCAGGAACAACATCCAGTGAGCATCCAGTGAGCAACATCCAGTGAGTGTCAGCTTTAGACACTTCACTATATCAGTAAGTGACGATAAAGAGACCAACTCAAACTGTTTAAACACAGCAGAGTAACACGGAACAACAGACAAGCTCCCATTAAAACTGTTATTAATAGCTCGTCTGACAGAGTCCACTTTATCAACAAAAAAGTGAAGAAAAGTCTCACATGTTGTAAATGAATCATCTGTTGCAGTCTGAGTGCGTGGGTTTATAAAAGAGTTGTGTTAAATAGCACTCTAGGACAGTGACTGCTGCTGGAAATAATATCAGAGAGATACTGAAATTTTGCCTTTTGCACGGTCCTCTGGTAATCAGCAAGACAGTCCCTAAAAATTCCCAGAGACACACGTAATTTACTCTTTTTCCATCTCTGTTCAGCCTGCCTGACCCATTGTCTAATGGCACGGGTAGTGTCGTTTAGCCAGGGATCTGTTTTTGGTTTAGCCGATTTAAGCCGAAATGGGGCAATACAGTCCAAAATGATATGAAAGGAGAAAAAAATATTATCCGGATGGGAAGGGAAAATGAGTCCATTCAAGGCAAAAAACTGTGAATCCCTAAAAGCAGCAGAAAACTCCTCTGGCGTTGAAGAAGTGATGATGTGACGCCAGCATGATGGAGCCACAGGCTTGCTGGGTGATGAAGGGGTCAATAATTCAAAAATAATGGGGAAATGATCTGAGATGACAGACTCAGAAATTTCTTTGAGAGAGATTGAGAGCCCAAAAGAGATAACAACAATGGGTCACACACGCCGGCCACACACGCTGACTCCTTGCCTTCGCAAAGTGGCTCAGCACACCAAGGAACACTTGATTGAAGGCAGCATTCTGAGCCATCTCCTCCTTTCATAAGGTAGTTTCATAGGATCCAGGTCAAGTGGACCCCTGACCAAGTGAGCACTCCCAAGTGGACTCCAGGATCCAATCTGTACATGTACAAGTACATTCTCAATCCAGTGATTTGTAAATGCGAAGAAGGAGAACAACAATAAGAATTTGAGTAAAACTGTTGGAAAGACTTTTCCTGGTCACCAAGAAATGTAAAAAATATATATACTGTATGTAAGATGACAACTAAGCTGACCCGGAGAAGGTTTTGGCTCTGTTACTGCTTTCAAAAGACTTTTCTTCTCCACCGCTGCTGCATGTCACCGCTGGCTGCCCTCAGATGAAAATCCACAGATTCAAGATTCAAAGGCTTTATTATCATGTGCACAGTTAAGAAATGCTACATTTCCTCAGCAATGAATATGTATGTGGAGTACAGAATAGGTATGTGGGACTATAATGTTCTGAATGAGGCTTTAGAAAGCTCTGAATCAGTTTGTAAATCACTGGATTGAAAATGTACAAATTGGACCCTGGGGTCCACTTGGGGTGCTCACTTGGTCAGGGGTCCACTTGACCTGTTCTTGTTTCATGCTCTCTTGCCTCACTAAGAAGCAATTGGATGTGCTGCTGGTCCCAGTTCAGTAGATCTTCAGCCTGCGGTGGGACTCTAGAATGAAAATACACATACAACTTAAGTACATGCACAGCACAAAAGTGCAATATGTAAAAAACTGCTTTTTAACCAGGATTAACACTAGCGTATTTCATCAGATGTGTTCAACACAAGTGCCAAATACAAGCAGAGCACGGAGTTAGAATTGATGGCTAACTAGCTAGCTCATTGTCTGCATACAGGAGACAATGGTGCTGTTTGTTCAAAGTGAGCTTTCCACCACTGGGATAAATAACAGCAAAGATGCATAATATCACATAAATCACCATCCTCTGTCACCATTTTCAACAATGATGATGCCGTGGTCGGGTCGACACCACTCTGCCTCCCATCTGCCTTCGCCGGTCGGTGGCTATGAATTCTTTTCAGGTTGCTCCGTCCAGCTCCCTCTGGATTTCTTTAGTCAGCTGCCAAGCACAAAAAAGGCTGCACCTCGTCATTGGACCGCGGTGTTGATTTGTATGTAGCCATTTATCTCGTTGATTACACTCTTATGTTATCAACGCTTGCCGTTGGTGATTTGACTGTTCGTTGCTGTCCTAAATGGCGCAGTAAACAAAAGACACGTGACCCGTGTGACATCAGTGCAACCCCTCTATACCCATGTGTAAAATGTAATGCAAAACTGAATTAGACTAATCTAAAAATATAAAGCTATATAAATAAGTAGAATAGCTAAATAAGTATATAAACATGAATGACAACGTTTGTTAAAAGCTAAACTAAAAAGGTGGGTCTTGAGCCTCTTTTTAAAAATATCAACTCTGGATAAAATCCAGTTTTTAAAATATTATTAACGTGGAATAAAACTAAGCTCAAAGTCAAAAATAATGCCCAGGTTTTTAACTTGTTGGAATAAAAGACAATGTTTGTAATTTTGGTAAAAGTTTCTCTCTTTGAGCTTCAGGACCAATAACTAAAACTTCAGCTTTGCCCTGGTTGAGCTGTAGGAAATTTTCTGTCATCCAGGACTTAATGTCTAAAATGCAGTTAAAAAGGACATCAATTTGTGCTGGGTCATCAGGAGACATGGAATGTAAAGCTGGATATCATCAGCATAACTGTGGAAACAAATTTTGTGTCTCCTGATGACATTGCCTAGTGGCAGGATGTACAAATTAAAAAGGATTGGACCTAAAATCGAACCTTAGGGCACACCACAATCCATACTGTATCTCTTTGATGAGTGTTCACCCAGGGTGACATAAAATTCTCTGCCAGTGAGGTAGGATTTAAACCAGTTAAAAACAGTGCCTGAGAGGCCGATCATACTGTGCAATCTGTTTAAAAGAATATCATGGTCTACTGTGTCAAATGCTGCACTTAAATCCAGTAAGACCAGGACCGAGAGCATGCTCTCATCCGTATTAATTCTAAGATCATTTAAAACCTTGATCAGGGCTGTCTTAGTATTGTGATTTGACTGAAAACCAGATTGAAATGTTTCATACAAATCATGAGTATTCATAAAATCATTTAACTGGTTAAAAACTACTTTCTCTAAAATTTTGCTTAAAAATGGCAGGTTGGACACTGGTCTGTAATTGTTTAGTACTTCAGTGTCTAAATTATTTCTCTTCAGAACAGGCTTGACAATGGCTGTCTTAAAAGCACTAGGAAAAACTGAAGAGAATAATTTAAAATATCAAGAACATCATCAACTAAAAAGCTACAAATTGGATCTAAAAGGCAGGTTGCTGGTTTTAACTGGGAAATAACTTTCTCCAGCACCTTAGCATCAACCAGGTCAAAACTGTCCAGCGTTCCCCACATAAAAGCAAAGGTTCAGCTGTATTAAAAGCAGTAGGTTGTAATGGACTAATAGCTGACCTTATAGGTTTTTTTTTATTTTACTAGGTCAAATAAGTTCATTTCGTCTTCTCTCAATTATTTATCTTTTGTTCTTATAAAAGACAAAAATAAAATAGAAAGGAGATGTCTTAACATGTTTCGACTGTACGCTGCAGCCTTCGTATTTTACTGTTGAAGTGAGCTGCAAACTTCTCACATTTGGAGTCTGCAGACATCCTGCTAGATATGTTAAAAATTGGGTTTATTAACTGATCAATTATTGAAAAAAGAGTTTTGGGGTTATTGTGATTATTGTTGATGAGTCTGGAAAAAACATAGCACTGATGTGACTCGCCAAAAAGTTCCAGTTTTATCTCATCAGTCCAAAGGACCTTCTCCCAGAAACTTTGGGGCTTGTCAGCATATATTTTGGCTGACTTTTTAATGTTCTCTGTTGATAGTGGAGCTCTCCTGGTCTTCTTCCATGGAGCCCATTAGTGTTCAAAATGTGACGGGTGGTGTGATTAGAAAGTGACGTACCTTGACCCTGGAGTTCAGCTTGGATGATTTTGAATGGTTTCCTAGGCTCCTTTTCTACAATATGCACTTCTGATCAACTTGGGGTTGCAGTTCCTGTAGCCAACCTCCCAGGAAGTTGGCTACAGTCCAATGAACCTTATATTTTTAATAATATTGGCAACTGCGGTCACAGGAACATGAAGCTACTTGGCGATGGTGTTATAACCTTTGCCTTTAACATGGTTATCTATAATCTTTTTTTCTGAGCTCCTCAGACAACTCTCTCCTTTATTTTCTCTGGTCCATGTTCAGTGTGGTGCACACAATGACCACGTTTACATGTCCATGAATAAACCGCTTATGATTGGATTTTGGCAGCGCGGTGGCGGAGTGGTTAGCACTGCGGCAGCACGGCAACTCACCCTTGGCCGAGGGATCCTGGTTTCGATCCCAGCCCCCGGCCAACAGTGATCTGTGTGGAGTCTGCATGTTCTCCCCGTGTCTGCGTGGGTTTACTCCGGGATTTCTCCAGTTTCCTCCCATATGCCAAAAACATGCAAGTTAGGTTAACTGGCATCAAAACTGGGGATTCTAAATTGTCCTTAGGTATGACTGTGAGAGTGAATGGTTCTCTGTCTCTCTGTGTTGGCCCTGTGATGGACTGGCGATCTGTCCAGGGTGTACCCTGCCTCTCGCCCAAAGATGCTGGGATAGGATCCAGCCCCCCCACGACCCGAAAAGGATTAAGCAGAAGAAGATGGATGGATGGATGATTGGATTTCTGGAATTATCTGATTATTCAAGTGGCCATGTAAACAGAATAATCTGATAAAGGCCACGCAACTGGGGTCATTAACTTAAGTGGTTTACCCTCCAATAATCCATTTATTCAGTGCATGCAAACTCAACTAAACTGATTATTGCCATTATCGGTTCATTTCCAGTAATTGGTTTATTGTGACTATGTAACTCGGGACGCTGATACCAAACTACACAGTAGCATGTTTTTTTTTCCCCTTGAAATAGGCTTAATGGCTGGTGAAAAGCTTGAAGGCACCTGTGATAGTGATTAAGATCGCTTCTTGGCAGTGACTGCTGCAAAAGGTGGTGCCACAAAATATTACATTTAAGGGTACCATCTCTTTTGTCCATGCCACACACAAACTGACAAATCTCTGTCAGTTTGTATGTGACACACGTGTCCGTCTGTAATGATCATAGGACATCATAGGACGGCCTATGACGTGCCTATGATGTTCCTATGGTTTCTGCATGATAGGACAGCTTAGGATATGATGCCTGCCTTGATGTCTTTATGATGTCATATAGACTGATGCCTGCCTTGATGTCAATATGAAGTCATACAGACCATGCTGTCCTATGATGCTCCTATGCCAGTGAGGCCTGCCTTGCTATCTACATGAGGTCATATACTGTAGACCATCACTCACGTTCGTAGCACTTGCTATGGCGGTCCTACATAGGAACATCATGTGAAGCAGTAAATTTGGAAATCTCACTCGGTAAGTCAGAAGGCAAATCAATAATTAAAAATTAGATAGTGGAAGAGTGGCAAGAATACTGGCACTCAATAGATACAGGAAGACACCTTTATGACATTCAAAAGCAGGTAAACTCTGGAATGGGAGTTGGCAGAAACAGGAACACAGAGATACTCATCACCCAATTAAGAAGAGGACACACTAATTTAAACCAGACGCTACATAAATGGAAAACTGATGCACGTCAGGAAAGATCCCAAGAAGATGAAACACCTGAGGTTCCAGCAGTACCTCCCAGGCATGACTGTGTTGCACATCAGAAAAGATGCCGTGAAGATGAAATACCTCAGGTTCCAGCAGTATGTCACAGGCATGCCTTGCTTACACCTGCTTTCTACGGACATGCAGAAATACAAGCTTATACTTGGTTTCTACGGGTATGCATGGGCATGCACAGGTATCTGTCAGTTTGTCTGTATGTCTCTGTGTGTCACAATCATATGATGCCTACACGACGTCACATAGACACCATAGTATAGAGTCGCTGATGATGTTCCACGACATGGAGAGCAATACAGTGAGGAGAACTGCTGCGCGTCACAAAAGATGCTGTGAAGATGAAACACCTAAGGTTCCAGCAGTATGTCGCAACCATGACTGTTAACAACACAGCTGTCTGAGACAGGAGGAGACCCTTCAGCAACGGGCATGCAGAAATACTTGCTTATACTTGCTTTCTACAGGCATGGACGGGTCACGATCATAGGACCGCCTATGATGTGCCTATGATGTCTGCATGATGTCCGATGATGTTCCTATGATGTCAGCCATCATAGGACTCGCTACATGATGTCTGTGTCAAGAAACACATGCTTATACTTGATTTCTATGGGTATGCACCGGGTATGCACTAGTAATTCAAGATTCAGTCAGTGAAGTGATGATATCTATAAATTCAAGAAATCTCTGTCAGTTTGTGTGTGTGTCTGTAATGTTCATAGGACATCATAGGATGGCCTATGATGTTCCGCTTAATCCTTTATGGGTCGTGGGGGGGCTGGAGCCTATCCCAGCATCTTTGGCCGAGGTATGACGTTCCAATGATGTCTCCATCACAGGATGTCATGCCTGCCTTGATGTCTTTATGATGTCATATACAGTGATAGATAGATAGATAGATGTACTTTATTGATCCCAAACTGGGAAATTACAGATGCCTGTAGACTGCCTTAATGTCTACATGAAGTCATATAGACCATGAGGCCCTATGCCTACCTTGATGTCTTTATGATGACCACCAGGACTCCCGATGCCATCATATACACAATAGCACTGGCTTCCTATGATGTACGCATGATGTCCTAGGATGCCTGCCTTGAGAATGGTGATCATGCTACTGCGAAACTTTGATGTAGACCATCAGGACTCGCGATGCCGTCATATACACAATAGGACTGGCTACCAATGATGGAGGCATGATGTCCTAGGATGCCTGCCTTGCAAATGGTCATCATGCTTCTGCGAAACTTTGACCAACAAAACGGACATTGCAATGCCTCAAGATACATCATTGAACAAATACAGCCTCACCTGTTGGCTGCAACATATGTGATTGGTGTCAATGCTGGACGCACTCTCCTCATTCCACGAATCGCACTCACACCATCTGACAACATGTTGCCATTCACCTTGCTTTACAGCGCGTTGGTGTTTCCTGCACAACAGATTGCTTCAGCCATGCCCAATTCTACCTTGCAGAGTTGCCAGATCAAGCACTCTTTGTATTCTTGCTCAAGATGAAGAAACTAAGCAAAAGCGTCCCTTTCTGAGCAATGTTGTTTTAAAACAGGTACTGACACAGTAAAAATGTGGACCCGAGAAGAATGGCAGTAAACAATCATAGGACTTGATATGATATCAAAGGCAGGCTGCACTCATGATCATAGCACTCGCTTTGACATTATCAAAGATCAAAGGCGGGCATCACAGATTAAACGCAGGCATCAACGAACGAGTGGTGACGTCAAAGATCCAAGGCAGGTTTCACCATGGTTGCTGTTGCCATGGTAACTAACTTTCTACGGCCATGCAGAAATGTTTGCTTACACTTGCTTTCTATGGCCATGCACGGGTATGCACGGGCTGTTCGTATGAGGTCTGCATCATCACACATCGGGCCTGCCTTAATGTCTTTATGTCATATACAGTGTTAAACAAAAGCATCGCTTTCTGAGCAATGTTGTTTTTAATGAGGTGCTGACACAGTAAAAATGTATAACCTTGAAGAATGGCAGTGTACACTACAAATTGGTACAATGCCAAGCAAAGCACTGATTTTAGCCGTTTGCTCCGGTTTCTTGCTTTCAACGGCCATGCACGGGTCTTGCAGAAGAGGGTCCAAAGCCACTTTTTGCTCAGATCAATTTTCATGATCCTCTCCATGAACTGGCATTACGACGCACCCATCCCTCAACCAGTGGTCTGAACGAAGAACAAGACCCACCAGATGGACAGCAATACAGTGAGGAGAACTGCTGCATGTCACAAAAGATGCCGTGAAGATGAAACACCTCAGGTTCGAGCAGTACGCAGCAGCCATGACTGTGAACAACACAGCTGTATCAGACAGGACACCCTTCAGCACCGGGCATGCAGAAATATTTCCTTAGACTTGGTTTCTACGGGCATGGACGGGTATGCATGGGTATGTACTAATTATATAAAATATTCAAGTGAATCATTAATCAAAAGCAAAGTCTAATTTGTGTTAAATATGATATAAACAATAAGATATGTAATTAAACTTTCAACTGTTTCCAGATATTTCACAGATAATTGTGTTTTTTTGGGGGGGGGGGGATTTTGTGAAAGAGTACCAACAAATTTGTCCACATCTGTATAATATATATGTCCTTGAAAATGTCAAAACTTGAAATTAATCCCTGGAAAATACACAATGTGAGACTTTAAATAATGCTAAAAATTTGAACCAGCTTCGTTTGGATCTTGTAAACTTTGACCTTTAAAAATGATGCTGGAACCACATACTACTTATTATTAAGAATGAATTAAAATAATTTCTTAAATCTAATTCTGTAAATCATAAACAGTAGTTGGCTCTGTATTGATCCAATACTTGGGAGTTTCTGCTCCAACTTCTTCTCAAAATCAGTGACATGCATGTCAGGCTTTAAAACTGTCCTTGAGTGTGGCTGTGATCATATCTCTATAGTAGCTGTGCAATTGATTAGAAGGCTGTGTAGGGTTTACCACCACTGACGTAATGCAGGCTGGTCGAGGCTCCAGTTCCCCCGGGGTCCTGGTTAGATAAGCAGTTAAGAAAATGAATGGATGGATAAAAGTCAATGAAATTACATTACATCACCATGAAAGCCAAAAACAAAGCAGTGATCTTGCACCATCATAGATTATATGGATCACATGGCCTATCACATCGTTACTTTCCAGGGACTACCCTGGAGGTCAAAGATTCAGAGCCATTAACAGCATCAGTGTCACACTGAAAATAATACTGACCTTTTGTTTGCACAAAAAAATGCCTGGAACTAAGTTGATGTGAGTGTTGCCTACTTATTTGGTTTATGCTGCATGATTTGGGTCTCCAGGTTCACAAGTGCTGACGTCAGTGGGACTGACCCTGGATTTGGAGAAATGGAGTTAGGGCAGGACAGGCTCTGAGGTGAGAGAGAGTAAAACAATAGACAGAACCAAAAAAGAGAGAAAAAATGATTTGTTAGCAGATGCATAAACACAGGCCAGGATCAAGTGTGAGATTATGAGTACCTTTTAAAGAGCAACAACAGCTTTTGCATTTTAGAAGGGTTTTTTTATATGAAACAATCCAGCCTATGACTTAATTATAACATTTCTTTTTTAATAAAACAGCAAAAAGGAGAGGAAATACATGCAGAAATGGGTATCTTTCCAAGAAATTTAAACTGTGTCAAGCCCAGATCTGCAAACAGGACAACACAGAAAGACAAAGGATTACTTTGTTAATTTTTAAAGGTGGGCTCTCTAACCTCTTCAGCTTGTTTTGCTTAAAAAGGGTGGAGGTGAACGGGAGGGGTGACAGGATTGAATACAAACATCTCCATCACAGGCGTGTTATATGAATATACAATAAAGGCACTATTTTGAATGTGATTACCCCTAAGGATCTAAAAATGATGTAAGTCAGCATTCAGTAAAGCCCCCCAAAAATCATCAATAGACACTTAATAAGAAGGTTGATGAGCAGAACAGCAACATAAAGGATCTGATTTGTTTTTTGACTACACTTCTAGGCCTTACATAACCTCTGCTGTTCATATACCATACATAGAAAGTTAACACTGTACAACTGTAAGTGTCATGCTTCTCAGCCAAGTGTGTAATTAGAACAGCAGACAGTTGGGCTGCTTAATGTGAGGCCATCTAAAATGCATTTTAGAGGCAAAACACCTACTTAAGAGAAGATTAATGCATACTTTTTTGGGTGCTGGATAGTTTCAATGTTTGCAAGAGGGAGGGAAAAGGTTAAAACCAAGGCTCCATTAAACAGGCCCGCCGACTCAAGTCCTGCAGGAGATTATAACAACGGGGGGTAGGTGGTGGTGGGAGTGTTAATATGGGCCACAAATGGTACTTGAGTCAGTTTCTAATGCACAACACGGGAGAAGAGGAGGGGTCCGAGGGGAGGCACTGGATGTTAAGAGGAGGATGAGATGGAAGTGTGCGGCTGGGTGTCACCATGCTGGATGTGAATGATTAAATGATTTCTCCCTGGATTACTATTCCATATTCTAAATGGGAGATTTTTAAAAGCTTCATAAACAAATGCACTCATTTACGAGGGATTAACAATAATCTCTCCATTTCTGTCCTTTTTTCCTCACTGCACACCTCTCTGCCTCACTGTTCCTTCTCCCTCTTTACTACCCTGAGCTTAGCCAAAGTCCACACTTTGATCATGTCTAATCTTACATGCCTGCTGTCTCAGGATACAGCAAGCCTCAACTGAAGTGTAGGAGTTAAAAAAAAAACAAGATTTTTTTTTTTTTAAATTCGGTCAAAAATTTACCTGAGATTTACCTCTTTAGCCTCCATTTCACCTAGTGATTGTTCTGCTTTCCTACTGATAAAACGATTACAAATTTCACATTTATTAACTATTGATTTGATACAGTAGAGAGACAGAACACACTTTGTACATAGTTTCTTTCTTCTGTCAATATTTTGCTGTTGGTTTTGACTGCTCCAGTGTATAGGGTGAAAAAAATGTTCTTTTTACTCATGTATTTTCTGTTAACATATTCTTACCATAGAATATTTTAACTGTATGTGCTTTGTTTTATGTCACACTTGGTTTAGCAATGTAAACGTATGTTTCCCATGCCAATAAAGCCAGAGAGAGAGAGAGAGAGAGAGAGAGAGAGCCCAAGGCTAAGTGAACAAAGGGACAACATCCACGTCATTATTGTAAACCAGGGATCAAACCACAGACTGGCAACCTGAAGGCGTGTGCTCCAACCACATCTATCAGGTCATGAGGAACACTTCTGTTTTTTTTAAAAAAAACTTTTATTTCATTCTTTTCATTCAGCAACAACAGCAGATCAACATAAATACATAAATAAACACACATAAAATAGCAAGTGTGTGGATCATAATGTCATTGGTGATGTAATTTTAATGGGCTCTTTTGGACTTGTAAAATTGATGCCAGTTTCAAATTTTTTGGTTATTCTGGCTCTCACAGTTCATCCTTGGCCCCCGTCACCCTGCCTCTCCCTCTGCTCCTCTCCTTTGGCGCCTGGCTCCGAGCATTACGGGCAGCGGTGGTGCTGCCTTCTGTGTCCTCTTCGCTCTTTTTCACCACACTCTGTCCATCTGCTGCCCACATGGCCTCTGCCTCCTCTCGCTCCTGAGAGGGAGATGCAAAATACAACAAAAGATAATGATTTCATGTGGTCAAGCAAGTTTGTTTTTTTTATTTCTGCTGAAAAATGTGACTAAAGGGAGACATTGGGGCCAAAGTGACAAATGTAGGATACTCATTCACACACACACACACAAAATTATACAATCACATCTGGGTAGAGTAGTCAGAAACTGTAGCCAAGTAAAATCAAATCCCCAGGCTGGCGGGGTGGGAACCTTTCTGTGTAGCGTTTGCATGTTCTCCCTGTGCTGTGTGGGTTTGCTCCAGGTACTCTGGTTCCCTCCCACAATCCAAAGACATGGATGTTAGGTTAATTAGTGATTCTACATTGCTCCTAGGTATCTGTCTCTGATAGGCCCTTAGAATAGAGGGTTAGTACTAGTGAAGCACTTTCAGTGGTCTTGAGACTAGAAAAGCGCTATATAAGCACAGTTCCTTATTCCTTAAAAGTAGTGTTACCTTAAGATATTAATTACTCAAGTATAAGAGGAGCACTGTGACCCCAAAACTTAAGTAAGAGTAGGAAAGTATTGTATCTACTTAAAAAGTTACTTGAGATGTGATTTTACTGAGAGTTTGAGAGGGTTTTCTCCAGGTTTTTTTTTTTGACAGTTTTCTTGTAAATTTACTACTTTTCTCTTGAGCTGACTTCATTCGTTGACGTAGAAGGATACTTGCTGCTTCACTCTTCCCCCTCCTTGCACTTTTCTGTCAATATTAAATTTTTCCTCTCCAAGAAATTTGTGGGCAGCATCTCCCAGATACTCATAAATCACTGGGACTACAGATACATCTGAATAAATTAGAATGTCATCGAAAAGTTGATTCATTTCATTAATTGAATTTTTAAAAAATGAAACTCATCTATTTAAAAAAAATTGATTTTTAATAGAAATGTTGGCCGACTGAAAAGTATGTCCATGTACACACTCAATACTTGGTCGGGGCTCCTTTTGCATGAATTACTGCATCAATGTGGTGTAGCATGAAGGTGATCAGCCTGTGGCACTGCTGAGGTGTTACGGAGGCCCAGGTTGCTTTGATAGCGGCCTTCAGCTCATCTGCATTGTTGGTTTTGGTGTCTCATCTTTCTCTTGATAATACCCCGTAGATTCTCTATGGGGTATAGGTCAGAAAAGTTTGCTGGCCAATAAAGCACAGCGATATCATGGTCATTAACCAGGTTTTGTTACTTTTGACAGTGTGGGCAGGTTCCCAGTCTTGCTGGAAAATGAAGTCAGCATCTCCATAAAGCTTATCAGCAGAGGGAAGCATGAAGTGCTCAAAAAATTTCCTTGTAAATGACTGTGCTGACTTTGGACTTGATAAAACACAGTGAACCAACACCAGCAGATGACCTCTTTTCAAATGAAAGTAAATTTTGCATTTCATTTGGAAATCACAGTCCCAGAGTCCAGAGGAAGTATGGAGAGGCACAAAATCCAAGGTGCTTGAGGTCCAGAGTGAAGTTTCCACAGTCAGTGATGATTTGGGGAGCCATGTCAATTTATTTTTTTTTGCACTCACGACAGTCCCGCAATGGCTGCTCAACGCTCACATGACATATCCATGCCAACTGTGCAAATCTCTACCTTATAAATACAGGGTGTCTCTCCATTCCAGTGATCATTTTATCGTTTGATGTCAATCTCATATATACAATACAATTACACATGCCTGGGACCCACAACAAACAATAGAATAATGATGTTTTCACGGCTTGCCCACTGCAGCTTCTCTCTCACCCGAGTATTGCATAGGAGCGCACACGTAAAGTGACTAACACAATATAATCACATGTATACAGTGTACATGCCTGGCAATCACTAGAAACAATAGTAAATGCATATATAACCACTTGCCCACTTCAGTTCTGATACAGGAAAAAGACCAGGAATTAGCCCAATCCCCCAAACTTACGGCTAGCAAAGAAACTCATAATAACAACTCTACATTTTTCACAACATCAGTAAGTGGCAAGCAGCTATATAAACAACATGACGATAGACTGAAAATGGCACTCACCTCTCCAACCAGGGTATTATTCAAAAAAGCGAGGTGGTGACAGACACCCCAGTATTAGACTCTGGGCAATGATTTGGTGTAATAATAAACACCTGCTGCTGCCAACCGTTCCACCTCTCCAATCAGTCACAACTGCTGCAGTTGCTTGTCTCCAATCAGCCAGAATTTAGTTTCATAGGTCCCCAATCCACTGTAAAGTTGTCTAACTTTTCTCACACTCGCAGAAACTAAATTGAGTATGGCTCAAGACAAGGTCAAGATGGGTTTGAGACACCTGCGATGAATGAGACTATTTTGAGAGAAAGCTATTGCACAAATTTATGAACATGTTCAAAATTCCTGCGAAACAAGTGTGAGACCCTGCGACTCTGGAGAGAAAAATGAGAACCACTGAGAATGTCTGGAGACCTTTTGGAAACTCCCTCAAGAATGCAGTTCTCCAACTAGTCTCAAGTTGTCTCAGCCCAGTGAGATACTACCCTAAGTAGCAACAAGATGCCTCCCGTTTCTACAGATGATTACCACAAACTTCTCCAGATTACCGTGCTAGAAACTAAAATCCAGTGGCTAGAAGTGAATGCGGAAGTGAATAAACTTTGTGGAAATGATACAACCTTGCCAGTGACTAAATACAGTGGACAAGATCCTGCTAACCCACAGCTAATCAGCACAAATACTGTATGGCTGATAGGAAACGGGAGGATTGTGTACACAGTAACAAATCCTCAAGTGATAGTCCTCCCTGGAATGCCCTTGTTGCAAAGTCCAAGAATAAATCATCTCACAGGGTAAAGGAAGGACGAGCAAAAGACAGAGCCCAGCTTGGTGTGATCTGTGTGATGCGAATGACTGACCTGCATTACCAGCCAGATCAAGTGCCTCCTCAACTCTGGTTCTCAACAGGACACAGTCGTGTACAGCTGTCAAAGGAATACCTAAAGACAAGCCTCCTTCTCAGAAACCAAACATGCTTCTTCAGAACAGATTTGTGCCACTACTGCAGAAGTCTGCATCTCCATCTTATGATCCGGATAAAACCTCCTCCTCACACAGTAAGGTAAATTGGGAAAAACAACTCAGAAAGTAAAAGGCTGCAGGGAAGCTGGGCCTGAGACTCTGATTGTTGGTGTGTGTGATGAGCTGTGCTGCTATGCTGCATTCACTTACACTTGAATATAATTGTTAATTAATAAAACAAAATTTGATGCCAAAAGCTTAGTCTGGGGCTTCAAATTGCTCCCCCCCCCCTTCCCCAATGGCGCTGATTCTGCCTGTGTGCCTTACTTGCAACAAAACTATTCCTGAAATCAATAATTTTCTGGGGGCCACATGGAAAGCTCTGGCGGACCGCATATGGCCCGTGGGCTGCCAGTTGACATTCACTGTCCTAAACAATCCCAAAACTTGGCCCAATCTCTCAATGATCTCTGTGCTGTGTAAAAGGGCCCTAAGCCTAGCCCTGTCTATGAATACAGAACAAGAGGCAGTGTCATCTTTGACTGTGAGCTGTTCCTTTGAGCCACAGGGCAGATTCACTCTTGGACACATTGCCCATCAGTGAGCTTTCTGATCTACGCAAAGGCCCCTTTACACAGCGCAGAAATCATTGAGAGATTACACCAATTTTTGTTTTTTGGGATCATCTGGGAGATCATTGTGTGTTTTTGGACTGAGTCAAAACTTTGAGGCAACCGTGGTGACTGTGGAGATCAATGAAGATTTCCACAGATTGGCCAGATCTGTCAATGATCTCCACCCCTGTGTAAAGGGGGTATAAAAGAAATACTAAAACATTCATCGATATTTTTTTTCTAGTAGGCTTGATTGATGCTCTATTGCCTTATCTGCTTAAGAAATGGATTTAAAAATCAGACACATCTCACAAAAATAAGACATAGAAAACATATTTCTTCCATCTGACAGGCTCTTCACCGTCTATCATAACATTATTTTTTGCCAAGTAAAGATATTTTTTCCCCAAGTATGATTCTACACTATGGCTGACAGAATAAATGTGCACACTATTAAAATCCATAAGCATCCTCAGATTACAAATGGATGTGGTCACTAAATAATTGATCAAAGATACACAATAACCAGAAAGGATAAAGACATTTTACAGCCAGAGACCAGGTACAGTAAATACGACTGCATACAAACAGCCATCAGATTTGCATGGTGTTCCAGCTGGTCTTGTTATTCAACATCAAAGTCACGACATCAGCTACACACTCATGCCTGCAGACATCAGGCCAGCTCTGAGGAGGTGGAAAAGGAGGTGTTGGCTGTGTGTTGTCATGGCACTGCTCACCATATCCCTGTACAGCTTCTCCTTTGTGAACCACAGGGCCAATGCGCACCGGCGGCCACTTGTCACTGCAGTAACGCCATGAGGATTCACCGGCCCTGAGGAAAAGCCCACCAGTCGACCACAGCTGGGTTTCACACGAGCCTGAAGACACAGAGGAAAGTTCCATCTTTAACAGGCCCCTCAGTGTTTCACTTAAAAAAAAAAACAAAAAAAAACCAAACACAAAACTAAACATGACTTACTGTCACTGTTTTGGTGTTTCTGTTGGTGAAGAACAACTCTCCACCTTCAAAGTTGTCATTCAGGTAGAGAATGGCACTGTGTGGCAGTTATAAAACAACAATTACAGCTCTGTAAGAAACTAAATAGCTGTGGCACACAGAATGAAGTCATAATCTCATTTGTTTTTGCAGTGCTGCATAGTACTACTAATCCCATTTAAATACCACACCACAAAAACTAATTTTCGTTTCCTCTAGTATATTTCTGCAGGTCCAGCATTCATCAGCAGTTCATTTAGCCACAGCACATTATCAGCATTTGTTTTTGCTCCATTATAAATAACAACACAATTAATCAATGAATTTCTGTATTCTGTTCTGTACAACACAGTTTTAAAGATTAAGAGTTGGGGCTCTAAATCTCCAACTCTAAATCAGAGCTCCAACTCTGAGCTCCAACAGCTCAGAGTTGGACCTGAGGCTGCCTCACAGCTGGGAGGTCATGGGTTCAAGCCCCGGCCAGGTCATAACAAAGACCATATAAAAATGGTACTTTCCGCTTTCTAGCTTGATGCTCAGCATAATAGAATGGGGGGAGGAAAAGTTGTCTGTGGCGGTGCCTTGCATGGCAGTGGCCCCTCTGATTCTTTAGAGCATCTGGAAAGTATTCACAGTGCTTCACTTTTTTCACATTTTGTTATGTTACAGCCTTATTCCAAAAAGGATTAAATTCACCTTTTCCTCAAAATTCTCCACACAATACCCCACAATGACAACATGAAAAGTTTTTTTTTTTTTGAGATTTTTGCAAATTTATTAAAAATAAAAAACTAAGAAATCACATGTACATAAATGTGGAAAAAGTGAAGCACTGTGAATACTTTCCGGATGCACTGTAGATGTGATAAACGTAGATAGGAGAAATGTAATTTCGTTCTACTGATTGGCTGTATGGACTGAATGACAATAAAGTTGGCTTCTTCTTCTTTTTATTTGTAATCATTATAAGGGCCTGCAACCCCAGGACTCTGTTAAATCTGTCATATCTGTAGTATTAACAAGAATAAACTCCACATATTATGACTAAGGGTGCATTTTATGTACCTAAGGTCTCTGTGAATGAAAGCTGGAGGTTCCCTCCAACATTGCTTTGTCTCTGGTTCAAGGAGACAATTATCTACATGGACAGGGTGAGACAAGTCCAATCTCCCCTCCTGGTCCCCTGGGTGTAAAAGACAAAAAAGGCATTACAAAGATTATCACCTTCATAATTCTATTGCATTTTACTACTTCTGGATGGTTCACAATTCAAAATAATCTCTTTTCAAACCTTATAATGTGTCATAATTTATCAACCGAAACAAGCAGTTTTGGATCCTCTTCCTTTAGGGGACCTTCCTTTGATTGGATGCATTTTACAAAGAGAAATGTTCATATTTTGTCAGTCAGCAGGGCTGCTGTGCTCACAGGCTTAGTCCTTAGCCTTTGAGATGTTATATACTGTACAGTGGATATAAAAAGTCTACACACCCCTGTTCAAATCCCAGGTTTTTGTGATGTAAAAAAATGAGACCAAGATAAATCATTTCAAAACTTTTCCCCCCATTAGTGTGACCTATAACCTGTACAACCCAAGTGAAAAACAAACTGAAATCTTTTAATAGAAAAAATAAAAAACTTACAATAACCTGGTTGCATAAATATGCACACCCTGTTATAACTGGGGATGTGGCTGTGTTCAGAATTAACCAATCACATTCACACTCATGTTAAATGGGAGTCAGCACACACCTGTCACCATTTAAAGTGCCTCTAAGTTAATCCCTTCCATAGTATGTGGGACACGTGTGGTGTATGGGGTGGCACCTATCTCCGGTTCACTGACCGAAGGCCACACAGATACTGTAAGTAGTGAAAGCTACAGTGGGGGTCAGTCCTCTGCTAGCTCTGTGCGTTAACTTTCCTTTCCCCATTCTATTATGATGAGCACCAAGCTAGAAGGCCGAGAGTCCCATTTTTATATGGTCTTTGGTATGATCCGGCTGGGATGAACTCATGACCTCCTGGTTGTGGGGTGAATGCTCTACCAACTAGGCCACCACTCAAGTTAAAAGTGCCTCTGATTAACCCCAAATAAAGTTCAGCTGTTCTAGTAGGCTTTTCCTGACATTTTTGTAGCCACATCTTACAGCACAAGCCATGGCCCGCAGAGAGCTTCCAAAGCATCAGGGGGATCTCATTCTTCAAAGGTATCAGTCAGAAGAAGGGTACAAAAGAATTTCCAAGGCATTAAATATACCATGGAACGCAGTGAAGACAGTCATCATCAAGTGGAGAGAATATGGCACAACAGTGACATTACCAATAACTGGACGTCCCTCCAAAATTGATGAACAGACGAGAAGAAAACTGGTCAGGGAGGCTGCCAAGAGGCCGACGGCAACATTGAAGGAGCTGCAGGAATTTCTGGCAAGTACTGGCTGTCTAGTACATGTAACAACAAACTCCCATCTTCTTCATATGTCTGGGCTATGGGGTAGGGTAGCAAGACGGAAGCCTTATCTTACGAAGAAAAACATCTAAGCCCAGCTACATTTTGCAAAAACACATTTGAAATCTCCCAAACGCATGTGGGAAAATGTGTTATGGTCCGATGAAACCAAGCCTGAACTTTCTGGTCATAATTCTAAAACGTATATTTGACGCAAACACAACACTGCTGATCACCAAAAGGACACCATACTTATAGTGAAGCATGGTGGTGGCAGCATCATGTTTTGGGGCTGTTTTTCTTCAGCTGGAACTGGGGCCTTAGTCAAGGTGGAGGGAATTATGAACAGTTCCAAATACCAGTCAGTGTTGGCACAAAACCTTTAGGCTTCTGTGAGAAAGCTGAAGATGAAGAGGAACGTCATCTTTCAGCATGCCAATGACCCAAAGCACACATCCAAATCAACAAAAGAATGGCTTCACCAGAAGAAGATTAAGGTTTTGGAATGGCCAAGTCAGAGTCCCGACCTGAATCCGATCGAACATCTGTGGGATGATCTGAAGATGGCTGTGCACAGGAGATGCCCTTGCAATCTGATAGATTTGGAGTGTTTTTTGCAAAGAAGAGTGGGCAAATATTGCCACATCAGTGTGTGCCATGCTAATAGACTCCTACCCAAAAAGACAGTGCTGTCATAAAAGCCACAGGTGCTGCAACAAAGTATTAGTTTGAGGATATGCATAATTATGCAACCTGGATATTGGAAGTTTTTTTTATTTTTCCCCTTAAAAGATTTCAGTTTGTTTTTCAATTGGGCTGTACAGGTTATAGGTCACATTAATAGTGGAAAAAGTTTTGAAATGATTTATCTTGGCCTCATTTTTTTACATCACAAAAACCTGGGATTTGAACAGGGATGTGGAGACTTTTCATATCCACTGTAAACTATGTTACTGCTCACTGTTATTATTAAGATATAAAGGATCTCTAATACTTCATTTATGTAGGAAAATATATACACAAACATTTTAAATATGGATAACTGTCACTGCCCTCACACTTCCATGTGTACTTTAGATTGGCACAGACTTTGGACTCTTTCTTCTTTGGGGTCACTTTAGGCTCCCGGTAGTGTATGTATTGTTTAAAGATTTTAGGCTGAAAAGCAAACATTACCACAGTGGAGGAAATATTTATATTGCATCTTTTAGGGGAGAGCAATGTGACCTCAAATGAACATCACAATTAACTGAGCAATTTACTGTGGTTTTAGTTTTTACAATGATTTTTTAAAAAATATTTATTTATTTATTCATTTGGGAGGCATACAGAGGTATACACAATAAAAAACCCAATTATCAGTAGATTTAAAAAAAAAATACTTATACGTATTACTTCAGATTTACTTTGTTTTTCATCTATCAGAAAGATTTAAAGATACAATTGAAAGCCATCTTGCTTTTAATTGATCTTGAACACACACAGAGGGGAAAGTATTGGGGGGGGGGCGGTTGGCAGAATTAAGTTGATTTTAGTGTCTGAATGTTTTGGTTAATTTTCGACTATTTGCCCAACTCTAGTCTTCTGCTCCCTTTAAGGGTCGCCACAGCAGATCATCTGCCTCCATCTCACACCATTCCTTGCATTTTCCTCTGTAACACCAACCCTTTCCTTGTCCTCCTTCACTACATCCATGAATCTTCCTCGTCTTCTACTGCCTGGCAGATCCATCTTTAATATCCTTTGTCCAATACAGCGCCGTGGACAAAATTGTTGGTACCCCTCTGTTAACCCTCATCCTACCAACATATTTTACATACAAATAGTACCAACTGGGGTCCGTTTGGACCCCACAAAAAATTTAACTGTTAATTGGATTATTAAGCAATACCAAAGTATTTTTTTCACTTAAAATGTTTTATTTGGTTAAAACAAAGAGTTGTGCTTGAAACATGATCCAAAAATCCCGGAATGGGGCTAGTTTGTCGGTTGCCTGCCTTTCAGCACGAGTAGCCCAGTTGTAATGTGTTTTTCAACCAGTGTGCCCTGGTGCGTTCAGGTTTTTGTGGGAAATTATCTAATTTCACTTCTTAATTGGTACAAGAAATGCAAATACTTTGCCATTGTTGTGCATGTGTTCTGTAGGGCCTACAGAATACAATGCTACATGCTACATGCTAGTATACAATGCTACTTTGCTACAATGGCAAAGTATTTGCATATTTGCATGGCAAAGTCTACCTCGTTGAGCCATCATTCACTGAAATATAACACAAAATTCATACATTTAATATCATTAACATCATATTTTTCCCTGGGGTCCGATTGGACCCCAATGAAAAATCTGAACTGACAGTACAGAAGAAAACTGTATTTTAAATCAGATTTATTTTTTGTGATTCACAGATGATGACAAACAAAGTCAGAAAGCATGATAGCTGTGATCGATAATATGTCCGTGTTGTGCATAAGAACATGTGTGGGGTCAATTCGGACCCCACTCGGTAGGATCAGGGTTAAAACTTGAATCTGACAAAAGTGGTAATAAATAAAAATTCTATGAAAATTAACCAATGAAAATCAGACAATGCTTTTGAATTGTGGTTCAACAGAATTATTTTAAAAAACAAACTCATGAAATAGGCCTGGACAAAAATGATGGTACCCCTAGAAAAGATTGAAAATAATGTGACCACAGGGACATGTTCAACCAAGATGTGTCCTCTAATTAACATTACAGGTGTCTACAAACTTGTAATCAGTCAGTCGGCCTATTTAAAGAGTGACAAGTAGTCACTGTGCTGTTTGGTGACATGGTGTGTACCACACTAAACATGGACTAGAGGAAGCAAATGAGAGAGTTGTATCAGGAGATTAGAAAGAAAATTATAGACAAGCATGTTAAAGGTAAAGGCTATAAGGCATCAAGCAGCTTGATGTTCCTGTGACTACAGTTGCACATATTATTCAGAAATTTAAGATCCACGGGACTGTAGCCAACCTCCCTGAATGTGGCCGCAGGAGGAGACGGATAATACGAATGGTAACAAAAGAGCCCAGAACAACCTCTAAACACATTCATGGTGAACTCCAAGGTCAAAGTATATCAGTGTCAGACCACACCATCGGTCGTTGTTTGAGCCAAAGTGGACTGCATGGGAGACGACCAAGGAGGACACAACTGTTGAAAACAAATCATAAAAAAGCCAGACTGGAATTTGCCAGACTGCATGTTGACAAGCCACAAAGCTTCTGGGAGAATGTCCTATGGACAGACGAGACAAAACTGCAACTTTTTGGTAAGGCACATCAGCTCTATGTTCACAGACGCAAAAATGAAGCATACCAAGAAAAGAACACTGTCCCTACTGTGAAACATGGAGGAGGTTCTGTTATGTTCTGGGGCTGCTTTGCTGCATCTGGCACAGGGTGTCTTGAATCTGTGCAGGGTACAATGAAATCTCAAGACTATCAAGGTATTCTAGAGAGAAATGTGCTGCCCAGTGCCAGACAGCTTGGTCTCAGTCGCAGGTCATGGGTCTTGCAACAGGATAATCACCCAAAACACACAGCTAAAAACACCCAAGAATGGCTAAGAGTGAAACATTGGACTATTCTAAAGTGGCCTTCTATGAGCCCTGATCTAAATCCTATTGAACATCTGTGGAAGGAGCTGAAGCATGCCGTCTGGAGAAGGCACCCTTCAAACCTGAGACAACTGGAGTAGTTTGCTCATGAGGAGTGGGCCAAAATACCTGCTGAGAGGTGCAGAAGTCTCATTGACAGTTACAGAAATCGTTTGATTGCAGTGATTGCCTCAAAAGGTTGTGCAACAAAATATTAAGTTAAGGGTACCATCATTTTTGTCCAGGCCTGTTTCATGAGTTTGTTTTTTAAAATAATTCTGTTGAACCACAATTCAAAAGCATTGTCTGATTTTCATTGGTTAATTTTCATAGAATTTTTTATTTATTACCACTTTTGTCAGATTCAAGTTATTTCTGTGACCATTGTGGGTTTTTCTTTCATTAACAGAGGGGTACCAACAATTTTGTCCACGTGTGTATATCCACTATCCTCTTCTGCACATGTCCAAACCATCTCAGCCTTGCCTCTCTTACTTTGTCTCCGAATGGCTCAATCTGAGCTGCCCTTCTAATATATTCTTTTCTAATCCTGTCCTCCTAGTCACTCCCAATGAGAATCTTAGCATCTTCAACTCTGCCACCTCTAGCTCCGCCTCCTCTATTTCTGTCAGTGTCACCGTCTCCAAACCATATATCATAGCAGGTCTCGCTACTGTCTTGTAAATTTTCCCTTTTAGAAAATGTGCTGAAATATGGGCAAAATGAACACAGTACAAATAGTAGACCCTGTCTGTATCCATATTCATATCTACCATAGAGACTAAAAAAGCCTTAACCATAAAAACTGCTGCTGAAAGCAAAGGTTTCGAGCAATATTTGCCTCATTATACACATCCTGACATTATAATATAAAAAATTTTTTTATTGCTATGAAACTTGGTGGATGTTTTAGTTAACTTTCATTGACTATTTCAGCTAATGGTACAAGGAAGTAATCACAGAGTCCTTCAAAGGAGGAAAAAATAGATGCAGTAATGTTTGCAAAACCTGCAACAGCATTGCGGCAGACCAGGTGTGTAAAAGATATAAAAAGTCTCGAGGGGCTCCTGAAATACGACTGCAGCAGGACTTTCACTCGTTCTCCAAGCTCATACAACAGTTTGGCATGTGACTGGTTCACCAGACCATCCTGTGCCAACTGAAAAAAAAAAAGTGAGGGACTGTGATCAGATGCAGCGAAAACATGTCACATGCCTGCCTACATCACCTCCTTTTCACTAACCTTTACGGCTCTGAGGACAGTCAGACCCTCAAATGTCTCATGAGGTGTATGCGGAGACCGTCGACCCCGGTAACCATCACCGACTGATGTTGCAACCTACAGCATAGAAGGTGGATAAGCTGCTGAGTGTTTAGATGTATATCTGAGAAAAGAAAACGAAGTAATGTGTGAAAAAAAATGGGAAGAACTCACAGTCGCTAACTGTAATATTCTGTCACACTCCTCCTCTGTCATGACTCCATCGAGGACAGCTCGATTGGTCCCGTTGAGAACTTCTTCATCCATGGTGATGGTCACTCCGACCTGAGGGACTGGACCCCCTGCACAGAAGAGAAAACAAGAAACAGTGAGACTGAAAAAGAGTGCTTTGCTCTTAATGTGCTGTTGATTGTAATGAGTGTACCTGCAAAAAATCCACTGTCATCCACTTCTTCTAGCTGCTCTCCCTCTTTCATTTTTTCATTCATTTTTTCTTTTTCAGCTCTAAAAGTTAAAAAAAATTAAATTGCTATTGTTTTTTCATACTTACATACACAATAAACATTTCTCTTCTCATCTTACCTCCATAATTCCCTCAGAGATTCAGGTACAACATCCTCTGGAGTCCAAAGATCCTTCATAGAAAACAGAGTAAGCACAGAAATACTTTGCAAGCATCCTTCATGTCAATACACTTAATGTGGCATCAGTACTTAACTGGGTCAGTGAAACTGAAGTTAAGGTTCTCCATGCCGAAATACAACAGCTTCTTCTCCTGCAGTGATCGTCTGACGTATGTGACAATCGCCTGTACGCACATAAAATTTGGTCAGACAAAAAATGAAAAAACAGAAAAATGCTTGGAAAATCAAACAATTATCCCCACAATTTTCTTTGCATTATTTGGATAATCTTACTCAGTTTTACAGTACTGTTCAAAAGTCTTGAGCCACTCCTCATTTCTATATATTTTAATAAGACAGGTCATCATCTGTTCAACTACGGTGTATATAAGTTATTTAGGCAGTTTTACTTTCCATGGATAATCCCTTTGTCTATTACGCTGTGTGTGTTTCTGTCATTTTGGTCGTCTACTGTCATGCTGCTGTTATACTGTAATTTCCCAGTTTGGGATCAATAAAGTACATCTAGGACATCAGGGGGCGGCTGTGGCGCAGGTGTAGTGTGACCGACTACTGATCGGAGGGTCATGGGTTTGATTCCTGCTCTGTCTGCAGTCTGCATGTCGAAGTGTCCTTGAGCAAGACACTGAACCCCCAGTTGATCCTGGTGGCCAGGCTAGCACCTGTGTGTGTATGGCAGCTCTGCCGCCATCAGTGTGTGAATGTGTGCGTGAATGGGTGGCTAGCAGGATCTGTAAAGCGCTTTGGTCATCCAGAGATGAGAAAAAAAGCACTATATAAGTGAACGCCATTTACCATCTATGTATGAAAATGGGAAATATGTGCAGTGACTTATTGAAACATAAGCAGACAAATGGAAATGCATGATATAAGGCAAAAAATAGAGTTTATACAATTCTAACAAGCTTAAAAGTTAGTGTTTGGTATGACAACCTTTATTCTTCAACAAGGCAAGCTTTCTATAATTTCCAAAGGACATGCCAAAGCTCTTCATTTGGCTGCCTGTTCTTTTGTGCTCTGAAGATTAACCCACATTTCAACTTTGGATTCATCACTCCATTAGACCTATAGATGCTGAATTTATTTTGCATACAGTATCTCAGCCTTTTCTCCGTTTCCCTTCTTTAAGAAAGGCTCCTTTCCATTGAGACCGTTTCTGATGAGGCTTCACTGAGCAGTGGACAGATCACCTGATAAAACAGATGCTTCTCTCAGGTCCTGTGTCAGGTCTTTGCTGGATTTTTTTATCCATTTCCTAAGGATGTTCCTTTTAGATACTGTTCATCTTCTCTAGATAGTGGCCTAGCACTTCTGAATAACAATAAAAAAAATAGCCAGCTTCCAAAGAAAAACTTACAGAAAGCTTGGATAACTATTGCTCACTACCATTTAAAAAAATACAAGAAACTGGCTCTTTGGAAGCAAAATATGACTACATAAGGGGTGGCTCAGGACTTTTGCAAAATACTGTAGCTCAGCAGAAAAGTTATCATAACACAGTGTTTAGAGCAGGGGTCAGCAACCCGTGGCTCTTCAGCCCCCATGCTGTGGCTCTCTGCAGGTATATCTCAAAACACATGAAAATTAATGAAGTTAATTTTAATTATTACCTCCGCCAAGGGAGGAGGTAATGTTTTTGGAAGCATTTGGTTGGTTGGTTTGTTTGTTGGTTTGTCTGTCTGTTAAGCAACATTACTCAAAAAGGTCTGAATGAATTTTAAGGAAATTTTCAGGAAAGGTGTGTAATGGCAAGGGGAACAGATGATTTTGGTGGTGATCCGGATCACGATCTGGATCCAGGACTTTTTTTGAAAATTGTTTTATATATTAACATGGCACTTTTCATGGGTCTGTACCCAGAAAAGCATAATTTTAATAAAAGTGAAAGAACATTCATAGACCTCAGTTTGCTTAATGCCAAAAAATGTATTGCACTATTATGGAAAAAGACTCATAGACCAGATGTGACTCAGTGGTTAAGACAGATGTTAATAAACCTTCCATTAGAAAGAATAACATACTGTATATACTGAAATCAAAGGAAATTGTGTTTGAGAATATATGGAGACCTTTTATTGATTATGTAAAAAATTTAAACATAACTTTTGAAGAAGAAGGTGAATGATGTGTGTGGACCTTGTAAATTCCAAACTGGTGAACATAATATGTATACTTATGTATTGGATTGTCTAGACTAAACAGAGGAGCATTGTTGAAGATTTGATTTTGCTGGTGGTTGTTGGTGTTTTTAGTGCATCTTTTTTTTTTTTTTCTTTTTGTAGTACTTTAGTGTTAGTGTTTGATTGTTTGTATCATGTTTGTTAAAAAAAAAAAAGGTTCAATAAAGATATTGTGGAAAAAACATGGCACTTTTCATGTACTGCCCCTTTAAGACATGTCCACTGAGTTACGTGCGTCGCCATGCCATAGGCCCACGCACATCCGCGACCCAGAAGTTGCGGACGTGCATAGTATGTGATGACTGACATTATTTTTTCATCTGAAGACGCCAAGAAAAAGCAAGATGGGGCACCCTAGTGGCACAGTGAGGTATCAACAGACAACGATTTCAGTGCATTTCTATGGCAATGTTAGCTAAATTTAAACAAAGAAAATGCCACCACTTGCCGCTCTCAGGCATCCACCTCAGCTGCGTGCACACCTGCACCTCGTTAGCGCAGAGCTATTTATTCCACCTCGCCCTGAGCATCGGTCTGGAGCCCTTTGTTCTACAATGCGCTCAATCCCTCAGCAGGATCATCTCTTCAGTCCTGCCACTCATCGCTGCTTCAGGTAAGCTGCTATATCACTTACCTGCTTTCTCAGCCTTCCCCTGTGCACAGGTGGATTCCCTGGCGGCGGATACCCTCACCTTCGCCATCTTCACCTCCCGCAGCTCCACACTTGTCTTGTGCGCAGCAGGGCGCTGTCTCCCAGGCCTGAAATCCTCACCAACGCCAGCCACCACTCTCCCTGCAAGTAAACATAAATCAGCATCACATTCCCATGTGGTTTTGCCCAGCTCACTCCCTGTTTGTGTTTCTCCCATAGGGTTGCCTGGCCACACGGCGTGCTGCTCCGTTCCTGTTCTCATCTTCCACCCACAATCCACTACCATATCACATACACGCATGCAAACACACTTTCCTGGTTGAATACAGCTTTCAAATCTACCTGAGCCTGCGTGCGTGTTTCCTGGGCCGAGAATTATGTCAGTACGGCTCCAGCAAAGCGGCCCAGCGGACAGCGGGCTCACACGCCGTTTTTCCACCCTCAAGGCTCGGGTGGATATGATAGCGCATCAACAACAGGTAATCTTCAACCAGTTGACTATAATTACTCACTGGTTAGACCGTCTTGACCCCCAGCAGGCGTTCCCCCTGGCTCATCAAGGCGGCTCGGCTTCGGCCACTTCCACGGCTGGCCAGCCTAGCTCGGGAGCGCCGACCCGGCTCACACCGATCCCAACCCCCGCTCGCTTCAACGGGAAGCTCGGTGGGGCACGGGGGTTTATTTTACAATGTGAGTCTGTGTTCCTGCGCGTTCCCAGGGATTTCCCCTCAGACCACAGCCGTATCGGCTACATGGCTAATCTCCTGGAGGGGCGAGCGCCGTCATGTCGAAGCCCAGCTACGCGAACCTCTCCTATGACCGGTTCGTGCAAGACTTCCTTGAGGTGTTTGATCACTCGCTTCATGACAGCGTCCTCGCCGATCAGCTCCTTACCCTTCAACAGGGAAGCCGGTTGGCGGCGGATCACGCTGTTGACTTCCGGGTGGCAACGGAGGAGGTTGGTTGGGGAGAGGCTTCTCTCTGCAGCATTTTCCTCCGTAGCCTCAATTCAGGTCTGCGGGACGAATTGACCAGTCGGGATCTCCCAGGGCGGCTGTCCGAGCTAATCTCCCTAACGATTAAGATAAGATAAGATAAGCCTTTATTAGTCCCACAATGGGGAAATTCCAGGATTGCAAAAGCACAGGGATAGCAACACTCAGAGCAACAATCAGAAGGCAAGAAAAAAACAAGAACAGCTAGTATACATATGTACATATTACTATAAATATATATATATGTATATAGACACACAGTGCGGATCATTGTGGTTGGTGAATGTGCAGCAGAAGGTCTAAGCTCTCTCTCCCTCCGCGGGTGCGGCGGGCCAGCTGGATGTCTTTGGGCATGATGGCGCACAGATTGGTGTCCACAAAGAGACCCACCAGGTAGGCCTCGCTGGCCTCCTGCAGAGCCATGACGGCGGAGCTCTGGAAGCGCAGGTCGGTCTTGAAGTCCTGAGCGATCTCCCTCACCAGGCGCTGGAAGGGCAGCCTATGGATGAGCAGCTCCGTGGATTTCTGGTAGCGACGGATCTCTCTCAGAGCCACGGCACCGGGCCTGCAACGGTGAGGCCTCCCCACTCCGCCGGTGGCCAGAGCGCTTTTTCGAGCAGCCTTGGTGGCTAGCTGCTTCCTGGGGGCTTTTTCCTCCAGTAGATTTACGGGCGGTCTGCTTGGTTCTTGCCATCGCTCTTTATTATTCTGTCTTATATTTCTTGCACGCCGCCTAAACTCCAGCCCGGCACCCGCGTCGCTTTCGCCACAGTTCCTCGGCATGTCAAGCTTCTCCGTTAGCACCGGGTGGCGGTTGGAGCTAGCTAGCCAGCTAGCTCCGTCCCCCGCTGCAAACAGCGGCTCCGTCTGCCGACTCGGGAGACCCTTGGGGCGATCTGTGTGTCTGTGATATATATATATAGAGTGAAAGGTGTAGAAAGAAGAAGGAAGATAAGAAAAGGGCAGTTGCAAACGGCAGCCAACTCGTGTGGCACCGCCGGTCCGGCGGAACCGGAACCGGAAATGTTATTAATTATAATGTCGATTAGTTTGGACAACAGGCTGCGAGAGCGGGCCGCAGAGCAGAAGTCAGTCAGCCACTCGCGCGGATCTTCCGCCTGCTCTCCTCAGTCTCGCCCCCTGGCGTTACCCGCTCCGGAGTCCGCCGATGAGTCAGAGGCCATGTCGATCGGACGCACCAGGCTCCCTCTAGCGGAGAGACAACGCCGGCAGGAACTGGGTCTCTGCATGTATTGCGGAGACGACCAGCATACCGTGGAGCAGTGCCCGGTCAAGCCAAACGGGGGGGTCCGCGAGTCACTGTAGGGGGCCTCGCGGACTCTAACCGGTCAAATCCCTTCTCTAGTTGCACACTGCCCATCAGATTTTGCCATAATTCCATCGGGCACCTCACTCATGCACTGGTGGACTCGGGGGCAGAGCAAAATTTCATTTCCAAGAGCCTGGCAACCCGCTTGGGCATACCCTGTCAGCCATTATCAACCCCTCTTAATCTGATCACCCTCTCTCGCTCTCCCCTGGGGGTAGTGACGCATCGCACCAAGTCGGTGCCTATAATTATCTCTGGCAACCACCGTGAGGACCTAACCTTATACGTCTTGTCTTCCTCTTCGGACCGTGTCATTCTGGGTTACCCATGGCTGCGCCTGCACAACCCCGTCCTCGATTGGAGGTCTGGTAATGTCCTTTCGTGGAGCTCCTTCTGCCTGAGCACCTGTCTCCAGTCTGCGGCTTGTGCCCCATCCTCTCCTCCGCCTGCGCCGGTCTCCGATCCTCCGGACCTCACCCTGGTGCCCCAGGAGTTTCACGACTTGGGGATGGCGTTCAGCAAGTCCAAAGCCATGTCTCTTCCCCCTCACCGGCCGGATGACTGCGCCATTAACCTCCACCCGGGGGGCACCCTTACCATCCGGCCGTCTTTACAGCCTTTCAGCTCCTGAACGCGAGGCAATGGATTCATACATCAGGGAGTTACTCAGTGCTGGGATCATCCATCCCTCCTCATCCCCGCTCGGTGCTGGCTTCTTCTTTGTCTCCAAGAAGGATGGGTCCCTTCGCCCTTGCATTGACTTCAGGGCTCTTAATGACATCACGGTTAAGGACCACTACACCCTGCCTCTGATGGACACCGCCTTCCACTCCCTCCAGGGGGCGACCTGATTCACGAAGTTAGATCTCCGCAGCGCCTACCACCTCGTTCGGATCCAGGAGGGCGATGAGTGGAAGACGGCCTTTAGGACGCCCAGCGGCCACTTTGAGTACTTAGTGATGCCGTTTGGGCTCACCAACGCTCCTGCAGTCTTTCAGCGACTCATTAATGACGTCCTACGAGATTTCCTGGGGGTCTTTGTCTTCGTCTACCTGGATGACATACTCATCTTCTCCAGGCCACGGGAGGAGCACCAGGCTCATGTGAGGCGGGTCCTGCAGCGGTTGTTGGAGAACAGGCTCTACATCGAGGCGGAGAAATGCGAGTTCTACGCCAGGACCACCTCTTTCCTGGGATTTGTCATCTCTCACAACCAGATCCTCCCCGACCCCGCTAAGGTCAAAGCGGTGGTCGAGTGGCCCACGCCTACCTCCAGGAAATAGGTGCAACAGTTCATCGGCTTCGCCAATTTCTACCGTCGCTTTGTCCCCAACTTTGGTGCCATTGTTACTCCCCTGACTCGCCTCACTTCTTCCAAGGTGCCCTTCCAGTGGTCCGAGGAGGCGGCAACCGCATTCAAGACCCTCAAGACGGAGTTCTCATCCTCCCGGGTCCTAACCCAGGTTGACCCCGTGCTGCAGTGCCTGTTGGAGGTTGACGCGTCTGACACGGGGGTAAGGGCGGTGCTCTCCCAGCGTTCACCAGTGGATGGAATCAAGCGGCCCTGCCCCTTCTTCTCTCGACGGTTGTCAGCAGCCGAGCGAAATTATGACGTCGGCGACAGGGAACTTCTTGCTGTCAAGCTCGCGCTGCAGGAGTGGCGTCACTGGCTGGAGGGGGCAGCTCAGCCTTTTGTGGTTTGGACGGACCACAAGAATCTCGAGTATTTGAGGTCAGCACGGCGTCTGAATGCCCACCAGGCGCACTGGTCTCTATTCTTTGCTCGATTCCAATTTACTATCACCTACCGTCCAGGCTCAAAGAATGGGTTGCCCGACGCCTTGTCAAGACAGTTCGCTCCTGAGGCCCCGGAGGAGTCAGACCACACCATCCTTCCCAGCTCATGTGTCGTGGGGGCGGTCTCCTGGTCCATCAGGGACAAGATCCGTAAGGCACAGGAGGCGGAACCGGACCCTGGCGGTGGTCCGGAGGACAGGCTCTTCGTTCCTTCAGCTGTTCGGGGGGAGGTTATTCACTGGGCCCACACGTCCAAGCTCGCCCGTCACCCTGGCGTCTCCCGACTGGTGGACCTCCTTCAACGCTCTTTCCGGTGGCCAGGTCTCCAAAAGGATGTCGCCAACTACGTCCGGGCTTGCCCCCAGTGTGCCACTGGCAAGTCTCAGAACTCTCCACCTGCGGGTCTACTCCAGCCCTTGCCGGTCCCAGGCAGGCCCTGGTCGCACATCGCTCTCGACTTCGTCACTGGTCTCCCTGTCTCTAACACCTACGACACGGTTTTGATGATTGTGGATCGGTTCTCTAAGGCCGCCCACTTTGTGCCACTTTGGGGTCTTCCTTCGGCACGAGAAACGGCTGATCTCCTCGTCCAACATGTGGTCAGACTGCACGGGATTCCTTTGGACGTCGTATCGGATCGAGGGCCTCAGTTTGTATCTCAAGTGTGGAGGTGCTTCTGTAACGCCCTGGGGGCCACGGTGAGTCTTTCCTCTGGTCATCATCCCCAGTCCAATGGACAGTGTGAACGTACCAATCAGGAGCTGGAGGCTGCCCTGCGCTGCGTGACCTCCTCCAACCCATCCTCCTGGAGCTCGTACTTGGCCTGGGTAGAGTACGCCCACAACACGGCACGGTCATCGGCCACTGGTATGTCCCCCTTCAAGGCGTCGTTGGGGTACGATCCCCCCTTGTTCCCCGAACAGGAGGGTGAGTTGGCTGTTCCCTCCATTCAGGCACATGTGAGACGCTGCCGGAGTTTGTGGACCAGGGCGAGAGAGGCGCTTTTACGCACGGCGGTGCGCAACAGCACCACTGCCAATCGCCACAGAAGGCCGGCTCCTAGTTACCAGGTGGGTCAACGGGTCTGGCTTTCTTCGCAGAACATCAATCTCAAGGCCGAGAAGAGGAAGTTGGCTCCACGGTTTCTCTGTCCCTTTGTTATTTCCAAGATTGTCAACCCGGTGGCTGTGCGTTTGGCCCTCCCCCCCTCCCTCCGTGTGTGTCCCACTTTCCATGTTTCCAAGGTCAAGCCTGTTGTCTCCGACCCACTCTGTCCTCGTCCTAGGGCGCCGCCCGCTCCCATGATGATTGACGGTCACCCGGCGTGGGGAGTTGCTTCCATCCTGGACTCCCGGCGCCGAGGTCGTGGGCTGCAGTACTTGGTGGATTGGGAGGGATATGGCCCATAGTGGAGATCCTGGGTGCGCTCTTCTTTTGTGCTGGACCAAGATCTCATCACGGAGTTCCACCGGGCGCACCCGGATAAACCAGCGCCAGGAGGCGCTGTTAGGGGGGGAGTACTGTCACCACTCGCCGCTCTCAGGCATCCACCTCAGCTGCACGCACACCTGCACCTCGTTAGCGCAGAGCTATTTATTCCACCTCGCCCTGAGCATCGGTCTGGAGCCCTCTGTTCTACAACGCGCTCAATCCCTCAGCAGGATCATCTCTTCAGTCCTGCCACTCATCCCTGCTTCACGTAAGCTGTTATATCACTTACCTGCTTTCTCAGCCTTCCCCTGTGCACAGGTGGATTCCCTGGCGGCGGATACCCTCACCTTCGCCATCTTCACCTCCTGCAGCTCAACACTCGTCTTGTGCGCAGCAGGGCACTGTCTCCCAGGCCTGAAATCCTCGCCAACGCCAGCCACCACTCTCCCTGCAAGTAAGCATAACTCAGCATCACTTTCCCGTGTGGTTTTGCCCAGCTCACTCCCTGTTTGTGTTTCTCCCATAGGGTTGCCTGGCCGCACGGCGTGCTGCTCTGTTCCTGTTCATCTTCCACTCACAATCCACTACCATATCACATACACGCATCCAAACACACTTTCCTGGTTGAATAAAGCTTTCAAATCTACCTGAGCCTGCGTGCGTGTTTCCTGGGCCGAGAATTATGTCAGAAAATGCCGAAATGGTGCGTGACTGGCTCATGTAGCAATCAGAAATACAAGTTTTTTTTAGATTCACATCAGCCAGCAGAGATTACCGAGGGAGTATATTGTGGGCTGCCTTTTCATAATGGGATGAGAAACGTGTCGACTCGGTAGGAATATTCATTGTAATTTGAGCCGCTAATCAGCCTCAGAGTACAGTAAGCATACCAACACTGCAATTAAACTAGTTTAAAAACTAGAAAAACACTCAGAGCGCATACTTCTGCCAAGGCTCCTTTCGTCTCTCATGGATCACCTCCAAAATGTAATTGGTTTGTCTGTAGGTCTAGACCCACTTATGGTGAAAACTGCATCAAAGTCTGTTCATTAATTTTGGAGTATTGTCGCTAACACTTTATGAGAAGATAAGAGCCTTGGCAGAGGTATGCATTCTTGGATCCTCACCAAAATATAATGGGTTCATCTGTAGCCCAAGAACCACCTCTGGTGAAAATTTCATCCAAATCCACCAAATAGTTTTTGTGTAATCCTGCTGCACCAAATACAAACAAAGCCCTTGGTGGACGTATGCACTCTCAGATCATCACCAAAATCTAATCATCTGTTCACCATGCCATTATACACCTTTCCTGAAAATGTCATCAAAATCTGTTGATAACTTTCTGAGTTATGTTGGTAACAGACAAACCAACAATCCAACCAACGCCACTGAAAACATTACTTCCTCCTTTGGTGAAGGTAATAAGACTGACACTCACCTGATGACAAATGGACCGAAGCTCTGTTGAGTTGAAATGAAGTGTCGGGATTAACAACAGCTACCAAGTGTAAACAAACAGTGTCTCCCATACAGGAGATGGGAGGTTGTTTTTCCTGTGAGCTCCGCTGGATACATTTTAACTACTGGACAGATTTTGGTGAAAATTTCACCAGATGTAGCCCTTGGGCCAAGGATGAACCCATTAACTTTTGGTGATGATCTGAGAACGCATACCCCCAGCAAGGACCTTGTTTGTATATGTGCGGCAGGATTATACAAAAATTACTGAATGGATTTGAATGAAATTTTCACCAGAAGTGGTCCTTGGCCTACAGAGGAACCCATAGCATTTTGGCAATGATCTGAGAATGCATACCTCCACCAAGGCTCTTATCTTCTCACAGCGTGTTAGCAAGAATCCTCCAAAACAATACTGGATAGACTTTAATGCAATTTTCACCAGAACTGGCTCATGGCCTACACACAAATCCATTACATTTTGGAGGTGATGCATGAGGGATGGAAGGAGTCTTGGCAGAGGTATGCACACTCTGGGGCTTTTCTAGTTTTATTTTTCAAATTATTGTTTATTGCAATTGGATGCATTTCTCAATGGAAACGCACACTTTAATGAATGTAAAATATATATTTTTAAAATTATTTAGTATGTTGTAAATCATGCGTGACTGTGTCACATCTGACAGCAGCTCACATGCACGGAGAGCCGCTCAGCCTCTCCTCAGTGTATGTGGAGAGCACGGAAAGCAGCAGCTTCCTGCCTCCTTCGGTAAGACATGAACAAATCCAGAAAACGTAAAATCACAGAGGGAAAATGGAGAGTTTAATTGTGTGTGGACAGATTCATTTGTGTTCATGTATGTTGTTATGCGGAGAGAATTTCTCCACAAGAACGCAAACAACGAAAAAACAAACAAACCCAGCCACCTCATTAGTGTCTGCTGGTCCATAAAATGTCATAAATGTGATTTATGACGTGATAATTTCCAAAGGATATTCCAAAGCTCTTCGTTTGGCTGCCTGTTCTTTGTGGGGCAGCTGTGGCGTGGGTGTAGTGTGGCTGGTTAGTGATCGGAGGGTTGGGGGTTTGATTCCTGCTCTGTCTGCAGTCTGCATGTCGAAGTGTCCTTGAGCAAGACACTGAGCCCCCAGCTGCTCCTGGTGGGTCAGGCCAGCGCCTGTGCATGGCAGCTCTGCTAAGCCATCAGCGTGTGAATGTGTGCATGAATGGGTGGATAGCAGGATCTGTGAAGCGCTTTGGTCATCTAGAGATGAGAAAAAGCGCTATTTAAGTGAACACCATTTACCATTATCTAAAAATCAACACCTTAATTATCCTTAAAAATGAGAAACAATCCTTGAATTCCTGCTCAATCTATCTATAAATGCACCAAATCTGTGTGTGTGTGTGTGTGTGTGTGTGTGTGTGTGTGTGTGTGTGTATGTCTGTCTGTTTTACGCATATCTCTTGAACAGTTCGTCAGACTGACCTAAGGTTTTATACGTGTTTTGCTGAGGTTACAAGGATGTGCATCCCTGAGTATGGAGTCACTCAGTCAAACTATGTAATTTTTATCAATAAAAGTTTAGCCACCGCTCTGTGTCTTCACGCCCTTCAGTGTGTACAGGGTGTCAGATTGACTCCGTGCTGATTGGACAATACGGCCATGCTGATTGAATAATACACGGCATGACGACTAGTCAACCACAGCGTTTCGCAAAAAAAGGAAGTGAAAAGCGACAAATTTGACAAGAAAGAGAGAATAGTGACGATGTAATGCTTAAAAAAATTATACTATAATGTTGCCATGATTACGTACGTCTAAAGGAGAATGCCAGTGGGGACCTGGGGTCTGCCTTGTCCAACATAGCGGGCAGAACGCGGTCCTTCACACTGAAGCAGCCCGCCCAGTCAGCGGTAGACAGGAGTCCCTTTGCAGGACCACGACTCGCCATCTCCGATGGCGCTCCTCTCGGTGTGCTCGTATGACTATCTAAAAATTAAAAGTTTATAACTGTGGAGCAGAATGCCCAGATCAACTGCATATCATATGCGGCCACATGCACGGTTTGACTAAATGATGACCCAAACTGGACACAAAAATGCTCAAATAATGAAAAAAATAATTTTTATTTGAATATTTACTGACAAATGGGCAACACTGACAGGGACCGGGTCTGACAAATCAACACAAAACATGCCGAGAGAAGCAGCGGCCAGACACGACCTGGCTCAAAGACACTGATGGTGATAAAAAAAAAAAGTTATTTTCAATAAAATGGAGAAAAAAAAAAGACAATGCATGGAGTATGCGTTTGTCCTGAGACTGATTTATCATGGAAAACAGCTGAGCTCTGTGGTTCGAGTGATCAGCTGATTGGATCCACCTCCTCCGGTGTTCTGACTGGTACAGACTGCAAAGGTAAAAAAAAAACAACAAAAACAAAAACATGGGGGGAAGGCCCTACAACCTTTGCTCCACGACGTATCAACCATATGCTGGATAAATTTTCAGCATGGGGCACATATTTTTTCAGTTTATAAAATTTTTCACCGGGTCTGAGGTGTGTGCGAAAAAAAATTGAATTTTGGCTAACGTTTAGAGGGTCAAAAATGTGATCGTTTAAGCGGAATAATAAAAATAATAATAAACTAGAAAAGCACTCATAGAGCGCAGACCTCCGCCAAGTACCTCAGTTCCCCCTAATATTGGGATTTTCCCCAAATATAATAGTCCTACATTTATTTTATCTATATTTTCTGATGCCTTGACCATCAAAACAAACCTTTAGCAATTGGATTCACATTGATATCTTTATTAGTTCAGTAGTTATTGAGAAAAATCACTTTTTCGGTAATGGCAGTTTTCTTCTGGATATAGCTCCATAGCTTTTGAAGATACAACAAATCCATTGGCACAGGTTCAGGTTCAGGTTCCTTTATTTGTACCCGTAGGTAGATTTGTTTTGCAGTCAGGTGACATCCATGTTTACAAACCACAATTACATTCAACATAAACATAGGCACACATGAAGTTGACTATAAACATGATAAAAGTACTCAAGGCTCCATCAATCAGGACATAAGACAAGGAGATAAGAGAAAAAACAGAGATAAGAGAGAAGGGTCATATTAAAAAGTTAAAGACTGACTTCCGGTTATGGCTGCCACGTAGGACGGACGTGTCTCGCTTCGCTCTGCTCTGCTCCTGGAGAAAAAAATCGGCAAATAACTCTCTCATTTGGGACAGAACGTATCCCAGCATTTGGGCGAGGATATGTCGGCGAAGCCTAAGGCTGGAAAACCAGGAAAAGGAAAAAGCGAGCCGCCGAAACAGTCCAAATTAACGGACTTTCAGGTCTGTGACGCAGCAAACAAAACTCCATATATGGCGGAGGAGGCTGGCAACGCTGCGATTTCTGCGGGGAATGGCGCAGATGCGCTGATGGCTGCCATGAGTTCAATGAGAGCGGACTTTTCCTCTAGATTTGATGGGATTATGACAGCGTTGGAAGGAATAAGAAAGGAATTGGGTGACTGTGTAGAACGAACGGCGCAGATGGAGCTCCGTCTCGCTAGTGCTGAAGATGACGTCACCCGTCTTCAATTAAAGGTGCGCACTTTGGAAAAAAAAAATAAATCTCTGGAAGATAATATTTTGGATTTGGAATCTCGGTCGAGACAGAATAATTTGAGGCTGGTGGGTCTTCCAGAGGAATCAGAAGGTCGGGACGTATGTTCCTTTCTGGAAAAGTGGATTCCGGAGGTGCTGGGCAGCGAGGAGTTGCAATCAGCAGTGGTTCTGGAAAAAGCACATCGTATTGGCCCACGGAGAGATAAGGGACCGCCGAGGACCTTAATTATGAAGTTTCTTAGCAACAGAGACAGGATGAAGATCTTCAACGCTGCACGTGCTAAAGGAGAGATTAAACACCAGGACCAGCAGGTGCGGTTCTACCCAGATTTGGCCACAGGAATCCAGCAATTGAGGAAGCAGTTTGATCCCGTACGTAAGGAGCTGCGCAACCTTGGGATTCGTCATGGTGTAATCTATCCTGCGAGACTGCTGACCACGTATGAGGGCAGAACCCACATCTTCAAGACCCCAGAGGAGGCGCAGGAGTTCATCAAGAAGATCAAAGAAGAAGAAGAGACTGGTGGGAGCTAAGCATGAACAAAATATAAGGTAGAATAATTAAGCATTTGCACAGGCATCTGACTGACTTGAAGTAAATAGTAAGTTTACAAAATATAGATTGTATTATATATTAAAAAAACAAAACAAAAACAAAACAAACAAAAAAAAAAACTATGATGTACAAAGTTGTTAAAAATTTTGGAGTTAAGTTGGAAAACTACAGAGGAGAGTTAATGTTACGTCATTAAAAGCAGTAGAGTTAGGGTGATTGGGAGGATGAAGAAGGAGTGGCTTAGGCTGTTCCCCGTGGGTGTGGAACGGTCGATGGCTATATCGGGAGACAGAATTTTTCTTTTGATTTTGGGGGGTTTGCCACAAGTGTGGGAAGGGGAAATTTGTTTGTGTGTAGTTTGTAGGATGAATGTTCAACCACTCATGTTTTTGCTTCTCTGTATGAGCATGTTTACACTGCAAGGTAATCCCAAACTCTCTATTGATCATGGACCAAAGTGTTAATCTTAATTTAACTTCATGGAATTGCAGAGGTCTACAAAATTTAAAAAAACTTAAACAAGTTATGAATAAAATAAAGGACATGGGTTCAAGAATTGTGTTTTTACAAGAAACTCATCTGATAGAGGAGGATGTTAAAAGAATTAGGAGTAGATGGCAGGGAAGTGTATTCACCTCTTCATTTTCATCCCGAGCCAGGGGAGTTATGACTCTCATACATAAATCAGTTCCTTTTCAAGTGAAAAATGTAATTGGAGACAAATTTGGAAGATATGTAATCATTCAAGGTTCTTTGCTATTAGAAAATATAAATCTTGTGAACTTATATGGTCCCAATATAGATGATCAGAAGTTCTTTGCTAATTTATTTCTCATCTTATCATCACTTACAGGGCAACATATAATAGCAGGGGATTTTAATTGTACATTGAATCCAGGTGTGGATAGATCAACAGGACTGGATTGTACGCACATTGGATGTAGGATGACTATTAATCATTTTATGAAAGAATTGAGATTGTTAGATATATGGAGAGAAATGAAACCACAAGTTAAAGCCTATTCTTGTTATTCCAGTACCTACAAGACATTCTCACGTATTGATTATTTTTTGATTTCCACAGAATTAAGGTCCAAGATTCAAAACTGCTTTTATGATAACATCGTGATCTCTGATCATGCACCCTGTTGTCTAATATATGTAGATAAAAAATTGACAAAGGAATCAGGTAGATGGCAATTTCAGCATAAATGGCTTCAGGATGAGGAATTTGTCAAGTATATAGAAAAACAGATAGACGAGTTCTTTGACATCAATACTACACAAACATCAGCATGTGTAAAGTGGGAGGCTTTCAAAGCTTTTATTAGGGGACATATTATTAGTTATACAGGATCAAAATCTAAGAAGACTCGAGAGGAGAGAGCTAAATTGGAACATAAAATAAAAAATCTTCAGGAAAAAGTGTATGCAGGAAGTGACCCAAGGTTGGAGAATGAATTACTGATTTTGAGAGCTGAATACGACAAAAAATCAGCGAATAGAGCTGCCTCGAGTCTTCTAAGATTGAAACAATCTTTTTATGAACAAGGTGAAAAATCAGGAAAATTATTAGCATGGCAGATTAAACAATTGGAAATTAAAACACCAATTACCAGTATTATAAGTAAGGGACAGGTAGTTATAGATCCTTTAGAAATTAATAGAGCCTTTAGAGATTACTATGAAAAATTATATGATACCAAAAATAAGATAAGATAAGATAAGATAAGATAAGCCTTTATTAGTCCCACAACGGGGAAATTCCAGGATTGCAACAGCACAGGGATAGCAACACTCAGAGCAACAATCAGAAGGCAAGAAAAAACAAGCAAGCAAGAGCGGCTAATATACATATGTACATATTACTATAAAATATATATATACACACACAGACACACAGTGCAGAGCATTGTAGCTGGATGGAATAAATATATGAATATATGAACACACAGTGCAGAGCATTGTAGCTAGATGGAATAAATATGTAAATATATAAACACCCACAGTATGGAGCATTGCAGCTAGGTGGAATAAATATGCAAGTATATAAACACACACAGTGCGGAGCAATGTAGCTAGATGGAATAATATGTAGATATATAAAAACACAGTGCGGAGCATTGTAGCTAGATGGAATAAATATATAGATATATAAATATAAACACACCCAGTGCAGAGCATTGTAGCTAGATGGAATAAATATGTAAATATATAAACACACACAGTGCAGAGCATTGTTGCTAGGTGGGATGAAACAGCATAACCGTCTATTTAGTTATCCTACATGGTATGATTATGTGCCCATACATATTCTCACCCTCCATAGCGACCGGTATGTTCCTAGTTGTATGCCGGAGAGGACCATTGTGTAAGTCTATTGCATCTTTTGCATTCAAAAAAAAAAAAAAAAAAAAAAACTATTAGTTTGTTACGTCTTTTTGCTATCTCTGCGAGCAGCCCTGCTTAGGTTGTACAGTCTGACAGCCGTTGGTAGGAAGGACCTACGAAACCTCTTGGTTGTGCACCTGGGATGATGTAGTCTGCTGCTAAATGAGCTCCTCAGTGCATCCAGTATGTCCTGCATAGGGTGGAACTCGGACTCCAGCAGAGATGACAGTTTAGCCACCGTCCTTCTCTCTCCTATCTCCTCCATCGGATCAAGGCGTTGCCCCAGGACAGAGCTAGCTTTCTTGGGGCAACGCCTTGATCCGATGGAGGAGATAGGAGAAAATGAACCTGATTTAACAAAACTAAATGGGTTTTTGAACGAACTATCTATACCGTGTATTCCAAATGAAAACAGGGAGATATTGGAGTCTAAAATTAGTCAAGAAGAAGTTGGGCTAGCCATTGATAATATGAAATCAGGAAAAAGTGCAGGACCAGATGGTCCTCCAGTTGACCTTTATAAAAAATTTAAGAATAAATTAATAAAACCTTTTTTGGAAATGGTTTTAGAAGCATTTCAAAATAATAATTTACCATCATACATAAATAATGCCTTAATTATACTGCTGCCAAAACCAGGTAAGCCCTCTAATAAATGTGAAAATATGAGACCAATAAGCCTATTAAACGCCGACCTTAAGATAATCTGTAAAATTTTAGCAAGACGAATACAAGAAATTTTACCAAATATTATTAATCGAGATCAGAATGGCTTTATAAAGGGTAGACAAGGCTTCCATAATGTAAGAAGACTATTTAATATTATTTATTTTAATAAAGAAGCACCGGATACAGCTCTCCTATCATTGGACGCCGAAAAGGCCTTTGATAGAGTTGAATGGCCCTTTCTTTTTGAAGTCCTACAAAGGTTTGGACTTGGAAATAATTTCATAAAATGGGTTCAAATAATATACAATAATGCTACAGCAGAAATCCTAACAAATAACAATATTTCAAAACCAATAAAAATCAATAGAGGATGTCGACAAGGCTGTCCACTTTCACCTTTACTGTTTACTATGGCAATTGAACCTTTAGCGATAGCGATACGTTTACATTCACAAATATATGGAATTAAAGTTGGACCAACAGAACATAAAATCTCCCTGTACGCCGATGATATAATTTTGTTTATGTCGAATCTAAAAAAATCAATTCCAACCTTGTTGAATTTAATAAAGAATTTTGGGGAAATATCAGGATATAAAATAAATAAAACTAAATCTTCAATATTAATGCTAAATGAGACCCAGAGAAATTACCCAGCCCCTGAGGTAAATCAATTCAATGTTGTAAATCAGTTTAAATATTTAGGAATCCAAATTATGCCTAAGCTAGAATCAGTCGCCAGTGTCAACTATGAAGCCTTAATGTCAGATATCAGTGAGTTAACTCAGAGATGGATGTCACTACCAATGTCGATGATCGGGAGAATCAATATACTTAAAAGTAATATTTTACCTAAAATACTTTATTTATTTCAATACATTCCCTTATCACCACCTTTAGATCTATTCTCAAGAATAAAAAAAAAGTTAGTGGAATTTATATGGAACAACAGGAGGGCTAGATTACGTTTGTCTTTATTATATTTACCATTTGATCGTGGAGGTCTGAAATGTCCAAATTTTATGTTGTATTATTGGTCGGCACAACTGAGGTCTATGACATATTATTTTTCATCAAATGATCTCCCTCACTGGACTGAAATGGAATCATACAATTTACCTTTACCTCTTCCCATATACTCAGATTCGGCAAAAAAATTACAAAAACAAGTTAAAAATCCATTTGTAAAGCATATGATCAAAATATGGTGTGAAGCTAAAAACTATTTAAAAGAACCACAGTTATTGTCACAATTTAGTCCAATATGGGGCAATCAATATTTTAAACCAGGGAGAGCGGACGCTGTATTTAAAGTATGGAATTTAAAAGGGATACAAAAGATTCAGGATTTATATTTGCCATGTGCAGACAACATAATGTCTTTTGAAGAGCTGAGGATCAAATTTAATCTCAATAGAACACATTTTTTTAAATATCTTCAACTTAGAAACTTTATTCGATCAAATCAAAATAAAGCTCTCACTCGACCTATTTATTCATCCTTGGAAAAAATGATGATGAAAGATAGTAAAAGAAAGGGTATTATTTCAGAGTTTTATAACTCATTGACACTATCTTCAAGTGAAAATTCACTGAAAAGATTAAACTACTGGAAAGAAGATCTGCAAATTGAAATTTCAGAGGAACAATGGGAATTGGCTTGTACAGAAGCTCAAACCAAATCAATAAATGCACGCCTTAAATTGATACATTTCAAATGGTTAATGCGGATGTATGTTACACCGGAGGAGTTAAATAGATATAACAAAAATATACCAGATACATGCACAAAATGCATGGAAAGTAAAGGAACCCTATTTCATTGTTTATGGGAATGTAGATTAATAAGAATGTTTTGGGAAGAGGTGAGGGTAACAATTGAAAAAATAATCTCAAAACAAATCATATTGAATCCTAAACTGTTTTTGTTGGGTCTGTACCCAGAAAAGCATAATTTTAATAAAAGTGAAAGAACATTCATAGACCTCAGTTTGCTTAATGCCAAAAAATGTATTGCACTATTATGGAAAAAGACTCATAGACCAGATGTGACTCAGTGGTTAAGACAGATGTTAACAAACCTTCCATTAGAAAGAATAACATATATACTAAAATCAAAGGAAATTGTGTTTGAGAATATATGGAGACCTTTTATTGATTATGTAAAAAATTTAAACATAACTCTTGAAGAAGAAGGTGAATGATGTGTGTGGACCTTGTAAATTCCAAACTGGTGAACATAATATGTATACTTATGTATTGGATTGTCTAGACTAAACAGAGGAGCATTGTTGAAGACTTGATTTTGTTGGTGGTTGTTGGTGTTTTTAGTGCATTTTTTTTTTTGTAGTACTTTAGTGTTAGTGTTTGATTGTTTGTATCATGTTTGTTAAAAAAAAAAAAAAAAGGTTCAATAAAGATATTGTGGAAAAAAAAAAGTTAAAGACTAGTCAAAGAGGTTAAAAACTCAAAAGTCTAAAACCCAATAAAAGATTTAGAACCCGAATAAAAAAACCTACAAAAATAAGTAAATATAAAATGAAATTAATAAATAGGTAACTAAATTATGTGCGATATATTGTTACAACTTGTCCAACTCTTTGACAGCAGCAGGAACAAAGCTGTTTTTGTAGTGCTGGGTTTTACTTTTTGGGACAGCAAACTTCCGTCTGGAGGGAAGAAGCTGAAAGTGGCAGTGCAAAGGGTGGGAGTCATCATTTAAAATGGAGGTAGCCATCCTCTGTACCTGTCTGGCGTACAGGGATGTCAGGCTCAGCTGTGACTCACCAAGAAAACGACTAGACCATCTAACTACCTGATCCAAGGATTTCCTCTGTTTCAGTTTTATCTGACCAAACCATGACACTAAAGAAAAGGATAAAATAGATTCAATAAAAGCCCGATAAAACATTATCATTATGGTTCGGTCAATTTGGAAGCGTGCAAGTTTCCTTAAACAATGCAAATGTTGCTAACCCTTTTTGCACACCCTTTCACAGTTCTCTTCAAAGTTTAAATTACTATCAATAATCGTCCCAAGATATTTGTAGGATTGTACACATTCAGTGGTCTGGCCTTTTAGCACAGTGACTTTGTGCCTGGGAGTTTTCCTCCTAAAGTCAATAATCATATATTTAGTTTTTGTCGTATTCAGCTGCAGGTAGGAATCCTCACACCAGTGAACAAAATCATCAACTACTGGACCGTGGCCACTCTCACCATCCTGGTGGAGACTGACAACAACTGAATCATCAGTATACTTTATAATGTGTCTGTTGTCATGTCTGCTCCGACACATGTTTGAGTACAGGATGAAGAGTAGTGGTGACAACACCTCCCCCCCCCCCCCCCCGAGGAGAGCCAGTAGAAGAACATTTTTGGTCAGACAATGTACCATTGACCCTTACTCTCTGTGTCCTGTTGGTTAAAAAATCCAGAATCCAACCCACCAGATTATTACTCAAATCAAATTGCTGCAGGAGCCTTTCAACTAAAATATGAGGTTGGATTGTATTAAAGGCGGAAGAAAAGTCCACAAATAAAAGCCTGGCGTGTGTCCCATTAAAATCCAGATGTTTAAAAAGCATGTTAAACAGAGTGACAGTGGCATCCCCCACTCCTCTGTGAGGCCTATAGGCAAACTGCAGAGGATCCAATGCATGCTCGGTCTGCTTTAGGACCTCAAATCTGACCAGTTTTTCAAAAATTTTCATTAAAATTGAAGTCAAAGCAACTGGTCTAAAGTCGTTTACCGTTTTAGGACAGCTGGATTTTGGAACAGGGACAACCACAGCATCTTTCCAGATCTTAGGCACATGTTGTGTCTGTAAGGGCTTATTGAAAATGTAGTGAAATACAGGACTCAATTCATGTGCACAGGACTTTACCAATCGCCCACATATATTATCAGGGTCCTGACTTTTGTTCACTTTTAAAGCACAGAACGCCCTTTTAATATCCTGCACCTCAATATTAAAGTGCTGATTGTCTTTGAGTTTCTGTTTCAAATCTTGGGTTTCTGTGCTAAAATCAAAGGAATCAAAACGACCATAAAAACAATTAAGAGCATTAGCCAGCTCTGTGTCTGAATTAAAACCATCTAAAAACACACGATTACTGCGCTCTGTGCTCTGAAGGCCTGCAATAGTTTTCATACTGGCTCAGGCTGAACCAAGCTTTTTTGTTGCCATCTTGCTTTCCAACTCTGATTTATAATTCTGTTTTGCTCTTAAAATTTTGGCCTTCAGCTCTTTTGTGGCAACCTGCAGCTCAGAAACAACCCCCTGTTTAAAGGCAAGTGCTTTCCTCTGTAAGCAGGATTTAACTGATTTTGTAACCCATGGCTTGTTGTTGGGATATATTTTGACATGTTTATGTGGAATGATCATATCTCTGCAAAAAGCCATGTATGAGCATGTGACGTCCACCAAAGAGTCCAAATCATCCCCGCAGGCCAGTGTGAACACCTCCCAGTCAGTACAGTTAAAGCATTCCTGGAGGCAGTGCACTGCATCCTCTGTCCATACGTCTATGTCTCTGGTCTTCGCCTTGCCTCTTTTGAGAGCAGTTTTATATGTGGGCAGCAAATGTACACAGTTGTGATCTGAGGATCCTAAAGGAGGAAGGGGAAGTGATTTATAGGCCCTCTCTATGGAGCCATAGCACAGGTCCAATGTCTTTTTTTTGCCTGGTTGGGCAGGAGACATACTGATAAAAGTTTTTAAATGTCTTCTTTAAAGAAACACGGTTAAAATCCCCAAGAATAAAATTTGGAGCCTCTGGGGAAATCGACTGCAACCGCTGTACCACATCAAAGACGGTGCTGGAGGCGGAGTCAGCATCCGCTCTTGGGTGAATGTACACAGTCGTTATAAAATATTGGGGGAACTCGCGGGGCAGATAAAAGGGGCGTAGTGACACGGACAGAAGCTCCACATCGGGTGTACAGATGCGCTCTCTGACCGTGACAGATGAACAGTACTGTTTATTAATATATACACATACGCCGCCCCCCTGACGTTTCCCCGTTACCTCTTCCTGCTGATCTGAGCGAAGTGGGGCTCCAAAGCTGTCAATACTCAGGTCCGCATTCCGGTCATGCGCCGTAAGCCACACCTCCGTGTAAGCCACGACACAGCAGTTCTTGAAATCCTTCTGATATCGTACATTCCCTTGAATTTCATCCACTTTATTTCTCAGGGATTGTACGTTCCCCATAATAATAGAAGGAAGAGGAATGCGGTTAAGCTGATGCCTCCTCAGGTTTAATCTTACGCCTCCACGTTTTCCGCGTTTCCTCCTCTTGTCTCTCTTTTCATCGCTGTGTCCATGAAAATCTCTTAAAATAAAGTCTGGCAGTTGCGGCACAGACTCAAACACGGATGCTGCATTATCCATGTTTAAATGCAGTAACATTTCTCTGAAATACTGCGTTCTTCCCGGCATGATCGCGATCGCGCTTACCTCCAAGACAAAGAGCCGGTAGGAAAGAAACGACAGTGCAAAAACAAGGAGGAAACCCATACTGATGGAACCAGGGAACAGTACTGATTCCTGTGTCTTGGCTATATTTTGGTGTTTGTTGTATGTTTATATCTTAATTTGTTACCTTACAGTGATGAAAATTCCAAAGATCCCCTATTATTTCCTGTTCTGGATCACAGTATCCGGATTTTTTGCAGGATCCGGATCAGTCTGACATTTTGTAGAACCTACTGGGATCTTATCCCGTATTTTTTTGGCAAGCGTCCTGACCATTTACTGTGGAGTTATATACACATATGCTAAAAATGGTCCTATCTCGCAATGATAAAGAATCCTTTAAAAAATTCCTGGATCCAGACGGTGCTCCAGATCACTCCCAAAATCTAATCATTTCTTCCTTGTCCCATTTCGGACTTGTCCTGAAAATTTCGTCAAAATCTGTTCATAACTTTTTGAGTTATGTTGGTAACAGACAGTCAGACAGACAGACAAACCCCGGTAAAAACATAACCTCCTTGGCGGAGGTAATAATCTTCTTGCATCAATAAAAAAACAAACGCTTACAATAAAGCAGTGGCGCTCACATTGTTAGTGTTTGCCAGTCATGCCCTCAAGGTTCAGATCATTATTTGGCCTCAGTATCACCCCAGCGCGACGATATAAGCACCACCTCAATCTTAGCATTAAAGTTTTAAAAACCTTTTAATAACAAAATATTATTAAAATATAAACTGAACATATAAAAACAACAGGTCTGTATTTGTAAATGTGTCCTGTTACAGTACTGCATGAGTTTATTGACGATACAGTGACATAAACTAAAATGATTATAATGACTGAACAACTCCCATTCCCCAAAGTGCAAGATACACTATTATTTTGAATATAAATGATAAAAGATCAGACAAATAAGTGATCTGACAAATAAACAAGGGATCTGAAACCTTCGCTAACACTGGATGTCCCATTCATTTTCAATATTTAGGTATTCTGTAATTAATATTCACACAATCAAATAAATCTTAGTGCCATTTACTCCCTTTTATATTTGCCAAAGTCTAACATGTGATTGCCCACATATAGGCTACACCTCTTTGTATTCCACTTTCAAACACAGCCTACATTTGGGCCCGGAAAGCCTGATTGGGATACCTGTTTCAGACAGGAATACTTGCATTCTATGGACAATGCACTAGTCTATAAATGTACAAAATCTGTGTGTGCGTGTGTGTGTCCGTCTGTCTTTTCCACACATATCTCTTGAACCGTTCCTCAGACTGACCTTCGATTTTATACGTGCCTTGCTGAGGTTACGGGGGTGTGCATCCCCAAGTATGGAGTCGCTCAGTTAAAATATGTAATTTTTATCAATAAAAGTTTAGCCACTGCTCTGTCACTGCTCTGTGTCTCTTCATGCCTGGATTCAAGAAGTGTGGGTGGGGTTTTGGATTGACTCCGTGCTGACTGGATAATACGCGGTATCACGACCTGTCAGTCACCACAGTGGTCCCTGGACAAAACAAGGAAGTGAAAAACGACAAATTTGATGAGAAAAAGATAATACTGAAGATTTAATGCTTCAAAATTTATACCATAAAGTTGCCGTGACTGCGTAGGTCTAAAGGATAATTCGCCATATGTGGAAAACATGAGGTGTGCGAGCAGATTGGGCAGAGCATCAGCGGGAACAGGGTCTGAATACCAGTGTATCAACACAGAACATGCCGGAAGAATCAGCAGCACGACTGGGCGAACCACAGTCCTTCGCGGGGAGGCACGCCCAGCCTGCCCAGTCAGTAGTAGATGGGAGTACCTGCTTCTGCTTCACCCATGTGGTACCAATGTACTTTGCAGGACTGCAAGTCCCCCCCTCCCACATGAGTATCTAAAAATGAAAAACTTAACACTGCCATCCATGATTGTGGAGTGGAATGACCAGATCAACTGCATGTTACAAGTGGACACATATGCACACTTTGACTAAACAACAACAGGACGCAAAAATGCCCAAATAACAAAATAAATCATTTTTATTTAATTATTTACAGACAAATGGACAACACTGATGCAACAGTTGCAGCCAAACGGGTCATTCTGCTTTGTGTGTGTGTGAATGGTGAAGGGATTAGCACTGTACTGCAAATGCCCTAAATTTCTCTCTGGGGATCAATTAAGTATACAGTATAAGATACAAATACAAAAAAAAAAAAAAAAAAAGTTCATTGTTTTGTACTTATATTGCTAAAATATGAAAGGATGCACAACAATGGGTCTCAAATATTTGTAAACATGTCCTGTTGTAGTACTGCATGAGTTTACGGACAATAAATTACACATACTGTACAAACTAAATCATAATGGTGACTGAACAACTCCCATTCCCCAAAGTGCAAGAAACACTATTATTAATATAACTCATAAAAGATCACACAAAAAAGTGATCTGACAAAACAAGCGGCTCTTAAACAGTGGCTAATATTGGATGCCCCACTCATTTTTACTTATTCTGTAATTAATATTCACACAATCAAATAAATCTCAGTTCAGTCCCTTTTATATTTGTCAAAGTCTAACATGTGAGTGCCTACATACAGTGGTTTTAAAAAGTGTTTGTCCCCTTCCTGATTTCTCATTTTTTGCAGGTTTGTCACGCTTAAACGTTTCAGATCATCAAACAAATTTAAATATTAGACAAAGATAACACAAGTAAACACAAAATGCAGTTTTTAAATGAAGGTGTTTATTATTAAGGGGGAAAAAAAATCCAAACCTACATGGCCCTGTGTGAAAAAGTGATTGCCCCCTAAACTTGGTTGGGCCACTCTTAGCAGCAACAACTGCAATCAAGCGTTTGCGATAACTGGCAATGAGTCTTTTACAGCGCTGTGGAGGAATTTTGGCCCACTCATCTTTGCAGAATTGTTGTAATTCAGCCACATCGGAAGGTTTTCGAGCATGAACCGCCTTTTTAAGGTCATGCCACAGCATCTCAGTCAGATTCAGGTCAGGACTTTGACTAGGCCATTCCAAAGTCTTCATTTTGTTTTTCTTAAGCCATTCAAAGGTGGACTTGTTGGTGTGTTTTGGATCATTATCCTGCTGCAGAACCCAAGTGCGCTTCAGCTTGAGGTCACGAACAGATGGCCGGACATTCTCCTTTAGGATTTTTTGGTAGACAGTAGAATTCATGGTTCCATTTACCACAGCAAGTCTTCCAGGTCCTGAAGAAGCAAAACTGCCCCAGACCATCACACCACAACCACCATATTTTACTGTTGGTATGATGTTCCTTTTCTGAAATGCTGTGTTACTTTTATGCTGGATGTAATGGGACACACACCTTCCAAAAAGTTCAATTTTTGTCTCGTCAGTCCACAGAGTATTTTCCCAAGAGTCTTGGGGATCATCAAGATGTTTTCTGGAAAAATTGAGATGAGCCTTTATGTTCTTTTTGCTCAGCAGTGGGTTTCGTCTTGGAACTCTGCCATGCAGGTCATTTTTGCCCAGTCTTTTTCTTATGGTGGAGTCATGAACACTGACTTTAACTGAGGCAAGTGAGGACTGCAGTTCTTTGAATGTTGTTGTGGGGTCTTTTGTGACCTCTTGGATGAGTCGTCACTGCTCTCTTGGGGTAATTTTGGTCAGCCGGCCACTCATGGGAAGGTTCACCACTATTCCATGTTTTCACCATTTGTGGATAATGGCTCTCACTGTGGTTCACTGGAAGTCCCAAAGCTTTAGAAATGGCTTTACAACCTTTTCCAGACTGATAGATCTCAGTTACTTTGTTTCTCATTTGTTCCTGAATTTCTTTGCATTTCAGCATGATGTCTAGCTTTCGAGGCTCTTTTGGTCTGCTTCACTTTGTCAGGCAGGTCTAATTTAAGTGATTTCTTGATTGAGAACAGGTGTGGCAGTAATCAGGCTTGGGTGTGGCTAGAGAAATTGAATTCAGCTTTCTAAAGATGTGATTAACCACAGTTAATTTATGACGGGGGGATCACTTTTTCACACAGGGCCATGTAGGCTTGGATTTTTTTCCCCTTATTAATAAACACCTTCATTTAAAAAATGCATTTTGCGTTTACTTGTGTTATCTTTGTCTAATATTTAAATTTGTTTGATGATTTGAAACACTTAAGTGTGACAAACATACAAAAAAAATGAGAAATCAGGAAGAGGGCAAACACTTTTTCACACCACTGTATTTGTAAACGTTCTTGCACTGATGCAACAGTTGCAGCCAAATGGGTCATTTTGCTGTGTATAAAAAATATGCAAGTTAGGTTAACTGGAGACTCTAAAGTGGACCTAGGTGTGAATGGTGAAGGGATTGGCGCCGTACAGAGGCTGCCTCATCCATCCAAGTGGATGCCTTGAATTTCCCTCTGAGGATCAATTAAGTATACAAAATACAAATACAAAAAAAATAATGTTCAAATATTTGTAAATATGTCCTGTTCTAGTATTGCATGAGTTTATTGATGATAGACTATAAACTACACATATAAACTAAATCATAATGGTGACTGAAGAACTCCCATTCCTCAAAGTGCAAGATACACTATGTTCGAGTACCCCACGACATGACCCTAGCAACCGCAAAAAGGCTGAATGCAGCAGACCCTCCCAATCACACCGATTTATCCCCTATGAAAAGAAAATGGGGGATCCTGCTTCTAATGTCCCAAGAATACAGAAAACATCACAGGGAGGTCAGCCAGGGTCATGGAGCCATCAGAGAGCACACACTCCTGTGGTCAGAAAGGACAGTGGCAGGCATGGCTGGTGAAAACACACGAGGACTGAATGCAAAGCACAATACTGAAAGCATATGCCATGAAATGCAATATTTTGTGTGTAATCAGTAAAGCAAATGTATACTCATTGATTAAGAAGTATGTAATCAACAAAAATAATGAGTGTAATCCAACTGATCATATGTACATTTTAACTGCACAAAGAAAGGTTTATGTGGGTTCAGATTGTGAAATGTTCTGCAAGACCTATTGATGGGAAAGCATGTGAGAAAAAGCGAAATGAAACTGTTTAAGACAGCAAGTTGATTTATTTTGGAAATGGAAAATGATGAGATGAGCAGAACTTGAGGGACAAGTGCTGAGATAAGCGAAACCAGACAGCCACAAGGGCAAGGAGTGAGCAGTGCATGAGCAGCGCGTGGCCGATTACTGGAAGCGGGGGGGGGGGGGGGGCGTGGCACATGGCTGATTATTGGGATTAGGGGGAGACATGTGCAGAATGAGGTAATGTTATATAAAAGTTAGCATTAAGCCAATCACAGAAGCCAAAAAAGCCTATGGGGAGATTGCTAGCCAATCACAGTTGAGTGTAAAAAAGGTATAAAAACTCTGTTCAAAAGGCCCGAAATGATCATTTTCGGCAGTCTCCAGGACACCATCATCCCATAGCAGAAGACTGAAGAGAAGGAAAAACCGCTGCTAGGAAAATGGATCAGATACCATCTCAACTCTTCAATTTTTGAACAACTCTAAATCTTCTGCGGCAAGAAGGAAAAAATCAACACTCAAGAGAAGAACAGAAGAAGGAAGTGGAGTCATCACAGCTGGCGGCTCTCCCAACATGCTGCATTACATCATGGGTCCCCGCAGATGACAGCAAGGGAGCCGGGGCTGCAAGATTTCTCCCCTCAAGCTGGAGGCTTGAAGCATCCACTTCAAGGGCCCCTCTCGCCTTTCCCTCCCAGCAAAGGAGGGGACCTCCGGAGGGGATGACCAGCAATTAATCTTCCTTCTTCTCTCCCGACAATGCTTCTTTAGATATTTATCCACAAATTGATTAGATGTTTGTTTTTTTTGTTGTTTTTTTTTTTTTTTTTTTTTTACATTTATGAGAAAAGCTACAAATTTATTTAAGTTTTTGTAAAGGGTATACAGGTCGTTACAGCAATGCAGTGTTTACATTTTCATCACATGTTCCCTTATTTTCTGATATCTGACAACATTGGAAGATTAATTCTTACAACACCCCCTTTTTTTTTTTTTTTTTAAAGTGAAAGAAAAAGTGAAATTAAAGAGAAAAAAAAACAAGAAACAAATAACAAAAAAAAACAAAAAAACAAACCAGTAAAAAACAAACAAAAAGAAAAAGTAAGTAAATAAAGATAAAAGAGCATCTGAGTAGCTTTGGAACAAAGAGCGGAACCATTATTGAAATGGTATTTGTCAAAGATTAGATCTAATGGAAGACACATATGCGGTCCAGGGTTGCCAAAAGTTCATGAACACATCCATGTCCTGTCTCAGTGCGAATGTCAACTTTTCCATCGAGTAAATGTCTTGGATCACGTTAGTCCAATCTTCAGGTGTAGGACAGTCCTTCAACATCCATTTTTTAGTTAGAGCTTTTTTGCTTGCCAATATTAAAACATTGAATAAGTATTTTTCTCCTCGTCTTTCCAGTGAGTCCGGTAGTAAACCCAAATACAAAGTTACAAAAGAAAAGGGAACTGTAATTTTGAATATTTTCCCCAATATTGTCTGTACCTTGGTCCAATATTGGTGGATAACTGGGCATGACCAAAACACATGAAAATGATTTGCAGTCTTTTCACCACACAAGCGCCAACAGTTCAATCCCTTATGGGTAAATTTGTTTTGTGCAGGTGTTCTGAAAAATCTTGCCAAGTTTTTCCATCCAAATTCTCTCCACTGCAGGGATGAGGTACTTTTCCATTGCTGTTTATTTAGCTTTTCCCATATTTCCAGTTGTAAAGTGAAATTCCCCTCTTTTTCCCATCTCTCTTTTATATAAGATGTGTTGTCTCCTTTTAAGTCTTGAAGACCTTGGTATATTTTAGAAATGTATCTGATCCCTGGGATCCCTTTATATGCCATTAAGAAGACCTTCAGAACACCTGACTGGGCCCTTTCCAAAACCTCCTTTTTAAGTATATTGTTTATGTGGTGTCTAAGCTGGAAGAACCTGTAAAGGTCTTGATTTATTAGGCCTTGTTTTTTCAAATCTTCAAAACTTCTTAAGATTTGCCCTTTAAAAAAATCGTAATATTTTATCAGCCCTTTCTCCTTCCACTTTTTAAATCTGGTGTCTGTTTTATTAGGAGTAAAGTCCTGATCATAGGCGATCCATTGCAGAAGTCGATAGGGCTCTTTAGTTTGATTCTCTCTGACTATCTTAAACCAAATTTTTAGCGGGGTCTCTATCCACGGGTTAGTGTTATTCAAAAGCTTAGGTAAGACATTGTTCCCTATTATCGCCTGTAGGGGGATGTCACTTGTTATTTGGCATTCGATCTCCTTCCATTGTGCAGTGTAGACTGGGTTACATATCTCTACTAAAGTTTTAATTTGTGCGGCTTTAAAGTAGTCCCTGATATTTGGCAGCGCGAGCCCACCTTTGTCTTTGTTTAGCTGTAGGGTTCTATATCTGATTCTAGGTCTCTTGCCCTGCCATATGAATCTTGAGATTCTTCTGTCCAGCTCCTGCCATGTTTTTTTGGGAGGTTCTACCGGTATTGTTTGGAAAAGGTATAGAAGACGTGGAAGTATATTCATTTTGACTGCTTCAATTCTTTGTGCAGTACCCAAGAATGGTATCATATTCCATCTTGCTAGGTCAGATTTTATTTTTGTCACCAGTGGATCATAGTTTAGTGATATAATTTTGTTGAGTTGTTTCGGGATATTGACCCCCAGATATTTCATAGATTCCGACTCCCAGTTAGTTTTGAGTTTGCTTAGTGAATAATGATTTGGGTCATAGTTGAATGTTAAAACTTGGGTTTTATGCATATTTAATTTGTACCCCGATAAATCTCCATACTCTGAAAAAACTGAGGTTAGTTCTGGTAAAGAAGTGTCCGGCTGCCCTAGGTATATTAAAATGTCATCAGCAAAGAGTGCTATTTTATGTTCCTTCTGACCAAGTGTAATACCTTGAATTTTTTTTTTTTTCCACAATATCTTTATTGAACCTTTTTTTTTTTTAACAAACATGATACAAACAATCAAACACTAACACTAAAGTACTACAAAAAAAAAAATGCACTAAAAACACCAACAACCACCAACAAAATCAAGTCTTCAACAATGCTCCTCTGTTTAGTCTAGACAATCCAATACATAAGTATACATATTATGTTCACCAGTTTGGAATTTACAAGGTCCACACACATCCTTCACCTTCTTCTTCAAGAGTTATGTTTAAATTTTTTACATAATCAATAAAAGGTCTCCATATATTCTCAAACACAATTTCCTTTGATTTTAGTATATATGTTATTCTTTCTAATGGAAGGTTTGTTAACATCTGTCTTAACCACTGAGTCACATCTGGTCTATGAGTCTTTTTCCATAATAGTGCAATACATTTTTTGGCATTAAGCAAACTGAGGTCTATGAATGTTCTTTCACTTTTATTAAAATTATGCTTTTCTGGGTACAGACCCAACAAAAACAGTTAAGGATTCAATATGATTTGTTTTGAGATTATTTTTTCAATTGTTACCCTCACCTCTTCCCAAAACATTCTTATTAATCTACATTCCCATAAACAATGAAATAGGGTTCCTTTACTTTCCATGCATTTTGTGCATGTATCTGGTATATTTTTGTTATATCTATTTAACTCCTCCGGTGTAACATACATCCGCATTAACCATTTGAAATGTATCAATTTAAGGCGTGCATTTATTGATTTGGTTTGAGCTTCTGTACAAGCCAATTCCCATTGTTCCTCTGAAATTTCAATTTGCAGATCTTCTTTCCAGTAGTTTAATCTTTTCAGTGAATTTTCACTTGAAGATAGTGTCAATGAGTTATAAAACTCTGAAATAATACCCTTTCTTTTACTATCTTTCATCATCATTTTTTCCAAGGATGAATAAATAGGTCGAGTGAGAGCTTTATTTTGATTTGATCGAATAAAGTTTCTAAGTTGAAGATATTTAAAAAAATGTGTTCTATTGAGATTAAATTTGATCCTCAGCTCTTCAAAAGACATTATGTTATCTGCACATGGCAAATATAAATCCTGAATCTTTTGTATCCCTTTTAAATTCCATACTTTAAATACAGCATCCGCTCTCCCTGGTTTAAAATATTGATTACCCCATATTGGACTAAATTGTGACAATAACTGTGGTTCTTTTAAATAGTTTTTAGCTTCACACCATATTTTGATCATATGCTTTACAAATGGATTTTTAACTTGTTTTTGTAATTTTTTTGCCGAATCTGAGTATATGGGAAGAGGTAAAGGTAAATTGTATGATTCCATTTCAGTCCAGTGAGGGAGATCATTTGATGAAAAATAATATGTCATAGACCTCAGTTGTGCCGACCAATAATACAACATAAAATTTGGACATTTCAGACCTCCACGATCAAATGGTAAATATAATAAAGACAGACGTAATCTAGCCCTCCTGTTGTTCCATATAAATTCCACTAACTTTTTTTTTATTCTTGAGAATAGATCTAAAGGTGGTGATAAGGGAATGTATTGAAATAAATAAAGTATTTTAGGTAAAATATTACTTTTAAGTATATTGATTCTCCCGATCATCGACATTGGTAGTGACATCCATCTCTGAGTTAACTCACTGATATCTGACATTAAGGCTTCATAGTTGACACTGGCGACTGATTCTAGCTTAGGCATAATTTGGATTCCTAAATATTTAAACTGATTTACAACATTGAATTGATTTACCTCAGGGGCTGGGTAATTTCTCTGGGTCTCATTTAGCATTAATATTGAAGATTTAGTTTTATTTATTTTATATCCTGATATTTCCCCAAAATTCTTTATTAAATTCAACAAGGTTGGAATTGATTTTTTTAGATTCGACATAAACAAAATTATATCATCGGCGTACAGGGAGATTTTATGTTCTGTTGGTCCAACTTTAATTCCATATATTTGTGAATGTAAACGTATCGCTATCGCTAAAGGTTCAATTGCCATAGTAAACAGTAAAGGTGAAAGTGGACAGCCTTGTCGACATCCTCTATTGATTTTTATTGGTTTTGAAATATTGTTATTTGTTAGGATTTCTGCTGTAGCATTATTGTATATTATTTGAACCCATTTTATGAAATTATTTCCAAGTCCAAACCTTTGTAGGACTTCAAAAAGAAAGGGCCATTCAACTCTATCAAAGGCCTTTTCGGCGTCCAATGATAGGAGAGCTGTATCCGGTGCTTCTTTATTAAAATAAATAATATTAAATAGTCTTCTTACATTATGGAAGCCTTGTCTACCCTTTATAAAGCCATTCTGATCTCGATTAATAATATTTGGTAAAATTTCTTGTATTCGTCTTGCTAAAATTTTACAGATTATCTTAAGGTCGGCGTTTAATAGGCTTATCGGTCTCATATTTTCACATTTATTAGAGGGCTTACCTGGTTTTGGCAGCAGTATAATTAAGGCATTATTTATGTATGATGGTAAATTATTATTTTGAAATGCTTCTAAAACCATTTCCAAAAAAGGTTTTATTAATTTATTCTTAAATTTTTTATAAAGGTCAACTGGAAGACCATCTGGTCCTGCACTTTTTCCTGATTTCATATTATCAATGGCTAGCCCAACTTCTTCTTGACTAATTTTAGACTCCAATATCTCCCTGTTTTCATTTGGAATACACGGTATAGATAGTTCGTTCAAAAACCCATTTAGTTTTGTTAAATCAGGTTCATTTTTGGTATCATATAATTTTTCATAGTAATCTCTAAAGGCTCTATTAATTTCTAAAGGATCTATAACTACCTGTCCCTTACTTATAATACTGGTAATTGGTGTTTTAATTTCCAATTGTTTAATCTGCCATGCTAATAATTTTCCTGATTTTTCACCTTGTTCATAAAAAGATTGTTTCAATCTTAGAAGACTCGAGGCAGCTCTATTCGCTGATTTTTTGTCGTATTCAGCTCTCAAAATCAGTAATTCATTCTCCAACCTTGGGTCACTTCCTGCATACACTTTTTCCTGAAGATTTTTTATTTTATGTTCCAATTTAGCTCTCTCCTCTCGAGTCTTCTTAGATTTTGATCCTGTATAACTAATAATATGTCCCCTAATAAAAGCTTTGAAAGCCTCCCACTTTACACATGCTGATGTTTGTGTAGTATTGATGTCAAAGAACTCGTCTATCTGTTTTTCTATATACTTGACAAATTCCTCATCCTGAAGCCATTTATGCTGAAATTGCCATCTACCTGATTCCTTTGTCAATTTTTTATCTACATATATTAGACAACAGGGTGCATGATCAGAGATCACGATGTTATCATAAAAGCAGTTTTGAATCTTGGACCTTAATTCTGTGGAAATCAAAAAATAATCAATACGTGAGAATGTCTTGTAGGTACTGGAATAACAAGAATAGGCTTTAACTTGTGGTTTCATTTCTCTCCATATATCTAACAATCTCAATTCTTTCATAAAATGATTAATAGTCATCCTACATCCAATGTGCGTACAATCCAGTCCTGTTGATCTATCCACACCTGGATTCAATGTACAATTAAAATCCCCTGCTATTATATGTTGCCCTGTAAGTGATGATAAGATGAGAAATAAATTAGCAAAGAACTTCTGATCATCTATATTGGGACCATATAAGTTCACAAGATTTATATTTTCTAATAGCAAAGAACCTTGAATGATTACATATCTTCCAAATTTGTCTCCAATTACATTTTTCACTTGAAAAGGAACTGATTTATGTATGAGAGTCATAACTCCCCTGGCTCGGGATGAAAATGAAGAGGTGAATACACTTCCCTGCCATCTACTCCTAATTCTTTTAACATCCTCCTCTATCAGATGAGTTTCTTGTAAAAACACAATTCTTGAACCCATGTCCTTTATTTTATTCATAACTTGTTTAAGTTTTTTTAAATTTTGTAGACCTCTGCAATTCCATGAAGTTAAATTAAGATTAACACTTTGGTCCATGATCAATAGAGAGTTTGGGATTACCTTGCAGTGTAAACATGCTCATACAGAGAAGCAAAAACATGAGTGGTTGAACATTCATCCTACAAACTACACACAAACAAATTTCCCCTTCCCACACTTGTGGCAAACCCCCCAAAATCAAAAGAAAAATTCTGTCTCCCGATATAGCCATCGACCGTTCCACACCCACGGGGAACAGCCTAAGCCACTCCTTCTTCATCCTCCCAATCACCCTAACTCTACTGCTTTTAATGACGTAACATTAACTCTCCTCTGTAGTTTTCCAACTTAACTCCAAAATTTTTAACAACTTTGTACATCATAGTTTTTTGTTTGTTTGTTTTGTTTTTGTTTTGTTTTTTTAATATATAATACAATCTATATTTTGTAAACTTACTATTTACTTCAAGTCAGTCAGATGCCTGTGCAAATGCTTAATTATTCTACCTTATATTTTGTTCATGCTTAGCTCCCACCAGTCTCTTCTTCTTCTTTGATCTTCTTGATGAACTCCTGCGCCTCCTCTGGGGTCTTGAAGATGTGGGTTCTGCCCTCATACGTGGTCAGCAGTCTCGCAGGATAGATTACACCATGACGAATCCCAAGGTTGCGCAGCTCCTTACGTACGGGATCAAACTGCTTCCTCAATTGCTGGATTCCTGTGGCCAAATCTGGGTAGAACCGCACCTGCTGGTCCTGGTGTTTAATCTCTCCTTTAGCACGTGCAGCGTTGAAGATCTTCATCCTGTCTCTGTTGCTAAGAAACTTCATAATTAAGGTCCTCGGCGGTCCCTTATCTCTCCGTGGGCCAATACGATGTGCTTTTTCCAGAACCACTGCTGATTGCAACTCCTCGCTGCCCAGCACCTCCGGAATCCACTTTTCCAGAAAGGAACATACGTCTCGACCTTCTGATTCCTCTGGAAGACCCACCAGCCTCAAATTATTCTGTCTCGACCGAGATTCCAAATCCAAAATATTATCTTCCAGAGATTTATTTTTTTTTTCCAAAGTGCGCACCTTTAATTGAAGACGGGTGACGTCATCTTCAGCACTAGCGAGACGGAGCTCCATTTGCGCCGTTCGTTCTACACAGTCACCCAATTCCTTTCTTATTCCTTCCAACGCTGTCATAATCCCATCAAATCTAGAGGAAAAGTCCGCTCTCATTGAACTCATGGCAGCCATCAGCGCATCTGCGCCAGTCCCCGCAGAAATCGCACCGTTGCCAGCCTCCTCCGCCATATATGGAGTTTTGTTTACTGCGTCACAGACCTGAAAGTCCGTTAATTTGGACTGTTTCGGCGGCTCGCTTTTTCCTTTTCCTGGTTTTCCAGCCTTAGGCTTCGCCGACATATCCTCGCCCAAACGCTGGGATACGTTCTGTCCCAAATGAGAGAGTTATTTGCCGATTTTTTCTCCAGGAGCAGAGCAGAGCGAGACACGTCCGTCCTACGTGGCAGCCATAACCGGAAGTCCACCTTGAATTTTTTGGTTTTGTCTTATCCATTGGCTCAGAGGTTCTATGAAGATTGCAAAGAGCAGTGGAGACAGGGGGCAGCCCTGACGACATCCTCTTTCCAGTTCAAAAGATGATGATAAATTACCGTTAATCCTTATTTTAGCTGTTGGTTTTTTATATAATGCCTGTATAGTTCTAATGAAGTTGTTATGAAAATTGAAACTGGATAAGATTCTATATAGAAAAGACCAGTCAACCGAATCGAATGCTTTTTCAGCATCTAATCCCAATATGACTGCATTTAAGTTATATTTTTTTATATGATGAATTATGTGTAAAGTGCGTCGAATGTTGTCTTGTGTCTGTCTTTGTCTTATAAAACCTGTTTGGTCTAAATGAATTAGGTCTGTCAGTATATTTTCTAACCTTTTGGCAAGGATAATGGTAAAAAGCTTATAGTCCTGATTTAGTACACTGATTGGTCTGTAGTTGGAGCACTCTAGTTTATCCTTTTCAGGTTTAGGTATAACTGCAATGACCCCTTCTCTCCAGGAGGGGGGGATTTCCCCTGTGTGGAGGACATAATTAAATGTTTTCAGGAGGAGAGGAGATAGTTGCTGTTTAAAGGTTTTGTACCACTCTGCTGTATAGCCATCAGCTCCTGGGGATTTGTTAGCTTTAAGTTTCATAATTGCTTTTTCCAATTCTTTAGGATGTATTTCTGACAGTAGTGTTTTATTTTGTGACTCCGTAAGTTGGGGAAGGTTTAATGTGTTTAGGAATGCCTCGGATGCGTTTTTATGTTTTTTGTGGGAGTATAAGTTCTTATAGTAATTCTCGAAGTTTTTAAGAATATCCTGAATTCTGAATTTTATTTCCTTTGATACTGGGTCTCTGATTTTGTAGATTGCTCTTTCTGTTTGATGTTTCCTCAATTTATAGGCTAGCAATTTTGCCGATTTACTGCCTGCTTCATAGTATTTTTGTTTCAGAAATGTAAGTTTCTTCTGGATTTCTATTGTGTAGATCTCATTTATTTGGTTTTTAATTTCCTTAATCTTGAGCGAGTCAGTAGAATGAGTGTTGCCTTTGTGTTCTTTTTCTAGGTTCCTAAGTTCTGACTCTAATGTGGATAGTTTTTCTTGTCTTAGTTTCTTTTGGGTTGCCAGTTTTGCAATAATCTTTCCTCTTATTACAGCTTTACATGCATCCCACAGTATTAAAGGGGATACTTCTCCATTATCGTTATCTTCCAAATATCTGAGAATATCTGATTCCAATTCATCTTTCAATGGTCCTTTCAGGACATTTGAATTTAACCTCCAAGAAAATGTATTATTTGTGTATTTTTGGATATTTAAGTCCATGTAGATCGGACTGTGGTCGGAGAGATCCATCAGTCCTATTTTACATGTTTTTACTCTTCCAATGTCTCTATTAAACATAAAAAAATAGTCAATCCTTGAGTAAGATGAATGTGGAGTTGAGTAAAATGTATAGTCTTTTACACTGGGGTTGAGTTCCCTCCACACGTCACAGATTCCCAACTCTTTTAGTAGCATCCGAGTCTTCCTGTTTTGGGTGTTATTTTGATGTGGGGAATTACCAGAAGCATCCCAGTATGGATTCAGTCTAAGATTGAAGTCCCCACCACATATCACTAAACCTTGAGCTTTAGTTATCATTAGGTCGAATACATTTTTATAAAATTTCCAGTTAGCCCCTGGGGGAGCATACACATTCAGCAGGGTGATATCTTCTCCCTCTAGCCGCCCAGTTACCAAACTGTATCTCCCTTCTTTATCTTTGTGTTCTGATTTTTTTTCAAATGTAATTTTGGTTGATATCAATGTCGCTACTCCCCTCCTCCTCCCTGATTTATATGAAGATGAAGAGATCATTTTAAACCCTTGTCTACTGAGTTTATTGTGTTCCACGTCTGTTAGGTGGGTTTCTTGTAAAAGTATTATTCCTGCTTTGTCTTTTTTCATTTTGCCTAGAATCTTGGATCTTTTAACTGGATTCAGGATTCCTTTTACATTATATGAAATTATTTTGGTTACACCCTGTTTCTCCATTGTGTTGTTTTGTTTAGTATAACTGTGTGGTGGCCCTCTTTTGTGCTACTCAGAAACTGAAAGAACATTAAAAACAAGAAAAACATTAAGAACATAGTGTAAAAAACTTTAAAACAAAAAGCTGTCATAAGAACTTCCTGAGCTGAGGTCTTTTTAAAGACCCTGTAAGAGCCTTGATGGAGTGAAGGCTCTGAGGGAAATTCCTCAAACTCTGTTACGTGTTGAGGGCCCTCTCTTACCACTGAAAGTAGTCCCATGCTTTTAACGTGAGTTTCAGAACCCAATCCAAACTTGTAATGATTTTTTTTTTTTTTTCCTTTTATGCCTAAACCCTGTGAAATTGTGTGCACCCTCCCATCCCCATCACATCAAACATTCACGCAAAAACAGTATTTGTTAGTATGAGGAGAACATGTGGATTATTGTCACATTTCTATTTTAACAAGTTTTTTTTTTTTTTATTACAAAGACTTATTTGTTTCAAATAATATGATTGTTCCATGAAATGTTTTACCACATGCTGAATATGCATCTCCTTTAATGTTTGTTACCTTGTATGAGGGGGGGTTGGATGTGCGGATTGATTCAAGAGAAAAAAAAAAAAAAAAAAAGGTCGCTATTCCAACCTGAAAACGGATAGTTTATCCGCGACGCTCTGGTGCTGGGTTTCCCGCTGCTGGTCCGTGGATTTTGAAGGTCTTTGTGTTGTCCATGTTTGCGTTTTGATCTTCTCACTCGGGTCTGCGGTGGGTTTAAATACCGTTACCGGGAGGCCTCTTTTCGCCATGTCAGCTGTTGCTTCTTCCGCCGAATTATAGAGACACGTTTCATCGCCGTAGAAGACCCTTAACTTCGCAGGAAATGGTGTCTGAAAGCGCAATTTCTTCTCTCTTAACACCTTTTTCGCGTCATTGTATTCCCTGCGCTTTTTAAGGACCTCCGGGGCGTAATCGTGTTCCACGTAGACTTTTCTCTCCTGGTGCATAAATCCTTTTTTCTGCCAGGCCAGTCTTACAACCTCTTGTTTTATTTTGAAATTGGAAAATCTTACCAACACCGAACGTGGGGGCGCTTCCGCCGCCGGCCTAGCGGCTAATGAACGATGTGCCTTTTCTATCTTCAAGTCGGTGGTTTGTGGAATATCCAATTTCTCTCTTAGTAAGGATTCCACGCATTCTGCCATTGAGTTAAAACCATTTTCGGTTCCTTCTATCAGACCATGAATTCTTATGTTGTCTCTTCTTTGTTTTCCTTCTTGGTCGGTTAGCTTAGCCTCTATAGCTGCTTGTCTTTTGCGTAGGTCTAGCACAGAATCTTCGAGCACTTTTATTCGATCCTCTGTTTCCAAGATTCGGTTCTCGGCCTGGTCCACTCTGCTGTTTGTCCTTTTCAATTCTTCTCTGAATTCCCGAAATTCGGCCGTAACATCTCGGCGAAATCGTCGTAGCTCCTCAAATAGTGATTTCAGGCTAACCCTTTTGTTAGCTATCACCAGTTCCTCGTCTTCTGAACGGAGATCTTCCAGTTCGGATTCTCCGGCCGATACGTGTCCTGGCCTGGAGAATTTCAGTTTCTTCTGTTTTCCTTTAGACATGATGATTTTGTCTTTTGATTTTCACTCCTCCAAAAATCCGTTAAGTTTGATTTTCAAGGTGTTATCCTGGATTGGGTCTGAGAACTTCAGTGTTAAGCTGCAGTCGCCATGGCGTCCAGACCGGAAGTCGTTTTTTTTTTTTAACCAGATTTTATGATTCAAAGGGTTTCTTTTATTTTGGACTCTTTCAGATTTTTCATATTTTTGGTTGATTTTAAATTTTGATTTTCTGGACTCCCCTCATGGATCGTCACCTTATCGTGGTGGGGGGTTTGCGTGACCCAGTGATCCCAGGAGCTATGTTGTCCGGGGCAATTTGCCTCTGATAGGATTACCCAAGACAAACTGGTCCTGGGTGAAGGGCCTGACTAAGAACGATCCAACAGACTCTCATGATAAATTCTAGATCAAGGGTTCAGTGTACCCTGCCTGGTATGGGGTTACCGGGGCCCCACCCTGGAGCCAGGCCTGGGGGAGGGGCATGATGGCTAGCGTCTGGTGGCCGGGTTTCCACCCATGGGACCCGGACGGGCTCAGCCCGAAGGAGTTACATGGGTCCGCCCTCCAGTGGGCTCACCACCTGCAGGAGGGATCATGGGGCTCCTGTGCTATGTGGATTAGGTGGCGGTCAAAGGCGGAGACCCTGGCGGACTAATCCCAAGCTTTCTAAACTGGCTTTTGGTACATGGAATGTCACTCCTCTGGGGGGAAGGAGCCTGAGCTGGTGTACGAGGTTGAGAGATACTGGCTAGATAAAGTCGGCCTCACCTCAACACACAGCTCCGGTTCCAGAACCAGTCTCCTGGAGAGGTGCTGGAGCTTGGCCTTTTCTGGAGTTGCCCTGGGCGAGAGGCAACGAGCAGGGGTGAGTATTCTTGTATCCCCCCACCTTACTGCCTCTATATTGGAGTTTTCCCCGGTGGACGAAAGGGTTGCTTCCCTGTGCCTTCGGGTTGGGAAACGGGTCCTGACCATCATTTGTGCCTATGCACCAAATGATGTTTCAGAGTACCCACCCTTTTTGGAGTCTCTGACTGGGGTGCTGGAGGGTGCTCCTCTTGGAGACGCCATTGTCTTACTGGGGGACTTCAATGCGCATGTGGGTAACGTCAGTGAAACCTGGAGGGGGGTGATTGGGAGGAATGGCCTTCCCGATCTGAACCCGCGTGGTGTTCAGTTATTGGACTTCTGTGCTAACCACAGTTTGTCCATAACGAACACCATGTTCAAGCATAAGGGTGTCCATATGTGCACCTGGCACCAGGACACCCTAGGTCGCAGGTTGATGATCGATTTTGTTATCGTGTCATCAGACCTGCAACCGTATGTCTTGGACACTCGGGTAAAGAGAGGTGCAGAGCTGTCAACTGATCATCACCTGGTGGTGAGTAGGACCCGATGGCAGGGGAGGATGCCATTCAGACCTGGTAGACCCAAACGTATAGTGAGGGCGTGCTGGGAAAGTCTGGCTGAGGCCCCTGTCTGGGAGGTCTTCAACTCCCACCTCCGGAAGAACTTCAACCACATTCCGAGGCAGTCTGGAGACATGGAGTCTGAATGGGCCATGTTCTCCACCTCTGTTGTTGAAGCGATGGCTCAGAGCTGCGGCCGCAAGGTGGTCGGTGCATCTCGTGGTGGCAACCCCCGAACCAAGTGGTGGACATCAGTGGTGAGGGGGGCCATTAAGCTGAAGGAGTTCTATCAGGCTTGGTTGGCTTGTGGGACTCCCAAAGCAGCTGAGGTGTACCGGCAAGCCAAGCGGAGTGCAGCTGGGGTGGTTGCTGAAGCAAAAACCCAGGTATGGGAGGAGTTCGGTGAGGCCATGGAACAAGACTTTCAGTCGGCCTCGAAGAGATTCTGGCAAACTGTCCGGCGGCTAAGGAGGGGAAAGCAGCTCCTTGTCCACACTGTGTATGGTGTGGATGGGGTGCTGTTGACTTTGACTGGGGATATCGTCGGGCGGTGGAAGGAATACTTCGAGGATCTCCTCAATCCCACTGATACGCCTTCCACAGAGGAAGCAGGGTTTGTGGACGAGGGGGATGACTCGCCTATCACAGGGGCTGAGGTCGCCCAAGTGGTTAAAAATCTCCTTGGTGGCCGGGCTCCGGGGGTGGACGAGATTCGCCCTGAGTACCTCAAGTCCCTGGATGTTGTAGGGCTGTCATGGTTGACACGCCTCTGCAACATTGTGTGGAGGTCGGGGGCAGTGCCTTCGGCATGGCAAACCGGGGTGGTGGTTCCTCTCTTCAAAAAAGGGGACTGGAGGGTGTGCTCCAACTTTAGAGGGATCACACTCCTCAGCCTCCCTGGAAAGGTCTATGCCAAGGTACTGGAGAGGAGAGTCCGGCCGTTGGTCGAACCTCGGATTCAGGAGGAGCAATGTGGTTTTCGTCCTGGCTGTGGCACATCGGACCAGCTCTTTACCCTCTCGAGAATTCTCGAGGGTTTGTGGGAGTTTGCTCAACCACTTTACATGTGTTTTGTGGACTTGGAGAAGGCATTCGACCGCGTCCCTCGTGGTTTTTTGTGGGGGTGCTTCGGGAGTATGGGGTATCAGGCTTGTTGTTACGAGCTATTCGGTCTCTGTACAACCGTTGTGAGAGTTTGGTTCATATTGCCAACACTCGGTCGGACTCATTCCCAGTGAGAGCTGGACTCCGCCAGGGCTGCCCTTTGTCACCAATCCTGTTCATAATTTTTATGGACAGGATTTCTAGGTGCAGCCAGGGAATGGAGGATGTTATCCTTGGTGACCACAGGATCTCATCTCTGTTGTTTGCAGATGATGTTGTCCTGTTGGCTTCATCCAGCAATGACCTACAGCTCTTGCTGGGACGGTTTGCCGCTGAGTGTGAAGTGGCTGGGATGAGAATCAGCACCTCTAAGTCCGAGTCCATGGTCCTCAGCCGGAAAAAGGTGGATTGTCCTCTCCGGGTTGGGGACAAGCTCCTGCTCCAAGTGGAGGAGTTTAAGTATCTTGGGGTCTTATTCACGAGTGAGGGGAGAATGGAGCGAGAGATTGACAGACGGATCGGAGCAGCATCTGCAGTGATGCGGACGTTGTACCGGTCTGTTGTGGTGAAGAGGGAGCTGAGTTCTAAGGCAACGCTGTCGATTTACCAGTCAATCTATGTTCCTACTCTCACCTATGGTCACGAGCTTTGGGTAATGACCAAAAGAACAAGACTGCGGATACAAGCGGCTGAAATGAGCTTTCTCCGTAGGATTGCTGGACTCACTCTCAGAGATAGGGTGAGGTGCTCAGTCATCCGGGAGAGGCTCAGAGTAGAACCGCTGCTCCTCCACATTGAAAGGAGCCAGTTGAGGTGGTATGGGCATCTGATTAGGATGCCTCCTGGACGCCTCCCACTTGAGGTGTTTCGGGCATGTCCCACTGGGAGGAGACCCCGGGGCAGACCCAGGACTCGCTGGAGAGACTATGTCTCCCAGCTGGTCTGGGAACGCCTTGGTATCCTCTCTGAAGATCTGGAGCAGGTGGCTGGTGAGAGGGAAGTCTGGGCTTCTCTGCCTGAACTGCTGCCTCCGTGGCCCGGACCTCCGGAAAAGCAGTAGAAGACGGATGGATGGATGGATTTTCTGTACTGATCCCGGTGATTTTTGAATTTTTATATTTTTGAATGATTTCACTTTGTGATCAAATGACTGATTTTACAAATACCAACTTTTTGAATCAAGGTTTTTCAATCAGTTTGGGTTTTCTGATTTTGAATCCCTTTTTTTCCTGATTTTTGGTTTAATTTTGAATTTTATCATTTTGATTTAATTGACTGTTTTTATGCAAGTATATCCTGTTTTGGCTGAGCTTTGCAAACTTTCAATAAATCCTACAGCATATTAAAAGACAGTATGGGAGTTTGTGAGATCACTGATTCAGTGTCCATCTTTCCTGGTTGTTTTTCAAGAAGGTATTTTTCTACAAGAGGTGTTACATTTTTTATGAGTTTTTAAAGGTTACTCTTTAAGGTGTTTTTAAAACAGACCTCCTATGGATCAATTTTCCTGATCTTAAACATTCACCCAGATTAACAAGAGCAAAGCAAGACCACGAGGGGCTGTCGTTAATACCAAGGGGGTATTCCAGGTGTCTGACTGGGCAGGTCACTCAGTCAGAGGTCTGGTATACAGGTAAGCGGAGGTCGCCTAGTAGATGGAAGACAGTGGAGCTGGGTTAACCCTCACAGTCACCAAGGACTCACACACACATGTGACAGAATTTCCTATGAGGGAAATTCTTCTAGGTACTGCAAGCTGGTGAGCCTAACCTCAATCTTGAGGTACAAGGTCAAAGGGTCTTCGACAACTATTAAGAATATATTGTAACTCACAAAAGATCACACAAATAAGTGATCTGACAAAAAATAAACAAGCGGTTTGTGGGGATCCCACCTCAGTATATTTACACTCAGACTTAAAAGACAAAAAGGAATTGTCATGGGGGGTTTGTGTGTGGATGTGGGGGTGGTGTGTTGATGTGAACAGTGACAAAGAGAATGGGAATTACAAAGGCTTTGATGTTAAGGCAGCACACAGAGAAGGCTGACTGAGTGGTATGATTTAAGAGCAGAGGTGCCTGAGAACTGTTACTCTTTTGTGGCTTGTGTTCCTAGAGAAATGTGAGAGAGAGTTGAATAAAGTCTGATATGATCTGGACCTCTCTGCCTGATTATTTCTCTCTCCACACTGGTGACCCTTGACGCACAATGGAACGCGAGGCGAACACCCCAGAGATGACCCGGGCGGGAAGTACCAGCAACGCGTGTGCCGTTTCGGTCAAACTCCCAGACTTTTGGATACACGACCTGAAGTCTTAGTTTCTCCACACCGAGGCCCAGTTCGCGCTCCGGGGAATAACGGCAGATGACACCAGATACTACTACGTGGTCGCAGCGCTGGATGCACGCACAACTCAGCAGGTGGCGAGCCTGCTCCAACTGCCTCCAGCCCATGACAAATACGGCGCTCTCAAAACCGCGCCAACCCGGCGCTACACGCTCTCAGACTGTGAGAGAGCGGAGAGGCTCCTGACGTGCCCTGAGTTAGGAGACGGGTCGGCGGTCGAATTGATGGCGAAGATCTTGGCGTTGATGGGCACAGATGACGGGTATTTCCTCTTTGCTCACCTTTTCCTCCGGAACCTCCCGATGGCGGCCAGAGCGGTCCTCGCCAATTCGCCGCTGCTGGCTGTGCGCAACTACCGGGCGCTAGCCCAGGAGGCAGATTGGATTATCCTCACCACCAGAGCCCTCACAGTGAACGCAGCGGCGTCGGAACCCTGCGAGACGGCCAGCGGAGGCGAGGAGCCAGCGATGGTGGCTGCAGCGGAGGCCAAGAAGCACCGGAGAGACACACTCTGTTTCTACCACCGCCGTTTTGGAGGGGACGCACGCCGATGTGTGCCACCGTGCCAATTCAAATGTTTGGGAAACGCCAGGACCGGCAGTCGGTAGCAGCTGCGACTGCCGGTGAAGCAAGCAAGCTACTCTATGTGACAGACTCGCACTCAGGGAGACGGTTCCTCGTGGACTCTGGCTCCCAAAAGAGCCTCATCCTGCCGTCCTACGCCGACCGGCTGGCGGGAACTAGCGGCCCCAAGCTGATGGCCGCAAATGGCTCAGACATTAAGACTTTTGGTGAGAGGACGCTGACTGTATCCTTGCACGGCCGTACATACCAATGGACATTTGTCATAGCGGCATGCAGCTTCCCCATCTTAGGCGCTGATTTTTTTGTGTGCACACGGACTACTAGTCGATGATGCTAACAGACACCTGATTAACGCAATGTCTTTTGATTCTCTCCCCTGTACAGCTCGAGGAGCCAGGCAAACAACACTAGCCAACGTCACAGCTCCAGGGGGTAAGTTCCACACACTACTCCCCCAGTTCCCAGCACTCACAGTCCCAACGTTTTCAGCGACCATCACTAAACACGGGGTGGAGCACTTCATTACCACCACGGGGCCGCCCGTTTTCGCAAGTCCTCAGCGCCTGGATGCAGGTAAACTGGCCATAGCGTGTGAGGAGTTTGCCAATTTGAAAAGGTTGGGCATCATCAGGCGCTCAAACAGCCCATGGGCATCCCCGCTATATATGGTCCCTAAGGCCGAGGGATCATGGCGACCATGCAGAGATTTCCGCAGATTAAACAACGCCACAGCGCACGACCATTAACCCATCCCTCATATTCAGGATTTTTCCGTTCACTTCACCGGGGCACGCATTTTTTCCAAGATAGACCTGGTCCGCGGTTACCACCAGGTCCCGGTGTGCGCTGAGGACATACCTAAAACGGCAGTAATAACCCCGTTTGAGATTTTACGCATGCCTTTCGGGTTAAAAGGCGTGGCGCAGACATTCCAACGCATGATTGATGTGGTGTTGTACGATCTGCTGTTTGTGTTCGTCTACCTGGACGACATCCTCGTGGCCAGCGCGTCCGAGGACGAACACGTAACCCACCTCAGGACAGTTTTCCAGAGGTTGGAGGAGCACGGATTGATGATCAACCTGGGGAAGTGTCAGTTCGGGGTGGCGGGGATCGATTTTTTGGGCCACCGCATCTCACCGGAGGGCGTGACACCCTTGCCGGACAAGGTGTGCGCCATGGTAAATTTTCCCTGGCCTCAGACGGTCAGGGCGCTGCAGGAGTTTTTGGGGATGGTTAACTTCTACAATCGTTTCCTCCCCCGCACAGCCCAGCTCATGCAGCTGTTGTACGCCGCGCTTAAGAAACCGAAGCCGGCGGACAGAGTCGACTGGACTCCTGAGCGAGAGCAGGTGTTTTCCGAGGTTAAAACAGCTCTGGCACTTGATGTGAACAGTGACAAAGAGAATAGGAATTACAAAGGCTTTTATGTTAAGGCAGCACACAGAGAAGCCTGACCGAGTGGTATGATTTAAGAGCAGAGGTGCCTGAGAGCCGTTACTCTTTTGTGGCTTGTGTTCCTAGAGAAATGTGAGAGAGAGTTGAATAAAGTCTGATATGATCTGGACCTCTCTGCCTGATTATTTCTCTCTCCACAGGTTCTTAAACAATGGCTAATATTGGATGTCCCATTCATTTTCAATTATTCTGTAATTAATATTCACACAATCAAATAAATCTCAGTTCAGTCCCTTTCATATTTGTCAAAGTCTAACATGTGTGATTGCCTATATATAGGCTACACCTCTTATTCCACTTTCAAACATAGCTTACATTTGGGCCTGTAAAGCCTGACTGGAGTACCGGTTTCAGACAAGAATACTTGGTTTCTACGTGCATGCACTAGTAACCTTAAAATTGGTAGCCTGCACTATAAATGTTGGATTTACCAGGCATGACTGAAGTCTGAATTAGTGTGAATTTATTTTCACCATCACAGCTCAACTGAGTTATGTAAAAATAAAAGCCCTCTATAGCGATTGTTTTCAGAATGGTTGTTTCTGTTATGCACTTTTATTCTGAAACACTGTCATCCGGATATACTTGCCTAAAATAAGACCGGCAGTGAAAGTTTTCCATCACAATTTGTAAATAAAAAGAAAAAAAATAGTAAAAGGAGTTCAAATGAGTGAAAAGAGAGGAGAGAAGATTCTGTGACAGTGATGTAGAGGTGAGCCTTTTATTTTAAGGATGTTTTCAGCTTTTTGTCTGTAGGATAACTACTAGTTTGTTATCTGTGGGGTTTTGGACAGTAAATTATATGTGCAGACTGTCTATCAATGCCATGCATTTTTTTAAAATTATAACCAATATTTACAAATTGTGAAAAAATTAGGATACCATGTATAAGTCTGTGTGTTGTTTTTTTTTTGTTTGTTTTTTTTACATATTTGGACATATTGATATTTGATATCAGTGTTTAAAATACTGGGAGATTCATGTAATACAACTAAATTAAAAATGAATTAAAGACTTTTTTCAAATTTTCTATAAAATAGCATTCTAAACAAAGAGTGAGGAATAGGTTTGGACACCCCCCTTCTTTTTAAGAACACCCCCACATTCATTCCCACTTAAAATGGCTAAAAAAAAGTTACAAAATGCAAATAAAAACAAGGTTAGACATAGATATGTGAACATTTATTAATAAAGAACTGAATATTTAATGGGGTATCCTAATTTTTTCACATGACTGTAGCTCAGCGGAAGAAGGTATTTTAAAATGGTTTTTCAACTCTGTTGTAATTATTTCTAATTGGCTTAATTTGCACCAAACGATCTGATTTGTACCTGTGGTGGCTGTGTGTCCTCTGACTCTGTGTATCCCCCTTGTGTCTCATGGTAGAGCTGCAGGTTGTCTAAGGAGACCTTGTCTGAGGGGTAAAACAGGAGGAGGGAGTGAAGAGTCTGTAGCGCTCTACTAATATCACCAGCTGTCAAGAAGCAAGTACACAAATTAAGTTGAATATGGGGTTCAGACGAATATGGCACAATTAAAATATGTTTCAACATCTTAAGTTCTTCAAATTCTTGACCTTTGAATTGTGCAATATGCAGGTGCTCGAGCTGTGTGGGCAGAAAGTCTTCCTGAGCAGAGATCCTGCCGGGGCGTTTAGCTACCTGAGTCACACAGGACTGCCGGCAAGAGAGCAGGGAGAGGGAGAGTGCTAGATAGAAAAGAAATATAGTGAAATTTGGTACTTTTTTGTGTGTTTCTATCTGATTCAAAGCAGTTTGGTAACATTTGTTTATGTCGTACCCGCTGCCTTTTCGAACACACCATCCACACTGCCCACTCCTCTGTCCTCAGGGAGGCGCTGGGAGGCTACCTCACACTGAATCCGGCACTCTTCCGTCTGCCGCAGCGTCTCATTCACACAAGCTTTCCATTTCTCTGTTGCCTGGATCCAGTCAGACGAGGCCTCGTACTGAAGAGCGGCATCATACAGGAACTGAGTTTAAAGACAAACACAGTGTCATGAAGTTAAAGTCATTCACACAGTTTTTGACATAAAAAAAGATCACAAATGTCTTAAGCTTATTCTTAATGAGCAGAGAAAAGTGGATGTTATTATAAATGGGAGAGAAAGAAAAGGGAGGCTCACTCCCTTGAGTCCATCTGATTAGCTTTTCCTTAAAAAGCTTTTTTAAACCCACTTCCTAAATTTCTTTTTCTTGTAGATCAAACAAATGTGCTACATTTACTCAAATATAGTGTGAACTGAGCTGATTTAAATTCTAGTGATGAAGTAAGAGGCTGTAAGGGTACTTCCAGCCATATAAACATTTTTCCTCAACATTTAAGAGGCAGTGAACACATTTTACTCTAGCCTGCAGCATTTTTTTCCATCTAGGTTGTTTTGAAAAGAAATGCCAATGTTTGGGAGGTATCAGCTGAAAAGATGCGTGCCTTGGCTTGAATATAATGGAAATAAATGACACCACTTGCCATGTTGTGCTCAAAGCATCTAAAAACAATGCAGACTGGAAGTGAACTCATGACCTTCTGCTTCAGAAGGCAGACTGATATTTATTGAGCTATACAGTGTGTCGAAAAACAATACAGGAGAGTCTTTACAGAAATCTTGACTAGTTTATTTTTTTTTTTTAGATTTATTTGTGGCATTTTATTGAACAGACACATACATTAAAGACAGAGATAGGAAATGGGGTGAGGACCAAGAGACAAGAAAGATTGTGCTGGCTTGGAATTAGATTAGCAATCACTGTGCTTGAGAAACATGATTTTGTGGGATGCATTATAACCATTAGGCAACCAGGATCCACCAGCTTAATTTTAAAAAGAAAGTGAAACAAAACCTGCTGACACACGTTTGCCATGGCTCAATAGTCTAAAAGAATCTTTGGTCATTTTAATGAATTTTACTGAATTAAACTGTTTTATTCATAAAATTATGCAAAATCAGGGGTAAATTTATTGTTTTATTCTGACCCTGCAAATTAATGTTTAGATAATGTGAGAAAGTCACAGTTTTACCACGAACTCTTGAGGAAAAAACACAATTAATTATAAAGTAGAGCTAAAATTAGGAGTTGAAAAAAACACAGACTGATGAGAAAGTGTTACATGTAAAAGAAAATGTCTGAAATTGTTGACAAAAACTTCACAAATTTATGAGAATAGTGTCTCAAATGTATGATAGTTCTAAATTTACAAGGGCAACAACACAAACAATGAGGAAAAAAGTTTAAAATTTAAGTGGGGAAAAAAAATCTAATTTACAAGAGTAAAGTAGTAAATTTACAAGAAAACTAATAAAAAATTTAGGAGAAAAGCCTTCCAAACTGTCAAGAATAAAAACACATCTCAACTTTTAAAGTAGATACAGTACTTTCTTACTCTTAGCTAATTTTTTTAGGGTGTCACTACTACTCTTATGCTTGAGTAATTAATAAGGTAACACTAATTTTATTTGGCTAGTAAACCCATGCAGACACGGGCAGAACATGCAAACTCCACACAGAAGGGTCACCGATGGTTTGGGGGTGGGATCGAACCCATGATGGTCAGGGATGGAATCGATCCCGTGACCTTCTTGCTGTGCTGCCACAGTGCGAACCACTGTTCCACCGTGCTGCCGGTATTGACATGGTTATGGTACACGTAGAAAATGGGGGATTAAAAAAATACAATAATCCTATTAGTCAAACTGATGTTTAACTTTGTTCACTGTGTCATTTTGTTGTAAATACTGGCTGTATAACTGTACAAAAAGAACATTTACACCTGTGAAACGTAGACAGATAACTGACACAAGATATACAGTATCTGTCATGGGGAGCATGAGTAGGATCAAGCCCCAACCCTTTGAGTTGTTTCTGTGATCTTGGACTTATTGTATTAGGATTTATTCTAGTTTAGTTTCAGGTTGTTGCTGAGAATATTCCTTGTGTCATCCTCGTCTAGTTTAGTCTCCCTTGGTCTTAGGTTATTTTGGAAGTACTTCCTGTTTTTTTCCTGGTTTAGTCTGGAGGAACTTGGGATCTTGTAGGACTTGACATTAACTTTTTTTGTTCTCCAGCTACTGTGGCTAGTGATTTTCCAGTTACTAGCCACTCAGCCTTTTGACTAATCACAGTTTTGTGGTTGGACCATTATGTTTAATATGATCAAATTTGACTATGGCATGCTAAATTTTACTTGAACTAAATCTGCAACCTTTTTAAATGTAAAAGACCCTCGTACATATATAAAAAATAGCAAGAGAAACACTGTTTGTTTATTAACAGCAGTAAATACTAGCTCAAGTAGGTTCATTTTGTCTTCTTTTAATTATTTACCTTTTGTTCTTATTATGACTCTTCTGACGAAGGCTGCAGTGCACAGTCGAAACATGTTAAGAAGGTAAAGACATCTCCTTTCTATTTTTGTCTTTAATAAGAACAAAAGGTAAAAAAAAAAAAAGGCAGTAAATACTGTAAAACAGTTAAGAAAAATATTTGCAATATGAGAATGAAGTACAGGTAGATTTGGAGTCTGTCCCAATTCTCATTTGCACCCCTACCCCTTCACCCACCCCTTTGCCCTTGAAATCAAGGGCCAGCGGTAGAGGTTGAAAATTGCCCCTATGAACTGGGGAACCCCTTCAGGGTTGTATGGCATCATTAGTAGTTGCTGATGGATTTAACCCAAATGGACACTACCTGTTTTCACCAGAAAAAAGAAAAAGAAAACTGATGGGGAAAAAAACCCTAATCTTTAAGCCCAAATCATAGTGGCAAAAACGCGTTGGTACACGAGCGAGAGCAGTGGACGCATTCGTGCGCAAATCCTACGCAGAGGGTGAGCACTGACCGAGCGCATGCAGCCCTAAAAAAGTCAACACACACACGCAAGGGGTTGCAGTGAACTGCACATGCACCAGGAAACTCCTGCCCGGGCAAAGTACTGAGCAATCTGCCAAAACTGGAAGAACATACAGTATGTTCGTTCGTCTTTTTGCCTTTTTTCGTCCTTTGCCACTAACAGCAAAAGTTCCTGTTCGTCTTGATAGTCATCTTATTCACACACCTCCATCACTTCCGCCATTTAAAACATCCACCACCATGCTCTTCTTTTGTGTTTTGATTGCAGCTGTTCAATTGAGTTTGATGGCTCTTGGCTGCTACCGACAGTATGGGCATGTGAACTGCAGATTATTTTCACTGTGCATGTGTGAAATGTGACTGCTGAGCGGCAGCTGCAGTGGCTCAAAAACCATTGAATATTGCTGTGCACACAAACGCAGTCTCCAGAACGCATACGTCAGGCCCATTCAATTAGCGGCCCATGGGCCACATGCAGCCCAGAACCAACCTCCGGATGGCCCAGGCCATGTCAAGGAAATATAAATTTAAGAAAAAAATATGAAGGAATGACCGCAAGCGTGCACACAAACAATGTGCGTGTCCGTCATCCACGTGGCGTTCAGAAGCACCCCGCCCAAGTCAGCTTTCCAGTCAGCAGGCAGAGGTTTTTTAGCGTTGCCGTCTGAGAGAGACATGAGCTTATTAAAGTATTTTAAAAGCGGAAAAAACAGAAGAGATATGTAAGCAGTGGAGGCATTTATGATGGTTTTAACCCACTGGAAACAGGCGCAATAATGAAGAGTCCCTTAGCAAACATGTGGTGAGGCTTCATACTGTATGTAGGGAAAGGCAAGAGTGACCGAATCACTGAGGACTGACTTCACCAGCTACTACAATATCCATCCATGATGAATATTGTAGTAGTTGGCAAGTTAAGATGACAGAAATTCAGGAAGTCATTGACTTAATCTGTCAGCAGCCTTCAGATAAACTAAACATGCCATCATTTGGATTTCAAAATAAGGAAGGTTTTTTTCTGCTGTCTGGGTGGTGAGGAGATTAATTAAAAAAATTATAAATATATAGAAATATTTTAACAGAAATAACTGCATCTTTGGTCATTTAAGTTAATTTATTTCATTTCATGAAACATAATTTTATTAATATTTTTTCTTTGACATCAGCGGTAAATTATTGTTCTGTTCTGACTGCAAACTTATGATCAAAACAGTAAATTGTATAAGGAAAAAAAGTCAAAATTTTACCACAGTCGGTTTTAAATTTATTTAAAAAATGTAATTTTGACTTCTGGTCTGGACACCATAGTGATAGCAGCTTAACGCTGAAGCTCCCAGACCCGATCCGTGAAAATACCTTGAAAATCAGATTTAACGGATTTTTGGAAGAGTGAAAATCAAAAGACAAAGTCATTATGCCTAAAGGAAAACAGAAGAGATCGACATTTACCAGGCCAAGACACGCATCGACCGGAGAATCTGACCTGGAGGACGTCCACTCAGAAGCAGAGGAGCTGAATGAAGCTAGCAACACGGTTAGCTTAAAAATGGTACTTCAAGAATTAAGACAATTTCGCCAAGAGTGTTGGGCCGAATTTCATGAAATTAAAGACGAAATAAAAAGGACAAACAGCAGAGTGGACCAGGCTGAGGACCGAATCATGGAAGCAGAGGAAAGAATAAAAGGGCTGGAAGAAACCGTGCTGGAATTACTCAAACGACAGTCAAGACTGGAGGCTAAGCTAACCGACCAAGAAGGAAGACTAAGAAGAGACAACATAAGAATTCATGGTCTGAAAGAAGGAGTCGAGGACGGTTTCACCACAATGGCTGCATGTGTGGAATCCATACTGAGAGAGAAGTTGGAAATTCCCCAATCCACCGACTTGAAGATAGAAAGGGTGCACCGTACATTAGCCCCAAGGCCGTTGGCGGAAGCGCCACCAAGATCAGTGGTGGTGAAGTTCTCCAACTCCAGAATAAAAGAAGAGGTTGTGAGACTGGCTTGGCAGAAAAAAGGATTTATGCACCAAGAGAGAAAAGTTTTTGTGGAGCACGACTACGCCCCGGAGGTCCTTAAAAAGCGTCGGGAATACAACAACGCTAAAAAGGTACTACCAGAGAAGAAACTGCGCTTTCAAACTCCATTTCCAGCGAAGCTGCGGGTTTTTTACGGGGATGAGACGTGTCTCTACAACTCGGCGGAAGAAGAAACCACGGATATGGTGAGAAGAGGGCTCCCGGTAACGGTGTATAAACCCGCAGCAGACCCGATCGAAAGAATCAAGGCTCAAACGTGGTGCACACAGAGACCCTCAAAATCCACGGGCCAGCAGCGGGAAACCCACCGCCAGGGCTATAAGGAGAAACTGAGCGTTTTCAGGAGGGAATAACGATATTTTTAGTCAATCTGAGCATCCAACCCTCCTCCTACAAGGTAACAAACATTAAAGGAGAAGCAGACTCAGCAAGTATCAAGTGGTAAAACATTTCATGGAACAGACATAATATTAGAAACAAATAAGTCTTTAAAAAAAAACCCATCTTGTTAAAATAGAAATGTGACAATGAACCACATGAATTCTCCACACTAACAAATACTGTATTAACATGATTGTTTGCTGTGATGGTGGTGGGAGGTTGTGCACAGTTTCATAGGGTATAGGCATAAAAAAAATAAATAAATAAAATCATTACAAGTTTGGATTGGGATCTGAAATTCACGCTAAAAACATGGGTCAACTTACAGGGGTAATAGAGGGCCCTCAACACGTAACAGAGTTTGAGGAATTTCCCTCAGAGCCAACGCACCAGCAAGGCTCTTCTAAGGTCACTAAAAAGACCTCAGTTCAGGAAGATCTTTTGTCAGTTTTTTGTTTTAAAGTTTTATATACTATGTTCTTAATGTTTTTTTATGTTCTTAATGTTCTTTCAATTTCTGAGTAGCATAAAAGAGGGCCACCACACTGTTATACTAAATAAGACAACACAATGGAGAAACAGGGTGTAACCAAAATAATCTCATATAATGTAAAAGGGATCCTGAATCCAGTTAAAAGATCCAAGATTCTAGGCAAAATGAAAAAAGACAAAGCAGGAATAATATTTTTACAGGAAACCCATCTAACAGACGTGGAGCACACTAAACTTAATAGACAAGGGTTTAAAATGATCTCTTCATCTTCATATAAGTCAGGGAGGAGGAGCGGGGTAGCGACATTGATCTCAACCAAAACTATATTTGAAAAAAAAATCAGAACACAAAGATAAAGAAGGGAGATTCAGCATGGTACTTGGTCGGCTAGAGGGAGAAGATATCACCAATGTATAAGCACCTCCAGGGGCTAACTGGAAATTTTATAAAAATGTATTTGACCTAATGATAACTAAAGCCCAAGGTTTAGTGATATGTGGTGGAGACTTCAATCTAAGACTGAATCCATACTGGGATGCATCAGGTAATTCTCCACATCAAAATAACACTCAAAGTAGAAAAACTCGGATGCTACTAAAAGAAATGGGAATCTGTGACGTGTGGAGGGAATTCAACCCCAGTGTAAAAGATTATACATTTTACTCAGCACCACATTCATCATACTCAAGGACTGACTATTTTTTATGTTTAATAGAGACATTGGAAGAGTAAAAACATGTAAAATAGGACTGATGGATCTCTCTGACCACAGTCCGATCTATATGGACTTAAGTATCCAAAAATACACAAATAATACATTTTCTTGGAGGTTAAATTCAAATGTCCTGAAAGGACCACTGAAAGATGAATTGGAATCAGATATTCTCAGATATTTGGAAGAAAATGATAATGAGAAGTATCCCCTTTAATACTGTGGGACGCATGCAAAGCTGTAATAAGGGGAAAGATTATCACAAAACTGGCAATCCAAAAGAAACTGAGACAAGAAAAACTAATCACATTAGAGTCAGAACTTAAGAAACTAGAAAAAGAGCACAAAGACAACACTCATTCTAATGACTTGCTCAAAATTAAGGAAATTAAAAAAATGAGATCTACACAATAGAAATCCAGAAGAAACTTACATTTCTGAAACAAAAATACTATGAAACAGGTAGCAAATCGGCAAAATTACTAGCCTATAAATTGAGGAAACAACAAATGGAGAGAGCAATCTACAAAATCAGAGACCCAGTATCAAAGGAAATAAAATTTAGAATTCAGGAAATTCTTAAAGGCTTCGAGAACTACTACAAGAACTTGTACTCCTTCAAAAAACATAAAAGGGTGATTCTATAATTCGGGGTACATTTCACCATAAGAAAAAAAATTATATATATATTGTTTTTCAGTGAATCAACCACTCTTACAAGTTAGCATAATCCTTCAGGGTAACATATCCAGTTGTTGCAAAGCTTAATCATTAACCATTTTTTCTATTTTTAATTAAATAAAATGTGTTTCCTTCCCCATCTGTCAACTAAGTTACGGACAAACTGATATGATTTCAATCATTTGGCAGAATCTTACAGTTAAAGTAAAATTAGAGTTGGAGACATATTTAGTCTTTTCTGCCAGATCTACAATTATTTGTTTTAAATATATATTTTAACTATTAAAATTCCCCCCATGGGTAAGCAATTCGACTACAACTGTTATTAGGACCATGATGTTTTCATTTACAAAAATGTCATATCAGTCATTTTCAGAATTTAAACAAAAGGCTGCCAAAGTTCACAACTGGTCACATCTATACCAATCATGAAATTATGTTTTTGACCTCATTTTCATTCTTTAACTTGAAAAGTGTAAGTGTAACTTAGTTGACGATGGAGGTAACGCGGTTGACACAAGTAACTTAGTTGACAGGACACATTAAACAACTAGTACCATGTTATTTTAATGTAGTATGAAATTTAATGAAATATCATTTAAGTAGTCAAGGTGATGGATAAAACAGTGAAAAGAACATGAACAAAGCAAAGTAGCATGCAACTGTTACACAGTTACAGTAAAGTATCAGTAGTAGGCCTAATCATCAGTAGAACTCATTCACGTTTCCAAGCAGAATCAAATGAAACGACTTTGATTCACATACATATAAAAGCAGTAAAAGGGCAACAAATAACAATTGATGAACTGCCCTGTGCTGTATTCAGTTAATACAGTAGAACAGAATTACATTGAAATACAACTGTAGTATATGAAACATTCAACTGATCAATACATTCCATATAAACCTCACTAGGACTTTTTACAAACTTAACCATATTTCTTTGTCAATTTCAACATGGCGTGAAGTCACAGCCTTTGGAGGGGGAATCATTCTCAGCACATCCTCAAACAGGTACCATAGCACATCCTCTCTGAGTGGCCAGAAGAAGCGGTTTACGCCAATGTTACTCATGCACTTCACCTGTACATGGGTTTCCATGGTGTCCTGAATTATCCCAGGGTAAATGTCCCCTTCGTACCTTACAACACACCATTCTCCAAATAGCTCAGGACCCCAAGGAATTTCACTTCCTGCTACTTTGTGTGTTTGAGGGACTAATGTTGCTGTGTGTGCAACATCAAATGCAAAGTAATGTGTGCCATGACATCTGCACTCAAAACTTTGCCGAGTGGTACAAGGGCAACTGACATCCCGATACAGGATCTCTCCCAGTGCCCCTGTGACCACTTGGTGGATTCGCATTGTTGAAGGGACTGCTGGTAGGATTGGCATCATTTTCGCTGCATCATCCACCAGACTTTCTTGGACGTAGAAGAGCTTTACAGCCGTCCTGTTGGCCAAAGCGTGGTAGAGGTGCTCTGCTGTTGGGATATCATGGCCGTGACTAACAAGCCTGTCAGCAGTTCTTTTCAGAAGCCCCCCCCACTCCATCTGGAGCACCCTTCCCGTGGCTAGCCTCAAAAAAGTTCCACGTCCCCCGCTTAAAACCTCGATTCAAAAGCTCTGTGCTGAAGAGAAAAAAATTGCCCTTTTGCCTGTACTGGGTTGTAGGCCCATCACTGAAGAAGTGCACCACTTCAACAGACGGATGTGACTTCTTCACTTCGTCCAGAATTGGGGACAAATGTGCCCAGATTGCATGAGGGCCCTTTTCCTTAGGAGAAATTGTGCAAAAACACAAGGGGTCCTCTGTCCCACCAACATAAAGGACTCCCGTGTGGAGAGTTGCTTGCCTTTGGTTGGATGCAAAGTGCATCGCTTGGATTTCTGATGCAAGCTTGCAGGAGTAGTTTTCCGAGAAATCGATGTGGATTAAACATTCTTCGTTGGACATGCATCTCCTTAATTCTCGGTAGTGGGAGAACTGGCTTTTAATGTTGAATAGATGTCGTTTGACACGATTCAGTTGGCTTTGAAACATCTGAAGCACATCAGCCATTTCCATTTCCTTTTTCTGTTTTACTGTGATTTTCACAGGAATCTTTTCCTTTTCTCCATCAATATTTTTATTGTCTCTGATGACAGTGTCAGTTGTCCACTGTGTGATCTGTATTTTTTGCTGAAGATCAACTCCATCAACTCCATCCATGGCAAACTCTTGTCCTTTGCAATCAGGGCAGACATCATACATACAGTCCAGGTGGCTGCCTGGACCTGGGCTGCCTGGACTCCCTGGTGGTGTACATAAGTTCTGAAGACTCATCTTTCTTTCCCTGCTTTCCTTCTGCGCCTTCCTCCAATAGGCCCTCTTGCTTCTCTTCTCTCTCTCACTCATCATTTCAACAGTTTTCACCTTTCTCTGTGCCCTTAGCCTGTGCCATGCCTGTCTTTGCTTCTCCAAATAAGCTGCCCTTCTTGCTGGATCAGCATCTCTTCGAGCCCTGTATCTGCGCTGTTTTTCAGCTGCTGACACCTATTTCAAATAGATTTTAAAATACTAAATTAACTTGAATAGTGAAAAAGTAAAATGCACTCTATTAACTACAGTATTCATTGAGATAGGCAGATTGATAATGACAACAATGTAGAGAAAATTACTGATGTCAGAGAGCACTGGAGTTGCATGTCAACTAAGTTACCCAGTCTGTGTAACTTAGTTGACAGGTAACTTAGTTGACAATTTCCATGTTTTCTCTCATAACTTCCTTAGCTAATGTAGCATAGCTATGCACGTGGCATTTTCTTAAAGAGGATAACAGGTTTTTTAATCAGGTAAGTTAATTTAAATATTGAAATATCAAAACCCATGATTATATGAGTAACTTAGTTGATGCTTAATTAATATACTCTCAGACAACATGTAATTTTAGATCAAATATTGAATGAAGTGAGAGGAGACTCACCATAATGCATTCAAAATGCCCGCCAGAAAGGAAGACGTCACCACACAGGGCTGGTCACATGGTGTTGGACCAAACCATTTTTGGGTTCAGCAGGGGGAGTCTTGTTGGTAACTTAGTTGACATGAATTTTGCGGACAGCGGTAAAATTAATAATTTTAAGTATTAAGATGTTAAAATATAATGTGAAATTATTAGTTTCTCCTAGTACTTAACACTCTTAAGAACACTGTAAAATAATATTATTGACTTTGATGTTTTTTAGTACTTTATTTTGATCACAACACAGTGAAACGGGAAATCGGACATGGAAAAAATGAAAACTCTAAGAATATCATTATAGATTTTAAATAATAATAATCAGAAAATATGTGAAATGTTTTACAGTTATATTGCATTATGTGTATACATGGTTAAAATGTGAAATTACAGAGAAAAAAAAGATGTTTAATAGTCAGTAACATCACTAAACATCAGCGGACATGGAATGTACCCCAAAATATAGAATCACCCAAAAACGCATCCGAAGCCTTCCTAAATACATTAAACCTTCCCCAACTTACTGAGTCACAAAATAAAACACTATTGTCAGAAATACAACCTAAAGAATTAGAAAAAGCAATTATGAAACTGAAAGCTAACAAATCTCCAGGAGCAGATGGCTATACAGCAGAGTGGTACAAAACCTTTAAACAGCAACTATCTCCTCTCCTCCTGAAAACATTTAACTATGTCCTCCACACAGGGGAAATCCCCCCCTCCTGGAGAGAAGGGGTCATTGCAGTCATACCTAAACCTGAAAAGGATTAACTAGACTGCTCCAACTACAGACCAATCAGTGTGTTAAATCAGGACTATAAGCTTTTTACCACTATCCTTGCCAAAAGGTTAGAAAATATACTGACAGACTTAATTCATTTAGACCAAACAGGTTTTATAAGACAAAGACAGACACAAGATAACATTAGACGCACTTTACACATAATTCATCATATAAAAAAATATAATTTAAATGCAGCCATATTGGGATTAGATGCTGAAAAAGCATTTGATTCGGTTGACTGGTCTTTCCTATATAGAATCTTATCCAGTTTCAATTTTCATTACAACTTCATTAGAACTATCCAGGCATTATATAAAAAAACCAACAGCCAAAATAAGGATTAACGGTAAATTATCATCATCTTTTGAACTGGAAAGAGGATGTCGTCACGGCTGCCCCTTGTCTCCACTGCTCTTTGCAATCTTCAAAGAACCTCTGAGCCAATGGATAAGACAGAATCAAAAAATTCAAGGTATTACACTTGGTCAGAAGGAACATAAAATAGCACTCTTTGCTGATGACATTTTAATATACCTGGGGCAGCCGGACACCTCTTTTCCAGAATTAATCTCAGTTTTTTCAGAGTATGGAGATTTATCGGGGTACGAATTAAACATGCATAAAACCCAAATTTTAACATTCAACTATGACCCAAATCAATATTTACTAAGCAAACTCAAAACTAACTGGGAGATGGAATCTATGAAATATCTGGGGGTCAATATCCCGAAACAACTCAACAAAATTATAACACTAAACTATGATCCACTGATGGCAAAAATAAAATCTGATCTAGCAAGATGGAATATGATACCATTCTTGGGTACTGCACAAAGAATTGAAGCAGTCAAAATGAATATACTTCCACGTCTTCTATACCTTTTCCAAACAATACCAGTAGAACCTCCCAAAAAAACATGGCAAGAACTGGACAGAAGGATCTCAAGATTCATATGGCAGGGCAAGAAACCTAGAATCAGATATAGAACCCTACAGCTAAACAAAGACAAAGGTGGGCTCGCGCTGCCAAATATCAGGGACTATTTTAAAGCCGCACAAATTAAAACTTTAGTAGAAATATGTACCCAGATATGTAACCCAGTCTACACTGCACAATGGAAGGAGATGGAATGCCAAATAACAAGTGACATTCCGACTTCCGGTTATGGCGGCCACGTAAGAAGGACACGTATCACTCTGCTCTGCTCCTAGAGAAAAAAATCGGCAAATAACTCTCTCATTTGGGACAGAACCTATCCCAGCGTTTGGGCGAGGATATGTTGGTGAAGCCTAAGGCTGGAAAATCACGTAGAGGAAAAAGTGAACCGCCGAAACAGTCCAAATTAACGGACTTTCACGTCCGTGACGCAGCAGATAAAGCTCCAGATATGGCGGAGGAAGCTAGCAACGGTGCGGTGACTGCGGGCAACGGCACAGGTGCAGTGCTCGCTGCCATTAGTTCAATGAGAGCAGACTTTTCCGCTAAATTTGATGGGATTATGGCAGCGTTGGAAGGAATGAGAAAAGAATTGGGTGACTGTGTAGAACGAATGGCGCAGGTGGAGCTTCGTGTTTCCAGTGCTGAGGATGACGTCGCTGGCCTTCAATTAAAGGTGCGCACTTTGGAAAAAAAAAAAAATGTCTAGAAGATAATGTCCTGGACTTGGAGTCCCGGTCGAGACGGAACAACTTGAGGCTGGTGGGTCTACCGGAGGGAACCGAGGGTCGGGACCCATGTTCCTTTTTGGAAAAGTGGATTCTGGAGGCGCTGGGCAGCGCGGAGCTGCAATCATCAGTCGTCCTAGAAAGCGCACACCGAATTGGCCCACCGAGAGGTAAGGGGCCACTGAGGACGCTTATTATGAAGTTCCTCAGCAACAGAGACAGGATGAAGATCTCCAACGCTGCGCGAGCCAAAGGAGAGATTAAACACCAGGACCAGCAGGTGCGGTTCTACCCAGATTTGGCCACAGGAATCCAACAATTGAGGAAGCAGTTTGACCCCGTACATAAAGAGCTGCGCAACCTTGGGATTCGTCATGGTGTAATTCACCCTGCGAGACTGTTGACCACGTATGGGGGCAGAACACACATCTTCAAGACCCCAGAGGAGGCGCAGGAGTTCATCAAGAAGATCCAAGGAGAGACTGGTGGGAGCTAAGCATGAACAAAATATAAGGTAGAATATTTAAGCATTTGCACAGGCATCTGACTGATTTGAAGCAAATAGCAAGTTTACAAAATACAGATTGTATTATATATTAAAAAAAAAAAAAAACCTATGATGTACAAAGTTGCTAAAAATTTTGGAGTTAAGTTGGAAAACTACAGAAGAGAGTTAATGTTACGTCATTAAAAGCAGTAGAGTTAGGGTGATTGGGAGGATGAAGCAGGAGTGGCTTTGGCTGTTCCTCGTGGGTGTGGAGCGGTCGATGGCTATATCGGGAGACGGAATTTTTCTTTTGATTTTGGGGGGGATCACCACAAATGTGGGAAGGGGGAATTTGTTTGTGTGTAGTTTGTAGGATGAATGTTCAACCACTCATGTTTTTGCTTCTCTGTATGAGCATGTTTACACTGCAATCAAACTCCCTATTGATCATAAACCAAAGCGTTAATCTTAATTTAACTTCATGGAATTGCAGAGGTCTACAAAATTTAAAAAAAACTTAAACAAGTTATGAATAAAATAAAAGACATGGGTTCAAAAATTGTGTTTTTACAAGAAACTCATCTAATAGAGGAGGATGTAAAAAGAATTAGGAGTTGATGGCAAGGAAGTGTATTTACCTCATCATTTTCATCCTGAGCCAGGGGAGTTATGATTCTCATACATAAATCAGTCCCATTTCAAGTGAAAAATGTAATTGGAGACAAATTTGGAAGATATTTAATCATTCAAGGATCTTTGCTATTAGAAAATATAAATCTGGTGAACTTATACGGTCCCAGTATAGATGATCAAAAGTTCTTTGCTAATTTATTTCTTATCTTATCATCACTTACAGGGCAACATATAATAGCAGGGGATTTTAATTGTACATTGAATCCCGGTATAGATAGATCAACAGGACTGGACTGTACGCACAGTGGATGTAGGATGATCATTAATCATTTTATGAAAGAATTGAGATTGCTAGATATATGGAGAGAAATGAAACCACAAGTTAAAGCCTACTCTTGTTATTCTAATACCTACAAGACATTCTCACGTATTGATTATTTTTTGATCTCCACAGAATTAAGGTCCAAGATTCAAAACTGCTTTTATGATAACATTGTGATCTCTGATCGTGCACCCTGCTGTCTAATATATGTAGATAAGAAATTGACAAAGGAACCAGGTAGATGGCAATTTCAGCATAAATGGCTTCAGGATGAGGAATTTGTTAAGTACATAGAAAAACAGATAGATAAGTTCTTTGATATCAATACTACACAAACATCAGCATGTGTAAAGTGGGAGGCTTTCAAAGCTTTTATTAGGGGACATATTATTAGTTATACAGGTTCAAAATCTAAGAAGACTCGAGAGGAGAGAGTCCAATTGGAACATAAACTAAAAATTCTTCAAGAAAAAGTGTATGCAGGAAGTGATCCAAAGTTAGAGAACGAATTACTGATTTTGAGAGCTGAATATGACAAAAAATCAGCGAATAGAGCTGCCTCGAGTCTTCTAAGATTGAAACAATCTTTTTATGAACAAGGTGAAAAATCAGGAAAATTATTGGCATGGCAGATTAAACAATTAGAATTTAAAACACCAATTACCAGTATTATATATATATAATATATATATATAATATTATATATATATTTTATATATATAATATTATATATATAATATTATATATATATATTTTTTCCGGTTCTGGTTCCGCCGGACCGGTGGCGCCACACGAGTAGGCTGCCCATTGCAACAGCCTTTTTTTTTTTTTTTTTTTTTAATCTTCCTTCTTCTTTCTACACCTTTCACTCTGTATATATATCACGGACGCACGGATCGCCCCGGGGGTCTCCCGGGTCGGCGGACGGAGCCACGGTTTGCAGTGGGAGACGCTACAGCGGGGAGGAGCTAGTGCTAGCTAGCACTTGGCCGCCGCCCAGTGCTAATGGGAAACTCGACATACCGGGAGCTGTAGCGAAAACGACGCGGGTGCCGGGCTGGAGTTTAGGCGGCGTGCAAGAAATATAAGACAGAATAATAAAGAGCGGTGGCAAGAACCAAGCAGACCGCCCGTAAAATCTACTGGAGGAAGAAGGCCCCCAGGAGACAGCTAGCCACCAGGGCTGCTCGGAGAGGCGCTCCGGCCACCGGCAGAGTGAAGAGGCCTCGCCGTCACAGGCCCGTGGCTCTGAGAGAGATCCGTCGCTGCCAGAAATCCACGGAGCTGCTCATCCGTAAGCTGCCCGTCCAGCGCCTGGTGAGGGAGATCGCTCAGGACTTCAAGACCGTCCTGCGTTTCCTGTGCTTCGCCGTCATGGCTCTGCAGGAGACCAGCGAGGCCCACCTGGTGGTCTCTTCTTCGCTAAGGGGGTCACCATCATGCCCAAAGACTTCCTGCTGGCCCGCTGCATCCGCGGAGAGAGAGCTTAGACTTTCTGCTGCACATTCACCAACCAACCATAATGCTCTGCACTGTGTGTCTATATATATACACATTTATAGTAATATGGACATATGTTTACTAGATGTTGTTTTTTCTTGCCTTCTGATTGTTGCTCTGAGTGTTGCTATCCCTGTGCTGTTGCAATCCTGGAATTTCCCCATTGTGGGACTAATAAAGGCTTATCTTATCTTATCTATCTTATCTTATAAGTAATGGACAGGTAGTTATAGATCCTTTAGAAATTATTAGAGCCTTTAGAGATTACTATGAAAAATTATATGATACCAAAAATGAATCTGACTTAACAAAACTAAATGGGTTTTTGAACGGACTATCTATACCGTGTATTCCAAATGAAAACAGGGAGATACTGGAGTCTAAAATTAGTCAAGAAGAAGTTGGGCTAGCCATTGATAATATGAAATCAGGAAAAAGTGCAGGACCAGATGGTCTTCCAGTTGACCTTTATAAAAAAATTTAAGAATAAATTAATAAAACCTTTTTTGGAAATGGTTTTAGAAGCATTTCAAAATAGTAATTTACCATCATACATGAATAATGCCTTAATTATACTGTTGCCAAAACCAGGTAAACCCTCTAATAAATGTGAAAATATGAGACCAATAAGCCTATTAAATGCCGACCTTAAGATAATCTGTAAAATTTTAGCAAGACGAATACAAGAAATTTTACCAAATATAATTAATCGAGATCAGAATGGCTTTATAAAGGGAAGACAAGGCTTCCATAATGTAAGAAGACTATTTAATATTATTTATTCTAATAAAGAAGCACCGGATAGAGCTCTCCTATCATTGGACGCCGAAAAGGCCTTTGATAGAGTCGAATGGCCCTTTCTTTTTGAAGTCTTACAAAGGTTTGGACTTGGAAATAATTTCATAAAATGGGTTCAGATAATATACAATAATGCTACAGCAGAAATCCTAACAAATAGCAATATTTCAAAATCAATAAAAATCAATAGAGGATGTCGACAAGGTTGTCCACTTTCACCTTTACTGTTTACTATGGCAATTGAACCTTTAGCAATGGCGGTACATTTACATTCACAAATATATGGAATTAAAGTTGGACCAACAGAACATAAAATCTCCCTGTATGCCGATGACATAATTTTATGTCGAATCTTAAAAAAATCAATTCCGACCTTGTTGAATTTAATAAAGAATTTTGGGGAAATATCAGGATATAAAATAAATAAAACTAAATCTTCAATATTAATGCTAAATGAGACCCAGAGAAATCACCCAGCTCCTGAGGTAAATCAATTCAATGTTGTAAATCAGTTTAAATATTTAGGAATCCAAATTGTGCCTAAGCTAGAATCAGTCGCCAGTGCCAACTATGAAGCCTTAATGATAGATATTAATGAGTTACTTCAGAGATGGATGTCACTACCAATATCGATGATCGGGAGAATCAATATACTTAAAAGTAATATCTTACCTAAAATACTTTATTTATTTCAATACATTCCTTTACCACCACCTTTAGATCTATTCTCAAGAATTAAAAAAAAGTCAGTGGAATTTATATGGAACAACAGGAGGGCTAGATTACGTCTGTCCTTACTATATTTACCATTTGATCGTGGAGGTCTGAAATGTCCAAACTTTATGTTGTATTATTGGTCGGCACAACTGAGGTCTATGACATATTATTTTTCATCAAATGATCTCCCTCACTGGACTGAAATGGAATCATACAATTTACCTTTACCTCTTCCCATATTCATATACTCAGATTCGGCAAAAAAATTACAAAAACAAGTTAAAAATCCATTTGTAAAGCATATGATCAAAATATGGTGTGAAACTAAAAACTATTTAAAAGAACCACACTTATTGTCACAATTTAGCCCAATATGGGGTAATCAATATTTTAAACCAGGGAGAGCGGATGCTGTATTAAAAGTATGGAATTTAAAAGGGATTCAAAAGATTCAAGATTTATATCTGTCATGTGCAGATAACATAATGTCTTTTGAAGAGCTGAGGATCAAATTTAATCTTAATAGAACACATTTTTTTAAATATCTTCAACTTAGGAACTTTATTCGATCAAATCAAAATAATGCTCTCACTCGACCTATTTATTCATCCTTGGAAAAAATGTTGATGAAAGATAGTAAAAGAAAGGGTATTATTTCAGAGTTTTATAACTCATTGACACTATCCTCAAGTGAAAACTCACAGAAAAGATTGAACTACTGGAAAGAAGATCTGCAAACTGAAATTTCAGAGGAACAATGGGAATTGGCTTGTACAGAAGCTCAAACCAAATCAATAAATGTACGTCTTAAATTGATACATTTTAAATGGTTAATGCGGATGTATGTTACACCGGTGGAGTTAAACAGATATAACAAAAACATACCAGATACGTGCACAAAATGCATGGAAAGTAAAGGAACCCTATTTCATTGTGTATGGGAATGTAGAATAATTAGAATGTTTTGGGAAGAGGTGAGGGTAACAATTGAAAAAATAATTTCAAAACAAATCATATTGAATCCTAAATTGTTTTTGTTGGGTCTGTACCCAGAAAAGCATAACTTTAATAAAAGTAAAAGAACATTCATAGACCTCAGTTTGCTTAATGCCAAAAAATGTATTGCACTACTGTGGAAAAAGACTCATAGACCAGATGTGGCTCAGTGGTTAAGACAGATGTTAACAAACCTTCCACTAGAAAGAATAACATACATACTGAAATCAAAGGAAATTGTATTTGAGAATATATGCAGACCTTTTATTGATTATATAAAGAATTTAAACATAACTTTTGAAGAAGAAGGTGAATGATGTGTGTGGACCTTGTAAATTCCAAACTGGTGAATATAATATGTATACTTATGTAATGGATTGCCTAGACTAAACAGAGGAGCATTGTTGATGACTTGATTTTGTTGGTGGTTGTTGGTGTTTTTAGTGCATTTTTTTTTTGTAGTACTTTAGTGTTAGTGTTTGATTGTTTGTGTCATGTTTGTTAAAAAAAAGAAAAGGTTCAATAAAGATATTGTGGAAAAAAACAAAACAAGTGACATTCCCCTACAGGCTATAATAGGGAACAATGTCTTACCTAAACTTTTGAATAACACTAACCCGTGGATAGAGACCCCGCTAAAAATTTGGTTTAAGATAGTCAGAGAGAATCAAACTAAAGAACCCTATCGATTACTGCAATGGATTGCCTATGATCAAGACTTTACTCCTAATAAAACAGAAACTAGATTTAAAAAGTGGAAAGAGAACGGACTGATAAAATATTGTGATTTTTTTAAAGGGTAAACTTTAAGAAGTTTTGAAGATTTGAAAAAACAAGGTCTAATAAATCAAGACCTTTACAGGTTCTTTCAGCTTAGTGTAACCCTGTGACACTTGTCTCGCCAAATTTTGTAACAATATACCACTGTAATACAATGGGGGTAATACAGGGTATAATATCACTGGGTATACCACTGCTGATTGGGTAACTGGGGGTCACCCACTAACACCTGCGCTTGCCAGATTTATGTGTGTAACCCTTACTAACACCCACTCACCCTACTCACTTTAGGTGTAGTACCCTTTTTGGTAGTAGTGTGTTATGGCAATGTATTTACCTTAACTTTACTACCTGAGGCAGAGGGATAATTGGGCCAGGTCAGACCGACTCTGGGTTCGTAGGAGCCTGGGAGGTGCAACAACAGATCACACACACACAGCCGTACATGGAACTTGCAACTATGTATATTATTTACAAATATGTACATATAAATAAATACACAGCGCGATAAAAAAAAAATACGATCCATAAACTCAAACTTATATTTACAAAATTCACAGTCCTGTTTTGGTCCTTTCCAGGTGACTAGTGGAGTCACCTTTAGCAGTTCATAGGGTTCAGGCTTCGGCTCGCCATCCAGATCTGGAGATCCACGGTCTGGTCAAACCAGTCCAAAGGAGAAAAAAAAAAGAAAGAACCTGACCATGCTAAGTGGCTCGTGCTTCAATGGGGTTCCTGCACTCAACGGCGTCGGCAGCCTTTGGATCCCAATCAGGTTTTATCCTGGTAAAGGCTGCTACCAGCACGCTAGCGTCGCCATATCACCAAGGACCGTCTCTCTCTCTCTGGTCTGTGTCTTTCGGCGTCTGGCGTGACTGAGCCAAAAATGCAAGTCATCCCAGACCCAGGGAGAGAGCACTTAACCCATTGGCTGGCGTGACCCAGCAACGGCGCAGCCATTGGTTACAATAAATATCAACACACAATACTAGGAACTTTATCAGAATATTCTAGAAAATGTTCCCAACTATTTATGAATATATATTTATTTAAATATTCATATTCAAATTATGTATTCCCATTGTGAAATGGATGTTTTTCTTTTCTAAAAGCGGTATCAATATTTATAATTTAATTCACGTTAAACTATCTACTCCCATTGTGAAAAGAATGTCCCCCCTTCTTCTTAAAGCGGTATCGACATTCACATTTTTAATCACGTTTTTAACACTGGGTTACACTATCCCCCCTTAGAATCATGCAAGTCCCTTTGCATGGGATTAGCTAAATAGTAATGACGGGAGAACTAGTGTTCATGGGAATATTCTTAAGATCTGTCTCTGTTAAGGCTCTGGTAAAAGCCAGGTTTAGTCCTTGAAACAGGGACTGGCCAAAAGTTAGGAGAGGGTTTCCCAACCGACTATACTGTAGTCTTTCTGGCTGGGAGGTTGTCCTCTCGGAGCGTCTCACAGTCTGTGGGACTTCTTTTTCAGGTTCTTTTCCTTCCACAGGTTCATCACAGGTACCTTTATCAGGTAAGTTGGTTTCACTTTCAGTTCCATTCTCATTGTTTGATGGTTCCACATTTGTTTCAGTTTCCTCTGGGTTTCCATCATTCGGTAAGTTGTCGCATCTAGGTGAAGTGACATTTTCTATTTGGTTGTCATTCTCAGGTAAGTGAGTTTTAGCAGGAATGTCTTTTTTAAAGAATGTCTTTGGATGGGGAATTTCATAAACTTGAGTGAGCTTTATGAGCGTTTGGATTGGTTCTTCTCTGTACCAATAGACATCTTCCTTTTCCAGTTCTGAATTCTCACATTCCTCACTGTGTTCAGGTGATTGTCTTGTCTTAGGTTTGCGGACATGTTTTGGTTGGACAGGTTTTTCTTCAACAGGGGCAAGAAAACCACAGGGAAGCAAGAGGTCGCGGTGAACGGTGCGAACAGGACCATCTTTTGTTTCAGGTTTTATGGTGTAAACAGGCAAGTCACCTGCTTGGCTCACCACAACGTGAATTTCAGCTTCCCACCTGTCTGCTAGTTTGTGCTTGCCTCTGAGGCGGACTGCACGTACCAAAACTCTGTCGCCTGGTTCTAGTTTTGAGGGTTTCACTCGCATATCAAATCTTGTTTTGTTTCTTTCAGCCATCTTGTTAGCATTTTCTGTTGCTAGTTTGTAGCTTTCTTGTAGAGTTGTCTTCAGTTTTTCAATGTACTGGGAATGTGACTTGAAACTTTTGCTGTGAAACGGGAGCCCAAATGCAAGGTCGATGGGCAATCTCGGCTGACGACCAAACATTAACTCATACGGGGCAAAACCAGTAGTGTCATTCTTTGTACAATTGTACGCATGTACAAGTGGTTTCACATAGTTGTGCCAATGAGTTTTGTTCTTTTCCTCCAGAGTACCCAGCATGCTCAATAACGTTCTATTGAAACGTTCTACCGGGTTACCTCTGGGATGATAGGGTGTCATCCGGATTTTGCGAATGCCCATGATTTTGCAAAGTTCTTTTATGTTATGGGACTCAAAATCGGGACCCTGATCACTATTTAATCGTTCGGGTATCCCGTAGTGGACGATAAAGTTGTCCCAAAGTGCCTTTGCAATGGTCTGAGCTTTCTGATTGCTGGTAGGGATGGCTATAGCGTATTTTGTGAAATGATCAGTTAGCAAAAGCACATCCTTTGTGTTGCTTTGATCGAGCTCAATGGACAGGAAATCCATACAGACAAGTTCGAGCGGTCGGGTGGACTTGATGTTGACAAGCTGAGCAGCTTGTTCTGGAGCAGTTTTACGTCTTACGCAGCGATTACATGTCTTGATCTTCTTTTCAATATCTGCCACCATGCAAGGCCAATAGAACCTTGTTCTGGCAAGATCCAAAGTACGCTCTGTGCCTAAATGGCCCATGTCACAGTGGAGGCTTTGAAAGACTGAATCGCGGAGCTGTTCAGGTAAGACGAGCTGGTAAGTAACATTTCCTCCGTCTTGACAAGTGCGGTAGAGGATGTTATTGCACATTTCAAGTCGACCGAGTTCTCGGAGTAACAAGTTGATGTCAGGAAGTTCAGTTCGTACAGTTGGTGGAACTTTTAGCTCAGTTTTAATTTGTGCTATCACTTCTCTTAAACAGGGGTCAGTTCTTTGATCGTTTTTGATCTGTTCAGGAGTCATGTGGGGTACAACTGGAAAACCACCACAGCCATCTTCATCGCCGTAGCCATCTGGAATGGCGGCTACAGAGGGGGCTAATGAGTGAGCCAAAGGGAAGGTGTTGTCTGGAGAGCTACAGACAAGGTGTTTTTCACATATAGCAGACACTACCTCGGAACTTAAACTGTTCTCAGGAAGAGACAAGTGAGTTTGAGTGAACTGCTGTATGCGGTCAAGCTCCTTTTGGGACACTGCGTCATCAAGTAACTCGCCATGTGGCCGTCTAGAGAGGCCATCTGCATCTAAGTTAAGCTTGCCTGCTCTGTATTGGAGCTTAAAGTTAAACGTCGACAGAGCAGCTAGCCACCTGTAACTCATGGCATCCATCTTAGCAATAGTCAAAATGTACGTCAGGGGGTTACTGTCTGTCACGATAGTAAAATGATTGCCATATAAATAGTCTGCAAACTTCTCCGTTACTGCCCACTTTAGAGCCAAAAATTCTAATTTATGGGCGGTGTAACAGGACTCACTTCTAGACAACCCCCGGCTTGCATAAGCTATGACCCTAGTCTGGCCCTCCTGCTCTTGATAGAGAGCGGCGCCAAGCCCTGTAGTGCTGGCGTCAGTATGGAGTGTATATGACAACTGAGGGTCAGCGAAACCCAGGACAGGCGCAGTACTGAGCTTTTCAATGATGGTTTTGAATGCAAGATCACAGGAAGAAGTCCACCGCTCGCCAAACGGTGTCTTTGGGTCGTGGTACTGGTCAGGCTTAGCTTTGGGCTTTGGGCTTTTTCGCAAAGGAGGGTAGCCTGCTGTTAAGTCAGTGAGGGGCTTAACGATGCTGGAATAGTTCTTAATGAAACGCCTATAGTACCCTGAAAAACCTAAGAACGAGCGGAGCTGTTTGAGATCACGGGGCACAGGCCAGGTACTTAGGGCTTTCACTTTTTTGGGGTCGGTCTCAACTCCTTTACTGGACACAATATGACCGAGGTATCTGACAGAAGTTTGAAAAAATTTGCATTTCTCAGGGGAGAGTTTAAGCCCGTACTCTTTTAGGCGATTGAGAACTTTCATTAAGCGAGCCTCATGTTCTTCGGGCATCTTGGAGAATACAATGATGTCATCGAGGAACACAATCACCTCATGCAGATTCATGTCGCCCATGCATTTCTCCATGAGGCGCTGGAACGTGCTGGAGGCGTTTGTAATGCCTTGGGGCATTCTATTGAATTCCCAAAAGCCCATGGGACATACGAACGCCGTCTTTGGTTTGTCCAGCTCCTCTACCTCAATTTGGTAGTACCCAGACTTTAAATAGAGGACAGAGAACCACTGCGAACCGGTCAAGGTGGAAAACGTTTCCTCCAAGTTGGGGAGGGTGTAAGCATCTTTTACAGTCTGCATGTTAAGCTTCCTGTAATCAATACAAAGCCGGACATCGCCATTTTTCTTTCGCACCACTACAATAGGCGAAGAAAATGGGAAATTGGACTCTCTTATCATGCCTGCTTGTTGGAGTTCTTTGAGATGCTTACGGACCGCTTCCAGGTCATTTGGATGTATGGGACGTGCTCTGTGTTTGAACGGTGTCTCATCTGATAATTTGATTGTGTGTTTCACTTGATCCGTTTTGCCAAAGTCAAGATCGTTTTGTGCAAATACTTCGGGCATTTGACTGAGTCTTTCTGTTAGGCGCTCTTTCCATTCAGCGCTAATGGGGGAAGGGTCAAAGTTGAACTTCAGGGTGGACTTTTGTTCAGTTTTGGACTTTGTAACTGCCACGGAGTGTTCTTGCAATAGTACTCGTTGATATGCACAGATTTCTCCAATGACATACTTCTGAGGGATTGTCACGTCATGTTCTGACTCATTGGTGAGTATAACTGGAACAAGGTAAGGTGCTCTTTCAGGTAAGTCTATGAGACATGGTTTTACCAGGATACCACCAGGTAAGGCTGACATTACCGGTTGTTCTAACAAGACAGATTTTTCACTGTTGCCGGCTGACACAGCTACAGCGCCATCTAGAACAACTGTTTGGCCTGCAGGAACTAACTGTGGCTCTTTGTTGCGCATGGTCACTAAACCAAGGCTAGCGTCTCTGGACTGTCTGTGCCGTAGCTCAAGGACTTTTAACACTGCCTTATAACCAAGTGACATGGTTGGCTGTAGTTCAGAACATGCATCAGAGTACAGCTCATACAGTACACCTAATGTGTTTGTCCCTATTAACACTAAGGACTGATCAGCTGCACGTACATCGGGAACCACTAATGCAAGTGTTGGCACTTCGGCTTCAATACCGAAAAAGTCTTTTGGGAAAGTGACATGCATTTCAATGTAGCCTAAGTAAGGTACACTCTGACCGTTAGCTCCCTCCACTTCTAACAGTTCAAAAAGTGGCTTAATCTCATGGTTGGATAAGTACTGTCTGTAACAGGACTCAGGGACAGTAGTCACCTGGGAGCCTGTATCTAACAAACAGCTCACAGTACAGCCATTCACTTTCACTTGGGCTGTACTTTTGGTACCAATTAGACCATTGGGAAAGTTAAAGGGGTCTGTTTTGCAATGTGACTTCAGTTTAGCACGTGTCTTGAATGGAGCTTTTGGTTTGGGATGGGTCATCTCTGAACTAGCCTCTGTTTGTCCCGCAACAGGGGTAGACTTCAGTTTTAACCACTTGCGCTCCGTTGTTCCGTGGGCGGGCAAGTCTCTGCGTCCTAGGGCGCAGGAGGGCGCACTCGTGCGTCCTCGTGCACTCTCGGACGCATAGTCCAGATTGTGGTGATGTAGGTGGTGTTGGCGTCCAAGCGCCACTGAAAAAAAAAGCTGCAGACACAGCCGCGAACAGATTAGTTCATCTGATTGACCTCTCATTCGACTAATAAGAGCCTTGAATTGGGTTTCTGAAACCTTGAAGAACCAATGAATGAAAACCTAGGAAGGAGGACCCGCCTACTGTGAATGCAGGAGCCAATTGAAGCACAGAAGTTCAGGCTGGGTGAAGAGAGATTTACTGTTGCAGCTGATGAAAAAAAAGGACGCTGGACGAACCTGCTACAGACCCAGCAGCATGGAGAACACCCACAAGTGGGACCTGCACTCATTCCAGCAGAATAGACATTTAGGATTCTCTTCCGTCATCATAGACCGACGGAGGCCGACGACAAAAGTTGTAAATCATTCGCCAAAACGGCAATAATGGAATTATGTTTTGACCGGGATCCACGAGCGGACCAGCGTCGCGTTCGTCTGACAATGGGGAAGAGAAGTTCGCCAGGACTCTGCTGCTGTGAAGAGGTAAGGTGTTATAAGCTAAATTATTATTTCTCCCTGAAAATTGTAATCAAAAAATGACTTTTGACCGATCGGTAAATTACAACTGTACGGCGCACGAAGTACGAAGTGTGTGCGCTGCGATAAACGGTTCATTTGCCGTGTTCGAACCGTGAACGCCCCCCCCGCTGCAGAAGAGGAGCGAGGGGGGGGGACAACACCCCCCCCCCCACAGCCCTGAATGTGACCTTTCATTAGAGCCTAAAATGAAGATTCTACATTGAATTATTCAAAAGTTACAGACATTTTTCCAAACTGTGCCATTTGGCACAATTTGGCACAGTTCCAAAACGCCTGGGAACTACCTGAGAACAAAGCTGTGTAAAATATTCATTTTTTGTGGTATTGTTACCAAATTTGGATCTCAGCTTGATAACACTTGGTTCTACATTTCTGTTGCATTTTCCAGCCGGATCGGACAGCTGTGTGTTATTTGCAAGCATTTGTATCCAAAAAAACACCGTGTCCAAATTTATTTTCTTCAAGTTCAGTATGTTTAGATGACTGTAACTCAGTGGCCGGAGCACGTAGAGAGATTATGTTTTTTTTGCCAAAAAATTCAAAGTGTTTTCTTTTAAATGAGACCAACCCCATGAAGATGCTGCAAAGGGTTGAAGAACAGCTTTCGATTTACTTTGGGCATGTTATTTTTTGGCATTTTTAGGAAAATTGCCCGGAGTGCAAGGGGTTAAAGAAGATTGGGGGTTCTGACTGTCCCAAATCTGTCTTTTTACTCTTAGTTCTTTGCGTTTTGCAGCTACAAGTGCAGGGTTTGGCTCGGACTCACAAGTGGCTACAATATGCCCATCTTCGCCACAACGGAAGCAATACCATGGTTTGGGCCTAGTATTGAGACGGCTGGACGAAGGTAAGTTTTCACGTTTGGCATGGTCAGGTTTTTTATTTCCAGACTTCTTAGTTGGGTCTTTCTTCGGTGGTGCTTGTTTCTTTTGTTTCACGACAGCAGCTAATTGGCTTTTTAGATCAGCGACTTGCTTTTTCAGTTCTTTCAGACTGTCCGACTCCACTTCACTATTTGTACTTGTTTCGGTGACTGTTCGTAGGAGGCTGCTTTTGGTTTTGTGGCACCCAAGTGTCTTTTCATGCGTGTGTTTTTAACTTCTTGTCTGTTTTCAACAGTGCGAAGGTGAAGCAATAACTCTGCATACTCAGGTGGATGTTTATCTTTTAGTTCCAGCTGTAGCTCCTTTAGCAGATTATCATCCCAACAGCCTCTGTTAAACTGCTTGAGAAGCTGTTTGTTCACTTCCTGGGGCTCTAAACCGCCTCTACGCACTGTGAGATTGAGCGCCACCTGCAAACGATGCAGATATGCAGAGGGTTTTTCTCCATAATCTTGAAAAGTGTTCATGAATTGCACAAGCAGTTCCTCACCGTCTTCAACAGTCCCAAAAGCTGAATCCAACAGCTTAAGATAGTCGGCAGAGGAGGCTTCAGACCCAAGAGAACGAATAATATCAGACGCAGGAGCAAGAAGACTTTCAAAGATCTTGCGAGATTTTTCCAAGTCAGACAAAGAAATATCTTCCATCATCAAGTCAACATGTGAACGCCATGTTTCATAGTCAGCTTCAGTATACGGTCTTGGCATTTTGCCAGAGAAAGCTCTGATTCTCCAAGAGGAATGGGCGTTTGACGGTTTCTCTGCATTTTTAATGACATGCTCGACTATGATTTTCTGAACCTCGGGTGGGTTAAAATCAGCTGGACTCAACATTTGAGGTGTTAAGTTTGGTCTAAGAGGGCTTTGGAAGAGTGCTTGAGTGGTTTTAGAGGTGCGAGGCACTTCAACTTGGAGTGGAGGAGAGACTCCACTTTGTGTGGGTTCTACAGTAAGGGAAGCAGGATCAACGTCAGCAGAGACCATCTCAGCTGTCTCAGCAGCTTCAATAGACTTCCCTATTGTGGACATGACCTCCCGCAACACCTCTTCAAAACCTTTTCCACTTAGCTTAGCTAAACCCCTCAGGTTGCTAAGATAAGCCTCAGTAACACTGCCCCCTACAGTTTTAGTGTACACATCAGTTAGAGCTTGAATGCAGTATTTAACCTCAGGATTGTCAGTGGATGGAAAGGAGCACGGCAACGTAGGTGCTAATGCTTCAATGGTTAATCCAGACTCGAACTCTACAATGTGACTTTTGTCAAAATCAGATGAGTTATCATCAATGCTAAGCACCCTACGAATAGTGCCATGTTGCTCTAGAAACTCAAAAATGTCTTTGTCTTTTTCTTTGTCAACAACACCACTAACAATGACTGCATTTGGAATTTTAACACCATGTTTTTCCACAAAATCCATTTTGATAGTATTTAAACTATTTAGTCAGGGGTCAAAACAGAATCCTCATCTGTTGTGCAACGCTCCTGGCTATGCTCACCACTTTTTTTGTAACCCTGTGACACTTACTTGTCTCGCCAAATTTTGTAACAATATACCACTGTAATACAATGGGAGTAATACAGGGTATAATATCACTGGGTATACCACTGCTGATTGGGTAATTGGGGGTCACCCACTAACACCTGCGCTCGCCAGATTTATGTGTGTAACCCTTACTAACACCCACTCACCCTACTCACTTTAGGTGTAGTACCCTTTTTGGTAGTGGTGTGTTATGGCAATGTATTTACCTTAACTTTACTACCTGAGGCAGAGGGATAATTGGGCCAGGTCAGACCGATTCTGGGTTTGTAGGAGCCTGGGAGGTGCAACAACAGATCACACACACACAGCCGTATATGGAACTTGCAACTATGTATATTATTTACAAATATGTACATATAAATAAATACACAGCGTGATAAAAAAAAAAATACGATCCATAAACTCAAACTTATATTTACAAAATTCACAGTCCTGTTTTGGTCCTTTCCAGGTGACTAGTGGAGTCACCTTTAGCAGTTCATAGGGTTCAGGCTTCGGCTCGCCATCCAGATCTGGAGATCCACGGTCTGGTCAAACCAGTCCACAGGAGAATAAAAAAAGAAAGAACCTGACCATGCTAAGTGGCTCGTGCTTCAATGGGGTTCCCGCACTCAATGGCGTCGGCAGCCTTTGGATCCCAATCAGGTTTTATCCTGGTAAAGGCTGCTACCAGCACGCTAGCGTCGCCATATCACCAAGGACCGTCTCTCTCTCTGGTCTGTGTCTTTTGGCGTCTGGCGTGACTGAGCCAAAAAAATTTTTTTTTAGATTTAGTATACTTTATTGATCCCCAGAGGGGAAATTGAGGGTCATCCACCACCTGGATGGATGAAGCAGCCACGATACGGCGCTATCCCTGAACCATTCACACACACATTCACACCTAGGGCCACTTTAGAGTCTCCAATTAACCTAACCTGCATGTTTTTGGCATGTGGGAGGAAACCGGAGAAATCCCGGGGTAAACCCACGCATACACGGGGAGAACATGCAAACTCCACACAGATCACTGTTGGTCGGAGGCTGGGATCGAACCCACGATCCCACGATCCCCACAATCCCCCAGCCAAGGGTAAACCGTGCTGCCGCAGTGCTAACCACTGCGCCACCGTGCCGCCCAAAAATGCAAGTCATCCCAGACCCAGGGAGAGAGCGCTTAACCCATTGGCTGGTGTGACCCAGCAACGGCGCAGCCATTGGTTACAATAAATATCAACACACAATACTAGGAACTTTATCAGAATATTCTAGAAAATGTTCCTAACTATTTATGAATATATATTTATTTAAATATTCTTATTCAAATTATGTATTCCCATTGTGAAATGGGTGTTTTTCTTTTCTAAAAGCGGTATCAATATTTATAATTTAATTCACGTTAAACTATCCACTCCCATTGTGAAAAGAATGTCCCCCCTTCTTCTTAAAGCGGTATCGACATTCACATTTTTAATCACGTTTTTAACACTGGGTTACATTAGACACCACATAAACAAAATACTTAAAAAGGAGGATTTGGAAAGGGCCCAGTCAGGTGTTCTGAAGGTCTTCTTAATGGCATATAAAGGGATCCCAGGGATCAGATACATTTCTAAAATATACCAAGGTCTTCAAGACTTAAAAGGAGACAACACATCATATATAAAAGAGAGATGGGAAAAAGAGGGAAATTTCACTTTACAACTGGAAATATGGGAAAAGCTAAATAAACAACAATGGAAAAGTACCTCATCCCTGCAGTGGAGAGAATTTGGATGGAAAAATTTTGTAAAATTTTTCAGAACACCTGCACAAAACAAATTTACTTGTAAGGGGTTGAATTGTTGGCGCTTGTGTGGTGAAGCGACTGCAAATCATTTTCATGTGTTTTGGTCATGCTGTGGCACACAGATGCACATATGTATATCACTTCATGCTTCATATGTATACCACTTTAGGCTTCACATCTTAGATTGAACTAAGAACTGGGTCTCTTTGGAGATAACAGGAGGATGTGAAAGTTTAGGCTTTGGTATGCAAAGAGACAGCCTGGGGGGGATTTTCCTGGCCACCAGAGGTTGGGGGTGGAGGTGATAAGATCTGAAAGAAGATGCATTGTTACTTGGGATTAAATACAATGTGACTGTGTGCTTTGAAGTCCTGAGGTATTTAAAGGACGAATGTCTGGGATTCTTTCTCTTTCTGTTTTTTGATGATGTTGGAAGATGTGAATAAACCTGGCTCGTGAGATGAACTCTGCCTCCTCATTTTCACATTTTCCACACTGGTGACCCTAAGACGTATCATGAGTGAAAGAAATTCCCCCGAGCCAGCCGGGTCAGGAGCTCCCAGCCAAGCGTATGCCGCCACCGTCCAGCTACCGGACTTTTGGCGAGACAACCCGCGCTCCTGGTTCCACTTGGTCGAAGCACAGTTCGCCCTCCGGGGGATAACGGTAGATGACATGAAGTTCTACCATGTGATTGCCAAGCTTGACAACCGCACAGCTCAGCATGTGCAGAGCCTTGTGGAGCAGCCACCGGCCGACGACAAATACGGCGGGTTGAAGGCTGCGCTCATCCAGCGCTTCACTCCCTCAGTCCAGGAGAGAGCGGAGAGGCTCCTGGCTCTGAACGACTTGGGAGATGGCACGCCCGTTGACCTGATGGAGAACATGCTGAGCTTGAGAGGCTCAGACAACGACGACTTCATCTTCACCCACATTTTCCTGAGAACCCTACCTTCGGCCACGAGAGCGACCCTGGCCAGTTCGCCGTTGTTGGCCCAGCGGGACATCCGCACGCTGGCCCAGGAGGCGCACCGGATTCTCAACGCCAGCAAACAGCGCACGGCCACCGCGGCAGCGACTGAGTTCGGCGCGACGGCCGGAGATGGCGAGGGGCCAGAGACGGCGGTAGCAGACCCACCGACGACAGCGGCGGCGGGGGCCAAGGATCGCGGAGGAGATACCCTCTGTTTCTACCATCGCCGCTTTGCAGAGAAGGCACGCAAATGTATACCACCGTGCCAGTTCAAGCGCTCGGGAAACGCCAAGACCGGAGGTTGGTAGCAGCTGTGGCCCTCGGTGAAGAGAACAAGCTGCTCTACTTGACGGATGCGCGTTCGGGGAGGCAATTCCTTGTGGACACAGGCTCCCAAGTGAGTTTCATCACGTCTACCTCCGCTGACCGGCTGGCGGGCCCCGGAGGTCACGGGGCATCAGCAGCAAACGGCTCGGAGATTAAGACCTTTGGTGAGAGGAACCTGCTTCTGTCCCTACACGGCCGTACATTTGAGTAGACTTTTGTTATAGCTGCAGTGAGTTTCAATATGTTGGGGGCTGATTTTCTGTGCTCACATGGTTTGTTGGTTGATCTTGCTAACAGGCGCCTGGTTAATGCACTTTCCTTTTATTCTATTCTCTGTGCAGCCCGAGTGACCCCGCCCACAGCACAAGCCAACGTCGCAACGGCAAGCGGTAAGTTCCACACACTGTTCACTCAGTTCCCAGCACTCACGGTTCCCACGTTTTCAGCAGCCGTCGCTAAACACAGAGTGGAACATTTTATTACTACCACCGGACCGCCCGTTTTTGCAAAAGCTCGGCGCTTGGATTCAGCTAAACTGACCATAGCGCGCGAGGAGTTTGCCAACCTGGAAAAGTTGGGCATCATCAGGCATTCGAACAGCCCATGGGCTTCCCTGCTTCACATGGTCCTGAAAGCTGATGGCTCGTGGCGACCTTGCGGAGATTTCCGCAGGTTGAACAACGCCACAGCGCACGACCGCTACCCAATCCCGCATATCCAAGATTTTTCCGTTCATTTGGCGGGGGTGCGCGTTTTTTCTAAGATACACTTGGTCCGCGGTTACCATCAAGTCCCAGTGCGCGCTAAGGACATACCCAAAACAGCGGTAATAACTCCTTTTGGCCTATTCAGAGTTTTTGCGCATGCCGTTTGGGCTTAAGGGCGCTGCGCAGACGTTCCAACGCATGATGGACGTGGTGTTGCGCGATCTCCCCTTCGTATTCATCTACCTGGACGACATCTTAGTAGCCAGCGCGTCCGAAGACGAACACGAAAACCACCTCACGGCAGTTTTCCGGAGGTTGGGAGAGCATGGGTTAATAATCAACCCAGCGAGGTGTCAGTTCGGGGTGACGCAGATTGATTTTTTGGGGCATCGCGTCTCTCCAGAAGAAGCGGTTCCGCTGCCTGACAAAGTGCACGCGGTAACAAATTTTCCCCAGCCACAAACAGTCAAGGCGTTACAGGAGTTTTTGGGAATGGTGAATTTTTATAACCGTTTCCTCCCCCGCGCAGCGCAGCTCATGCAACCATTGTATGCCGCACTAAAAAAACAAAAACCCACAAAAAAGATCGAATGGTCTCCGGAGCGAGAGCGAGCATTCTCTGAGGTCAAAATGGCCCTGGCGACTTCCGGTTATGGCGGCCGCCTAGAAGGACACGTATCACTCTGCTCTGCTCCTGGAAATAAAAATTCGGCAAATAACTCTCTCATTTGGAACAGAACTTTTCCCAGCGCTTGGGTGAGGATATGCCGGTGAAGACTAAGGCTGGGAAATCAGGAGGGGGAAAAATTGAATCGCCGAAGCAGTCCAAATTAACGGACTTTAAAGTTTGTGGCGCAGTAGAAAAAGCTGCTGATATGGCGGATGAAACTAGCGGTGGTGCGGTAACTGCTGCTGCTGACGATGGCGGCACAGGTGCAGTGCTGGCTGCCATTAGCTCAATGAGAGCAGACTTTTCCGCTAAACTTGATGGGATTATGGCAGCGTTGGATGCAATGAGAAAGGAGTTGGGTGACTGCGTGGAGCGAGTGACGCAGGCGGAGCTTCGTGTTTCAAGTGCGGAGGATGAAATCAGCGGACTTCAAATAAAGGTGCGCACTTTGGAAAAAAAAAATAAAGATCTGGAAAATAGCGTTCTGGACTTGGAATCTCGGTCCAGACGGAACAACCTGAGGCTGGTGGGTTTACCGGAGGGAGCCGAAGGTCGTGATTCATGCTCCTTTTTGGAGGGGTGGATCCCGGAGGCGCTGAACAACGCGGAGCTAAAATCATCAGTCGTCTTGGAAAGCTCCCACCGAATTGGCCCACCGAGAGGTAACAAGGCAGCACCGAGGACGTTAATTATGAAGTTTCTCAGCTACAGAGACAGGATGACGATCTCCAACGTGGTGCGGGCCAAAGGAGAAATTAAATACCAAGATCAGCAGGTGCGGTTCTACCCAGATTTGGCCTCAGGAATCCAACAATTAAGGAAGCAGTTTGACCCCATCCGCAAAGAACTGCGCAACCTTGAGATTCGTCATGGAGTGATTCACCCTGCAAGACTTCTGGTCACATATGAGGGCAGAACACGCATCTTCAAGACCCCCGAGGAGGCGCAGGAGCTCATCAAGAAGATCCAGGAAGAGACTGGTGGGAGCTAAGCATGAACAGAATATAGGGTAGAATATTTGAGCATTTAACTGATTAGAAGCATATAACAAGATTACAAAATATAGAATGTATTACATATTAAAAAAAAAAAAGTACAAAATTGCTAAAAAATTTTGGAGTTAAATTGGAAAATTACAGAAGAGAGTTAATGTTACGTTATTAAAAGCAGTAGAGTTAGGGTGATTGGGAGGATGAAGAAGGAGTGGCTTTGGCTGTTCCTCGTGGGTGTGGAACGGTCGATGGCTATATCGGGAGACGGAATTTTTCTTTTGTTTTTGGGGGGATTGCCACAAATGTGGGAAGGGTGAATGTTCAACCACTCATTTTTTTGCTTTTCTGTTTGAGCATGTTTACACTGCAAGGTAATCCCAAACTCCCTATTGATTATAAATCAAAGTGTTAATCTTAATTTAACTTCATGGAATTGCAGAGGTCTACAAAATTTAAAAAAACTTAAACAAGTTATGAATAAAATAAAAGACATGGGTTCAAAAATTGTGTTTTTACAAGAAACTCATCTAATAGAGGAAGATGTAAAAAGAATTAGGAGTAGATGGCAAGGAAATGTTTTCACCTCATCATTTTCATCCCGAGCCAGGGGAGTTATGACTCTCATACATAAATCAGTCCCATTTCAAGTGAAAAATGTAATTGGAGACAAATTTGGAAGATATGTAATCATTCAAGGATCTTTGCTATTAGAAAACATAAATTTGGTGAACTTATATGGTCCCAATATAGATGATCAAAAGTTCTTTGCTAATTTATTTCTTATCTTATCATCACTTACAGGGCAACATATAATAGCAGGGGATTTTAATTGTACATTGAATCCCGGTATAGATAGATCAACAGGACTGGACTGTACGCACAATGGATGTAGGATGACCATTAATCATTTTATGAAAGAATTGAAATTGATAGATATATGGAGAGAAATGAAACCACAAGTTAAAGCATACTCTTGTTATTCCAATACCTACAAGACATTCTCACGTATAGATTATTTTTTGATCTCCACAGAATTAAGGTCCAAGATTCAAAACTGTTTTTATGATAACATCGTGATCTCTGATCATGCACCCTGCTGTCTAATGTATGTAGATAAGAAATTGACAAAGGAACCAGGTAGATGGCAATTTCAGCATAAATGGCTTCAGGATGAGGAATTTGTTAAGTATATAGAAAAACAGATAGATGAGTTCTTTGATATCAATACTACACAAACATCAGCATGTGTAAAGTGGGAGGCTTTCAAAGCTTTTATTAGGGGACATATTATTAGTTATACAGGTTCAAAATCTAAGAAGACTCGAGAGGAGAGAGTCCAATTGGAACATAAAATAAAAATTCTTCAAGAAAGAGTATATGCAGGAAGAGATCCAAGGTTGGAGAACGAATTACTGATTTTGAGAGCTGAATATGACAAAAAATCAGCGAATAGAGCTGCCTCGAGTCTTCTAAGATTGAAACAATCTTTTTATGAACAAGGTGAAAAATCAGGAAAGCTATTGGCATGGCAGATTAAACAATTAGAATCTAAAACACCAATTACCAGTATTATAAGTAACGGACAGGTAGTTATAGATCCTTCAGAAATTAATAGAGCCTTTAGAGATTACTATGAAAAATTATATGATACCAAAAATGAATCTGACTTAACAAAACTACATGGGTTTTTGAATGAACTATTTATACCGTGTATTCCAAATGAAAATAGGGAGATACTGGAGTCTAAAATTAGTCAAGAAGAAGTTGGACTAGCCATTGATAATATGAAATCAGGAAAAAGTGCAGGACCAGATGGTCTTCCAGTTGACCTTTATAAAAAATTTAAGAATAAATTAACAAAACCTTTTTTGGAAATGGTTTTAGAAGCATTTCAAAATAGTAATTTACCATCATATATGAATAATGCCTTAATTATACTGTTGCCAAAACCAGGTAAGCCCTCTAATAAATGTGAAAATATGAGACCAATAAGCCTATTAAATGCCGACCTTAAGATAATCTGTAAAATTTTAGCAAGACAAATACAAGAAATTTTACCAAATATAATTAATCGAGATCAGAATGGCTTTATAAAGGGAAGACAAGGCTTCCATAATGTAAGAAGACTATTTAATATTATTTATTCTAATAAAGAAGCACCGGATACAGCTCTCTTATCACTGGATGCCGAAAAAGCCTTTAA